>JAQJVK010000058.1:540729-1740729 GCA_035578135.1 Flexamia atlantica | reverse complement strand
AATGACGTCACAAGAATAAATGACGCCACAAAATACATAATGTCACAAAAATAATTGAGGTCACAAAATACATAACGTCACAAAAATAAATGACGTCACAAAAATACATAACGTCACAAAAATAATTGATGTCACAAAAAATGACGTCACAAAAATAAATGACGTCACTAAATAAATGACGTCAGAAAATACGTAACGTCACAAAAATAAATGACGTCACAAAATAAATAACCCCAGAAAAATAAATAACGTCAAAAAAATAAAAGACGTCACAAAATAAATAACGTCGCAAAAATAATTATGGTCACAAAATACATAACGTCACAAAAATGAATGACGTCATAAAAATACATAACGTCACAAAAATGAATGACGTCACAAAAATACATAACGTCACAAAAATAAATGACGTTACAAAAAAATGACGTCACAAAAATAAATGACGGCACAAAAATAATTTAGGTCACAAAATAAATAACGTCACAAAAATAAATGACTTCAAAAAATACATAACGTCACAAAATTAAATGACGTCACAAAATACATAACGTCACAAAAATAAATGACGTCACCAAATACATAACTTCACAAAAATAATTGAGGTCACAAAATACATAACGTCACAAAAATAATTGAGGTCACAAAATACATAACGTCACAAAATTAAATGACGTCACAAAATACATATCGTCACAAAAATAATTGAGGTCACAAAATACATAACGTCACAAGAAATGACGCCACTAAATACATAAGGTCACAAAAATGAATGACATCACAAAATACATAACGTCACAAAAATAATTGAGGTCACAAAATACATGACGTCACAAAAATAAATGACGTCACAAAATAAATAACGTCAGAAAAATAAATAACGTCACAAAATAAATAACGTCACAAAATAAATAACGTCACAAAAATAAATGACGTCACAAAAATACATAACGTCACAAAAATAAATGACGTCACGAAAAAAATGACGTCACAAAAATAAATGACGTCACAAAAATAATTGAGGTCATAAAATAAATAACGTCACAAAAATAAGTGACTTCACAAAAATAAATGACGTCACAAAAATAAATAACGTCACAAAAATAAATGACGTCACAAAAATAAATGACGTCAAAAATAAATGACGTCACAAAATACATAACGTCACAAAAATAAATGACGTCACAAAAATTAATTAAGTCACAAAATACATAACGTCACAAAAATAAATTACGTCACAAAATACATAACGTCACAAAATACATAACGTCACAAAAATAAATGGCGTCACAAAATACATAACGTCAAAAAAATAAATGACGTCACAAAATACATAACGTCACAAAAATAAATGACGTCACAAAATACATAACGTCACAAAAATAAATGACGTCACAAAATACATAACGTCACAAAAATAAATGAGGTCACAAAATACATAACGTCACAAAAATAAATGACGTCACAAAATACATAACGTCACAAAAATAAATGACGTCACAAAATATATAACGTCTCAAAAATATATGACGTCACAAAAATTAATTAAGTCACAAAATACATAACTTCACAAAAATAAATGACGTCACAAAAATTAATTACGTCACAAAATACATAACGTCACAAAAATAAATGACGTCACAAAATACATAACGTCACAAAAATAAATGGCGTCACAAAATACATAACGTAACAAAAATAAATGACGTCACAAAATACATAACGTCACAAAAAAATGACGTCACAAAATACATAACGTCACAAAAAAAAGACGTCACAAAATACATAACGTCACAAAAATAAATGACGTCACAAAATATTAATTATGTCACAAAATACATAACGTCACAAAAATAAATGACGTCACAAAATATTAATTACAAAAATAAATGAGGTCCCCAAATACATAACGTCACAAAAATAATTGAGGTCAAAAAATACATGAATTCACAAAAATAAATGACGTCACAAAATACATAACGTCACAAAAATAAATGACGTCACAAAATAAATAACATCAAAAAAATTAAGTAGCAAAAATTAATGACGTCACAAAATACATAACGTAAAAAAATAAATGACGTCAAAAATACATAACGTCACAAAAATAAATGACGTTACAAAATAGATAACGTCACAAAAATAATTGAGGTCACAAAATACATAACTTCACAAAAAATGACGCCACAAAATACATAAGGTCACAAAAATAAATGACATCACAAAATACATAACATCGCAAAAATAAATGACGTCACAAGAAATAAATGACGTCACAAAATAAATAACGTCGCGAAAATAATTAAGGTCACAAAATGCATGACGTCACAAAAATAAATGACGTCACAAAATACATAACGTCACAAAAATAAATGACGTCACAAAATAAATGACGTCACAAAAATAAATGACGTCACAAAATACATAACGTCACAAGAAATGACGCCACTAAATACATAAGGTCACAAAAATGAATGACATCACAAAATACATAACGTCACAAAAATAATTGAGGTCACAAAATACATGACGTCACAAAAATAAATGACGTCACAAAATAAATAACGTCAGAAAAATAAATAACGTCACAAAATAAATAACGTCACAAAATAAATAACGTCACAAAAATAAATGACGTCACAAAAATACATAACGTCACAAAAATAAATGACGTCACGAAAAAAATGACGTCACAAAAATAAATGACGTCACAAAAATAATTGAGGTCATAAAATAAATAACGTCACAAAAATAAGTGACTTCACAAAAATAAATGACGTCACAAAAATAAATAACGTCACAAAAATAAATGACGTCACAAAAATAAATGACGTCAAAAATAAATGACGTCACAAAATACATAACGTCACAAAAATAAATGACGTCACAAAAATTAATTAAGTCACAAAATACATAACGTCACAAAAATAAATTACGTCACAAAATACATAACGTCACAAAATACATAACGTCACAAAAATAAATGGCGTCACAAAATACATAACGTCAAAAAAATAAATGACGTCACAAAATACATAACGTCACAAAAATAAATGACGTCACAAAATACATAACGTCACAAAAATAAATGACGTCACAAAATACATAACGTCACAAAAATAAATGAGGTCACAAAATACATAACGTCACAAAAATAAATGACGTCACAAAATACATAACGTCACAAAAATAAATGACGTCACAAAATATATAACGTCTCAAAAATATATGACGTCACAAAAATTAATTAAGTCACAAAATACATAACTTCACAAAAATAAATGACGTCACAAAAATTAATTACGTCACAAAATACATAACGTCACAAAAATAAATGACGTCACAAAATACATAACGTCACAAAAATAAATGGCGTCACAAAATACATAACGTAACAAAAATAAATGACGTCACAAAATACATAACGTCACAAAAAAATGACGTCACAAAATACATAACGTCACAAAAAAAAGACGTCACAAAATACATAACGTCACAAAAATAAATGACGTCACAAAATATTAATTATGTCACAAAATACATAACGTCACAAAAATAAATGACGTCACAAAATATTAATTACAAAAATAAATGAGGTCCCCAAATACATAACGTCACAAAAATAATTGAGGTCAAAAAATACATGAATTCACAAAAATAAATGACGTCACAAAATACATAACGTCACAAAAATAAATGACGTCACAAAATAAATAACATCAAAAAAATTAAGTAGCAAAAATTAATGACGTCACAAAATACATAACGTAAAAAAATAAATGACGTCAAAAATACATAACGTCACAAAAATAAATGACGTTACAAAATAGATAACGTCACAAAAATAATTGAGGTCACAAAATACATAACTTCACAAAAAATGACGCCACAAAATACATAAGGTCACAAAAATAAATGACATCACAAAATACATAACATCGCAAAAATAAATGACGTCACAAGAAATAAATGACGTCACAAAATAAATAACGTCGCGAAAATAATTAAGGTCACAAAATGCATGACGTCACAAAAATAAATGACGTCACAAAATACATAACGTCACAAAAATAAATGACGTCACAAAATAAATGACGTCACAAAAATAAATGACGTCACAAAATAAAAAAAGTCAGAAAAATAAATAACGTGACAAATTAAATAACGTCACAAAATAAATTACGTCACAAAAATAAATGACGTCACAAAAATACATAACGTCACAAAAATAAATGACGTCACGAAAAAAATGACGTCACAAAAATAAATGACGTCACAAGAATAAATGACGCCACAAAATACATAACGTCACAAAAATAATTGAGGTCACAAAATACATAACGTCACAAAAATAAATGACGTCACAAAAATACATAACGTCACAAAAATAATTGATGTCACAAAAAATGACGTCACAAAAATAAATGACGTCACTAAATAAATGACGTCAGAAAATACGTAACGTCACAAAAATAAATGACGTCACAAAATAAATAACCCCAGAAAAATAAATAACGTCAAAAAAATAAAAGACGTCACAAAATACATAACGTCGCAAAAATAATTATGGTCACAAAATACATAACGTCACAAAAATGAATGACGTCACAAAAATACATAACGTCACAAAAATAAATGTCACAAAAATTTAAGTCACAAAAATAAATGACGTTACAAAATACACAACGTCACTAAATAAATGATGTCAGAAAATACGTAACGTCACAATTATAAATGACGTCACAAAATAAATAACTCCAGAAAAATAAATAACGTCAAAAAAAATGACGTCACAAAATACATAAAGTCGCAAAAATAATTAAGGTCACAAAATACATAACGTCACAAAAATAAATGACGTCACAAAAATACATAACGTCACAAAAATAAATGACGTTACAAAAAATGACGTCACAAAAATAAATGACGGCACAAAAATAATTTAGGTCACAAAATAAATAACGTCACAAAAATAAATGACTTCAAAAAATACATAACGTCACAAAATTAAATGACGTCACAAAATACATAACGTCACAAAAATAAATGACGTCACCAAATACATAACGTCACAAAAATAATTGAGGTCACAAAATACATAACGTCACAAGAAATGACGCCACTAAATACATAAGGTCACAAAAATGAATGACATCACAAAATACATAACGTCACAAAATACATAACGTCACAAAAATAAATGGCGTCACAAAATACATAACGTCAAAAAAATAAATGACGTCACAAAATACATAACGTCACAAAAATAAATGACGTCACAAAATACATAACGTCACAAAAATAAATGACGTCACAAAATACATAACGTCACAAAAATAAATGAGGTCACAAAATACATAACGTCACAAAAATAAATGACGTCACAAAATACATAACGTCACAAAAATAAATGACGTCACAAAATATATAACGTCTCAAAAATATATGACGTCACAAAAATTAATTAAGTCACAAAATACATAACTTCACAAAAATAAATGACGTCACAAAAATTAATTACGTCACAAAATACATAACGTCACAAAAATAAATGACGTCACAAAATACATAACGTCACAAAAATAAATGGCGTCACAAAATACATAACGTAACAAAAATAAATGACGTCACAAAATACATAACGTCACAAAAAAATGACGTCACAAAATACATAACGTCACAAAAAAAGACGTCACAAAATACATAACGTCACAAAAATAAATGACGTCACAAAATATTAATTATTTCACAAAATACATAACGTCACAAAAATAAATGACGTCACAAAATATTAATTACAAAAATAAATGAGGTCCCCAAATACATAACGTCACAAAAATAATTGAGGTCAAAAAATACATGAATTCACAAAAATAAATGACGTCACAAAATACATAACGTCACAAAAATAAATGACGTCACAAAATAAATAACATCAAAAAATTAAGTAGCAAAAATTAATGACGTCACAAAATACATAACGTAAAAAAATAAATGACGTCAAAAATACATAACGTCACAAAAATAAATGACGTCACAAAATAGATAACGTCACAAAAATAATTGAGGTCACAAAATACATAACGTCACAAAAAATGACGCCACAAAATACATAAGGTCACAAAAATAAATGACATCACAAAATACATAACATCGCAAAAATAAATGACGTCACAAGAAATAAATGACGTCACAAAATAAATAACGTCGCGAAAATAATTAAGGTCACAAAATGCATGACGTCACAAAAATAAATGACGTCACAAAATACATAACGTCACAAAAATAAATGACGTCACAAAATAAATGACGTCACAAAAATAAATGACGTCACAAAATAAAAAAAGTCAGAAAAATAAATAACGTGACAAAATAAATAACGTCACAAAATAAATTACGTCACAAAAATAAATGACGTCACAAAAATACATAACGTAACAAAAATAAATGACGTCACGAAAAAAATGACGTCACAAAAATAAATGACGTCACAAGAATAAATGACACCACAAAATACATAACGTCACAAAAATAATTGAGGTCACAAAATACATAACGTCACAAAAATAAATGACGTCACAAAAATACATAACGTCACAAAAATAATTGATGTCACAAAAAATGACGTCACAAAAATAAATGACGTCACTAAATAAATGACGTCAGAAAATACGTAACGTCACAAAAATAAATGACGTCACAAAATAAATAACCCCAGAAAAATAAATAACGTCAAAAAAATAAAAGACGTCACAAAATACATAACGTCGCAAAAATAATTATGGTCACAAAATACATAACGTCACAAAAATGAATGACGTCACAAAAATACATAACGTCACAAAAATAAATGTCACAAAAATTTAAGTCACAAAAATAAATGACGTTACAAAATACACAACGTCACTAAATAAATGATGTCAGAAAATACGTAACGTCACAATTATAAATGACGTCACAAAATAAATAACTCCAGAAAAATAAATAACGTCAAAAAAATAAATGACGTCACAAAATACATAAAGTCGCAAAAATAATTAAGGTCACAAAATACATAACGTCACAAAAATAAATGACGTCACAAAAATACATAACGTCAAAAAAATAAATGACGTTACAAAAAATGACGTCACAAAAATAAATGACGGCACAAAAATAATTTAGGTCACAAAATAAATAACGTCACAAAAATAAATGACTTCAAAAAATACATAACGTCACAAAATTAAATGACGTCACAAAATACATAACGTCACAAAAATAAATGACGTCACCAAATACATAACGTCACAAAAATAATTGAGGTCACAAAATACATAACGTCACAAGAAATGACGCCACTAAATACATAAGGTCACAAAAATGAATGACATCACAAAATACATAACGTCACAAAAATAATTGAGGTCACAAAATACATGACGTCACAAAAATAAATGACGTCACAAAATACATAACGTCATAAAAATAAATGACGTCACAAAATAAATAACGTCACAAAAATAAATGACGTCACACAATAAATAACGTCAGAAAAATAAATAACGTCACAAAATAAATAACGTCACAAAATAAATAACGTCACAAAAATAAATGACGTCACAAAAATACATAACGTCACAAAAATAAATGACGTCACGAAAAAAATGACAACACAAAAATAAATGACGTCACAAAAATAATTGAGGTCACAAAATAAATAACGTCACAAAAATAAGTGACTTCACAAAAATAAATGACGTCACAAAAATAAATAACGTCACAAAAATAAATGACGTCACAAAAATAAATGACGTCAAAAAATAAATGACGTCGCAAAATACATAACGTCACTAAATAAATAACGTCACAAAAATAAATGACGTCACATAATACATAACGTCACTAAATATATGACGTCACAAAATACGTAACGTCACAAAAATAAATGACGTCACCAAATACATAACGTCACAAAAATAATTGAGGTCACAAAATACATAACGTCACAAGAAATGACGCCACTAAATACATAAGGTCACAAAAATGAATGACATCACAAAATACATAACGTCACAAAAATAATTGAGGTCACAAAATACATGACGTCACAAAAATAAATGACGTCACAAAATACATAACGTCATAAAAATAAATGACGTCACAAAATAAATAACGTCACAAAAATAAATGACGTCACACAATAAATAACGTCAGAAAAATAAATAACGTCACAAAATAAATAACGTCACAAAATAAATAACGTCACAAAAATAAATGACGTCACAAAAATACATAACGTCACAAAAATAATTGAGGTCACAAAATACATAACGTCACAAGAAATGACGCCACTAAATAAATAAGGTCACAAAAATGAATGACATCACAAAATACATAACGTCACAAAAATAATTGAGGTCACAAAATACATGACGTCACAAAAATAAATGACGTCACAAAATACATAACGTCATAAAAATAAATGACGTCACAAAATAAATAACGTCACAAAAATAAATGACGTCACACAATAAATAACGTCAGAAAAATAAATAACGTCACAAAATAAATAACGTCACAAAATAAATAACGTCACAAAAATAAATGACGTCACAAAAATACATAACGTCACAAAAATAAATGACGTCACGAAAAAAATGACGTCACAAAAATAAATGACGTCACAAAAATAAATGACGTCAAAAAATACATAACGTCACAAAATTAAATAGCGTCACAAAATACATAACGTCACAAAAATAAATGACGTCACAAAATACATAACGTCACAAAAATAAATGACGTCACAAAATACATAACGTCACAAAAATAAATGAAGTCACAAAATACATAACTTCACAAAAATAAATGACGTCACAAAAATTAATTACGTCACAAAATACATAATGTCACAAAAATAAATGACGTCACAAAATACATTACGTCACAAACATTAATGACGTCACAAAATTCCTAACGTCACAAAAATAAATAGCGTCACAAAATACATAACGTCACAAAAATAAATGACGTCACAAAATACATAACGTCACAAAAATAAATGACGTCACAAAAATTAATTAAGTCACAAAATACATAACGTCACAATATAAATGACGTCACAAAATACATAACGTCACAAAAATAAATGACGTCTCAAAATACATAACGTTACAAAAATAAATGACGTCACAAAATACTTAACGTCACAATAGTAAATGACGTCACAAAATACATAACGTCACAAAAATAAATGACGTCACAAAATACATAACGTCACAAAAATAAATGACGTCAAAAAATACATAACGTCACAAAAATAAATGACGTCACGAAATACACAACGTCACAAAAATAAGTGACGTCACAAAAAACATAACGTTACAAAAATAAATGACGTCACAAAATATTAATTACGTCACAAAATACATAACGTCACAAAAATAAATGACGTCACAAAATATTAATCACGTCACAAAATGCATAACGTCACAAAAATAAATGACGTCAAAAAATACATAACGTCAAAAAAAAATGACGTCACAAAATACATAACGTCACAAAAAAAAATTACGTCTCAAAATACATAACGTCACAAAAATAAATGACGTCACAAAAATTAATTAATTCACAAAATACATAACGTCACAAAAATAAATTACGTCACAAAATACATAACGTCACAAAATACATAACGTCACAAAAATAAATGGCGTCACAAAATACATAACGTCAAAAAAAATGACGTCACAAAATACATAACGTCACAAAAATAAATGACGTCACAAAATACATAACGTCACAAAAATAAATGACGTCACAAAATACATAACGTCACAAAAATAAATGACGTCACAAAAATTAATTAAGTCACAAAATACATAACGTCCAAAAAAAAATAAATGACGTCACAAAATACATAACGTCACAAAAATAAATGACGTCACAAAATACATAACGTCACAAAAATAAATGACGTCACAAAATACATAATGTCACAAAAAATGACGTCACAAAATACATAACGTCACAAAAAAAGACGTCACAAAATACATAACGTCACAAAAATAAATGACGTCACAAAATATTAATTACGTCACAAAATACATAACGTCAAAAAAATAAATGACGTCACAAAATACATAACGTCTCAAAAACATAACGTCACAAAAATAAATGACGTCACAAAATACATAACGTCACAAAAATAAATGACGTTACAAAATACATGACGTCACAAAAATAAATGACGTCACAAAATACATAACGTCACAAAAATAAATGACGTCACAAAATACATAACGTCACAAAAAAATGACGTCACAAAATACATAACGTCACAAAAATAAATGACGTCACAAAATACAAAACGTCACAAAATACATAACGTCACAAAAATAAATGACGTAACAAAATACATAACGTCACAAAAATAAATGACGTCACAAAATACTTAACGTCACAAAAATAAATGATGTCACAAAATACATAACGTCACAAAAAAATGACGTCTCAAAATACATAACGTCACAAAAATAAATGACGTCACAAAATACATAACGTCACAAAAATAAATGACGTCACAAAATACATAACGTCACAAAAATAAATGACGTCACAAAAATTAATTAAGTCACAAAATACATAACGTCACAAAAATAAATTACGTCACAAAATACATAACGTCACAAAAATAAATGACGTCACAAAATACATAACGTCACAAAAATAAATGACGTCACAAAATACATAACGTCACAAAAATAAATGACGTCACAAAATACATAACGTCACAAAAATAAATGACGTCACAAAATACATAACGTCACAAAAATAAATGGCGTCACAAAATACATAACGTCAAAAAAATAAATGACGTCACAAAATACATAACGTCACAAAAATAAATGACGTCACAAAATATATAACGTCACAAAAATAAATGACGTCACAAAATATTAATCACGTCACAAAATGCATAACGTCAAAAAAATGAATGACGTCAAAAAATACATAACGTCACAAAAATAAATGACGTCACAAAATAAATAACGTCAAAAAATAAATGACGTCACAAAATACATAACGTCACAAAAATAAATGACGTCACAAAAATTAATTAAGTCACAAAATACATAACGTCTCAAAAATAAATTACGTCACAAAATACATAACGTCACAAAATACATAACGTCACAAAATTAAATGGCGTCACAAAATACATAATGTCAAAAAAATAAATGACGTCACAAAATACATAACGTCACAAAAATAAATGACGTCACGAAATACATAACGTCACAAAAATAAATGACGTCACAAAATACATAACGTCACAAAAATAAATGACGTCACAAAATACATAACGTCACAAAAATAAATGACGTCACAAAATACATAACGTCACAAAAATAAATGATGACACAAAAATTAATTAAGTCACAAAATACATAACTTCACAAAAATAAATGACGTCACAAAAATTAATTACGTCACAAAATACATAACGTCACAAAAATAAATGACGTCACAAAATACATAACGTCACAAAAATAAATGGCGTCACAAAATACATAACGTAACAAAAATAAATGACGTCACAAAATACATAACGTCACAAAAATATGACGTCACAAAATACATAACGTCACAAAAAAAAAGACGTCACAAAATACATAACGTCACAAAAATAAATGACGTCACAAAATATTAATTATGTCACAAAATACATAACGTCACAAAAATAAATGACGTCACAAAATATTAATTACATCACAAAATACATAACGTCACAAAAATAAATGACGTCACAAAATACATAACGTCACAAAATACATAAAGTCACAAAAATAAATGACGTCACAAAATACATAACGTCACACAAATAAATGACGTCACAAAATACATAACGTCACAAAAATAAATGACGTCACAAAATACATAACGTCACAAAATACAAAACGTCACAAAAATAAATGACGTCACAAAATACATAACGTCACAAAAATAAATGACGTCACAAAATACTTAACGTCAAAAAAATAAATGACGTCACAAAATACATAACGTCACAAAAATTAATGACGTCACAAAATACATAAAGTCACAAAAATAAATGACGTCACAAAATACAAAACGTCACAAAAATAAATGACGTCACAAAATACAAAACGTCACAAAAATAAATGGCGTCACAAAATACATAACGTCACAAAAATAAATGACGTCACAAAATATTAATTTCGTCACAAAATACATAACGTCACAAAAATAAATGACGTCAAAAAATACATAACGTCACAAAAATAAATGACGTCACAAAATACATAACGTCACAAAAATAAATGACGTCACAAAATACATAACGTCAAAAAAATTAGTGACGTTACAAAATACATAACGTCACAAAAATAAATGACGTCACAAAATTAAATACGTCACAAGATACATAACGTCACAAAAATAAATGACGTCACAGAATACATAACGTCACAAAAATAAATGACGTCACAAAATACATAACGTCACAAAAATAAATGATGTCACAAAAATTAATTAAGTCACAAAATACATAACGTCACAATATAAATGACGTCACAAAATACATAACGTCACAAAAATAAATGATGTCACGAAAAAAATGACAACACAAAAATAAATGACGTCACAAAAATAATTGAGGTCACAAAATAAATAACGTCACAAAAATAAGTGACTTCACAAAAATAAATGACGTCACAAAAATAAATAACGTCACAAAAATAAATGACGTCACAAAAATAAATGACGTCAAAAAATAAATGACGTCGCAAAATACATAACGTCACTAAATAAATAACGTCACAAAAATAAATGACGTCACATAATACATAACGTCACTAAATATATGACGTCACAAAATACGTAACGTCACAAAAATAAATGACGTCACCAAATACATAACGTCACAAAAATAATTGAGGTCACAAAATACATAACGTCACAAGAAATGACGCCACTAAATACATAAGGTCACAAAAATGAATGACATCACAAAATACATAACGTCACAAAAATAATTGAGGTCACAAAATACATGACGTCACAAAAATAAATGACGTCACAAAATACATAACGTCATAAAAATAAATGACGTCACAAAATAAATAACGTCACAAAAATAAATGACGTCACACAATAAATAACGTCAGAAAAATAAATAACGTCACAAAATAAATAACGTCACAAAATAAATAACGTCACAAAAATAAATGACGTCACAAAAATACATAACGTCACAAAAATAATTGAGGTCACAAAATACATAACGTCACAAGAAATGACGCCACTAAATACATAAGGTCACAAAAATGAATGACATCACAAAATACATAACGTCACAAAAATAATTGAGGTCACAAAATACATGACGTCACAAAAATAAATGACGTCACAAAATACATAACGTCATAAAAATAAATGACGTCACAAAATAAATAACGTCACAAAAATAAATGACGTCACACAATAAATAACGTCAGAAAAATAAATAACGTCACAAAATAAATAACGTCACAAAATAAATAACGTCACAAAAATAAATGACGTCACAAAAATACATAACGTCACAAAAATAAATGACGTCACGAAAAAAATGACGTCACAAAAATAAATGACGTCACAAAAATAAATGACGTCAAAAAATACATAACGTCACAAAATTAAATAGCGTCACAAAATACATAACGTCACAAAAATAAATGACGTCACAAAATACATAACGTCACAAAAATAAATGACGTCACAAAATACATAACGTCACAAAAATAAATGAAGTCAAAAAATACATAACTTCACAAAAATAAATGACGTCACAAAAATTAATTACGTCACAAAATACATAATGTCACAAAAATAAATGACGTCACAAAATACATAACGTCACAAACATTAATGACGTCACAAAATTCCTAACGTCACAAAAATAAATAGCGTCACAAAATACATAACGTCACAAAAATAAATGACGTCACAAAATACATTACGTCACAAAAATAAATGACGTCACAAAAATTAATTAAGTCACAAAATACATAACGTCACAATATAAATGACGTCACAAAATACATAACGTCACAAAAATAAATGACGTCTCAAAATACATAAAGTCACAAAAATAAATGACGTCACAAAATACTTAACGTCACAATAGTAAATGACGTCACAAAATACATAACGTCACAAAAATAAATGACGTCACAAAATACATAACGTCACAAAAATAAATGACGTCACAAAATACATAACGTCACAAAAATAAATGACGTCACAAAATACACAACGTCACAAAAATAAGTGACGTCACAAAAAACATAACGTTACAAAAATAAATGACGTCACAAAATATTAATTACGTCACAAAATACATAACGTCACAAAAATAAATGACGTCACAAAATATTAATCACGTCACAAAATGCATAACGTCACAAAAATAAATGACGTCAAAAAATACATAACGTCAAAAAAAAATGACGTCACAAAATACATAACGTCACAAAAAAAAATTACGTCTCAAAATACATAACGTCACAAAAATAAATAACGTCACAAAAATTAATTAATTCACAAAATACATAACGTCACAAAAATAAATTTCGTCACAAAATACATAACGTCACAAAATACATAACGTCACAAAAATAAATGGCGTCACAAAATACATAACGTCAAAAAAAATGACGTCACAAAATACATAACGTCACAAAAATAAATGACGTCACAAAATACATAACGTCACAAAAATAAATGACGTCACAAAATACATAACGTCACAAAAATAAATGACGTCACAAAAATTAATTAAGTCACAAAATACATAACGTCAAAAAAATAAATGACGTCACAAAATACATAACGTCACAAAAATAAATGACGTCACAAAATACATAACGTCACAAAAAATGACGTCACAAAATACATAACGTCACAAAAAAAGACGTCACAAAATACATAACGTCACAAAAATAAATGACGTCACAAAATATTAATTACGTCACAAAATACATAACGTCAAAAAAATAAATGACGTCACAAAATACATAACGTCACAAAAACATAACGTCACAAAAATAAATGACGTCACAAAATACATAACGTCACAAAAATAAATGACGTTACAAAATACATGACGTCACAAAAATAAATGACGTCACAAAATACATAACGTCACAAAAATAAATGACGTCACAAAATACATAACGTCACAAAAAAATGACGTCACAAAATACATAACGTCACAAAAATAAATGACGTCACAAAATACAAAACGTCACAAAATACATAACGTCACAAAAATAAATGACGTAACAAAATACATAACGTCACAAAAATAAATGACGTCACAAAATACTTAACGTCACAAAAATAAATGATGTCACAAAATACATAACGTCACAAAAAAATGACGTCTCAAAATACATAACGTCACAAAAATAAATGACGTCACAAAATACATAACGTCACAAAAATAAATGACGTCACAAAATACATAACGTCACAAAAATAAATGACGTCACAAAAATTAATTAAGTCACAAAATACATAACGTCACAAAAATAAATTACGTCACAAAATACATAACGTCACAAAAATAAATGACGTCACAAAATACATAACGTCACAAAAATAAATGACGTCACAAAATACATAACGTCACAAAAATAAATGACGTCACAAAATACATAACGTCACAAAAATAAATGACGTCACAAAATACATAACGTCACAAAAATAAATGGCGTCACAAAATACATAACGTCAAAAAAATAAATGACGTCACAAAATACATAACGTCACAAAAATAAATGACGTCACAAAATATATAACGTCACAAAAATAAATGACGTCACAAAATATTAATCACGTCACAAAATGCATAACGTCAAAAAAATAAATGACGTCAAAAAATACATAACGTCACAAAAATAAATGACGTCACAAAATACATAACGTCAAAAAATAAATGACGTCACAAAATACATAACGTCACAAAAATAAATGACGTCACAAAAATTAATTAAGTCACAAAATACATAACGTCTCAAAAATAAATTACGTCACAAAATACATAACGTCACAAAATACATAACGTCACAAAAATAAATGGCGTCACAAAATACATAATGTCAAAAAAATAAATGACGTCACAAAATACATAACGTCACAAAAATAAATGACGTCACGAAATACATAACGTCACAAAAATAAATGACGTCACAAAATACATAACGTCACAAAAATAAATGACGTCACAAAATACATAACGTCACAAAAATAAATGGCGTCACAAAATACATAACGTAACAAAAATAAATGACGTCACAAAATACATAACTTCACAAAAATATGACGTCACACAATACATAACGTCACAAAAAAAAGACGTCACAAAATACATAACGTCACAAAAATAAATGACGTCACAAAAATTAATTAAGTCACAAAATACATAACTTCACAAAAATAAATGACGTCACAAAAATTAATTACGTCACAAAATACATAACGTCACAAAAATAAATGACGTCACAAAATACATAACGTCACAAAAATAAATGGCGTCACAAAATACATAACGTAACAAAAATAAATGACGTCACAAAATACATAACTTCACAAAAATATGACGTCACAAAATACATAACGTCACAAAAAAAAGACGTCACAAAATACATAACGTCACAAAAATAAATGACGTCACAAAATATTAATTATGTCACAAAATACATAACGTCACAAAAATAAATGACGTCACAAAATATTAATTACATCACAAAATACATAACGTCACAAAAATAAATGACGTCACAAAATACATAACGTCACAAAATACATAAAGTCACAAAAATAAATGACGTCACAAAATACATAACGTCACAAAAATAAATGACGTCACAAAATACATAACGTCACAAAAATAAATGACGTCACAAAATACATAACGTCACAAAATACAAAACGTCACAAAAATAAATGACGTCACAAAATACATAACGTCACAAAAATAAATGACGTCACAAAATACTTAACGTCAAAAAAATAAATGACGTCACAAAATACATAACGTCACAAAAATTAATGACGTCACAAAATACATAAAGTCACAAAAATAAATGACGTCACAAAATACAAAACGTCACAAAAATAAATGACGTCACAAAATACAAAACGTCACAAAAATAAATGGCGTCACAAAATACATAACGTCACAAAAATAAATGACGTCACAAAATATTAATTTCGTCACAAAATACATAACGTCACAAAAATAAATGACGTCAAAAAATACATAACGTCACAAAAATAAATGACGTCACAAAATACATAACGTCACAAAAATAAATGACGTCACAAAATACATAACGTCAAAAAAATTAATGACGTTACAAAATACATAACGTCACAAAAATAAATGACGTCACAAAATTAAATACGTCACAAGATACATAACGTCACAAAAATAAATGACGTCACAGAATACATAACGTCACAAAAATAAATGACGTCACAAAATACATAACGTCACAAAAATAAATGATGTCACAAAAATTAATTAAGTCACAAAATACATAACTTCACAAAAATAAATGACGTCACAAAAATTAATTAAGTCACAAAATACATAACGTCACAAAAAAAAATGACTTCACAAAATACATAACGTCACAAAAATAAATGGCGTCACAAAATACATAACGTAACAAAAATAAATGACGTCACAAAATACATAACGTCACAAAAAAATGACGTCACAAAATACATAACGTCACAAAAAAAAGAGGTCACAAAATACATAACGTCACAAAAATAAATGACGTCACAAAATATTAATTATGTCACAAAATACATAACGTCACAAAAATAAATGACGTCACAAAATATTAATTACATCACAAAATACATAACGTCACAAAAATAAATGACGTCACAAAATACATAACGTCACAAAATACATAAAGTCACAAAAATAAATGACGTCACAAAATACATAACGTCACACAAATAAATGACGTCACAAAATACATAACGTCACAAAAATAAATGACGTCACAAAATACAAAACGTCACAAAAATAAATGACGTCACAAAATACATAACGTCACAAAAATAAATGACGTCACAAAATACTTAACGTCAAAAAAATAAATGACGTCACAAAATACATAACGTCACAAAAATTAATGACGTCACAAAATACATACAGTCACAAAAATAAATGACGTCACAAAATACAAAACGTCACAAAAATAAATGACGTCACAAAATACAAAACGTCACAAAAATAAATGGCGTCACAAAATACATAACGTCACAAAAATAAATGACGTCACAAAATATTAATTACGTCACAAAATACATAACGTCACAAAAATAAATGACGTCAAAAAATACATAACGTCACAAAAATAAATGACGTCACAAAATACATAACGTCACAAAATACATAAAGTCACAAAAATAAATGACGTCACAAAATACAAAACGTCACAAAAATAAATGGCGTCACAAAATACATAACGTCACAAAAATAAATGACGTCACAAAATATTAATTTCGTCACAAAATACATAACGTCACAAAAATAAATGACGTCAAAAAATACATAACGTCACAAAAATAAATGACGTCACAAAATACATAACGTCACAAAAATAAATGACGTCACAAAATACATAACGTCAAAAAAATTAATGACGTTACAAAATACATAACGTCACAAAAATAAATGACGTCACAAAATTAAATACGTCACAAGATACATAACGTCACAAAAATAAATGACGTCACAGAATACATAACGTCACAAAAATAAATGACGTCACAAAATACATAACGTCGCAAAAATAAATGATGTCACAAAAATTAATTAAGTCACAAAATACATAACTTCACAAAAATAAATGACGTCACAAAAATTAATTAAGTCACAAAATACATAACGTCACAAAAATAAATGACTTCACAAAATACATAACGTCACAAAAATAAATGGCGTCACAAAATACATAACGTAACAAAAATAAATGACGTCACAAAATACATAACGTCACAAAAAAATGACGTCACAAAATACATAACGTCACAAAAAAAAGAGGTCACAAAATACATAACGTCACAAAAATAAATGACGTCACAAAATATTAATTATGTCACAAAATACATAACGTCACAAAAATAAATGACCTCACAAAATATTAATTACATCACAAAATACATAACGTCACAAAAATAAATGACGTCTCAAAATACATAACGTCACAAACATTAATGACGTCACAAAATTCCTAACGTCACAAAAATAAATAGCGTCACAAAATGCATAACGTCACAAAAATAAATGACGTCACAAAATACATTACGTCACAAAAATAAATGACGTCACAAAAATTAATTAAGTCACAAAATACATAACGTCACAATATAAATGACGTCACAAAATACATAACGTCACAAAAATAAATGACGTCTCAAAATACATAAAGTCACAAAAATAAATGACGTCACAAAATACTTAACGTCACAATAGTAAATGACGTCACAAAATACATAACGTCACAAAAATAAATGACGTCACAAAATACATAACGTCACAAAAATAAATGACGTCACAAAATACATAACGTCACAAAAATAAATGACGTCACAAAATACACAACGTCACAAAAATAAGTGACGTCACAAAAAACATAACGTTACAAAAATAAATGACGTCACAAAATATTAATTACGTCACAAAATACATAACGTCACAAAAATAAATGACGTCACAAAATATTAATCACGTCACAAAATGCATAACGTCACAAAAATAAATGACGTCAAAAAATACATAACGTCAAAAAAAAATGACGTCACAAAATACATAACGTCACAAAAAAAAATTACGTCTCAAAATACATAACGTCACAAAAATAAATGACGTCACAAAAATTAATTAATTCACAAAATACATAACGTCACAAAAATAAATTACGTCACAAAATACATAACGTCACAAAATACATAACGTCACAAAAATAAATGGCGTCACAAAATACATAACGTCCAAAAAAATGACGTCATAAAATACATAACGTCACAAAAATAAATGACGTCACAAAATACATAACGTCACAAAAATAAATGACGTCACAAAATACATAACGTCACAAAAATAAATGACGTCACAAAAATTAATTAAGTCACAAAATACATAACGTCAAAAAAATAAATGACGTCACAAAATACATAACGTCACAAAAATAAATGACGTCACAAAATACATAACGTCACAAAAAATAACGTCACAAAATACATAACGTCACAAAAAAATACGTCACAAAATACATAACGTCACAAAAATAAATGACGTCACAAAATATTAATTACGTCACAAAATACATAACGTCAAAAAAATAAATGACGTCACAAAATACATAACGTCACAAAAACATAACGTCACAAAAATAAATGACGTCACAAAATACATAACGTCACAAAAATAAATGACGTTACAAAATACATGACGTCACAAAAATAAATGACGTCACAAAATACATAACGTCACAAAAATAAATGACGTCACACAATACATAACGTCACAAAAAATGACGTCACAAAATACATAACGTCACAAAAATAAATGACGTCACAAAATACAAAACGTCACAAAATACATAACGTCACAAAAATAAATGACGTAACAAAATACATAACGTCACAAAAATAAATGACGTCACAAAATACTTAACGTCACAAAAATAAATGATGTCACAAAATACATAACGTCACAAAAAAATGACGTCTCAAAATACATAACGTCACAAAAATAAATGACGTCACAAAATACATAACGTCACAAAAATAAATGACGTCACAAAATACATAACGTCACAAAAATAAATGACGTCACAAAAATTAATTAAGTCACAAAATACATAACGTCACAAAAATAAATTACGTCACAAAATACATAACGTCACAAAAATAAATGACGTCACAAAATACATAACGTCACAAAAATAAATGACGTCACAAAATACATAACGTCACAAAAATAAATGACGTCACAAAATACATAACGTCACAAAAATAAATGACGTCACAAAATACATAACGTCACAAAAATAAATGGCGTCACAAAATACATAACGTCAAAAAAATAAATGACGTCACAAAATACATAACGTCACAAAAATAAATGACGTCACAAAATATTAATCACGTCACAAAATGCATAACGTCACAAAAATAAATGACGTCAAAAAATACATAACGTCAAAAAAAAATGACGTCACAAAATACATAACGTCACAAAAAAAAATTACGTCTCAAAATACATAACGTCACAAAAATAAATGACGTCACAAAAATTAATTAATTCACAAAATACATAACGTCACAAAAATAAATTACGTCACAAAATACATAACGTCACAAAATACATAACGTCACAAAAATAAATGGCGTCACAAAATACATAACGTCCAAAAAAATGACGTCATAAAATACATAACGTCACAAAAATAAATGACGTCACAAAATACATAACGTCACAAAAATAAATGACGTCACAAAATACATAACGTCACAAAAATAAATGACGTCACAAAAATTAATTAAGTCACAAAATACATAACGTCAAAAAAATAAATGACGTCACAAAATACATAACGTCACAAAAATAAATGACGTCACAAAATACATAACGTCACAAAAAATAACGTCACAAAATACATAACGTCACAAAAAAATACGTCACAAAATACATAACGTCACAAAAATAAATGACGTCACAAAATATTAATTACGTCACAAAATACATAACGTCAAAAAAATAAATGACGTCACAAAATACATAACGTCACAAAAACATAACGTCACAAAAATAAATGACGTCACAAAATACATAACGTCACAAAAATAAATGACGTTACAAAATACATGACGTCACAAAAATAAATGACGTCACAAAATACATAACGTCACAAAAATAAATGACGTCACACAATACATAACGTCACAAAAAATGACGTCACAAAATACATAACGTCACAAAAATAAATGACGTCACAAAATACAAAACGTCACAAAATACATAACGTCACAAAAATAAATGACGTAACAAAATACATAACGTCACAAAAATAAATGACGTCACAAAATACTTAACGTCACAAAAATAAATGATGTCACAAAATACATAACGTCACAAAAAAATGACGTCTCAAAATACATAACGTCACAAAAATAAATGACGTCACAAAATACATAACGTCACAAAAATAAATGACGTCACAAAATACATAACGTCACAAAAATAAATGACGTCACAAAAATTAATTAAGTCACAAAATACATAACGTCACAAAAATAAATTACGTCACAAAATACATAACGTCACAAAAATAAATGACGTCACAAAATACATAACGTCACAAAAATAAATGACGTCACAAAATACATAACGTCACAAAAATAAATGACGTCACAAAATACATAACGTCACAAAAATAAATGACGTCACAAAATACATAACGTCACAAAAATAAATGGCGTCACAAAATACATAACGTCAAAAAAATAAATGACGTCACAAAATACATAACGTCACAAAAATAAATGACGTCACAAAATATATAACGTCACAAAAATAAATGACGTCACAAAATATTAATCACGTCACAAAATGCATAACGTCAAAAAAATAAATGACGTCAAAAAATACATAACGTCACAAAAATAAATGACGTCACAAAATACATAACGTCAAAAAATAAATGACGTCACAAAATACATAACGTCACAAAAATAAATGACGTCACAAAAATTAATTAAGTCACAAAATACATAACGTCTCAAAAATAAATTACGTCACAAAATACATAACGTCACAAAATACATAACGTCACAAAAATAAATGGCGTCACAAAATACATAATGTCAAAAAAATAAATGACGTCACAAAATACATAACGTCACAAAAATAAATGACGTCACGAAATACATAACGTCACAAAAATAAATGACGTCACAAAATACATAACGTCACAAAAATAAATGACGTCACAAAATACATAACGTCACAAAAATAAATGGCGTCACAAAATACATAACGTAACAAAAATAAATGACGTCACAAAATACATAACTTCACAAAAATATGACGTCACAAAATACATAACGTCACAAAAAAAAGACGTCACAAAATACATAACGTCACAAAAATAAATGACGTCACAAAAATTAATTAAGTCACAAATTACATAACTTCACAAAAATAAATGACGTCACAAAATACATAACGTCACAAAAATAAATGACGTCACAAAATACATAACGTCACAAAAATAAATGGCGTCACAAAATACATAACGTAACAAAAATAAATGACGTCACAAAATACATAACTTCACAAAAATATGACGTCACAAAATACATAACGTCACAAAAAAAAGACGTCACAAAATACATAACGTCACAAAAATAAATGACGTCACAAAATATTAATTATGTCACAAAATACATAACGTCACAAAAATAAATGACGTCACAAAATATTAATTACATCACAAAATACATAACGTCACAAAAATAAATGACGTCACAAAATACATAACGTCACAAAATACATAAAGTCACAAAAATAAATGACGTCACAAAATACATAACGTCACACAAATAAATGACGTCACAAAATACATAACGTCACAAAAATAAATGACGTCACAAAATACATAACGTCACAAAATACAAAACGTCACAAAAATAAATGACGTCACAAAATACATAACGTCACAAAAATAAATGACGTCACAAAATACTTAACGTCAAAAAAATAAATGACGTCACAAAATACATAACGTCACAAAAATTAATGACGTCACAAAATACATAAAGTCACAAAAATAAATGACGTCACAAAATACAAAACGTCACAAAAATAAATGACGTCACAAAATACAAAACGTCACAAAAATAAATGGCGTCACAAAATACATAACGTCACAAAAATAAATGACGTCACAAAATATTAATTTCGTCACAAAATACATAACGTCACAAAAATAAATGACGTCAAAAAATACATAACGTCACAAAAATAAATGACGTCACAAAATACATAACGTCACAAAAATAAATGACGTCACAAAATACATAACGTCAAAAAAATTAATGACGTTACAAAATACATAACGTCACAAAAATAAATGACGTCACAAAATTAAATACGTCACAAGATACATAACGTCACAAAAATAAATGACGTCACAGAATACATAACGTCACAAAAATAAATGACGTCACAAAATACATAACGTCACAAAAATAAATGATGTCACAAAAATTAATTAAATCACAAAATACATAACTTCACAAAAATAAATGACGTCACAAAAATTAATTAAGTCACAAAATACATAACGTCACAAAAATAAATGACTTCACAAAATACATAACGTCACAAAAATAAATGGCGTCACAAAATACATAACGTAACAAAAATAAATGACGTCACAAAATACATAACGTCACAAAAAAATGACGTCACAAAATACATAACGTCACAAAAAAAAGAGGTCACAAAATACATAACGTCACAAAAATAAATGACGTCACAAAATATTAATTATGTCACAAAATACATAACGTCACAAAAATAAATGACGTCACAAAATATTAATTACATCACAAAATACATAACGTCACAAAAATAAATGACGTCACAAAATACATAACGTCACAAAATACATAAAGTCACAAAAATAAATGACGTCACAAAATACATAACGTCACACAAATAAATGACGTCACAAAATACATAACGTCACAAAAATAAATGACGTCACAAAATACATAACGTCACAAAATACAAAACGTCACAAAAATAAATGACGTCACAAAATACATAACGTCACAAAAATAAATGACGTCACAAAATACTTAACGTCAAAAAAATAAATGACGTCACAAAATACATAACGTCACAAAAATTAATGACGTCACAAAATACATACAGTCACAAAAATAAATGACGTCACAAAATACAAAACGTCACAAAAATAAATGACGTCACAAAATACAAAACGTCACAAAAATAAATGGCGTCACAAAATACATAACGTCACAAAAATAAATGACGTCACAAAATATTAATTACGTCACAAAATACATAACGTCACAAAAATAAATGACGTCAAAAAATACATAACGTCACAAAAATAAATGACGTCACAAAATACATAACGTCACAAAATACATAAAGTCACAAAAATAAATGACGTCACAAAATACAAAACGTCACAAAAATAAATGGCGTCACAAAATACATAACGTCACAAAAATAAATGACGTCACAAAATATTAATTTCGTCACAAAATACATAACGTCACAAAAATAAATGACGTCAAAAAATACATAACGTCACAAAAATAAATGACGTCACAAAATACATAACGTCACAAAAATAAATGACGTCACAAAATACATAACGTCAAAAAAATTAATGACGTTACAAAATACATAACGTCACAAAAATAAATGACGTCACAAAATTAAATACGTCACAAGATACATAACGTCACAAAAATAAATGACGTCACAGAATACATAACGTCACAAAAATAAATGACGTCACAAAATACATAACGTCACAAAAATAAATGATGTCACAAAAATTAATTAAGTCACAAAATACATAACTTCACAAAAATAAATGACGTCACAAAAATTAATTAAGTCACAAAATACATAACGTCACAAAAATAAATGACTTCACAAAATACATAACGTCACAAAATACATAAAGTCACAAAAATAAATGACGTCACAAAATACATAACGTCACAAAAATAAATGGCGTCACAAAATACATAACGTAACAAAAATAAATGACGTCACAAAATACATAACGTCACAAAAAAATGACGTCACAAAATACATAACGTCACAAAAAAAAGAGGTCACAAAATACATAACGTCACAAAAATAAATGACGTCACAAAATATTAATTATGTCACAAAATACATAACGTCACAAAAATAAATGACCTCACAAAATATTAATTACATCACAAAATACATAACGTCACAAAAATAAATGACGTCACAAAATACATAACGTCACAAAATACATAAAGTCACAAAAATAAATGACGTCACAAAATACATAACGTCACACAAATAAATGACTCACAAAATACATAACGTCACAAAAATAAATGACGTCACAAAATACATAACGTCACAAAATACATAAAGTCACAAAAATAAATGACGTCACAAAATACATAACGTCACACAAATAAATGACGTCACAAAATACATAACGTCACAAAAATAAATGACGTCACAAAATACATAACGTCACAAAATACAAAACGTCACAAAAATAAATGACGTCACAAAATACATAACGTCACAAAAATAAATGACGTCACAAAATACTTAACGTCAAAAAAATAAATGACGTCACAAAATACATAACGTCACAAAAATTAATGACGTCACAAAATACATAAAGTCACAAAAATAAATGACGTCACAAAATACAAAACGTCACAAAAATAAATGACGTCACAAAATACAAAACGTCACAAAAATAAATGGCGTCACAAAATACATAACGTCACAAAAATAAATGACGTCACAAAATATTAATTACGTCACAAAATACATAACGTCACAAAAATAAATGACGTCAAAAAATACATAACGTCACAAAAATAAATGACGTCACAAAATACATAACTTCACAAAATACATAAAGTCACAAAAATAAATGACGTCACAAAATACAAAACGTCACAAAAATAAATGGCGTCACAAAATACATAACGTCACAAAAATAAATGACGTCACAAAATATTAATTTCGTCACAAAATACATAACGTCACAAAAATAAATGACGTCAAAAAATACATAACGTCACAAAAATAAATGACGTCACAAAATACATAACGTCACAAAAATAAATGACGTCACAAAATACATAACGTCAAAAAAATTAATGACGTTACAAAATACATAACGTCACAAAAATAAATGACGTCACAAAATTAAATACGTCACAAGATACATAACGTCACAAAAATAAATGACGTCACAGAATACATAACGTCACAAAAATAAATGACGTCACAAAATACATAACGTCACAAAAATAAATGATGTCACAAAAATTAATTAAGTCACAAAATACATAACTTCACAAAAATAAATGACGTCACAAAAATTAATTAAGTCACAAAATACATAACGTCACAAAAATAAATGACTTCACAAAATACATAACGTCACAAAAATAAATGGCGTCACAAAATACATAACGTAACAAAAATAAATGACGTCACAAAATACATAACGTCACAAAAAAATTACGTCACAAAATACATAACGTCACAAAAAAAGAGGTCACAAAATACATAACGTCACAAAAATAAATGACGTCACAAAATATTAATTATGTCACAAAATACACAACGTCACAAAAATAAATGACGTCACAAAATATTAATTACATCACAAAATACATAACGTCACAAAAATAAATGACGTCACAAAATACATAAAGTCACAAAAATAAATGACGTCACAAAATACATAACGTCACACAAATAAATGACGTCACAAAATACATAACGTCACAAAAATAAATGACGTCACAAAATACATAACGTCACAAAATACAAAACGTCACAAAAATAAATGACGTCACAAAATACATAACGTCACAAAAATAAATGACGTCACAAAATACTTAACGTCAAAAAAATAAATGACGTCACAAAATACATAACGTCACAAAAATTAATGACGTCACAAAATACATAAAGTCACAAAAATAAATGACGTCACAAAATACAAAACGTCACAAAAATAAATGACGTCACAAAATACAAAACGTCACAAAAATAAATGGCGTCACAAAATACATAACGTCACAAAAATAAATGACGTCACAAAATACATAACGTCACAAAAATAAATGACGTCACAAAATACATAACGTCACAAAAATAAATGAAGTCACAAAATACATAACGTCACAAAAATAAATGACGTCACAAAAATTAATTACGTCACAAAATACATAACGTCACAAAAATAAATGACGTCACAGAATACATAACGTCACAAAAATAAATGACGTCACAAAATACATAACGTCACAAAAATAAATGAAGTCACAAAATACATAACGTCACAAAAATAAATGACGTCACAAAAATTAATTACGTCACAAAATACATAACGTCACAAAAATAAATGACGTCACAAAATACATAACGTCACAAAAATTAATGACGTCACAAAATACATAACCCCAGAAAAATAAATAACGTCAAAAAAATAAAAGACGTCACAAAATACATAACGTCGCTAAAATAATTATGGTCACAAAATACATAACGTCACAAAAATGAATGACGTCACAAAAATACATAACGTCACAAAAATAAATGTCACAAAAATTTACGTCACAAAAATAAATGACGTCACAAAATACACAACGTCACTAAATAAATGATGTCAGAAAATACGTAACGTCACAATAATAAATGACGTCACAAAATAAATAACTCCAGAAAAATAAATAACGTCAAAAAAATAAATGACGTCACAAAATACATTAAGTCAAAAAAATAATTAAGGTCACAAAATATATAACGTCACAAAAGTAAATGACGTCACAAAAATACATAACGTCACAAAAATAAATGACGTTACAAAAAAATTACGTCACAAAAATAAATGACGGCACAAAAATAATTTAGGTCACAAAATAAATAACGTCACAAAAATAAATGACTTCAAAAAATACATAACGTCACAAAATTAAATGACGTCACAAAATACATAACGTCACAAAAATAAATGACGTCACCAAATACATAACGTCACAAAAATAATTGAAGTCACAAAATACATAACGTCACAAAAATAATTGAGGTCACAAAATACATAACGTCCCAAATTAAATGACGTCACAAAATACATATCGTCACAAAAATAATTGAGGGCACAAAATACATAACGTCACAAGAAATGACGCCACTAAATACATAAGGTCACAAAAATGAATGACATCACAAAATACATAACGTCACAAAAATAATTGAGGTCACAAAATACATGACGTCACAAAAATAAATGATGTCACAAAATAAATAACGTCAGAAAAATAAATAACGTCACAAAATAAATAACGTCACAAAATAAATAATGTCACAAAAATAAATGACGTCACAAAAATACATAACGCCACAAAAATAAATGACGTCACGAAAAAAATGACGTCACAAAAAAAAATGACGTCACAAAAATAATTGAGGTCACAAAATAAATAACGTCACAAAAATAAGTGACTTCACAAAAATAAGTGACTTCACAAAAATAAATAACGTCACAAAAATAAATGACTTCAAAAAATACATAACGTCACAAAATTAAATGACGTCACAAAATACATAACGTCACAAAAATAAATGACGTCACAAAGTACATAACGTCACAAAAATAAATGACGTCACAAAATACATAACGTCACAAAAATAAATGACGTCACAAAATACATAACGTCACAAAAATAAATGACGTCACAAAATAATTAACGTCACAAAAAAAATTAAGTAGCAAAAATTAATGACGTCACAAAATACATAACGTAAAAAAATAAATGACGTCAAAAATACATAACGTCACAAAAATAAATGACGTCACAAGATAGATAACGTCACAAAAATAATTGAGGTCACAAAATACATAACGTCACAAAAAATGACGCCACAAAATACATAAGGTCACAAAAATAAATGACATCACAAAATACACAACATCGCAAAAATAAATGACGTCACAAGAAATAAATGACGTCACAAAATACATAACGTCGCGAAAATAATTAAGGTCACAAAATACATAACGTCACAAAAATAAATGACGTCACAAAAATACATAACGTCAATAAAATAAATGACGTTACAAAAAAATGACGTCACAAAAATAAATGACGGCACAAAAATAATTTAGGTCACAAAATAAATAACGTCACAAAAATAAATGACTTCAAAAAATACATAACGTCACAAAATTAAATGAGGTCACAAAATGCATGACGTCACAAAAATAAATGACGTCACAAAATACATAACGTCACAAAAATAAATGACGTCACAAAATAAATAACGTCACAAAAATAAATGACGTCACAAAATAAATATCGTCAGAAAAATAAATAACGTGACAAAATAAATAACGTCACAAAATAAATTACGTCACAAAAATAAATGACGTCACAAAATACATAACGTCACAAAAATAAATGACGTCACGAAAAAAATTACGTCAAAAAATAAATGACGTCACAAGAATAAATGACGCCACAAAATACATAACGTCACAAAAATAATTGAGGTCACAAAATGCATGACGTCACAAAAATAAATGACGTCACAAAATACATAACGTCACAAAAATAAATGACGTCACAAAATAAATAACGTCACAAAAATAAATGACGTCACAAAATAAATAACGTCAGAAAAATAAATAACGTGACAAAATAAATAACGTCACAAAATAAATTACGTCACAAAAATAAATGACGTCACAAAAATAAATGACGTCACAAAAATACATAACGTCACAAAAATAAATGACGTCACGAAAAAAATGACGTCACAAAAATAAATGACGTCACAAGAATAAATGACGCCACAAAATACATAACGTCACAAAAATAATTGAGGTCACAAAATACATAACGTCACAAAAATAAATGACGTCACAAAAATACATAACGTCACAAAAATAATTGATGTCACAAAAAATGACGTCACAAAAATAAATGACGTCACTAAATAAATGACGTCAGAAAATACGTAACGTCACAAAAATAAATGACGTCACAAAATAAATAACCCCAGAAAAATAAATAACGTCAAAAAAATAAAAGACGTCACAAAATACATAACGTCGCAAAAATAATTATGGTCACATAATACATAACGTCACAAAAATGAATGACGTCACAAAAATACATAACGTCACAAAAATAAATGTCACAAAAATTTACGTCACAAAAATAAATGACGTCACAAAATACACAACGTCACTAAATAAATGATGTCAGAAAATACATAACGTCACAAAATTAAATGACGTCACAAAATACATATCGTCACAAAAATAATTGAGGTCACAAAATACATAACGTCACAAGAAATGACGCCACTAAATACATAAGGTCACAAAAATGAATGACATCACAAAATACATAACGTCACAAAAACAATTGAGGTCACAAAATACATGACGTAACAAAAATAAATGACGTCACAAAATAAATAACGTCAGAAAAATAAATAACGTCACAAAATAAATAACGTCACAAAATAAATAACGTCACAAAAATAAATGACGTCACAAAAATACATAACGTCACAAAAATAAATGACGTCTCAAAAATAAAAGACGTCAAAAATAAATGACGTCACAAAAATTAATTAAGTCACAAAATACATAACGTTACAAAAATAAATTACGTCACAAAATACATAACGTCACAGAATACATAACGTCACAAAAATTAATGACGTTACAAAATACATGACGTCAAAAAAAATAAATGACGTCACAAAATACATAACGTCACAAAAATAAATGACGTCACAAAATACATAACGTCACAAAAATAAATGACGTCACAAAATACATAACGTCACAAAAATAAATGACGTCACAAAATACATAACGTCACAAAAATAAATGACGTCACAAAATACATAACGTCACAAAAATAAATGACGTCACAAAATACATAACGTCACAAAAATAAATGACGTCACAAAAATTAATTAAGTCACAAAATACATAACTTCACAAAAATAAATGACGTCACAAAAATTAATTTCGTCACAAAATACATAACGTCACAAAAATAAATGACGTCACAAAATACATAACGTCACAAAAATAAATGGCGTCACAAAATACATAACGTAACAAAAATAAATGACGTCACAAAATACATAACGTCACAAAAAAATGACGTCTCAAAATACATAACGTCACAAAAAAAGACGTCACAAAATACATAACGTCACAAAAATAAATGACGTCACAAAATATTAATTATGTCACAAAATACATAAAGTCACAAAAATAAATGACGTCACAAAATATTAATTACAAAAATAAATGAGGTCCCCAAATACATAATGTCACAAAAATAATTGAGGTCAAAAAATACATCAATTCACAAAAATAAATGACGTCACAAAATACATAACGTCACAAAAATAAATGACGTCACAAAATACATAACGTCACAAAAATAAATGACGTCACAAAATACATAACGTCACAAAAATAAATGACGTCACAAAAATTAATTAAGTCACAAAATACATAACTTCACAAAAATAAATGACGTCACAAAAATTAATTTCGTCACAAAATACATAACGTCACAAAAATAAATGACGCCACAAAATACATAACGTCACAAAAATAAATGGCGTCACAAAATACATAACGTAACAAAAATAAATGACGTCACAAAATACATAACGTCACAAAAATAAATGACGTCACAAAATTAAATACGTCACAAGATACATAACGTCACAAAAATAAATGACGTCACAGAATACATAACGTCACAAAAATAAATGACGTCACAAAATACATAACGTCACAAAAATAAATGATGTCACAAAAATTAATTAAGTCACAAAATACATAACTTCACAAAAATAAATGACGTCACAAAAATTAATTAAGTCACAAAATACATAACGTCACAAAAATAAATGACTTCACAAAATACATAACGTCACAAAATACATAAAGTCACAAAAATAAATGACGTCACAAAATACATAACGTCACAAAAATAAATGGCGTCACAAAATACATAACGTAACAAAAATAAATGACGTCACAAAATACATAACGTCACAAAAAAATGACGTCACAAAATACATAACGTCACAAAAAAAAGAGGTCACAAAATACATAACGTCACAAAAATAAATGACGTCACAAAATATTAATTATGTCACAAAATACATAACGTCACAAAAATAAATGACCTCACAAAATATTAATTACATCACAAAATACATAACGTCACAAAAATAAATGACGTCACAAAATACATAACGTCACAAAATACATAAAGTCACAAAAATAAATGACGTCACAAAATACATAACGTCACACAAATAAATGACTCACAAAATGCATGACGTCACAAAAATAAATGACGTCACAAAATACATAACGTCACAAAAATAAATGACGTCACAAAATAAATAACGTCACAAAAATAAATGACGTCACAAAATAAATAACGTCAGAAAAATAAATAACGTGACAAAATAAATAACGTCACAAAATAAATTACGTCACAAAAATAAATGACGTCACAAAAATAAATGACGTCACAAAAATACATAACGTCACAAAAATAAATGACGTCACGAAAAAAATGACGTCACAAAAATAAATGACGTCACAAGAATAAATGACGCCACAAAATACATAACGTCACAAAAATAATTGAGGTCACAAAATACATAACGTCACAAAAATAAATGACGTCACAAAAATACATAACGTCACAAAAATAATTGATGTCACAAAAAATGACGTTACAAAAATAAATGACGTCACTAAATAAATGACGTCAGAAAATACGTAACGTCACAAAAATAAATGACGTCACAAAATAAATAACCCCAGAAAAATAAATAACGTCAAAAAAATAAAAGACGTCACAAAATACATAACGTCGCAAAAATAATTATGGTCACATAATACATAACGTCACAAAAATGAATGACGTCACAAAAATACATAACGTCACAAAAATAAATGTCACAAAAATTTACGTCACAAAAATAAATGACGTCACAAAATACACAACGTCACTAAATAAATGATGTCAGAAAATACGTAACGTCACAATAATAAATGACGTCACAAAATAGATAACTCCAGAAAAATAAATAACGTCAAAAAAATAAATGACGTCACAAAATACATAAAGTCGCAAAAATAATTAAGGTCACAAAATACATAACGTCACAAAAATAAATGACGTCACAAAAATACATAACGTCACAAAAATAAATGACGTTACAAAAAAATGACTTCACAAAAATAAATGACGGCACAAAAATAATTTAGGTCACAAAATAAATAACGTCACAAAAATAAATGACTTCAAAAAATACATAACGTCACAAAATTAAATGACGTCACAAAATACATAACGTCACAAAAATAAATGACGTCACCAAATACATAACGTCACAAAAATAATTGAGGTCACAAAATACATAACGTCACAAAAATAATTGAGGTCACAAAATACATAACGTCACAAAATTAAATGACGTCACAAAATACATATCGTCACAAAAATAATTGAGGTCACAAAATACATAACGTCACAAGAAATGACGCCACTAAATACATAAGGTCACAAAAATGAATGACATCACAAAATACATAACGTCACAAAAACAATTGAGGTCACAAAATACATGACGTAACAAAAATAAATGACGTCACAAAATAAATAACGTCAGAAAAATAAATAACGTCACAAAATAAATAACGTCACAAAATAAATAACGTCACAAAAATAAATGACGTCACAAAAATACATAACGTCACAAAAATAAATGACGTCTCAAAAATAAAAGACGTCAAAAATAAATGACGTCACAAAAATTAATTAAGTCACAAAATACATAACGTTACAAAAATAAATTACGTCACAAAATACATAACGTCACAGAATACATAACGTCACAAAAATTAATGACGTTACAAAATACATGACGTCAAAAAAAATAAATGACGTCACAAAATACATAACGTCACAAAAATAAATGACGTCACAAAATACATAACGTCACAAAAATAAATGACGTCACAAAATACATAACGTCACAAAAATAAATGACGTCACAAAATACATAACGTCACAAAAATAAATGACGTCACAAAATACATAACGTCACAAAAATAAATGACGTCACAAAATACATAACGTCACAAAAATAAATGACGTCACAAAAATTAATTAAGTCACAAAATACATAACTTCACAAAAATAAATGACGTCACAAAAATTAATTTCGTCACAAAATACATAACGTCACAAAAATAAATGACGTCACAAAATACATAACGTCACAAAAATAAATGGCGTCACAAAATACATAACGTAACAAAAATAAATGACGTCACAAAATACATAACGTCACAAAAAAATGACGTCTCAAAATACATAACGTCACAAAAAAAGACGTCACAAAATACATAACGTCACAAAAATAAATGACGTCACAAAATATTAATTATGTCACAAAATACATAAAGTCACAAAAATAAATGACGTCACAAAATATTAATTACAAAAATAAATGAGGTCCCCAAATACATAATGTCACAAAAATAATTGAGGTCAAAAAATACATCAATTCACAAAAATAAATGACGTCACAAAATACATAACGTCACAAAAATAAATGACGTCACAAAATACATAACGTCACAAAAATAAATGACGTCACAAAATACATAACGTCACAAAAATAAATGACGTCACAAAAATTAATTAAGTCACAAAATACATAACTTCACAAAAATAAATGACGTCACAAAAATTAATTTCGTCACAAAATACATAACGTCACAAAAATAAATGACGCCACAAAATACATAACGTCACAAAAATAAATGGCGTCACAAAATACATAACGTAACAAAAATAAATGACGTCACAAAATACATAACGTCACAAAAATAAATGACGTCACAAAATTAAATACGTCACAAGATACATAACGTCACAAAAATAAATGACGTCACAGAATACATAACGTCACAAAAATAAATGACGTCACAAAATACATAACGTCACAAAAATAAATGATGTCACAAAAATTAATTAAGTCACAAAATACATAACTTCACAAAAATAAATGACGTCACAAAAATTAATTAAGTCACAAAATACATAACGTCACAAAAATAAATGACTTCACAAAATACATAACGTCACAAAATACATAAAGTCACAAAAATAAATGACGTCACAAAATACATAACGTCACAAAAATAAATGGCGTCACAAAATACATAACGTAACAAAAATAAATGACGTCACAAAATACATAACGTCACAAAAAAATGACGTCACAAAATACATAACGTCACAAAAAAAAGAGGTCACAAAATACATAACGTCACAAAAATAAATGACGTCACAAAATATTAATTATGTCACAAAATACATAACGTCACAAAAATAAATGACCTCACAAAATATTAATTACATCACAAAATACATAACGTCACAAAAATAAATGACGTCACAAAATACATAACGTCACAAAATACATAAAGTCACAAAAATAAATGACGTCACAAAATACATAACGTCACACAAATAAATGACTCACAAAATACATAACGTCACAAAAATAAATGACGTCACAAAATACATAACGTCACAAAATACATAAAGTCACAAAAATAAATGACGTCACAAAATACATAACGTCACACAAATAAATGACGTCACAAAATACATAACGTCACAAAAATAAATGACGTCACAAAATACATAACGTCACAAAATACAAAACGTCACAAAAATAAATGACGTCACAAAATACATAACGTCACAAAAATAAATGACGTCACAAAATACTTAACGTCAAAAAAATAAATGACGTCACAAAATACATAACGTCACAAAAATTAATGACGTCACAAAATACATAAAGTCACAAAAATAAATGACGTCACAAAATACAAAACGTCACAAAAATAAATGACGTCACAAAATACAAAACGTCACAAAAATAAATGGCGTCACAAAATACATAACTTCACAAAAATAAATGACGTCACAAAATATTAATTACGTCACAAAATACATAACGTCACAAAAATAAATGACGTCAAAAAATACATAACGTCACAAAAATAAATGACGTCACAAAATACATAACTTCACAAAATACATAAAGTCACAAAAATAAATGACGTCACAAAATACAAAACGTCACAAAAATAAATGGCGTCACAAAATACATAACGTCACAAAAATAAATGACGTCACAAAATATTAATTTCGTCACAAAATACATAACGTCACAAAAATAAATGACGTCAAAAAATACATAACGTCACAAAAATAAATGACGTCACAAAATACATAACGTCACAAAAATAAATGACGTCACAAAATACATAACGTCAAAAAAATTAATGACGTTACAAAATACATAACGTCACAAAAATAAATGACGTCACAAAATTAAATACGTCACAAGATACATAACGTCACAAAAATAAATGACGTCACAGAATACATAACGTCACAAAAATAAATGACGTCACAAAATACATAACGTCACAAAAATAAATGATGTCACAAAAATTAATTAAGTCACAAAATACATAACTTCACAAAAATAAATGACGTCACAAAAATTAATTAAGTCACAAAATACATAACGTCACAAAAATAAATGACTTCACAAAATACATAACGTCACAAAAATAAATGGCGTCACAAAATACATAACGTAACAAAAATAAATGACGTCACAAAATACATAACGTCACAAAAAAATTACGTCACAAAATACATAACGTCACAAAAAAAGAGGTCACAAAATACATAACGTCACAAAAATAAATGACGTCACAAAATATTAATTATGTCACAAAATACACAACGTCACAAAAATAAATGACGTCACAAAATATTAATTACATCACAAAATACATAACGTCACAAAAATAAATGACGTCACAAAATACATAAAGTCACAAAAATAAATGACGTCACAAAATACATAACGTCACACAAATAAATGACGTCACAAAATACATAACGTCACAAAAATAAATGACGTCACAAAATACATAACGTCACAAAATACAAAACGTCACAAAAATAAATGACGTCACAAAATACATAACGTCACAAAAATAAATGACGTCACAAAATACTTAACGTCAAAAAAATAAATGACGTCACAAAATACATAACGTCACAAAAATTAATGACGTCACAAAATACATAAAGTCACAAAAATAAATGACGTCACAAAATACAAAACGTCACAAAAATAAATGACGTCACAAAATACAAAACGTCACAAAAATAAATGGCGTCACAAAATACATAACGTCACAAAAATAAATGACGTCACAAAATATTAATTACGTCACAAAATACATAACGTCACAAAAATAAATGACGTCAAAAAATACATAACGTCACAAAAATAAATGACGTCACAAAATACATAACGTCACAAAAATAAATGACGTCACAAAATACATAACGTCAAAAAAATTAATGACGTTACAAAATACATAACGTCACAAAAATAAATGACGTCACAAAATTAAATACGTCACAAGATACATAACGTCACAAAAATAAATGACGTCACAGAATACATAACGTCACAAAAATAAATGACGTCACAAAATACATAACGTCACAAAAATAAATGAAGTCACAAAATACATAACGTCACAAAAATAAATGACGTCACAAAAATTAATTACGTCACAAAATACATAACGTCACAAAAATAAATGACGTCACAAAATACATAACGTCACAAAAATTAATGACGTCACAAAATACATAACCCCAGAAAAATAAATAACGTCAAAAAAATAAAAGACGTCACAAAATACATAACGTCGCTAAAATAATTATGGTCACAAAATACATAACGTCACAAAAATGAATGACGTCACAAAAATACATAACGTCACAAAAATAAATGTCACAAAAATTTACGTCACAAAAATAAATGACGTCACAAAATACACAACGTCACTAAATAAATGATGTCAGAAAATACGTAACGTCACAATAATAAATGACGTCACAAAATAAATAACTCCAGAAAAATAAATAACGTCAAAAAAATAAATGACGTCACAAAATACATTAAGTCAAAAAAATAATTAAGGTCACAAAATATATAACGTCACAAAAGTAAATGACGTCACAAAAATACATAACGTCACAAAAATAAATGACGTTACAAAAAAATTACGTCACAAAAATAAATGACGGCACAAAAATAATTTAGGTCACAAAATAAATAACGTCACAAAAATAAATGACTTCAAAAAATACATAACGTCACAAAATTAAATGACGTCACAAAATACATAACGTCACAAAAATAAATGACGTCACCAAATACATAACGTCACAAAAATAATTGAAGTCACAAAATACATAACGTCACAAAAATAATTGAGGTCACAAAATACATAACGTCCCAAATTAAATGACGTCACAAAATACATATCGTCACAAAAATAATTGAGGGCACAAAATACATAACGTCACAAGAAATGACGCCACTAAATACATAAGGTCACAAAAATGAATGACATCACAAAATACATAACGTCACAAAAATAATTGAGGTCACAAAATACATGACGTCACAAAAATAAATGATGTCACAAAATAAATAACGTCAGAAAAATAAATAACGTCACAAAATAAATAACGTCACAAAATAAATAATGTCACAAAAATAAATGACGTCACAAAAATACATAACGCCACAAAAATAAATGACGTCACGAAAAAAATGACGTCACAAAAAAAAATGACGTCACAAAAATAATTGAGGTCACAAAATAAATAACGTCACAAAAATAAGTGACTTCACAAAAATAAGTGACTTCACAAAAATAAATAACGTCACAAAAATAAATGACTTCAAAAAATACATAACGTCACAAAATTAAATGACGTCACAAAATACATAACGTCACAAAAATAAATGACGTCACAAAGTACATAACGTCACAAAAATAAATGACGTCACAAAATACATAACGTCACAAAAATAAATGACGTCACAAAATACATAACGTCACAAAAATAAATGACGTCACAAAATAATTAACGTCACAAAAAAAATTAAGTAGCAAAAATTAATGACGTCACAAAATACATAACGTAAAAAAATAAATGACGTCAAAAATACATAACGTCACAAAAATAAATGACGTCACAAGATAGATAACGTCACAAAAATAATTGAGGTCACAAAATACATAACGTCACAAAAAATGACGCCACAAAATACATAAGGTCACAAAAATAAATGACATCACAAAATACACAACATCGCAAAAATAAATGACGTCACAAGAAATAAATGACGTCACAAAATACATAACGTCGCGAAAATAATTAAGGTCACAAAATACATAACGTCACAAAAATAAATGACGTCACAAAAATACATAACGTCAATAAAATAAATGACGTTACAAAAAAATGACGTCACAAAAATAAATGACGGCACAAAAATAATTTAGGTCACAAAATAAATAACGTCACAAAAATAAATGACTTCAAAAAATACATAACGTCACAAAATTAAATGAGGTCACAAAATGCATGACGTCACAAAAATAAATGACGTCACAAAATACATAACGTCACAAAAATAAATGACGTCACAAAATAAATAACGTCACAAAAATAAATGACGTCACAAAATAAATATCGTCAGAAAAATAAATAACGTGACAAAATAAATAACGTCACGAAATAAATTACGTCACAAAAATAAATGACGTCACAAAATACATAACGTCACAAAAATAAATGACGTCACGAAAAAAATTACGTCAAAAAATAAATGACGTCACAAGAATAAATGACGCCACAAAATACATAACGTCACAAAAATAATTGAGGTCACAAAATGCATGACGTCACAAAAATAAATGACGTCACAAAATACATAACGTCACAAAAATAAATGACGTCACAAAATAAATAACGTCACAAAAATAAATGACGTCACAAAATAAATAACGTCAGAAAAATAAATAACGTGACAAAATAAATAACGTCACAAAATAAATTACGTCACAAAAATAAATGACGTCACAAAAATAAATGACGTCACAAAAATACATAACGTCACAAAAATAAATGACGTCACGAAAAAAATGACGTCACAAAAATAAATGACGTCACAAGAATAAATGACGCCACAAAATACATAACGTCACAAAAATAATTGAGGTCACAAAATACATAACGTCACAAAAATAAATGACGTCACAAAAATACATAACGTCACAAAAATAATTGATGTCACAAAAAATGACGTCACAAAAATAAATGACGTCACTAAATAAATGACGTCAGAAAATACGTAACGTCACAAAAATAAATGACGTCACAAAATAAATAACCCCAGAAAAATAAATAACGTCAAAAAAATAAAAGACGTCACAAAATACATAACGTCGCAAAAATAATTATGGTCACATAATACATAACGTCACAAAAATGAATGACGTCACAAAAATACATAACGTCACAAAAATAAATGTCACAAAAATTTACGTCACAAAAATAAATGACGTCACAAAATACACAACGTCACTAAATAAATGATGTCAGAAAATACGTAACGTCACAATAATAAATGACGTCACAAAATAGATAACTCCAGAAAAATAAATAACGTCAAAAAAATAAATGACGTCACAAAATACATAAAGTCGCAAAAATAATTAAGGTCACAAAATACATAACGTCACAAAAATAAATGACGTCACAAAAATACATAACGTCACAAAAATAAATGACGTTACAAAAAAATGACTTCACAAAAATAAATGACGGCACAAAAATAATTTAGGTCACAAAATAAATAACGTCACAAAAATAAATGACGTCACCAAATACATAACGTCACAAAAATAATTGAGGTCACAAAATACATAACGTCACAAAAATAATTGAGGTCACAAAATACATAACGTCACAAAATTAAATGACGTCACAAAATACATATCGTCACAAAAATAATTGAGGTCACAAAATACATAACGTCACAAGAAATGACGCCACTAAATACATAAGGTCACAAAAATGAATGACATCACAAAATACATAACGTCACAAAAACAATTGAGGTCACAAAATACATGACGTAACAAAAATAAATGACGTCACAAAATAAATAACGTCAGAAAAATAAATAACGTCACAAAATAAATAACGTCACAAAATAAATAACGTCACAAAAATAAATGACGTCACAAAAATACATAACGTCACAAAAATAAATGACGTCTCAAAAATAAAAGACGTCAAAAATAAATGACGTCACAAAAATTAATTAAGTCACAAAATACATAACGTTACAAAAATAAATTACGTCACAAAATACATAACGTCACAGAATACATAACGTCACAAAAATTAATGACGTTACAAAATACATGACGTCAAAAAAAATAAATGACGTCACAAAATACATAACGTCACAAAAATAAATGACGTCACAAAATACATAACGTCACAAAAATAAATGACGTCACAAAATACATAACGTCACAAAAATAAATGACGTCACAAAATACATAACGTCACAAAAATAAATGACGTCACAAAATACATAACGTCACAAAAATAAATGACGTCACAAAATACATAACGTCACAAAAATAAATGACGTCACAAAAATTAATTAAGTCACAAAATACATAACTTCACAAAAATAAATGACGTCACAAAAATTAATTTCGTCACAAAATACATAACGTCACAAAAATAAATGACGTCACAAAATACATAATGTCACAAAAATAAATGGCGTCACAAAATACATAACGTAACAAAAATAAATGACGTCACAAAATACATAACGTCACAAAAAAATGACGTCTCAAAATACATAACGTCACAAAAAAAGACGTCACAAAATACATAACGTCACAAAAATAAATGACGTCACAAAATATTAATTATGTCACAAAATACATAAAGTCACAAAAATAAATGACGTCACAAAATATTAATTACAAAAATAAATGAGGTCCCCAAATACATAATGTCACAAAAATAATTGAGGTCAAAAAATACATCAATTCACAAAAATAAATGACGTCACAAAATACATAACGTCACAAAAATAAATGACGTCACAAAATACATAACGTCACAAAAATAAATGACGTCACAAAATACATAACGTCACAAAAATAAATGACGTCACAAAAATTAATTAAGTCACAAAATACATAACTTCACAAAAATAAATGACGTCACAAAAATTAATTTTGTCACAAAATACATAACGTCACAAAAATAAATGACGCCACAAAATACATAACGTCACAAAAATAAATGGCGTCACAAAATACATAACGTAACAAAAATAAATGACGTCACAAAATACATAACGTCACAAAAATAAATGACGTCACAAAATACATAACGTCACAAAAATAAATGACGTCACAAAATACATAACGTCACAAAAATAAATGACGTCACAAAATACATAACGTCACAAAAATAAATGACGTCACAAAATACATAACGTCACAAAAATAAATGACGTCACAAAATACATAACGTCACAAAAATAAATGACGTCACAAAAATTAATTAAGTCACAAAATACATAACTTCACAAAAATAAATGACGTCACAAAAATTAATTTCGTCACAAAATACATAACGTCACAAAAATAAATGACGTCACAAAATACATAACGTCACAAAAATAAATGGCGTCACAAAATACATAACGTAACAAAAATAAATGACGTCACAAAATACATAACGTCACAAAAAAATGACGTCTCAAAATACATAACGTCACAAAAAAAGACGTCACAAAATACATAACGTCACAAAAATAAATGACGTCACAAAATATTAATTATGTCACAAAATACATAAAGTCACAAAAATAAATGACGTCACAAAATATTAATTACAAAAATAAATGAGGTCCCCAAATACATAATGTCACAAAAATAATTGAGGTCAAAAAATACATCAATTCACAAAAATAAATGACGTCACAAAATACATAACGTCACAAAAATAAATGACGTCACAAAATACATAACGTCACAAAAATAAATGACGTCACAAAATACATAACGTCACAAAAATAAATGACGTCACAAAAATTAATTAAGTCACAAAATACATAACTTCACAAAAATAAATGACGTCACAAAAATTAATTTCGTCACAAAATACATAACGTCACAAAAATAAATGACGCCACAAAATACATAACGTCACAAAAATAAATGGCGTCACAAAATACATAACGTAACAAAAATAAATGACGTCACAAAATACATAACGTCACAAAAATAAATGACGTCACAAAATACATAACGTCACAAAAATAAATGACGTCACAAAATACATAACGTCACAAAAATAAATGACGTCACAAAATACATAACGTCACAAAAATAAATGACGTCACAAAATACATAACGTCACAAAAATAAATGACGTCACAAAATACATAACGTCACAAAAATAAATGACGTCACAAAAATTAATTAAGTCACAAAATACATAACTTCACAAAAATAAATGACGTCACAAAAATTAATTTCGTCACAAAATACATAACGTCACAAAAATAAATGACGTCACAAAATACATAACGTCACAAAAATAAATGGCGTCACAAAATACATAACGTAAAAAAAATAAATGACGTCACAAAATACATAACGTCACAAAAAAATGTCGTCTCAAAATACATAACGTCACAAAAAAAGACGTCACAAAATACATAACGTCACAAAAATAAATGACGTCACAAAATATTAATTATGTCACAAAATACATAAAGTCACAAAAATAAATGACGTCACAAAATATTAATTACAAAAATAAATGAGGTCCCCAAATACATAACGTCACAAAAATAATTGAGGTCAAAAAATACATCAATTCACAAAAATAAATGACGTCACAAAATACATAAGGTCACAAAAATAAATGACGTCACAAAATAATTAACGTCACAAAAAAAAATTAAGTAGCAAAAATTAATGACGTCACAAAATACATAACGTAAAAAAATAAATGACGTCAAAAATACATAACGTCACAAAAATAAATGACGTCACAAGATAGATAACGTCACAAAAATAATTGAGGTCACAAAATACATAACGTCACAAAAAATGACGCCACAAAATACATAAGGTCACAAAAATAAATGACATCACAAAATACACAACATCGCAAAAATAAATGACGTCACAAGAAATAAATGACGTCACAAAATACATAACGTCGCGAAAATAATTAAGGTCACAAAATACATAACGTCACAAAAATAAATGACGTCACAAAAATACATAACGTCACTAAAATAAATGACGTTACAAAAAAATGACGTCACAAAAATAAATGACGGCACAAAAATAATTTAGGTCACAAAATAAATAACGTCACAAAAATAAATGACTTCAAAAAATACATAACGTCACAAAATTAAATGAGGTCACAAAATGCATGACGTCACAAAAATAAATGACGTCACAAAATACATAACGTCACAAAAATAAATGACGTCACAAAAATTAATTAAGTCACAAAATACATAACGTCACAAAAATAAATTACGTCACAAAATACATAACGTCACAGAATACATAACGTCACAAAAATAAATGACGTTACAAAATACATGACGTCAAAAAAATAAATGACGTCACAAAATACATAACGTCACAAAAATAAATGACGTCACAAAATACATAACGTCACAAAAATAAATGACGTCACAAAATACATAACGTCACAAAAATAAATGACGTCACAAAATACATAACGTCACAAAAATAAATGACGTCACAAAATACATAACGTCACAAAAATAAATGACGTCACAAAATACATAACGTCACAAAAATAAATGACGTCACAAAAATTAATTAAGTCACAAAATACATAACTTCACAAAAATAAATGACGTCACAAAAATTAATTTCGTCACAAAATACATAACGTCACAAAAATAAATGTCACAAAAATTTACGTCACAAAAATAAATGACGTCACAAAATACACAACGTCACTAAATAAATGATGTCAGAAAATACGTAACGTCACAATAATAAATGACGTCACAAAATAGATAACTCCAGAAAAATAAATAACGTCAAAAAAATAAATGACGTCACAAAATACATAAAGTCGCAAAAATAATTAAGGTCACAAAATACATAACGTCACAAAAATAAATGACGTCACAAAAATACATAACGTCACAAAAATAAATGACGTTACAAAAAAATGACTTCACAAAAATAAATGACGGCACAAAAATAATTTAGGTCACAAAATAAATAACGTCACAAAAATAAATGACTTCAAAAAATACATAACGTCACAAAATTAAATGACGTCACAAAATACATAACGTCACAAAAATAAATGACGTCACCAAATACATAACGTCACAAAAATAATTGAGGTCACAAAATACATAACGTCACAAAAATAATTGAGGTCACAAAATACATAACGTCACAAAATTAAATGACGTCACAAAATACATATCGTCACAAAAATAATTGAGGTCACAAAATACATAACGTCACAAGAAATGACGCCACTAAATACATAAGGTCACAAAAATGAATGACATCACAAAATACATAACGTCACAAAAACAATTGATGTCACAAAATACATGACGTAACAAAAATAAATGACGTCACAAAATAAATAACGTCAGAAAAATAAATAACGTCACAAAATAAATAACGTCACAAAATAAATAACGTCACAAAAATAAATGACGTCACAAAAATACATAACGTCACAAAAATAAATGACGTCTCAAAAATAAAAGACGTCAAAAATAAATGACGTCACAAAAATTAATTAAGTCACAAAATACATAACGTCACAAAAATAAATTACGTCACAAAATACATAACGTCACAGAATACATAACGTCACAAAAATAAATGACGTTACAAAATACATGACGTCAAAAAAAATAAATGACGTCACAAAATACATAACGTCACAAAAATAAATGACGTCACAAAATACATAACGTCACAAAAATAAATGACGTCACAAAATACATAACGTCACAAAAATAAATGACGTCACAAAATACATAACGTCACAAAAATAAATGACGTCACAAAATACATAACGTCACAAAAATAAATGACGTCACAAAATACATAACGTCACAAAAATAAATGACGTCACAAAAATTAATTAAGTCACAAAATACATAACTTCACAAAAATAAATGACGTCACAAAAATTAATTTCGTCACAAAATACATAACGTCACAAAAATAAATGACGTCACAAAATACATAACGTCACAAAAATAAATGGCGTCACAAAATACATAACGTAACAAAAATAAATGACGTCACAAAATACATAACGTCACAAAAAAATGACGTCTCAAAATACATAACGTCACAAAAAAAGACGTCACAAAATACATAACGTCACAAAAATAAATGACGTCACAAAATATTAATTATGTCACAAAATACATAAAGTCACAAAAATAAATGACGTCACAAAATATTAATTACAAAAATAAATGAGGTCCCCAAATACATAATGTCACAAAAATAATTGAGGTCAAAAAATACATCAATTCACAAAAATAAATGACGTCACAAAATACATAACGTCACAAAAATAAATGACGTCACAAAATACATAACGTCACAAAAATAAATGACGTCACAAAATACATAACGTCACAAAAATAAATGACGTCACAAAAATTAATTAAGTCACAAAATACATAACTTCACAAAAATAAATGACGTCACAAAAATTAATTTCGTCACAAAATACATAACGTCACAAAAATAAATGACGTCACAAAATACATAACGTCACAAAAATAAATGGCGTCACAAAATACATAACGTAACAAAAATAAATGACGTCACAAAATACATAACGTCACAAAAATAAATGACGTCACAAAATACATAACGTCACAAAAATAAATGACGTCACAAAATACATAACGTCACAAAAATAAATGACGTCACAAAATACATAACGTCACAAAAATAAATGACGTCACAAAATACATAACGTCACAAAAATAAATGACGTCACAAAATACATAACGTCACAAAAATAAATGACGTCACAAAAATTAATTAAGTCACAAAATACATAACTTCACAAAAATAAATGACGTCACAAAAATTAATTTCGTCACAAAATACATAACGTCACAAAAATAAATGACGTCACAAAATACATAACGTCACAAAAATAAATGGCGTCACAAAATACATAACGTAAAAAAAATAAATGACTTCACAAAATACATAACGTCACAAAAAAATGACGTCTCAAAATACATAACGTCACAAAAAAAGACGTCACAAAATACATAACGTCACAAAAATAAATGACGTCACAAAATATTAATTATGTCACAAAATACATAAAGTCACAAAAATAAATGACGTCACAAAATATTAATTACAAAAATAAATGAGGTCCCCAAATACATAACGTCACAAAAATAATTGAGGTCAAAAAATACATCAATTCACAAAAATAAATGACGTCACAAAATACATAAGGTCACAAAAATAAATGACGTCACAAAATAATTAACGTCACAAAAAAAAATTAAGTAGCAAAAATTAATGACCTCACAAAATACATAACGTAAAAAAATAAATGACGTCAAAAATACATAACGTCACAAAAATAAATGACGTCACAAGATAGATAACGTCACAAAAATAATTGAGGTCACAAAATACATAACGTCACAAAAAATGACGCCACAAAATACATAAGGTCACAAAAATAAATGACATCACAAAATACACAACATCGCAAAAATAAATGACGTCACAAGAAATAAATGACGTCACAAAATACATAACGTCGCGAAAATAATTAAGGTCACAAAATACATAACGTCACAAAAATAAATGACGTCACAAAAATACATAACGTCACTAAAATAAATGACGTTACAAAAAAATGACGTCACAAAAATAAATGACGGCACAAAAATAATTTAGGTCACAAAATAAATAACGTCACAAAAATAAATGACTTCAAAAAATACATAACGTCACAAAATTAAATGAGGTCACAAAATGCATGACGTCACAAAAATAAATGACGTCACAAAATACATAACGTCACAAAAATAAATGACGTCACAAAAATTAATTAAGTCACAAAATACATAACGTCACAAAAATAAATTACGTCACAAAATACATAACGTCACAGAATACATAACGTCACAAAAATAAATGACGTTACAAAATACATGACGTCAAAAAAATAAATGACGTCACAAAATACATAACGTCACAAAAATAAATGACGTCACAAAATACATAACGTCACAAAAATAAATGACGTCACAAAATACATAACGTCACAAAAATAAATGACGTCACAAAATACATAACGTCACAAAAATAAATGACGTCACAAAATACATAACGTCACAAAAATAAATGACGTCACAAAATACATAACGTCACAAAAATAAATGACGTCACAAAAATTAATTAAGTCACAAAATACATAACTTCACAAAAATAAATGACGTCACAAAAATTAATTTCGTCACAAAATACATAACGTCACAAAAATAAATGACGTCACAAAATACATAACGTCACAAAAATAAATGGCGTCACAAAATACATAACGTAACAAAAATAAATGACGTCACAAAATACATAACGTCACAAAAAAATGACGTCTCAAAATACATAACGTCACAAAAAAAGACGTCACAAAATACATAACGTCACAAAAATAAATGACGTCACAAAATATTAATTATGTCACAAAATACATAAAGTCACAAAAATAAATGACGTCACAAAATATTAATTACAAAAATAAATGAGGTCCCCAAATACATAACGTCACAAAAATAATTGAGGTCAAAAAATACATCAATTCACAAAAATAAATGACGTCACAAAATACATAAGGTCACAAAAATAAATGACGTCACAAAATAATTAACGTCACAAAAAAAAATTAAGTAGCAAAAATTAATGACCTCACAAAATACATAACGTAAAAAAATAAATGACGTCAAAAATACATAACGTCACAAAAATAAATGACGTCACAAGATAGATAACGTCACAAAAATAATTGAGGTCACAAAATACATAACGTCACAAAAAATGACGCCACAAAATACATAAGGTCACAAAAATAAATGACATCACAAAATACACAACATCGCAAAAATAAATGACGTCACAAGAAATAAATGACGTCACAAAATACATAACGTCGCGAAAATAATTAAGGTCACAAAATACATAACGTCACAAAAATAAATGACGTCACAAAAATACATAACGTCACTAAAATAAATGACGTTACAAAAAAATGACGTCACAAAAATAAATGACGGCACAAAAATAATTTAGGTCACAAAATAAATAACGTCACAAAAATAAATGACTTCAAAAAATACATAACGTCACAAAATTAAATGAGGTCACAAAATGCATGACGTCACAAAAATAAATGACGTCACAAAATACATAACGTCACAAAAATAAATGACGTCACAAAAATTAATTAAGTCACAAAATACATAACGTCACAAAAATAAATTACGTCACAAAATACATAACGTCACAGAATACATAGCGTCACAAAAATAAATGACGTTACAAAATACATGACGTCAAAAAAATAAATGACGTCACAAAATACATAACGTCACAAAAATAAATGACGTCACAAAATACATAACGTCACAAAAATAAATGACGTCACAAAATACATAACGTCACAAAAATAAATGACGTCACAAAATACATAACGTCACAAAAATAAATGACGTCACAAAATACATAACGTCACAAAAATAAATGACGTCACAAAATACATAACGTCACAAAAATAAATGACGTCACAAAAATTAATTAAGTCACAAAATACATAACTTCACAAAAATAAATGACGTCACAAAAATTAATTTCGTCACAAAATACATAACGTCACAAAAATAAATGACGTCACAAAATACATAACGTCACAAAAATAAATGGCGTCACAAAATACATAACGTAACAAAAATAAATGACGTCACAAAATACATAACGTCACAAAAAAATGACGTCTCAAAATACATAACGTCACAAAAATAAATGACGTCACAAAATACATAACGTCACAAAAATAAATGACGTCACAAAATACATAACGTCACAAAAATAAATGACGTCACAAAATACATAACGTCACAAAAATAAATGACGTCACAAAATACATAACGTCACAAAAATAAATGACGTCACAAAAATTAATTAAGTCACAAAATACATAACTTCACAAAAATAAATGACGTCACAAAAATTAATTTCGTCACAAAATACATAACGTCACAAAAATAAATGACGTCACAAAATACATAACGTCACAAAAATAAATGGCGTCACAAAATACATAACGTAAAAAAAATAAATGACGTCACAAAATACATAACGTCACAAAAAATGACGTCTCAAAATACATAACGTCACAAAAAAAGACGTCACAAAATACATAACGTCACAAAAATAAATGACGTCACAAAATATTAATTATGTCACAAAATACATAAAGTCACAAAAATAAATGACGTCACAAAATATTAATTACAGAAAATAAATGAGGTCCCCAAATACATAACGTCACAAAAATAATTGAGGTCAAAAAATACATCAATTCACAAAAATAAATGACGTCACAAAATACATAAGGTCACAATAATAAATGACGTCACAAAATAATTAACGTCACAAAAAAAAATTAAGTAGCAAAAATTAATGACCTCACAAAATACATAACGTAAAAAAATAAATGACGTCAAAAATACATAACGTCACAAAAATAAATGACGTCACAAGATAGATAACGTCACAAAAATAATTGAGGTCACAAAATACATAACGTCACAAAAAATGACGCCACAAAATACATAAGGTCACAAAAATAAATGACATCACAAAATACACAACATCGCAAAAATAAATGACGTCACAAGAAATAAATGACGTCACAAAATACATAACGTCGCGAAAATAATTAAGGTCACAAAATACATAACGTCACAAAAATAAATGACGTCACAAAAATACATAACGTCACTAAAATAAATGACGTTACAAAAAAATGACGTCACAAAAATAAATGACGGCACAAAAATAATTTAGGTCACAAAATAAATAACGTCACAAAAATAAATGACTTCAAAAAATACATAACGTCACAAAATTAAATGAGGTCACAAAATGCATGACGTCACAAAAATAAATGACGTCACAAAATACATAACGTCACAAAAATAAATGACGTCACAAAAATTAATTAAGTCACAAAATACATAACGTCACAAAAATAAATTACGTCACAAAATACATAACGTCACAGAATACATAACGTCACAAAAATAAATGACGTTACAAAATACATGACGTCAAAAAAATAAATGACGTCACAAAATACATAACGTCACAAAAATAAATGACGTCACAAAATACATAACGTCACAAAAATAAATGACGTCACAAAATACATAACGTCACAAAAATAAATGACGTCACAAAATACATAACGTCACAAAAATAAATGACGTCACAAAATACATAACGTCACAAAAATAAATGACGTCACAAAATACATAACGTCACAAAAATAAATGACGTCACAAAAATTAATTAAGTCACAAAATACATAACTTCACAAAAATAAATGACGTCACAAAAATTAATTTCGTCACAAAATACATAACGTCACAAAAATAAATGACGTCACAAAATACATAACGTCACAAAAATAAATGGCGTCACAAAATACATAACGTAACAAAAATAAATGACGTCACAAAATACATAACGTCACAAAAAAATGACGTCTCAAAATACATAACGTCACAAAAAAAGACGTCACAAAATACATAACGTCACAAAAATAAATGACGTCACAAAATATTAATTATGTCACAAAATACATAAGGTCACAAAAATAAGTGACGTCACAAAATATTAATTACAAAAATAAATGGGGTCCCCAAATACATAACGTCACAAAAATAATTGAGGTCAAAAAATACATCAATTCACAAAAATAAATGACGTCACAAAATACATAACGTCACAAAAATAAATGACGTCACAAAATACATAACGTCACAAAAATAAATGACGTCACAAAATACATAACGTCACAAAAATAAATGACGTCACAAAATACATAACGTCACAAAAATAAATGACGTCACAAAATACATAACGTCACAAAAATAAATGACGTCACAAAAATTAATTAAGTCACAAAATACATAACTTCACAAAAATAAATGACGTCACAAAAATTAATTTCGTCACAAAATACATAACGTCACAAAAATAAATGACGTCACAAAATACATAACGTCACAAAAATAAATGGCGTCACAAAATACATAACGTAACAATATAAATGACGTCACAAAATACATAACGTCACAAAAATAAATGACGTCACAAAATACATAACGTCACAAAAATAAATGACGTCACAAAATACATAACGTCACAAAAATAAATGACGTCACAAAATACATAACGTCACAAAAATAAATGACGTCACAAAATACATAACGTCACAAAAATAAATGACGTCACAAAATACATATCGTCACAAAAATAAATGACGTCACAAAAATTAATTAAGTCACAAAATACATAACTTCACAAAAATAAATGACGTCACAAAAATTAATTTCGTCACAAAATACATAACGTCACAAAAATAAATGACGTCACAAAATACATAACGTCACAAAAATAAATGGCGTCACAAAATACATAACGTAAAAAAAATAAATGACGTCACAAAATACATAACGTCACAAAAAAATGACGTCTCAAAATACATAACGTCACAAAAAAAGACGTCACAAAATACATAACGTCACAAAAATAAATGACGTCACAAAATATTAATTATGTCACAAAATACATAAAGTCACAAAAATAAATGACGTCACAAAATATTAATTACAGAAAATAAATGAGGTCCCCAAATACATAACGTCACAAAAATAATTGAGGTCAAAAAATACATCAATTCACAAAAATAAATGACGTCACAAAATACATAAGGTCACAAAAATAAATGACGTCACAAAATAATTAACGTCACAAAAAAAAATTAAGTAGCAAAAATTAATGACGTCACAAAATACATAACGTAAAAAAATAAATGACGTCAAAAATACATAACGTCACAAAAATAAATGACGTCACAAGATAGATAACGTCACAAAAATAATTGAGGTCACAAAATACATAACGTCACAAAAAATGACGCCACAAAATACATAAGGTCACAAAAATAAATGACATCACAAAATACACAACATCGCAAAAATAAATGACGTCACAAGAAATAAATGACGTCACAAAATACATAACGTCGCGAAAATAATTAAGGTCACAAAATACATAACGTCACAAAAATAAATGACGTCACAAAAATACATAACGTCACTAAAATAAATGACGTTACAAAAAAATGACGTCACAAAAATAAATGACGGCACAAAAATAATTTAGGTCACAAAATAAATAACGTCACAAAAATAAATGACTTCAAAAAATACATAACGTCACAAAATTAAATGAGGTCACAAAATGCATGACGTCACAAAAATAAATGACGTCACAAAATACATAACGTCACAAAAATAAATGACGTCACAAAATAAATAACGTCACAAAAATAAATGACGTCACAAAATAAATATCGTCAGAAAAATAAATAACGTGACAAAATAAATAACGTCAAAAAATAAATTACGTCACAGAAATAAATGACGTCACAAAATACATAACGTCACAAAAATAAATGACGTCACGAAAAAAATTACGTCAAAAAATAAATGACGTCACAAGAATAAATGACGCCACAAAATACATAACGTCACAAAAATAATTGAGGTCACAAAATGCATGACGTCACAAAAATAAATGACGTCACAAAATACATAACGTCACAAAAATAAATGACGTCACAAAATAAATAACGTCACAAAAATAAATGACGTCACAAAATAAATAACGTCAGAAAAATAAATAACGTGACAAAATAAATAACGTCACAAAATAAATTACGTCACAAAAATAAATGACGTCACAAAAATACATAACGTCACAAAACTAAATGACGTCACGAAAAAAATGACGTCACAAAAATAAATGACGTCACAAGAATAAATGACGCCACAAAATACATAACGTCACAAAAATAATTGAGGTCACAAAATACATAACGTCACAAAAATAAATGACGTCACAAAAATACATAACGTCACAAAAATAATTGATGTCACAAAAAATGACGTCACAAAAATAAATGACGTCACTAAATAAATGACGTCAGAAAATACGTAACGTCACAAAAATAAATGACGTCACAAAATACACAACGTCACTAAATAAATGATGTCAGAAAATACGTAACGTCACAATAATAAATGACGTCACAAAATAGATAACTCCAGAAAAATAAATAACGTCAAAAAAATAAATGACGTCACAAAATACATAAGGTCGCAAAAATAATTAAGGTCACAAAATACATAACGTCACAAAAATAAATGACGTCACAAAAATACATAACGTCACAAAAATAAATGACGTTACAAAAAAATGACGTCACAAAAATAAATGACGGCACAAAAATAATTTAGGTCACAAAATAAATAACGTCACAAAAATAAATGACTTCAAAAAATACATAACGTCACAAAATTAAATGACGTCACAAAATACATAACGTCACAAAAATAAATGACGTCACCAAATACATAACGTCACAAAAATAATTGAGGTCACAAAATACATAACGTCACAAAAATAATTGAGGTCACAAAATACATAACGTCACAAAATACATATCGTCACAAAAATAATTGAGGTCACAAAATACATAACGTCACAAGAAATGACGCCACTAAATACATAAGGTCACAAAAGTGAATGACATCACAAAATACATAACGTCACAAAAACAATTGAGGTCACAAAATACATGACGTAACAAAAATAAATGACGTCACAAAATAAATAACGTCAGAAAAATAAATAACGTCACAAAATAAATAACGTCACAAAATAAATAACGTCACAAAAATAAATGACGTCACAAAAATACATAACGTCACAAAAATAAATGACGTCACGAAAAAAATGACGTCACAAAAATAAATGAGGTCACAAAAATAATTGAGGTCACAGAATAAATAACGTCACAAAAATAAGTGACTTCACAAAAATAAATGACGTCACAAAAATAAATAACGTCACAAAAATAAATGACGTCACAAAAATAATTGACGTCAAAAATAAATGACGTCACAAAATACATAACGTCACAAAAATAAATGACGTCACAAAAATTAATTAAGTCACAAAATACATAACGTCACAAAAATAAATTACGTCACAAAATACATAACGTCACAAAATACATAACGTCACAAAAATAAATGGCGTCACAAAATACATAACGTCAAAAAAATAAATGACGTCACAAAATACATAACGTCACAAAAATAAATGACGTCACAAAATAGATAACGTCATAAAAATAATTGAGGTCGCAAAATACATAACGTCACAAAAAATGACGCCACAAAATACATAAGGTCACAAAAATAAATGACATCACAAAATACATAACATCGCAAAAATAAATGACGTCACAAGAAATAAATGACGTCACAAAATAAATAACGTCGCGAAAATAATTAAGGTCACAAAATGCATGACGTCACAAAAATAAATGACGTCACAAAATACATAACGTCACAAAAATAAATGACGTCACAAAATAAATGACGTCACAAAAATAAATGACGTCACAAAATAAAAAAGTCAGAAAAATAAATAACGTGACAAAATAAATAACGTCACAAAATAAATTACGTCACAAAAATAAATGACGTCACAAAAATACATAACGTCACAAAAATAAATGACGTCACGAAAAAAATGACGTCACAAAAATAAATGACGTCACGAAAAAAATGACGTCACAAAAATAAATGACGTCACAAGAATAAATGACGTCACAAAATACATAACGTCACAAAAATAATTGAGGTCACAAAATACATAACGTCACAAAAATAAATGACGTCACAAAAATACATAACGTCACAAAAATAATTGATGTCACAAAAAATGACGTCACAAAAATAAATGACGTCACTAAATAAATGACGTCAGAAAATATGTAACGTCACAAAAATAAATGACGTCACAAAATAAATAACCCCAGAAAAATAAATAACGTCAAAAAAATAAAAGACGTCACAAAATACATAACGTTGCAAAAATAATTATGGTCACAAAATACATAACGTCACAAAAATGAATGACGTCACAAAAATACATAACGTCACAAAAATAAATGTCACAAAAATTTACGTCACAAAAATAAATGACGTCACAAAATACACAACGTCACTACATAAATGATGTCAGAAAATACGTAACGTCACAATTATAAATGACGTCAAAAAATAAATAACTCCAGAAAAATAAATAACGTCAAAAAAATAAATGACGTCACAAAATACATAAAGTCGCAAAAATAATTAAGGTCACAAAATACATAACGTCACAAAAATAAATGACGTCACAAAAATACATAACGTCACAAAAATAAATGACGTTACAAAAAATGACGTCACAAAAATAAATGACGGCACAAAAATAATTTAGGTCACAAAATAAATAACGTCACAAAAATAAATGACTTCAAAAAATACATAACGTCACAAAATTAAATGACGTCACAAAATACATAACGTCACAAAAATAAATGACGTCACCAAATACATAACGTCACAAAAATAATTGAGGTCACAAAATACATAACGTCACAAGAAATGACGCCACTAAATACATAAGGTCACAAAAATGAATGACATCACAAAATACATAACGTCACAAAAATAATTGAGGTCACAAAATACATGACGTCACAAAAATAAATTACGTCACAAAATACATAACGTCATAAAAATAAATGACGTCACAAAATAAATAACGTCACAAAAATAAATGACGTCACACAATAAATAACGTCAGAAAAATAAATAACGACACAAAATAAATAACGTCACAAAATAAATAACGTCACAAAAATAAATGACGTCACAAAAATACATAACGTCACAAAAATAAATGACGTCACGAAAAAAATGACGTCACAAAAATAAATGACGTCACAAAAATAATTGAGGTCACAAAATAAATAACGTCACAAAAATAAGTGACTTCACAAAAATAAATGACGTCACAAAAATAAATAACGTCACAAAAATAAATGACGTCACAAAAATAAATGACGTCAATAAATAAATGACGTCGAAAAATACATAACGTCACTAAATAAATAACGTCACAAAAATAAATGACGTCACATAATACATAACGTCACTAAATATATGACGTCACAAAATACGTAACGTCACAAAAATAAATGACGTCACCAAATACATAACGTCACAAAAATAATTGAGGTCCCCAAATACATAACGTCACAAAAATAATTGAGGTCAAAAAATACATCAATTCACAAAAATAAATGACGTCACAAAATACATAAGGTCACAAAAATAAATGACGTCACAAAATAATTAACGTCACAAAAAAAAATTAAGTAGCAAAAATTAATGACGTCACAAAATACATAACGTAAAAAAATAAATGACGTCAAAAATACATAACTTCACAAAAATAAATGACGTCACAAGATAGATAACGTCACAAAAATAATTGAGGTCACAAAATACATAACGTCACAAAAAATGACGCCACAAAATACATAAGGTCACAAAAATAAATGACATCACAAAATACACAACATCGCAAAAATAAATGACGTCACAAGAAATAAATGACGTCACAAAATACATAACGTCGCGAAAATAATTAAGGTCACAAAATACATAACGTCACAAAAATAAATGACGTCACAAAAATACATAACGTCACTAAAATAAATGACGTTACAAAAAAATGACGTCACAAAAATAAATGACTTCAAAAAATACATAACGTCACAAAATTAAATGAGGTCACAAAATGCATGACGTCACAAAAATAAATGACGTCACAAAATACATAACGTCACAAAAATAAATGACGTCACAAAATAAATAACGTCACAAAAATAAATGACGTCACAAAATAAATATCGTCAGAAAAATAAATAACGTGACAAAATAAATAACGTCAAAAAATAAATTACGTCACAGAAATAAATGACGTCACAAAATACATAACGTCACAAAAATAAATGACGTCACGAAAAAAATTACGTCAAAAAATAAATGACGTCACAAGAATAAATGACGCCACAAAATACATAACGTCACAAAAATAATTGAGGTCACAAAATGCATGACGTCACAAAAATAAATGACGTCACAAAATACATAACGTCACAAAAATAAATGACGTCACAAAATAAATAACGTCACAAAAATAAATGACGTCACAAAATAAATAACGTCAGAAAAATAAATAACGTGACAAAATAAATAACGTCACAAAATAAATTACGTCACAAAAATAAATGACGTCACAAAAATACATAACGTCACAAAACTAAATGACGTCACGAAAAAAATGACGTCACAAAAATAAATGACGTCACAAGAATAAATGACGCCACAAAATACATAACGTCACAAAAATAATTGAGGTCACAAAATACATAACGTCACAAAAATAAATGACGTCACAAAAATACATAACGTCACAAAAATAATTGATGTCACAAAAAATGACGTCACAAAAATAAATGACGTCACTAAATAAATGACGTCAGAAAATACGTAACGTCACAAAAATAAATGACGTCACAAAATACACAACGTCACTAAATAAATGATGTCAGAAAATACGTAACGTCACAATAATAAATGACGTCACAAAATAGATAACTCCAGAAAAATAAATAACGTCAAAAAAATAAATGACGTCACAAAATACATAAGGTCGCAAAAATAATTAAGGTCACAAAATACATAACGTCACAAAAATAAATGACGTCACAAAAATACATAACGTCACAAAAATAAATGACGTTACAAAAAAATGACGTCACAAAAATAAATGACGGCACAAAAATAATTTAGGTCACAAAATAAATAACGTCACAAAAATAAATGACTTCAAAAAATACATAACGTCACAAAATTAAATGACGTCACAAAATACATAACGTCACAAAAATAAATGACGTCACCAAATACATAACGTCACAAAAATAATTGAGGTCACAAAATACATAACGTCACAAAAATAATTGAGGTCACAAAATACATAACGTCACAAAATACATATCGTCACAAAAATAATTGAGGTCACAAAATACATAACGTCACAAGAAATGACGCCACTAAATACATAAGGTCACAAAAATGAATGACATCACAAAATACATAACGTCACAAAAACAATTGAGGTCACAAAATACATGACGTAACAAAAATAAATGACGTCACAAAATAAATAACGTCAGAAAAATAAATAACGTCACAAAATAAATAACGTCACAAAATAAATAACGTCACAAAAATAAATGACGTCACAAAAATACATAACGTCACAAAAATAAATGACGTCACGAAAAAAATGACGTCACAAAAATAAATGAGGTCACAAAAATAATTGAGGTCACAGAATAAATAACGTCACAAAAATAAGTGACTTCACAAAAATAAATGACGTCACAAAAATAAATAACGTCACAAAAATAAATGACGTCACAAAAATAATTGACGTCAAAAATAAATGACGTCACAAAATACATAACGTCACAAAAATAAATGACGTCACAAAAATTAATTAAGTCACAAAATACATAACGTCACAAAAATAAATTACGTCACAAAATACATAACGTCACAAAATACATAACGTCACAAAAATAAATGGCGTCACAAAATACATAACGTCAAAAAAATAAATGACGTCACAAAATACATAACGTCACAAAAATAAATGACGTCACAAAATAGATAACGTCACAAAAATAATTGAGGTCGCAAAATACATAACGTCACAAAAAATGACGCCACAAAATACATAAGGTCACAAAAATAAATGACATCACAAAATACATAACATCGCAAAAATAAATGACGTCACAAGAAATAAATGACGTCACAAAATAAATAACGTCGCGAAAATAATTAAGGTCACAAAATGCATGACGTCACAAAAATAAATGACGTCACAAAATACATAACGTCACAAAAATAAATGACGTCACAAAATAAATGACGTCACAAAAATAAATGACGTCACAAAATAAAAAAGTCAGAAAAATAAATAACGTGACAAAATAAATAACGTCACAAAATAAATTACGTCACAAAAATAAATGACGTCACAAAAATACATAACGTCACAAAAATAAATGACGTCACGAAAAAAATGACGTCACAAAAATAAATGACGTCACGAAAAAAATGACGTCACAAAAATAAATGACGTCACAAGAATAAATGACGTCACAAAATACATAACGTCACAAAAATAATTGAGGTCACAAAATACATAACGTCACAAAAATAAATGACGTCACAAAAATACATAACGTCACAAAAATAATTGATGTCACAAAAAATGACGTCACAAAAATAAATGACGTCACTAAATAAATGACGTCAGAAAATACGTAACGTCACAAAAATAAATGACGTCACAAAATAAATAACCCCAGAAAAATAAATAACGTCAAAAAAATAAAAGACGTCACAAAATACATAACGTTGCAAAAATAATTATGGTCACAAAATACATAACGTCACAAAAATGAATGACGTCACAAAAATACATAACGTCACAAAAATAAATGTCACAAAAATTTACGTCACAAAAATAAATGACGTCACAAAATACACAACGTCACTACATAAATGATGTCAGAAAATACGTAACGTCACAATTATAAATGACGTCACAAAATAAATAACTCCAGAAAAATAAATAACGTCAAAAAAATAAATGACGTCACAAAATACATAAAGTCGCAAAAATAATTAAGGTCACAAAATACATAACGTCACAAAAATAAATGACGTCACAAAAATACATAACGTCACAAAAATAAATGACGTTACAAAAAATGACGTCACAAAAATAAATGACGGCACAAAAATAATTTAGGTCACAAAATAAATAACGTCACAAAAATAAATGACTTCAAAAAATACATAACGTCACAAAATTAAATGACGTCACAAAATACATAACGTCACAAAAATAAATGACGTCACCAAATACATAACGTCACAAAAATAATTGAGGTCACAAAATACATAACGTCACAAGAAATGACGCCACTAAATACATAAGGTCACAAAAATGAATGACATCACAAAATACATAACGTCACAAAAATAATTGAGGTCACAAAATACATGACGTCACAAAAATAAATTACGTCACAAAATACATAACGTCATAAAAATAAATGACGTCACAAAATAAATAACGTCACAAAAATAAATGACGTCACACAATAAATAACGTCAGAAAAATAAATAACGACACAAAATAAATAACGTCACAAAATAAATAACGTCACAAAAATAAATGACGTCACAAAAATACATAACGTCACAAAAATAAATGACGTCACGAAAAAAATGACGTCACAAAAATAAATGACGTCACAAAAATAATTGAGGTCACAAAATAAATAACGTCACAAAAATAAGTGACTTCACAAAAATAAATGACGTCACAAAAATAAATAACGTCACAAAAATAAATGACGTCACAAAAATAAATGACGTCAATAAATAAATGACGTCGAAAAATACATAACGTCACTAAATAAATAACGTCACAAAAATAAATGACGTCACATAATACATAACGTCACTAAATATATGACGTCACAAAATACGTAACGTCACAAAAATAAATGACGTCACCAAATACATAACGTCACAAAAATAATTGAGGTCACAAAATACATAACGTCACAAGAAATGACGCCACTAAATACATAAGGTCACAAAAATGAATGACATCACAAAATACATAACGTCACAAAAATAATTGAGGTCACAAAATACATGACGTCACAAAAATAAATGACGCCACAAAATACATAACGTCATAAAAATAAATGACGTCACAGAATAAATAACGTCACAAAAATAAATGACGTCACACAATAAATAACGTCAGAAAAATAAATAACGTCACAAAATAAATAACGTCACAAAATAAATAACGTCACAAAAATAAATAACGTCACAAAAATACATAACGTCACAAAAATAATTGAGGAATAATTGAGGTCACAAAATACATAACGTCACAAGAAATGACGCCACTAAATACATAAGGTCACAAAAATGAATGACATCACAAAATACATAACGTCACAAAAATAATTGAGGTCCCAAAATACATGACGTCACAAAAATAAATGACGTCACTAAATACATAACGTCATAAAAATAAATGACGTCACAAAATAGATAACGTCACAAAAATAAATGACGTCACACAATAAATAACGTCAAAAAAATAAATAACGTCACAAAATAAATAACGTCACAAAATAAATAACGTCACAAAAATAAATGACGTCACAAAAATACATAACGTCACAAAAATAAATGACGTCACGAAAAAAATGACGTCACAAAAATAAATGACGTCACAAAAATAAATGACGTCACAAAATACATAACGTCACGAAATTAAATAGCGTCACAAAATACATAACGTCACAAAAAAATGACGTCACAAAATACATAACGTCACAAAAATAAATGACGTCACAAAATACATAACGTCACAAAAATAAATGAAGTCACAAAATACATAACTTCACAAAAATAAATGACGTCACAAAAATTAATTACGTCACAAAATACATAATGTCACAAAAATAAATGACGTCACAAAATACATAACGTCACAAACATTAATGACGTCACAAAATTCCTAACGTCACAAAAATAAATAGCGTCACAAAATACATAACGTCACAAAAATAAATGACGTCACAAAATACATAACGTCACAAAAATAAATGACGTCACAAAAATTAATTAAGTCACAAAATACATAACGTCACAATATAAATGACGTCACAAAATACATAACGTCACAAAAATAAATGACGTCACAAAAATACATAACGTCACAAAAATAAATGACGTCACGAAAAAAATGACGTCACAAAAATAAATGACGTCACGAAAAAAATGACGTCACAAAAATAAATGACGTCACAAGAATAAATGACGTCACAAAATACATAACGTCACAAAAATAATTGAGGTCACAAAATACATAACGTCACAAAAATAAATGACGTCACAAAAATACATAACGTCACAAAAATAATTGATGTCACAAAAAATGACGTCACAAAAATAAATGACGTCACTAAATAAATGACGTCAGAAAATACGTAACGTCACAAAAATAAATGACGTCACAAAATAAATAACCCCAGAAAAATAAATAACGTCAAAAAAATAAAAGACGTCACAAAATACATAACGTTGCAAAAATAATTATGGTCACAAAATACATAACGTCACAAAAATGAATGACGTCACAAAAATACATAACGTCACAAAAATAAATGTCACAAAAATTTACGTCACAAAAATAAATGACGTCACAAAATACACAGCGTCACTACATAAATGATGTCAGAAAATACGTAACGTCACAATTATAAATGACGTCACAAAATAAATAACTCTAGAAAAATAAATAACGTCAAAAAAATAAATGACGTCACAAAATACATAAAGTCGCAAAAATAATTAAGGTCACAAAATACATAACGTCACAAAAATAAATGACGTCACAAAAATACATAACGTCACAAAAATAAATGACGTTACAAAAAATGACGTCACAAAAATAAATGACGGCACAAAAATAATTTAGGTCACAAAATAAATAACGTCACAAAAATAAATGACTTCAAAAAATACATAACGTCACAAAATTAAATGACTTCACAAAATACATAACGTCACAAAAATAAATGACGTCACCAAATACATAACGTCACAAAAATAATTGAGGTCACAAAATACATAACGTCACAAGAAATGACGCCACTAAATACATAAGGTCACAAAAATGAATGACATCACAAAATACATAACGTCACAAAAATAATTGAGGTCACAAAATACATGACGTCACAAAAATAAATTACGTCACAAAATACATAACGTCATAAAAATAAATGACGTCACAAAATAAATAACGTCACAAAAATAAATGACGTCACACAATAAATAACGTCAGAAAAATAAATAACGACACAAAATAAATAACGTCACAAAATAAATAACGTCACAAAAATAAATGACGTCACAAAAATACATAACGTCACAAAAATAAATGACGTCACGAAAAAAATGACGTCACAAAAATAAATGACGTCACAAAAATAATTGAGGTCACAAAATAAATAACGTCACAAAAATAAGTGACTTCACAAAAATAAATGACGTCACAAAAATAAATAACGTCACAAAAATAAATGACGTCACAAAAATAAATGACGTCAATAAATAAATGAAGTCGCAAAATACATAACGTCACTAAATAAATAACGTCACAAAAATAAATGACGTCACATAATACATAACGTCACTAAATATATGACGTCACAAAATACGTAACGTCACAAAAATAAATGACGTCACCAAATACATAACGTCACAAAAATAATTGAGGTCACAAAATACATAACGTCACAAGAAATGACGCCACTAAATACATAAGGTCACAAAAATGAATGACATCACAAAATACATAACGTCACAAAAATAATTGAGGTCACAAAATACATGACGTCACAAAAATAAATGACGCCACAAAATACATAACGTCATAAAAATAAATGACGTCACAGAATAAATAACGTCACAAAAATAAATGACGTCACACAATAAATAACGTCAGAAAAATAAATAACGTCACAAAATAAATAACGTCACAAAATAAATAACGTCACAAAAATAAATAACGTCACAAAAATACATAACGTCACAAAAATAATTGAGGAATAATTGAGGTCACAAAATACATAACGTCACAAGAAATGACGCCACTAAATACATAAGGTCACAAAAATGAATGACATCACAAAATACATAACGTCACAAAAATAATTGAGGTCCCAAAATACATGACGTCACAAAAATAAATGACGTCACTAAATACATAACGTCATAAAAATAAATGACGTCACAAAATAGATAACGTCACAAAAATAAATGACGTCACACAATAAATAACGTCAAAAAAATAAATAACGTCACAAAATAAATAACGTCACAAAATAAATAACGTCACAAAAATAAATGACGTCACAAAAATACATAACGTCACAAAAATAAATGACGTCACGAAAAAAATGACGTCACAAAAATAAATGACGTCACAAAAATAAATGACGTCACAAAAATAAATGACGTCACAAAATACATAACGTCACAAAATTATATAGCGTCACAAAATACATAACGTCACAAAAAAAAATGACGTCACAAAATACATAACGTCACAAAAATAAATGACGTCACAAAATACATAACGTCACAAAAATAAATGAAGTCACAAAATACATAACTTCACAAAAATAAATGACGTCACAAAAATTAATTACGTCACAAAATACATAATGTCACAAAAATAAATGACGTCACAAAATACATAACGTCACAAACATTAATGACGTCACAAAATTCCTAACGTCACAAAAATAAATAGCGTCACAAAATACATAACGTCACAAAAATAAATGACGTCACAAAATACATAACGTCACAAAAATAAATGACGTCACAAAAATTAATTAAGTCACAAAATACATAACGTCACAATATAAATGACGTCACAAAATACATAACGTCACAAAAATAAATGACGTCAAAAAATACATAACGTCACAAAAATAAATGACGTCACAAAATACTTAACGTCACAATAATAAATGACGTCACAAAATACATAACGTCACAAAAATAAATGACGTCACAAAATACATAACGTCACAAAAATAAATGACGTCACAAAATACATAACGTCACAAAAATAAATGACGTCACAAAATACACAACGTCACAAAAATAAGTGACGTCACAAAAAACATAACGTTACAAAAATAAATGACGTCACAAAATATTAATTACGTCACAAAATACATAACGTCACAAAAATAAATGACGTCACAAAATATTAATCACGTCACAAAATGCATAACGTCACAAAAATAAATGACGTCAAAAAATACATAACCTCACAAAAATAAGTGACGTCACAAAATACATAACTTCACAAAAAAAATTACGTCTCAAAATACATAACGTCACAAAAATAAATGACGTCACAAAAATTAATTAATTCACAAAATACATAACGTCACAAAAATAAATTACGTCACAAAATACATAACGTCACAAAATACATAACGTCACAAAAATAAATGGCGTCACAAAATACATAACGTTACAAAAATAAATGACGTCACAAAATACATAACGTCACAAAAATAAATGACGTCACAAAATACATAACGTCACAAAAATAAATGACGTCACAAAAATTAATTAAGTCACAAAATACATAACGTCAAAAAAATAAATGACGTCACAAAATACATAACGTCACAAAAATAAATGAGGTCACAAAAATTAATTAAGTCACAAAATACATAACGTCACAAAAATAAATTACGTCACAAAATACATAACGTCACAAAAATAAATGACGTCACAAAATACATAACGTCACAAAAATAAATGACGTCACAAAATACATAACGTCAAAAAAATAAATGACGTCACAAAATACATAACGTCACAAAAATAAATGACGTCACAAAATACATAACGTCACAAAAATAAATTGCGTCACAAAATACATAACGTCAAAAAAATAAATGACGTCACAAAATACATAACGTCACAAAAATAAATGACCTCACAAAATATATAACGTCACAAACATAAATGACGTCACAAAATATTAATCACGTCACAAAATGCATAACGTCATAAAAATAAATGACGTCAAAAAATACATAACGTCACAAAAATAAATGACGTCACAAAATACATAACGTCAAAAAATAAATGACGTCAAAAAATACATAACGTCACAAAAATAAATGACGTCACAAAAATTAATTAAGTCACAAAATACATAACGTCACAAAAATAAATTACGTCACAAAATACATAACGTCACAAAAGACATAACGTCACAAAAATAAATGGCGTCACAAAATACATAACGTCAAAAAATAAATGACGACACAAAATACATAACGTCACAAAAATAAATGACGTCACAAAATACATAACGTCACAAAAATAAATGACGTCACAAAATACATCACGTCACAAAAATAAATGACGTCACAAAATACAAAACGTCACAAAAATAAATGACGTCAAAAAATACATAACGTCACAAAAATAAATGATGTCACAAAAATTAATTAAGTCACAAAATACATAACTTCACAAAAATAAATGACGTCACAAAAATTAATTACGTCACAAAATACATAACGTCACAAAAATAAATGACGTCACAAAATACATAACGTCACAAAAATAAATGGCGTCACAAAATACATAACGTAACAAAAATAAATGACGTCACAAAATACATAACGTCACAAAAAAATGACGTCACAAAATACATAACGTCACAAAAAAAACACGTCACAAAATACATAACGTCACAAAAATAAATGACGTCACAAGATATTAATTATGTCACAAAATACATAACGTCACAAAAATAAATGACGTCACAAAATATTAATTACATCACAAAATACATAACGTCACAAAAATAAATGACGTCACAAAATACATAACGTCACAAAATACATAACGTCACAAAAATAAATGGCGTCACAAAATACATAACGTCACAAAAATAAATGACGTCACAAAATAAATAACGTCACAAAAATAAATGACGTCACACAATAAATAACGTCAGAAAAATAAATAACGTCACAAAATAAATAACGTCACAAAATAAATAACGTCACAAAAATAAATGACGTCACAAAAATACATAACGTCACAAAAATAAATGACGTCACGAAAAAAATGACGTCAAAAAAATAAATGACGTCACAAAAATAATTGAGGTCACAAAATAAATAACGTCACAAAAATAAGTGACTTCACAAAAATAAATGACGTCACAAAAATAAATAACGTCACAAAAATAAATGACGTCACAAAAATAAATGACGTCAAAAAATAAATGACGTCGCAAAATACATAACGTCACTAAATAAATAACGTCACAAAAATAAATGACGTCACATAATACATATCGTCACTAAATATATGACGTCACAAAATACGTAACGTCACAAAAATAAATGACGTCACCAAATACATAACGTCACAAAAATAATTGAGGTCACAAAATACATAACGTCACAAGAAATGACGCCACTAAATACATAAGGTCACAAAAATGAATGACATCACAAAATACATAACGTCACAAAAATAATTGAGGTCACAAATTACATGACGTCACAAAAATAAATGACGTCACAAAATACATAACGTCATAAAAATAAATGACGTCACAAAATAAATAACGTCACAAAAATAAATGACGTCACACAATGAATAACGTCAGAAAAATAAATAACGTCACAAAATAAATAACGTCACAAAATAAATAACGTCACAAAAATAAATAACGTCACAAAAATACATAACGTCACAAAAATAATTGAGGTCACAAAATACATAACGTCACAAGAAATGACGCCACTAAATACATAAGGTCACAAAAATGAATGACATCACAAAATACATAACGTCACAAAAATAATTAAGGTCCCAAAATACATGACGTCACAAAAATAAATGACGTCACAAAATACATAACGTCATAAAAATAAATGACGTCACAAAATAAATAACGTCACAAAAATAAATGACGTCACACAATAAATAACGTCAGAAAAATAAATAACGTCACAAAATAAATAACGTCACAAAATAAATAACGTCACAAAAATAAATGACGTCACAAAAATACATAACGTCACAAAAATAAATGACGTCAAGAAAAAAATGACGTCACAAAAATTAATGACGTCACAAAAATAAATGACGTCACAAAATACATAACGTCACAAAATTAAATAGCGTCACAAAATACATAACGTCACAAAAATAAATGACGTCACAAAATACATAACGTCACAAAAATAAATGACGTCACAAAATACATAACGTCACAAAAATAAATGAAGTCACAAAATACATAACTTCACAAAAATAAATGACGTCACAAAAATTAATTACGTCACAAAATACATAATGTCACATAAATAAATGACGTTACAAAATACATAACGTCACAAACATTAATGACGTCACAAAATTCCTAACGTCACAAAAATAAATAGCGTCACAAAATACATAACGTCACAAAAATAAATGACGTCACAAAATACATAACGTCACTAAAATAAATGACGTCACAAAAATTAATTAAGTCACAAAATACATAACGTCACAATATAAATGACGTCACAAAATACATAACGTCACAAAAATAAATGACGTCACAAAATACATAACGTCACAAAAATAAATGACGTCACAAAATACATAACGTCAAAAAAATAAATGACGTCACAAAATACATAACGTCACAAAAATAAATGACGTCACAAAATACATAACGTCACAAAAATAAATTGCGTCACAAAATACATAACGTCAAAAAAATAAATGACGTCACAAAATACATAACGTCACAAAAATAAATGACCTCACAAAATATATAACGTCACAAACATAAATGACGTCACAAAATATTAATCACGTCACAAAATGCATAACGTCATAAAAATAAATGACGTCAAAAAATACATAACGTCACAAAAATAAATGACGTCACAAAATACATAACGTCAAAAAATAAATGACGTCAAAAAATACATAACGTCACAAAAATAAATGACGTCACAAAAATTAATTAAGTCACAAAATACATAACGTCACAAAAATAAATTACGTCACAAAATACATAACGTCACAAAATACATAGCGTCACAAAAATAAATGGCGTCACAAAATACATAACGTCAAAAAATAAATGACGACACAAAATACATAACGTCACAAAAATAAATGACGTCACAAAATACATAACGTCACAAAAATAAATGACGTCACAAAATACATCACGTCACAAAAATAAATGACGTCACAAAATACAAAACGTCACAAAAATAAATGACGTCAAAAAATACATAACGTCACAAAAATAAATGATGTCACAAAAATTAATTAAGTCACAAAATACATAACTTCACAAAAATAAATGACGTCACAAAAATTAATTATGTCACAAAATACATAACGTCACAAAAATAAATGACGTCACAAAATACATAACGTCACAAAAATAAATGGCGTCACAAAATACATAACGTAACAAAAATAAATGACGTCACAAAATACATAACGTCACAAAAAAATGACGTCACAAAATACATAACGTCACAAAAAAAAACACGTCACAAAATACATAACGTCACAAAAATAAATGACGTCACAAGATATTAATTATGTCACAAAATACATAACGTCACAAAAATAAATGACGTCACAAAATATTAATTACATCACAAAATACATAACGTCACAAAAATAAATGACGTCACAAAATACATAACGTCACAAAATACATAACGTCACAAAAATAAATGACGTCACAAAATACATAAAGTCACAAAAATAAATGACGTCACAAAATACATAACGTCACACAAATAAATGACGTCACAAAATACATAACGTCACAAAAATAAATGACGTCACAAAATACATAACGTCACAAAATACAAAACGTCACAAAAATAAATGACGTCACAAAATACATAACGTCACAAAAATAAATGACGTCACAAAATACTTAACGTCAAAAAAATAAATGACGTCACAAAATACATAACGTCACAAAAATTAATGACGTCACAAAATACATAAAGTCACAAAAATAAATGACGTCACAAAATACAAAACGTCACAAAAATAAATGACGTCACAAAATACAAAACGTCACAAAAATAAATGGCGTCATAAAATACATAACGTCACAAAAATAAATGACGTCACAAAATAAATAACGTCACAAAAATAAATGACGTCACACAATAAATAACGTCAGAAAAATAAATAACGTCACAAAATAAATAACGTCACAAAATAAATAACGTCACAAAAATAAATGACGTCACAAAAATACATAACGTCACAAAAATAAATGACGTCACGAAAAAAATGACGTCAAAAAAATAAATGACGTCACAAAAATAATTGAGGTCACAAAATAAATAACGTCACAAAAATAAGTGACTTCACAAAAATAAATGACGTCACAAAAATAAATAACGTCACAAAAATAAATGACGTCACAAAAATAAATGACGTCAAAAAATAAATGACGTCGCAAAATACATAACGTCACTAAATAAATAACGTCACAAAAATAAATGACGTCACATAATACATATCGTCACTAAATATATGACGTCACAAAATACGTAACGTCACAAAAATAAATGACGTCACCAAATACATAACGTCACAAAAATAATTGAGGTCACAAAATACATAACGTCACAAGAAATGACGCCACTAAATACATAAGGTCACAAAAATGAATGACATCACAAAATACATAACGTCACAAAAATAATTGAGGTCACAAATTACATGACGTCACAAAAATAAATGACGTCACAAAATACATAACGTCATAAAAATAAATGACGTCACAAAATAAATAACGTCACAAAAATAAATGACGTCACACAATGAATAACGTCAGAAAAATAAATAACGTCACAAAATAAATAACGTCACAAAATAAATAACGTCACAAAAATAAATAACGTCACAAAAATACATAACGTCTCAAAAATAATTGAGGTCACAAAATACATAACGTCACAAGAAATGACGCCACTAAATACATAAGGTCACAAAAATGAATGACATCACAAAATACATAACGTCACAAAAATAATTGAGGTCCCAAAATACATGACGTCACAAAAATAAATGACGTCACAAAATACATAACGTCATAAAAATAAATGACGTCACAAAATAAATAACGTCACAAAAATAAATGACGTCACACAATAAATAACGTCAGAAAAATAAATAACGTCACAAAATAAATAACGTCACAAAATAAATAACGTCACAAAAATAAATGACGTCACAAAAATACATAACGTCACAAAAATAAATGACGTCAAGAAAAAAATGACGTCACAAAAATTAATGACGTCACAAAAATAAATGACGTCACAAAATACATAACGTCACAAAATTAAATAGCGTCACAAAATACATAACGTCACAAAAATAAATGACGTCACAAAATACATAACGTCACAAAAATAAATGACGTCACAAAATACATAACGTCACAAAAATAAATGAAGTCACAAAATACATAACTTCACAAAAATAAATGGCGTCACAAAAATTAATTACGTCACAAAATACATAATGTCACAAAAATAAATGACGTCACAAAATACATAACGTCACAAACATTAATGACGTCACAAAATTCCTAACGTCACAAAAATAAATAGCGTCACAAAATACATAACGTCACAAAAATAAATGACGTCACAAAAATTAATTAAGTCACAAAATACATAACGTCACAATATAAATGACGTCACAAAATACATAACGTCACAAAAATAAATGACGTCACAAAATACATAACGTCACAAAAATAAATGACGTCACAAAATACTTAACGTCACAATAATAAATGACGTCACAAAATACATAACGTCACAAAAATAAATGACGTCACAAAATACATAACGTCACAAAAATAAATGACGTCACAAAATACATAACGTCACAAAAATAAATGACGTCACAAAATACACAACGTCACAAAAATAAGTGACGTCACAAAAAACATAACGTTACAAAAATAAATGACGTCACAAAATATTAATTACGTCACAAAATACATAACGTCACAAAAATAAATGACGTCACAAAATATTAATCACGTCACAAAATGCATAACGTCACAAAAATAAATGACGTCAAAAAATACATAACGTCACAAAAATAAATGACGTCACAAAATACATAACGTCACAAAAAAAATTACGTCTCAAAATACATAACGTCACAAAAATAAATGACGTCACAAAAATTAATTAATTCACAAAATACATAACGTCACAAAAATAAATTACGTCACAAAATACATAACGTCACAAAATACATAACGTCACAAAAATAAATGACGTCACAAAATACATAACGTCACAAAAATAAATGACGTCACAAAATACATAACGTCACAAAAATAAATGACGTCACAAAAATTAATTAAGTCACAAAATACATAACGTCAAAAAAATAAATGACGTCACAAAATACATAACGTCACAAAAATAAATGACGTCACAAAATACATAACGTCACAAAAATAAATGACGTCACAAAATACATAACGTCACAAAAAACGACGTCACAAAATACATAACGTCACAAAAAAAGACGTCACAAAATACATAACGTCACTAAAATAAATGACGTCACAAAATATTAATTACGTCACAAAATACATAACGTCACTAAAATAAATGACGTCACAAAATACATAACGTCACAAAAACATATTGTCACAAAAATAAATGACGTCACAAAATACATAACGTCACAAAAATAAATGACGTTACAAAATACATGACGTCACAAAAATAAATGACGTCACAAAATACATAACGTCACAAAAATAAATGACGTCACAAAATACATAACGTCACAAAAAAATGACGTCACAAAATACATAACGTCACAAAAATAAATGACGTCACAAAATACAAAACGTCACAAAATACATAACGTCACAAAAATAAATGACGTAACAAAATACATAACGTCACAAAAATAAATGACGTCACAAAATACATAACGTCACAAAAATAAATGACGTCACAAAATACATAACGTCAAAAAAATAAATGACGTCACAAAATACATAACGTCACAAAAATAAATGACGTCACAAAATACATAACGTCACAAAAATAAATTGCGTCACAAAATACATAACGTCAAAAAAATAAATGACGTCACAAAATACATAACGTCACAAAAATAAATGACCTCACAAAATATATAACGTCACAAAAATAAATGACGTCACAAAATATTAATCACGTCACAAAATGCATAACGTCATAAAAATAAATGACGTCAAAAAATACATAACGTCACAAAAATAAATGACGTCACAAAATACATAACGTCAAAAAATAAATGACGTCAAAAAATACATAACGTCACAAAAATAAATGACGTCACAAAAATTAATTAAGTCACAAAATACATAACGTCACAAAAATAAATTACGTCACAAAATACATAACGTCACAAAATACATAACGTCACAAAAATAAATGGCGTCACAAAATACATAACGTCAAAAAATAAATGACGACACAAAATACATAACGTCACAAAAATAAATGACGTCACAAAATACATAACGTCACAAAAATAAATGACGTCACAAAATAATTAACGTCACAAAAAAAATTAAGTAGCAAAAATTAATGACGTCACAAAATACATAACGTAAAAAAATAAATGACGTCAAAAATACATAACGTCACAAAAATAAATGACGTCACAAGATAGATAACGTCACAAAAATAATTGAGGTCACAAAATACATAACGTCACAAAAAATGACGCCACAAAATACATAAGGTCACAAAAATAAATGACATCACAAAATACACAACATCGCAAAAATAAATGACGTCACAAGAAATAAATGACGTCACAAAATACATAACGTCGCGAAAATAATTAAGGTCACAAAATACATAACGTCACAAAAATAAATGACGTCACAAAAATACATAACGTCAATAAAATAAATGACGTTACAAAAAAATGACGTCACAAAAATAAATGACGGCACAAAAATAATTTAGGTCACAAAATAAATAACGTCACAAAAATAAATGACTTCAAAAAATACATAACGTCACAAAATTAAATGAGGTCACAAAATGCATGACGTCACAAAAATAAATAACGTCACAAAATACATAACGTCACAAAAATAAATGACGTCACAAAATAAATAACGTCACAAAAATAAATGACGTCACAAAATAAATATCGTCAGAAAAATAAATAACGTGACAAAATAAATAACGTCACAAAATAAATTACGTCACAAAAATAAATGACGTCACAAAATACATAACGTCACAAAAATAAATGACGTCACGAAAAAAATTACGTCAAAAAATAAATGACGTCACAAGAATAAATGACGCCACAAAATACATAACGTCACAAAACTAATTGAGGTCACAAAATGCATGACGTCACAAAAATAAATGACGTCACAAAATACATAACGTCACAAAAATAAATGACGTCACAAAATAAATAACGTCACAAAAATAAATGACGTCACAAAATAAATAACGTCAGAAAAATAAATAACGTGAAAAAATAAATAACGTCACAAAATAAATTACGTCACAAAAATAAATGACGTCACAAAAATAAATGACGTCACAAAAATACATAACGTCACAAAAATAAATGACGTCACGAAAAAAATGACGTCACAAAAATAAATGACGTCACAAGAATAAATGACGCCACAAAATACATAACGTCACAAAAATAATTGAGGTCACAAAATACATAACGTCACAAAAATAAATGACGTCACAAAAATACATAACGTCACAAAAATAATTGATGTCACAAAAAATGACGTCACAAAAATAAATGACGTCACTAAATAAATGACGTCAGAAAATACGTAACGTCACAAAAATAAATGACGTCACAAAATAAATAACCCCAGAAAAATAAATAACGTCAAAAAAATAAAAGACGTCACAAAATACATAACGTCGCAAAAATAATTATGGTCACAAAATACATAACGTCACAAAAATGAATGACGTCACAAAAATACATAACGTCACAAAAATAAATGTCACAAAAATTTACGTCACAAAAATAAATGACGTCACAAAATACACAACGTCACTAAATAAATGATGTCAGAAAATACGTAACGTCACAATAATAAATGACGTCACAAAATAGATAACTCCAGAAAAATAAATAACGTCAAAAAAATAAATGACGTCACAAAATACATAAAGTCGCAAAAATAATTAAGGTCACAAAATACATAACGTCACAAAAATAAATGACGTCACAAAAATACATAACGTCACAAAAATAAATGACGTTACAAAAAAATGACTTCACAAAAATAAATGACGGCACAAAAATAATTTAGGTCACAAAATAAATAACGTCACAAAAATAAATGACTTCAAAAAATACATAACGTCACAAAATTAAATGACGTCACAAAATACATAACGTCACAAAAATAAATGACGTCACCAAATACATAACGTCACAAAAATAATTGAGGTCACAAAATACATAACGTCACAAAAATAATTGAGGTCACAAAATACATAACGTCACAAAATTAAATGACGTCACAAAATACATATCGTCACAAAAATAATTGAGGTCACAAAATACATAACGTCACAAGAAATGACGCCACTAAATACATAAGGTCACAAAAATGAATGACATCACAAAATACATAACGTCACAAAAACAATTGAGGTCACAAAATACATGACGTAACAAAAATAAATGACGTCACAAAATAAATAACGTCAGAAAAATAAATAACGTCACAAAATAAATAACGTCACAAAATAAATAACGTCACAAAAATAAATGACGTCACAAAAATACATAACGTCACAAAAATAAAAGACGTCTCAAAAATAAAAGACGTCAAAAATAAATGACGTCACAAAATACATAACGTCACAAAAATAAATGACGTCACAAAAATTAATTAAGTCACAAAATACATAACGTCACAAAAATAAATTACGTCACAAAATACATAACGTCACAGAATACATAACGTCACAAAAATAAATGACGTTACAAAATACATGACGTCAAAAAAAATACATGACGTCACAAAATACATAACGTCACAAAAATAAATGACGTCACAAAATACATAACGTCACAAAAATAAATGACGTCACAAAATACATAACGTCACAAAAATAAATGACGTCACAAAATACATAACGTCACAAAAATAAATGACGTCACAAAATACATAACGTCACAAAAATAAATGACGTCACAAAATACATAACGTCACAAAAATAAATGACGTCACAAAATACATAACGTCACAAAAATAAATGACGTCACAAAATACATAACGTCACAAAAATAAATGACGTCACAAAAATTAATTAAGTCACAAAATACATAACTTCACAAAAATAAATGACGTCACAAAAATTAATTTCGTCACAAAATACATAGCGTCACAAAAATAAATGACGTCACAAAATACATAACGTCACAAAAATAAATGGCGTCACAAAATACATAACGTAACAAAAATAAATGACGTCACAAAATACATAACGTCACAAAAAAATGACGTCTCAAAATACATAACGTCACAAAAAAAGACGTCACAAAATACATAACGTCACAAAAATAAATGACGTCACAAAATATTAATTATGTCACAAAATACATAAAGTCACAAAAATAAATGACGTCACAAAATATTAATTACAAAAATAAATGAGGTCCCCAAATACATAATGTCACAAAAATAATTGAGGTCAAAAAATACATCAATTCACAAAAATAAATGACGTCACAAAATACATAACGTCACAAAAATAAATGACGTCACAAAATACATAACGTCACAAAAATAAATGACGTCACAAAATACATAACGTCACAAAAATAAATGACGTCACAAAATACATAACGTCACAAAAATAAATGACGTCACAAAAATTAATTAAGTCACAAAATACATAACTTCACAAAAATAAATGACGTCACAAAAATTAATTTCGTCACAAAATACATAACGTCACAAAAATAAATGACGTCACAAAATACATAACGTCACAAAAATAAATGGCGTCACAAAATACATAACGTAACAAAAATAAATGACGTCACAAAATACATAACGTCACAAAAATAAATTACGTCACAAAATACATAACGTCACAAAAATAAATGACGTCACAAAATACATAACGTCACAAAAATAAATGACGTCACAAAATACATAACGTCACAAAAATAAATGACGTCACAAAATACATAACGTCACAAAATAAATGACGTCACAAAATACATAACGTCACAAAAATAAATGACGTCACAAAAATTAATTTCGTCACAAAATACATAACGTCACAAAAATAAATGACGTCACAAAATACATAACGTCACAAAAATAAATGGCGTCACAAAATACATAACGTAAAAAAAATAAATGACGTCACAAAATACATAACGTCACAAAAAAATGACGTCTCAAAATACATAACGTCACAAAAAAAGACGTCACAAAATACATAACGTCACAAAAATAAATGACGTCACAAAATATTAATTATGTCACAAAATACATAAAGTCACAAAAATAAATGACGTCACAAAATATTAATTACAAAAATAAATGAGGTCCCCAAATACATAACGTCACAAAAATAATTGAGGTCAAAAAATACATCAATTCACAAAAATAAATGACGTCACAAAATACATAAGGTCACAAAAATAAATGACGTCACAAAATAATTAACGTCACAAAAAAAATTAAGTAGCAAAAATTAATGACGTCACAAAATACATAACGTAAAAAAATAAATGACGTCAAAAATACATAACGTCACAAAAATAAATGACGTCACAAGATAGATAACGTCACAAAAATAATTGAGGTCACAAAATACATAACGTCACAAAAAATGACGCCACAAAATACATAAGGTCACAAAAATAAATGACATCACAAAATACACAACATCGCAAAAATAAATGACGTCACAAGAAATAAATGACGTCACAAAATACATAACGTCGCGAAAATAATTAAGGTCACAAAATACATAACGTCACAAAAATAAATGACGTCACAAAAATACATAACGTCACTAAAATAAATGACGTTACAAAAAAATGACGTCACAAAAATAAATGACGGCACAAAAATAATTTAGGTCACAAAATAAATAACGTCACAAAAATAAATGACTTCAAAAAATACATAACGTCACAAAATTAAATGAGGTCACAAAATGCATGACGTCACAAAAATAAATGACGTCACAAAATACATAACGTCACAAAAATAAATGACGTCACAAAAATTAATTAAGTCACAAAATACATAACGTCACAAAAATAAATTACGTCACAAAATACATAACGTCACAGAATACATAACGTCACAAAAATAAATGACGTTACAAAATACATGACGTCAAAAAAATAAATGACGTCACAAAATACATAACGTCACAAAAATAAATGACGTCACAAAATACATAACGTCACAAAAATAAATGACGTCACAAAATACATAACGTCACAAAAATAAATGACGTCACAAAATACATAACGTCACAAAAATAAATGACGTCACAAAATACATAACGTCACAAAAATAAATGACGTCACAAAATACATAACGTCACAAAAATAAATGACGTCACAAAAATAAATGACGTCACAAAAATTAATTAAGTCACAAAATACATAACTTCACAAAAATAAATGACGTCACAAAAATTAATTTCGTCACAAAATACATAACGTCACAAAAATAAATGACGTCACAAAATACATAACGTCACAAAAATAAATGGCGTCACAAAATACATAACGTAACAAAAATAAATGACGTCACAAAATACATAACGTCACAAAAAAATGACGTCTCAAAATACATAACGTCACAAAAAAAGACGTCACAAAATACATAACGTCACAAAAATAAATGACGTCACAAAATATTAATTATGTCACAAAATACATAAAGTCACAAAAATAAATGACGTCACAAAATATTAATTACAAAAATAAATGGGGTCCCCAAATACATAACGTCACAAAAATAATTGAGGTCAAAAAATACATCAATTCACAAAAATAAATGACGTCACAAAATACATAACGTCACAAAAATAAATGACGTCACAAAATACATAACGTCACAAAAATAAATGACGTCACAAAATACATAACGTCACAAAAATAAATGACGTCACAAAATACATAACGTCACAAAAATAAATGACGTCACAAAATACATAACGTCACAAAAATAAATGACGTCACAAAATACATAACGTCACAAAAATAAATGACGTCACAAAATACATAACTTCACAAAAATAAATGACGTCACAAAAATTAATTTCGTCACAAAATACATAACGTCACAAAAATAAATGACGTCACAAAATACATAACGTCACAAAAATAAATGGCGTCACAAAATACATAACGTAACAATATAAATGACGTCACAAAATACATAACGTCACAAAAATAAATGACGTCACAAAATACATAACGTCACAAAAATAAATGACGTCACAAAATACATAACGTCACAAAAATAAATGACGTCACAAAATACATAACGTCACAAAAATAAATGACGTCACAAAATACATAACGTCACAAAAATAAATGACGTCACAAAATACATAACGTCACAAAAATAAATGACGTCACAAAAATTAATTAAGTCACAAAATACATAACTTCACAAAAATAAATGACGTCACAAAAATTAATTTCGTCACAAAATACATAACGTCACAAAAATATATGACGTCACAAAATACATAACGTCACAAAAATAAATGGCGTCACAAAATACATAACGTAAAAAAAATAAATGACGTCACAAAATACATAACGTCACAAAAAAATGACGTCTCAAAATACATAACGTCACAAAAAAAGACGTCACAAAATACATAACGTCACAAAAATAAATGACGTCACAAAATATTAATTATGTCACAAAATACATAAAGTCACAAAAATAAATGACGTCACAAAATATTAATTACAGAAAATAAATGAGGTCCCCAAATACATAACGTCACAAAAATAATTGAGGTCAAAAAATACATCAATTCACAAAAATAAATGACGTCACAAAATACATAAGGTCACAAAAATAAATGACGTCACAAAATAATTAACGTCACAAAAAAAAATTAAGTAGCAAAAATTAATGACGTCACAAAATACATAACGTAAAAAAATAAATGACGTCAAAAATACATAACGTCACAAAAATAAATGACGTCACAAGATAGATAACGTCACAAAAATAATTGAGGTCACAAAATACATAACGTCACAAAAAATGACGCCACAAAATACATAAGGTCACAAAAATAAATGACATCACAAAATACACAACATCGCAAAAATAAATGACGTCACAAGAAATAAATGACGTCACAAAATACATAACGTCGCGAAAATAATTAAGGTCACAAAATACATAACGTCACAAAAATAAATGACGTCACAAAAATACATAACGTCACTAAAATAAATGACGTTACAAAAAAATGACGTCACAAAAATAAATGACGGCACAAAAATAATTTAGGTCACAAAATAAATAACGTCACAAAAATAAATGACTTCAAAAAATACATAACGTCACAAAATTAAATGAGGTCACAAAATGCATGACGTCACAAAAATAAATGACGTCACAAAATACATAACGTCACAAAAATAAATGACGTCACAAAATAAATAACGTCACAAAAATAAATGACGTCACAAAATAAATATCGTCAGAAAAATAAATAACGTGACAAAATAAATAACGTCAAAAAATAAATTACGTCACAAAAATAAATGACGTCACAAAATACATAACGTCACAAAAATAAATGACGTCACGAAAAAAATTACGTCAAAAAATAAATGACGTCACAAGAATAAATGACGCCACAAAATACATAACGTCACAAAAATAATTGAGGTCACAAAATGCATGACGTCACAAAAATAAATGACGTCACAAAATACATAACGTCACAAAAATAAATGACGTCACAAAATAAATAACGTCACAAAAATAAATGACGTCACAAAATAAATAACGTCAGAAAAATAAATAACGTGACAAAATAAATAACGTCACAAAATAAATTACGTCACAAAAATAAATAACGTCACAAAAATACATAACGTCACAAAACTAAATGACGTCACGAAATAAATGACGTCACAAAAATAAATGACGTCACAAGAATAAATGACGCCACAAAATACATAACGTCACAAAAATAATTGAGGTCACAAAATACATAACGTCACAAAAATAAATGACGTCACAAAAATACATAACGTCACAAAAATAATTGATGTCACAAAAAATGACGTCACAAAAATAAATGACGTCACTAAATAAATGACGTCAGAAAATACATAACGTCATAAAAATAAATGACGTCACAAAATAAATAACGTCACAAAAATAAATGACGTCACACAATAAATAACGTCAGAAAAATAAATAACGTCACAAAATAAATAACGTCACAAAATAAATAACGTCACAAAAATAAATGACGTCACAAAAATACATAACGTCACAAAAATAAATGACGTCAAGAAAAAAATGACGTCACAAAAATTAATGACGTCACAAAAATAAATGACGTCACAAAATACATAACGTCACAAAATTAAATAGCGTCACAAAATACATAACGTCACAAAAATAAATGACGTCACAAAATACATAACGTCACAAAAATAAATGACGTCACAAAATACATAACGTCACAAAAATAAATGAAGTCACAAAATACATAACTTCACAAAAATAAATGACGTCACAAAAATTAATTACGTCACAAAATACATAATGTCACAAAAATAAATGACGTCACAAAATACATAACGTCACAAACATTAATGACGTCACAAAATTCCTAACGTCACAAAAATAAATAGCGTCACAAAATACATAACGTCACAAAAATAAATGACGTCACAAAATACATAACGTCACAAAAATAAATGACGTCACAAAAATTAATTAAGTCACAAAATACATAACGTCACAATATAAATGACGTCACAAAATACATAACGTCACAAAAATAAATGACGTCACAAAATACATAACGTCACAAAAATAAATGACGTCACAAAATACTTAACGTCACAATAATAAATGACGTCACAAAATACATAACGTCACAAAAATAAATGACGTCACAAAATACATAACGTCACAAAAATAAATGACGTCACAAAATACATAACGTCACAAAAATAAATGACGTCACAAAATACACAACGTCACAAAAATAAGTGACGTCACAAAAAACATAACGTTACAAAAATAAATGACGTCACAAAATATTAATTACGTCACAAAATACATAACGTCACAAAAATAAATGACGTCACAAAATATTAATCACGTCACAAAATGCATAACGTCACAAAAATAAATGACGTCAAAAAATACATAACGTCACAAAAATAAATGACGTCACAAAATACATAACGTCACAAAAAAAATTACGTCTCAAAATACATAACGTCACAAAAATAAATGACGTCACAAAAATTAATTAATTCACAAAATACATAACGTCACAAAAATAAATTACGTCACAAAATACATAACGTCACAAAATACATAACGTCACAAAAATAAATGACGTCACAAAATACATAACGTCACAAAAATAAATGACGTCACAAAATACATAACGTCACAAAAATAAATGACGTCACAAAATACATAACGTCACAAAAATAAATGGCGTCACAAAATACATAACGTAACAATATAAATGACGTCACAAAATACATAACGTCACAAAAATAAATGACGTCACAAAATACATAACGTCACAAAAATAAATGACGTCACAAAATACATAACGTCACAAAAATAAATGACGTCACAAAATACATAACGTCACAAAAATAAATGACGTCACAAAATACATAACGTCACAAAAATAAATGACGTCACAAAATACATAACGTCACAAAAATAAATGACGTCACAAAAATTAATTAAGTCACAAAATACATAACTTCACAAAAATAAATGACGTCACAAAAATTAATTTCGTCACAAAATACATAACGTCACAAAAATATATGACGTCACAAAATACATAACGTCACAAAAATAAATGGCGTCACAAAATACATAACGTAAAAAAAATAAATGACGTCACAAAATACATAACGTCACAAAAAAATGACGTCTCAAAATACATAACGTCACAAAAAAAGACGTCACAAAATACATAACGTCACAAAAATAAATGACGTCACAAAATATTAATTATGTCACAAAATACATAAAGTCACAAAAATAAATGACGTCACAAAATATTAATTACAGAAAATAAATGAGGTCCCCAAATACATAACGTCACAAAAATAATTGAGGTCAAAAAATACATCAATTCACAAAAATAAATGACGTCACAAAATACATAAGGTCACAAAAATAAATGACGTCACAAAATAATTAACGTCACAAAAAAAAATTAAGTAGCAAAAATTAATGACGTCACAAAATACATAACGTAAAAAAATAAATGACGTCAAAAATACATAACGTCACAAAAATAAATGACGTCACAAGATAGATAACGTCACAAAAATAATTGAGGTCACAAAATACATAACGTCACAAAAAATGACGCCACAAAATACATAAGGTCACAAAAATAAATGACATCACAAAATACACAACATCGCAAAAATAAATGACGTCACAAGAAATAAATGACGTCACAAAATACATAACGTCGCGAAAATAATTAAGGTCACAAAATACATAACGTCACAAAAATAAATGACGTCACAAAAATACATAACGTCACTAAAATAAATGACGTTACAAAAAAATGACGTCACAAAAATAAATGACGGCACAAAAATAATTTAGGTCACAAAATAAATAACGTCACAAAAATAAATGACTTCAAAAAATACATAACGTCACAAAATTAAATGAGGTCACAAAATGCATGACGTCACAAAAATAAATGACGTCACAAAATACATAACGTCACAAAAATAAATGACGTCACAAAATAAATAACGTCACAAAAATAAATGACGTCACAAAATAAATATCGTCAGAAAAATAAATAACGTGACAAAATAAATAACGTCAAAAAATAAATTACGTCACAAAAATAAATGACGTCACAAAATACATAACGTCACAAAAATAAATGACGTCACGAAAAAAATTACGTCAAAAAATAAATGACGTCACAAGAATAAATGACGCCACAAAATACATAACGTCACAAAAATAATTGAGGTCACAAAATGCATGACGTCACAAAAATAAATGACGTCACAAAATACATAACGTCACAAAAATAAATGACGTCACAAAATAAATAACGTCACAAAAATAAATGACGTCACAAAATAAATAACGTCAGAAAAATAAATAACGTGACAAAATAAATAACGTCACAAAATAAATTACGTCACAAAAATAAATAACGTCACAAAAATACATAACGTCACAAAACTAAATGACGTCACGAAATAAATGACGTCACAAAAATAAATGACGTCACAAGAATAAATGACGCCACAAAATACATAACGTCACAAAAATAATTGAGGTCACAAAATACATAACGTCACAAAAATAAATGACGTCACAAAAATACATAACGTCACAAAAATAATTGATGTCACAAAAAATGACGTCACAAAAATAAATGACGTCACTAAATAAATGACGTCAGAAAATACATAACGTCATAAAAATAAATGACGTCACAAAATAAATAACGTCACAAAAATAAATGACGTCACACAATAAATAACGTCAGAAAAATAAATAACGTCACAAAATAAATAACGTCACAAAATAAATAACGTCACAAAAATAAATGACGTCACAAAAATACATAACGTCACAAAAATAAATGACGTCAAGAAAAAAATGACGTCACAAAAATTAATGACGTCACAAAAATAAATGACGTCACAAAATACATAACGTCACAAAATTAAATAGCGTCACAAAATACATAACGTCACAAAAATAAATGACGTCACAAAATACATAACGTCACAAAAATAAATGACGTCACAAAATACATAACGTCACAAAAATAAATGAAGTCACAAAATACATAACTTCACAAAAATAAATGACGTCACAAAAATTAATTACGTCACAAAATACATAATGTCACAAAAATAAATGACGTCACAAAATACATAACGTCACAAACATTAATGACGTCACAAAATTCCTAACGTCACAAAAATAAATAGCGTCACAAAATACATAACGTCACAAAAATAAATGACGTCACAAAATACATAACGTCACAAAAATAAATGACGTCACAAAAATTAATTAAGTCACAAAATACATAACGTCACAATATAAATGACGTCACAAAATACATAACGTCACAAAAATAAATGACGTCACAAAATACATAACGTCACAAAAATAAATGACGTCACAAAATACTTAACGTCACAATAATAAATGACGTCACAAAATACATAACGTCACAAAAATAAATGACGTCACAAAATACATAACGTCACAAAAATAAATGACGTCACAAAATACATAACGTCACAAAAATAAATGACGTCACAAAATACACAACGTCACAAAAATAAGTGACGTCACAAAAAACATAACGTTACAAAAATAAATGACGTCACAAAATATTAATTACGTCACAAAATACATAACGTCACAAAAATAAATGACGTCACAAAATATTAATCACGTCACAAAATGCATAACGTCACAAAAATAAATGACGTCAAAAAATACATAACGTCACAAAAATAAATGACGTCACAAAATACATAACGTCACAAAAAAAATTACGTCTCAAAATACATAACGTCACAAAAATAAATGACGTCACAAAAATTAATTAATTCACAAAATACATAACGTCACAAAAATAAATTACGTCACAAAATACATAACGTCACAAAATACATAACGTCACAAAAATAAATGACGTCACAAAATACATAACGTCACAAAAATAAATGACGTCACAAAATACATAACGTCACAAAAATAAATGACGTCACAAAAATTAATTAAGTCACAAAATACATAACGTCAAAAAAATAAATGACGTCACAAAATACATAACGTCACAAAAATAAATGACGTCACAAAATACATAACGTCACAAAAATAAATGACGTCACAAAATACATAACGTCACAAAAAATGACGTCACAAAATACATAACGTCACAAAAAAAGACGTCACAAAATACATAACGTCACTAAAATAAATGACGTCACAAAATATTAATTACGTCACAAAATACATAACGTCACTAAAATAAATGACGTCACAAAATACATAACGTCACAAAAACATAACGTCACAAAAATAAATGACGTCACAAAATACATAACGTCACAAAAATAAATGACGTTACAAAATACATGACGTCACAAAAATAAATGACGTCACAAAATACATAACGTCACAAAAATAAATGACGTCACAAAATACATAACGTCACAAAAAATGACGTCACAAAATACATAACGTCACAAAAATAAATGACGTCACAAAATACAAAACGTCACAAAATACATAACGTCACAAAATAAATGACGTAACAAAATACATAACGTCACAAAAATAAATGACGTCACAAAATACATAACGTCACAAAAATAAATGACGTCACAAAATACATAACGTCAAAAAAATAAATGACGTCACAAAATACATAACGTCACAAAAATAAATGACGTCACAAAATACATAACGTCACAAAAATAAATTGCGTCACAAAATACATAACGTCAAAAAAATAAATGACGTCACAAAATACATAACGTCACAAAAATAAATGACCTCACAAAATATATAACGTCACAAAAATAAATGACGTCACAAAATATTAATCACGTCACAAAATGCATAACGTCATAAAAATAAATGACGTCAAAAAATACATAACGTCACAAAAATAAATGACGTCACAAAATACATAACGTCAAAAAATAAATGACGTCAAAAAATACATAACGTCACAAAAATAAATGACGTCACAAAAATTAATTAAGTCACAAAATACATAACGTCACAAAAATAAATTACGTCACAAAATACATAACGTCACAAAATACATAACGTCACAAAAATAAATGGCGTCACAAAATACATAACGTCAAAAAATAAATGACGACACAAAATACATAACGTCACAAAAATAAATGACGTCACAAAATACATAACGTCACAAAAATAAATGACGTCACAAAATAATTAACGTCACAAAAAAAATTAAGTAGCAAAAATTAATGACGTCACAAAATACATAACGTAAAAAAATAAATGACGTCAAAAATACATAACGTCACAAAAATAAATGACGTCACAAGATAGATAACGTCACAAAAATAATTGAGGTCACAAAATACATAACGTCACAAAAAATGACGCCACAAAATACATAAGGTCACAAAAATAAATGACATCACAAAATACACAACATCGCAAAAATAAATGACGTCACAAGAAATAAATGACGTCACAAAATACATAACGTCGCGAAAATAATTAAGGTCACAAAATACATAACGTCACAAAAATAAATGACGTCACAAAAATACATAACGTCAATAAAATAAATGACGTTACAAAAAAATGACGTCACAAAAATAAATGACGGCACAAAAATAATTTAGGTCACAAAATAAATAACGTCACAAAAATAAATGACTTCAAAAAATACATAACGTCACAAAATTAAATGAGGTCACAAAATGCATGACGTTACAAAAATAAATAACGTCACAAAATACATAACGTCACAAAAATAAATGACGTCACAAAATAAATAACGTCACAAAAATAAATGACGTCACAAAATAAATATCGTCAGAAAAATAAATAACGTGACAAAATAAATAACGTCACAAAATAAATGACGTCACAAAAATAAATGACGTCACAAAATACATAACGTCACAAAAATAAATGACGTCACGAAAAAAATTACGTCAAAAAATAAATGACGTCACAAGAATAAATGACGCCACAAAATACATAACGTCACAAAAATAATTGAGGTCACAAAATGCATGACGTCACAAAAATAAATGACGTCACAAAATACATAACGTCACAAAAATAAATGACGTCACAAAATAAATAACGTCACAAAAATAAATGACGTCACAAAATAAATAACGTCAGAAAAATAAATAACGTGACAAAATAAATAACGTCACAAAATAAATTACGTCACAAAAATAAATGACGTCACAAAAATAAATGACGTCACAAAAATACATAACGTCACAAAAATAAATGACGTCACGAAAAAAATGACGTCACAAAAATAAATGACGTCACAAGAATAAATGACGCCACAAAATACATAACGTCACAAAAATAATTGAGGTCACAAAATACATAACGTCACAAAAATAAATGACGTCACAAAAATACATAACGTCACAAAAATAATTGATGTCACAAAAAATGACGTCACAAAAATAAATGACGTCACTAAATAAATGACGTCAGAAAATACGTAACGTCACAAAAATAAATGACGTCACAAAATAAATAACCCCAGAAAAATAAATAACGTCAAAAAAATAAAAGACGTCACAAAATACATAACGTCGCAAAAATAATTATGGTCACAAAATACATAACGTCACAAAAATGAATGACGTCACAAAAATACATAACGTCACAAAAATAAATGTCACAAAAATTTACGTCACAAAAATAAATGACGTCACAAAATACACAACGTCACTAAATAAATGATGTCAGAAAATACGTAACGTCACAATAATAAATGACGTCACAAAATAGATAACTCCAGAAAAATAAATAACGTCAAAAAAATAAATGACGTCACAAAATACATAAAGTCGCAAAAATAATTAAGGTCACAAAATACATAACGTCACAAAAATAAATGACGTCACAAAAATACATAACGTCACAAAAATAAATGACGTTACAAAAAAATGACTTCACAAAAATAAATGACGGCACAAAAATAATTTAGGTCACAAAATAAATAACGTCACAAAAATAAATGACTTCAAAAAATACATAACGTCACAAAATTAAATGACGTCACAAAATACATAACGTCACAAAAATAAATGACGTCACCAAATACATAACGTCACAAAAATAATTGAGGTCACAAAATACATAACGTCACAAAAATAATTGAGGTCACAAAATACATAACGTCACAAAATTAAATGACGTCACAAAATACATATCGTCACAAAAATAATTGAGGTCACAAAATACATAACGTCACAAGAAATGACGCCACTAAATACATAAGGTCACAAAAATGAATGACATCACAAAATACATAACGTCACAAAAACAATTGAGGTCACAAAATACATGACGTAACAAAAATAAATGACGTCACAAAATAAATAACGTCAGAAAAATAAATAACGTCACAAAATAAATAACGTCACAAAATAAATAACGTCACAAAAATAAATGACGTCACAAAAATACATAACGTCACAAAAATAAATGACGTCTCAAAAATAAAAGACGTCAAAAATAAATGACGTCACAAAATACATAACGTCACAAAAATAAATGACGTCACAAAAATTAATTAAGTCACAAAATACATAACGTCACAAAAATAAATTACGTCACAAAATACATAACGTCACAGAATACATAACGTCACAAAAATAAATGACGTTACAAAATACATGACGTCAAAAAAAATAAATGACGTCACAAAATACATAACGTCACAAAAATAAATGACGTCACAAAATACATAACGTCACAAAAATAAATGACGTCACAAAATACATAACGTCACAAAAATAAATGACGTCACAAAATACATAACGTCACAAAAATAAATGACGTCACAAAATACATAACGTCACAAAAATAAATGACGTCACAAAATACATAACGACACAAAAATAAATGACGTCACAAAAATTAATTAAGTCACAAAATACATAACTTCACAAAAATAAATGACGTCACAAAAATTAATTTCGTCACAAAATACATAACGTCACAAAAATAAATGACGTCACAAAATACATAACGTCACAAAAATAAATGGCGTCACAAAATACATAACGTAACAAAAATAAATGACGTCACAAAATACATAACGTCACAAAAAAATGACGTCTCAAAATACATAACGTCACAAAAAAAGACGTCACAAAATACATAACGTCACAAAAATAAATGACGTCACAAAATATTAATTATGTCACAAAATACATAAAGTCACAAAAATAAATGACGTCACAAAATATTAATTACAAAAATAAATGAGGTCCCCAAATACATAATGTCACAAAAATAATTGAGGTCAAAAAATACATCAATTCACAAAAATAAATGACGTCACAAAATACATAACGTCACAAAAATAAATGACGTCACAAAATACATAACGTCACAAAAATAAATGACGTCACAAAATACATAACGTCACAAAAATAAATGACGTCACAAAATACATAACGTCACAAAAATAAATGACGTCACAAAAATTAATTAAGTCACAAAATACATAACTTCACAAAAATAAATGACGTCACAAAAATTAATTTCGTCACAAAATACATAACGTCACAAAAATAAATGACGTCACAAAATACATAACGTCACAAAAATAAATGGCGTCACAAAATACATAACGTAACAAAAATAAATGACGTCACAAAATACATAACGTCACAAAAATAAATTACGTCACAAAATACATAACGTCACAAAAATAAATGACGTCACAAAATACATAACGTCACAAAAATAAATGACGTCACAAAATACATAACGTCACAAAAATAAATGACGTCACAAAATACATAACGTCACAAAATAAATGACGTCACAAAATACATAACGTCACAAAAATAAATGACGTCACAAAAATTAATTTCGTCACAAAATACATAACGTCACAAAAATAAATGACGTCACAAAATACATAACGTCACAAAAATAAATGGCGTCACAAAATACATAACGTAAAAAAAATAAATGACGTTACAAAATACATAACGTCACAAAAAAATGACGTCTCAAAATACATAACGTCACAAAAAAAGACGTCACAAAATACATAACGTCACAAAAATAAATGACGTCACAAAATATTAATTATGTCACAAAATACATAAAGTCACAAAAATAAATGACGTCACAAAATATTAATTACAAAAATAAATGAGGTCCCCAAATACATAACGTCACAAAAATAATTGAGGTCAAAAAATACATCAATTCACAAAAATAAATGACGTCACAAAATACATAAGGTCACAAAAATAAATGACGTCACAAAATAATTAACGTCACAAAAAAAATTAAGTAGCAAAAATTAATGACGTCACAAAATACATAACGTAAAAAAATAAATGACGTCAAAAATACATAACGTCACAAAAATAAATGACGTCACAAGATAGATAACGTCACAAAAATAATTGAGGTCACAAAATACATAACGTCACAAAAAATGACGCCACAAAATACATAAGGTCACAAAAATAAATGACATCACAAAATACACAACATCGCAAAAATAAATGACGTCACAAGAAATAAATGACGTCACAAAATACATAACGTCGCGAAAATAATTAAGGTCACAAAATACATAACGTCACAAAAATAAATGACGTCACAAAAATACATAACGTCACTAAAATAAATGACGTTACAAAAAAATGACGTCACAAAAATAAATGACGGCACAAAAATAATTTAGGTCACAAAATAAATAACGTCACAAAAATAAATGACTTCAAAAAATACATAACGTCACAAAATTAAATGAGGTCACAAAATGCATGACGTCACAAAAATAAATGACGTCACAAAATACATAACGTCACAAAAATAAATGACGTCACAAAAATTAATTAAGTCACAAAATACATAACGTCACAAAAATAAATTACGTCACAAAATACATAACGTCACAGAATACATAACGTCACAAAAATAAATGACGTTACAAAATACATGACGTCAAAAAAATAAATGACGTCACAAAATACATAACGTCACAAAAATAAATGACGTCACAAAATACATAACGTCACAAAAATAAATGACGTCACAAAATACATAACGTCACAAAAATAAATGACGTCACAAAATACATAACGTCACAAAAATAAATGACGTCACAAAATACATAACGTCACAAAAATAAATGACGTCACAAAATACATAACGTCACAAAAATAAATGACGTCACAAAAATAAATAACGTCACAAAAATAAATGACGTCACAAAAATAAATGACGTCAAAAAATAAATGACGTCGCAAAATACATAACGTCACTAAATAAATAACGTTACAAAAAAATGACGTCACAAAAATAAATGACGGCACAAAAATAATTTAGGTCACAAAATAAATAACGTCACAAAAATAAATGACTTCAAAAAATACATAACGTCACAAAATTAAATGACGTCACAAAATACATAACGTCACAAAAATAAATGACGTCACCAAATACATAACGTCACAAAAATAATTGAGGTCACAAAATACATAACGTCACAAAAATAATTGAGGTCACAAAATACATAACGTCACAAAATTAAATAACGTCACAAAATACATATCGTCACAAAAATAATTGAGGTCACAAAATACATAACGTCACAAGAAATGACGCCACTAAATACATAAGGTCACAAAAATGAATGACATCACAAAATACATAACGTCACAAAAACAATTGAGGTCACAAAATACATGACGTAACAAAAATAAATGACGTCACAAAATAAATAACGTCAGAAAAATAAATAACGTCACAAAATAAATAACGTCACAAAATAAATAACGTCACAAAAATAAATGACGTCACAAAAATACATAACGTCACAAAAATAAATGACGTCACGAAAAAAATGACGTCACAAAAATAAATGAGGTCACAAAAATAATTGAGGTCACAGAATAAATAACGTCACAAAAATAAGTGACTTCACAAAAATAAATGACGTCACAAAAATAAATAACGTCACAAAAATAAATGACGTCACAAAAATAATTGACGTCAGAAAACAAATGACGTCACAAAATACATAACGTCACAAAAATCAATGACGTCACAAAAATTAATTAAGTCACAAAATACATAACGTCACAAAAATAAATTACGTCACAAAATACATAACGTCACAAAATACATAACGTCACAAAAATAAATGGCGTCACAAAATACATAACGTCAAAAAAATAAATGACGTCACAAAATACATAACGTCACAAAAATAAATGACGTCACAAAATAGATAACGTCACAAAAATAATTGAGGTCGCAAAATACATAACGTCACAAAAAATGACGCCACAAAATACATAAGGTCACAAAAATAAATGACATCACAAAATACATAACATCGCAAAAATTAATGACGTCACAAGAAATAAATGACGTCACAAAATAAATAACGTCGCGAAAATAATTAAGGTCACAAAATGCATGACGTCACAAAAATAAATGACGTCACAAAATACATAACGTCACAAAAATAAATGACGTCACAAAATAAATGACGTCACAAAAATAAATGACGTCACAAAATAAAAAAGTCAGAAAAATAAATAACGTGACAAAATAAATAACGTCACAAAATAAATTACGTCACAAAAATAAATGACGTCACAAAAATACATAACGTCACAAAAATAAATGACGTCACGAAAAAAATGACGTCACAAAAATAAATGACGTCACGAAAAAAATGACGTCACAAAAATAAATGACGTCACAAGAATAAATGACGTCACAAAATACATAACGTCACAAAAATAATTGAGGTCACAAAATACATAACGTCACAAAAATAAATGACGTCACAAAAATACATAACGTCACAAAAATAATTGATGTCACAAAAAATGACGTCACAAAAATAAATGACGTCACTAAATAAATGACGTCAGAAAATACGTAACGTCACAAAAATAAATGACGTCACAAAATAAATAACCCCAGAAAAATAAATAACGTCAAAAAAATAAAAGACGTCACAAAATACATAACGTCGCAAAAATAATTATGGTCACAAAATACATAACGTCACAAAAATGAATGACGTCACAAAAATACATAACGTCACAAAAATAAATGTCACAAAAATTTACGTCACAAAAATAAATGACGTCACAAAATACACAACGTCACTAAATAAATGATGTCAGAAAATACGTAACGTCACAATAATAAATGACGTCACAAAATAGATAACTCCAGAAAAATAAATAACGTCAAAAAAATAAATGACGTCACAAAATACATAAAGTCGCAAAAATAATTAAGGTCACAAAATACATAACGTCACAAAAATAAATGACGTCACAAAAATACATAACGTCACAAAAATAAATGACGTTACAAAAAAATGACTTCACAAAAATAAATGACGGCACAAAAATAATTTAGGTCACAAAATAAATAACGTCACAAAAATAAATGACTTCAAAAAATACATAACGTCACAAAATTAAATGACGTCACAAAATACATAACGTCACAAAAATAAATGACGTCACCAAATACATAACGTCACAAAAATAATTGAGGTCACAAAATACATAACGTCACAAAAATAATTGAGGTCACAAAATACATAACGTCACAAAATTAAATGACGTCACAAAATACATATCGTCACAAAAATAATTGAGGTCACAAAATACATAACGTCACAAGAAATGACGCCACTAAATACATAAGGTCACAAAAATGAATGACATCACAAAATACATAACGTCACAAAAACAATTGAGGTCACAAAATACATGACGTAACAAAAATAAATGACGTCACAAAATAAATAACGTCAGAAAAATAAATAACGTCACAAAATAAATAACGTCACAAAATAAATAACGTCACAAAAATAAATGACGTCACAAAAATACATAACGTCACAAAAATAAATGACGTCTCAAAAATAAAAGACGTCAAAAATAAATGACGTCACAAAATACATAACGTCACAAAAATAAATGACGTCACAAAAATTAATTAAGTCACAAAATACATAACGTCACAAAAATAAATTACGTCACAAAATACATAACGTCACAGAATACATAACGTCACAAAAATAAATGACGTTACAAAATACATGACGTCAAAAAAAATAAATGACGTCACAAAATACATAACGTCACAAAAATAAATGACGTCACAAAATACATAACGTCACAAAAATAAATGACGTCACAAAATACATAACGTCACAAAAATAAATGACGTCACAAAATACATAACGTCACAAAAATAAATGACGTCACAAAATACATAACGTCACAAAAATAAATGACGTCACAAAATACATAACGACACAAAAATAAATGACGTCACAAAAATTAATTAAGTCACAAAATACATAACTTCACAAAAATAAATGACGTCACAAAAATTAATTTCGTCACAAAATACATAACGTCACAAAAATAAATGACGTCACAAAATACATAACGTCACAAAAATAAATGGCGTCACAAAATACATAACGTAACAAAAATAAATGACGTCACAAAATACATAACGTCACAAAAAAATGACGTCTCAAAATACATAACGTCACAAAAAAAGACGTCACAAAATACATAACGTCACAAAAATAAATGACGTCACAAAATATTAATTATGTCACAAAATACATAAAGTCACAAAAATAAATGACGTCACAAAATATTAATTACAAAAATAAATGAGGTCCCCAAATACATAATGTCACAAAAATAATTGAGGTCAAAAAATACATCAATTCACAAAAATAAATGACGTCACAAAATACATAACGTCACAAAAATAAATGACGTCACAAAATACATAACGTCACAAAAATAAATGACGTCACAAAATACATAACGTCACAAAAATAAATGACGTCACAAAATACATAACGTCACAAAAATAAATGACGTCACAAAAATTAATTAAGTCACAAAATACATAACTTCACAAAAATAAATGACGTCACAAAAATTAATTTCGTCACAAAATACATAACGTCACAAAAATAAATGACGTCACAAAATACATAACGTCACAAAAATAAATGGCGTCACAAAATACATAACGTAACAAAAATAAATGACGTCACAAAATACATAACGTCACAAAAATAAATTACGTCACAAAATACATAACGTCACAAAAATAAATGACGTCACAAAATACATAACGTCACAAAAATAAATGACGTCACAAAATACATAACGTCACAAAAATAAATGACGTCACAAAATACATAACGTCACAAAATAAATGACGTCACAAAATACATAACGTCACAAAAATAAATGACGTCACAAAAATTAATTTCGTCACAAAATACATAACGTCACAAAAATAAATGACGTCACAAAATACATAACGTCACAAAAATAAATGGCGTCACAAAATACATAACGTAAAAAAAATAAATGACGTTACAAAATACATAACGTCACAAAAAAATGACGTCTCAAAATACATAACGTCACAAAAAAAGACGTCACAAAATACATAACGTCACAAAAATAAATGACGTCACAAAATATTAATTATGTCACAAAATACATAAAGTCACAAAAATAAATGACGTCACAAAATATTAATTACAAAAATAAATGAGGTCCCCAAATACATAACGTCACAAAAATAATTGAGGTCAAAAAATACATCAATTCACAAAAATAAATGACGTCACAAAATACATAAGGTCACAAAAATAAATGACGTCACAAAATAATTAACGTCACAAAAAAAATTAAGTAGCAAAAATTAATGACGTCACAAAATACATAACGTAAAAAAATAAATGACGTCAAAAATACATAACGTCACAAAAATAAATGACGTCACAAGATAGATAACGTCACAAAAATAATTGAGGTCACAAAATACATAACGTCACAAAAAATGACGCCACAAAATACATAAGGTCACAAAAATAAATGACATCACAAAATACACAACATCGCAAAAATAAATGACGTCACAAGAAATAAATGACGTCACAAAATACATAACGTCGCGAAAATAATTAAGGTCACAAAATACATAACGTCACAAAAATAAATGACGTCACAAAAATACATAACGTCACTAAAATAAATGACGTTACAAAAAAATGACGTCACAAAAATAAATGACGGCACAAAAATAATTTAGGTCACAAAATAAATAACGTCACAAAAATAAATGACTTCAAAAAATACATAACGTCACAAAATTAAATGAGGTCACAAAATGCATGACGTCACAAAAATAAATGACGTCACAAAATACATAACGTCACAAAAATAAATGACGTCACAAAAATTAATTAAGTCACAAAATACATAACGTCACAAAAATAAATTACGTCACAAAATACATAACGTCACAGAATACATAACGTCACAAAAATAAATGACGTTACAAAATACATGACGTCAAAAAAATAAATGACGTCACAAAATACATAACGTCACAAAAATAAATGACGTCACAAAATACATAACGTCACAAAAATAAATGACGTCACAAAATACATAACGTCACAAAAATAAATGACGTCACAAAATACATAACGTCACAAAAATAAATGACGTCACAAAATACATAACGTCACAAAAATAAATGACGTCACAAAATACATAACGTCACAAAAATAAATGACGTCACAAAAATAAATAACGTCACAAAAATAAATGACGTCACAAAAATAAATGACGTCAAAAAATAAATGACGTCGCAAAATACATAACGTCACTAAATAAATAACGTTACAAAAAAATGACGTCACAAAAATAAATGACGGCACAAAAATAATTTAGGTCACAAAATAAATAACGTCACAAAAATAAATGACTTCAAAAAATACATAACGTCACAAAATTAAATGACGTCACAAAATACATAACGTCACAAAAATAAATGACGTCACCAAATACATAACGTCACAAAAATAATTGAGGTCACAAAATACATAACGTCACAAAAATAATTGAGGTCACAAAATACATAACGTCACAAAATTAAATAACGTCACAAAATACATATCGTCACAAAAATAATTGAGGTCACAAAATACATAACGTCACAAGAAATGACGCCACTAAATACATAAGGTCACAAAAATGAATGACATCACAAAATACATAACGTCACAAAAACAATTGAGGTCACAAAATACATGACGTAACAAAAATAAATGACGTCACAAAATAAATAACGTCAGAAAAATAAATAACGTCACAAAATAAATAACGTCACAAAATAAATAACGTCACAAAAATAAATGACGTCACAAAAATACATAACGTCACAAAAATAAATGACGTCACGAAAAAAATGACGTCACAAAAATAAATGAGGTCACAAAAATAATTGAGGTCACAGAATAAATAACGTCACAAAAATAAGTGACTTCACAAAAATAAATGACGTCACAAAAATAAATAACGTCACAAAAATAAATGACGTCACAAAAATAATTGACGTCAGAAAACAAATGACGTCACAAAATACATAACGTCACAAAAATCAATGACGTCACAAAAATTAATTAAGTCACAAAATACATAACGTCACAAAAATAAATTACGTCACAAAATACATAACGTCACAAAATACATAACGTCACAAAAATAAATGGCGTCACAAAATACATAACGTCAAAAAAATAAATGACGTCACAAAATACATAACGTCACAAAAATAAATGACGTCACAAAATAGATAACGTCACAAAAATAATTGAGGTCGCAAAATACATAACGTCACAAAAAATGACGCCACAAAATACATAAGGTCACAAAAATAAATGACATCACAAAATACATAACATCGCAAAAATTAATGACGTCACAAGAAATAAATGACGTCACAAAATAAATAACGTCGCGAAAATAATTAAGGTCACAAAATGCATGACGTCACAAAAATAAATGACGTCACAAAATACATAACGTCACAAAAATAAATGACGTCACAAAATAAATGACGTCACAAAAATAAATGACGTCACAAAATAAAAAAGTCAGAAAAATAAATAACGTGACAAAATAAATAACGTCACAAAATAAATTACGTCACAAAAATAAATGACGTCACAAAAATACATAACGTCACAAAAATAAATGACGTCACGAAAAAAATGACGTCACAAAAATAAATGACGTCACGAAAAAAATGACGTCACAAAAATAAATGACGTCACAAGAATAAATGACGTCACAAAATACATAACGTCACAAAAATAATTGAGGTCACAAAATACATAACGTCACAAAAATAAATGACGTCACAAAAATACATAACGTCACAAAAATAATTGATGTCACAAAAAATGACGTCACAAAAATAAATGACGTCACTAAATAAATGACGTCAGAAAATACGTAACGTCACAAAAATAAATGACGTCACAAAATAAATAACCCCAGAAAAATAAATAACGTCAAAAAAATAAAAGACGTCACAAAATACATAACGTTGCAAAAATAATTATGGTCACAAAATACATAACGTCACAAAAATGAATGACGTCACAAAAATACATAACGTCACAAAAATAAATGTCACAAAAATTTACGTCACAAAAATAAATGACGTCACAAAATACACAACGTCACTAAATAAATGATGTCAGAAAATACGTAACGTCACAATTATAAATGACGTCACAAAATAAATAACTCCAGAAAAATAAATAACGTCAAAAAAATAAATGACGTCACAAAATACATAAAGTCGCAAAAATAATTAAGGTCACAAAATACATAACGTCACAAAAATAAATGACGTCACAAAAATACATAACGTCACAAAAATAAATGACGTTACAAAAAATGACGTCACAAAAATAAATGACGGCACAAAAATAATTTAGGTCACAAAATAAATAACGTCACAAAAATAAATGACTTCAAAAAATACATAACGTCACAAAATTAAATGACGTCACAAAATACATAACGTCACAAAAATAAATGACGTCACCAAATACATAACGTCACAAAAATAATTGAGGTCACAAAATACATAACGTCACAAGAAATGACGCCACTAAATACATAAGGTCACAAAAATGAATGACATCACAAAATACATAACGTCACAAAAATAATTGAGGTCACAAAATACATGACGTCACAAAAATAAATTACGTCACAAAATACATAACGTCATAAAAATAAATGACGTCACAAAATAAATAACGTCACAAAAATAAATGACGTCACACAATAAATAACGTCAGAAAAATAAATAACGACACAAAATAAATAACGTCACAAAATAAATAACGTCACAAAAATAAATGACGTCACAAAAATACATAACGTCACAAAAATAAATGACGTCACGAAAAAAATGACGTCACAAAAATAAATGACGTCACAAAAATAATTGAGGTCACAAAATAAATAACGTCACAAAAATAAGTGACTTCACAAAAATAAATGACGTCACAAAAATAAATAACGTCACAAAAATAAATGACGTCACAAAAATAAATGACGTCAATAAATAAATGACGTCGCAAAATACATAACGTCACTAAATAAATAACGTCACAAAAATAAATGACGTCACATAATACATAACGTCACTAAATATATGACGTCACAAAATACGTAACGTCACAAAAATAAATGACGTCACCAAATACATAACGTCACAAAAATAATTGAGGTCACAAAATACATAACGTCACAAGAAATGACGCCACTAAATACATAAGGTCACAAAAATGAATGACATCACAAAATACATAACGTCACAAAAATAATTGAGGTCACAAAATACATGACGTCACAAAAATAAATGACGCCACAAAATACATAACGTCATAAAAATAAATGACGTCACAGAATAAATAACGTCACAAAAATAAATAACGTCACACAATAAATAACGTCAGAAAAATAAATAACGTCACAAAATAAATAACGTCACAAAATAAATAACGTCACAAAAATAAATAACGTCACAAAAATACATAACGTCACAAAAATAATTGAGGAATAATTGAGGTCACAAAATACATAACGTCACAAGAAATGACGCCACTAAATACATAAGGTCACAAAAATGAATGACATCACAAAATACATAACGTCACAAAAATAATTGAGGTCCCAAAATACATGACGTCACAAAAATAAATGACGTCACTAAATACATAACGTCATAAAAATAAATGACGTCACAAAATAGATAACGTCACAAAAATAAATGACGTCACACAATAAATAACGTCAAAAAAATAAATAACGTCACAAAATAAATAACGTCACAAAATAAATAACGTCACAAAAATAAATGACGTCACAAAAATACATAACGTCACAAAAATAAATGACGTCACGAAAAAAATGACGTCACAAAAATAAATGACGTCACAAAAATAAATGACGTCACAAAATACATAACGTCACAAAATTAAATAGCGTCACAAAATACATAACGTCACAAAAAAAAATGACGTCACAAAATACATAACGTCACAAAAATAAATGACGTCACAAAATACATAACGTCACAAAAATAAATGAAGTCACGAAATACATAACTTCACAAAAATAAATGACGTCACAAAAATTAATTACGTCACAAAATACATAATGTCACAAAAATAAATGACGTCACAAAATACATAACGTCACAAACATTAATGACGTCACAAAATTCCTAACGTCACAAAAATAAATAGCGTCACAAAATACATAACGTCACAAAAATAAATGACGTCACAAAATACATAACGTCACAAAAATAAATGACGTCACAAAAATTAATTAAGTCACAAAATACATAACGTCACAATATAAATGATGTCACAAAATACATAACGTCACAAAAATAAATGACGTCAAAAAATACATAACGTCACAAAAATAAATGACGTCACAAAATACTTAACGTCACAATAATAAATGACGTCACAAAATACATAACGTCACAAAAATAAATGACGTCACAAAATACATAACGTCACAAAAATAAATGACGTCACAAAATACATAACGTCACAAAAATAAATGACGTCACAAAATACACAACGTCACAAAAATAAGTGACGTCACAAAAAACATAACGTTACAAAAATAAATGACGTCACAAAATATTAATTACGTCACAAAATACATAACGTCACAAAAATAAATGACGTCACAAAATATTAATCACGTCACAAAATGCATAACGTCACAAAAATAAATGACGTCAAAAAATACATAACGTCACAAAAATAAGTGACGTCACAAAATACATAACTTCACAAAAAAATTACGTCTCAAAATACATAACGTCACAAAAATAAATGACGTCACAAAAATTAATTAATTCACAAAATACATAACGTCACAAAAATAAATTACGTCACAAAATACATAACGTCACAAAATACATAACGTCACAAAAATAAATGGCGTCACAAAATACATAACGTTACAAAAATAAATGACGTCACAAAATACATAACGTCACAAAAATAAATGACGTCACAAAATACATAACGTCACAAAAATAAATGACGTCACAAAAATTAATTAAGTCACAAAATACATAACGTCAAAAAAATAAATGACGTCACAAAATACATAACGTCACAAAAATAAATGACGTCACAAAAATTGATTAAGTCACAAAATACATAACGTCACAAAAATAAATTACGTCACAAAATACATAACGTCACAAAAATAAATGACGTCACAAAATACATAACGTCACAAAAATAAATGACGTCACAAAATACATAACGTCAAAAAAATAAATGACGTCACAAAATACATAACGTCACAAAAATAAATGACGTCACAAAATACATAACGTCACAAAAATAAATTGCGTCACAAAATACATAACGTCAAAAAAATAAATGACGTCACAAAATACATAACGTCACAAAAATAAATGACCTCACAAAATATATAACGTCACAAAAATAAATGACGTCACAAAATATTAATCACGTCACAAAATGCATAACGTCATAAAAATAAATGACGTCAAAAAATACATAACGTCACAAAAATAAATGACGTCACAAAATACATAACGTCAAAAAATAAATGACGTCAAAAAATACATAACGTCACAAAAATAAATGACGTCACAAAAATTAATTAAGTCACAAAATACATAACGTCACAAAAATAAATTACGTCACAAAATACATAACGTCACAAAATACATAACGTCACAAAAATAAATGGCGTCACAAAATACATAACGTCAAAAAATAAATGACGACACAAAATACATAACGTCACAAAAATAAATGACGTCACAAAATACATAATGTCACAAAAATAAATGACGTCACAAAATACATAACGTCACAAAAATAAATGACGTCACAAAATACATAACGTCACAAAAATAAATGACGTCAAAAAATACATAACGTCACAAAAATAAATGATGTCACAAAAATTAATTAAGTCACAAAATACATAACTTCACAAAAATAAATGACGTCACAAAAATTAATTACGTCACAAAATACATAGCGTCACAAAAATAAATGACGTCACAAAATACATAACGTCACAAAAATAAATGGCGTCACAAAATACATAACGTAACAAAAATAAATGACGTCACAAAATACATAACGTCACAAAAAAATGACGTCACAAAATACATAACGTCACAAAAAAAAACACGTCACAAAATACATAACGTCACAAAAATAAATGACGTCACAAGATATTAATTATGTCACAAAATACATAACGTCACAAAAATAAATGACGTCACAAAATATTAATTACATCACAAAATACATAACGTCACAAAAATAAATGACGTCACAAAATACATAACGTCACAAAATACATAACGTCACAAAAATAAATGACGTCACAAAATACATAAAGTCACAAAAATAAATGACGTCACAAAATACATAACGTCACACAAATAAATGACGTCACAAAATACATAACGTCACAAAAATAAATGACGTCACAAAATACATAACGTCACAAAATACAAAACGTCACAAAAATAAATGACGTCACAAAATACATAACGTCACAAAAATAAATGACGTCACAAAATACTTAACGTCAAAAAAATAAATGACGTCACAAAATACATAACGTCACAAAAATTAATGACGTCACAAAATACATAAAGTCACAAAAATAAATGACGTCACAAAATACAAAACGTCACAAAAATAAATGACGTCACAAAATACAAAACGTCACAAAAATAAATGGCGTCACAAAATACATAACGTCACAAAAATAAATGACGTCACAAAATAAATAACGTCACAAAAATAAATGACGTCACACAATAAATAACGTCAGAAAAATAAATAACGTCACAAAATAAATAACGTCACAAAATAAATAACGTCACAAAAATAAATGACGTCACAAAAATACATAACGTCACAAAAATAAATGACGTCACGAAAAAAATGACGTCAAAAAAATAAATGACGTCACAAAAATAATTGAGGTCACAAAATAAATAACGTCACAAAAATAAGTGACTTCACAAAAATAAATGACGTCACAAAAATAAATAACGTCACAAAAATAAATGACGTCACAAAAATAAATGACGTCAAAAAATAAATGACGTCGCAAAATACATAACGTCACTAAATAAATAACGTCACAAAAATAAATGACGTCACATAATACATATCGTCACTAAATATATGACGTCACAAAATACGTAACGTCACAAAAATAAATGACGTCACCAAATACATAACGTCACAAAAATAATTGAGGTCACAAAATACATAACGTCACAAGAAATGACGCCACTAAATACATAAGGTCACAAAAATGAATGACATCACAAAATACATAACGTCACAAAAATAATTGAGGTCACAAATTACATGACGTCACAAAAATAAATGACGTCACAAAATACATAACGTCATAAAAATAAATGACGTCACAAAATAAATAACGTCACAAAAATAAATGACGTCACACAATAAATAACGTCAGAAAAATAAATAACGTCACAAAATAAATAACGTCACAAAATAAATAACGTCACAAAAATAAATAACGTCACAAAAATACATAACGTCACAAAAATAATTGAGGTCACAAAATACATAACGTCACAAGAAATGACGCCACTAAATACATAAGGTCACAAAAATGAATGACATCACAAAATACATAACGTCACAAAAATAATTGAGGTCCCAAAATACATGACGTCACAAAAATAAATGACGTCACAAAATACATAACGTCATAAAAATAAATGACGTCACAAAATAAATAACGTCACAAAAATAAATGACGTCACACAATAAATAACGTCAGAAAAATAAATAACGTCACAAAATAAATAACGTCACAAAATAAATAACGTCACAAAAATAAATGACGTCACAAAAATACATAACGTCACAAAAATAAATGACGTCAAGAAAAAAATGACGTCACAAAAATTAATGACGTCACAAAAATAAATGACGTCACAAAATACATAACGTCACAAAATTAAATAGCGTCACAAAATACATAACGTCACAAAAATAAATGACGTCACAAAATACATAACGTCACAAAAATAAATGACGTCACAAAATACATAACGTCACAAAAATAAATGAAGTCACAAAATACATAACTTCACAAAAATAAATGACGTCACAAAAATTAATTACGTCACAAAATACATAATGTCACAAAAATAAATGACGTCACAAAATACATAACGTCACAAACATTAATGACGTCACAAAATTCCTAACGTCACAAAAATAAATAGCGTCACAAAATACATAACGTCACAAAAATAAATGACGTCACAAAATACATAACGTCACAAAAATAAATGACGTCACAAAAATTAATTAAGTCACAAAATACATAACGTCACAATATAAATGACGTCACAAAATACATAACGTCACAAAAATAAATGACGTCACAAAATACATAACGTCACAAAAATAAATGACGTCACAAAATACTTAACGTCACAATAATAAATGACGTCACAAAATACATAACGTCACAAAAATAAATGACGTCACAAAATACATAACGTCACAAAAATAAATGACGTCACAAAATACATAACGTCACAAAAATAAATGACGTCACAAAATACACAACGTCACAAAAATAAGTGACGTCACAAAAAACATAACGTTACAAAAATAAATGACGTCACAAAATATTAATTACGTCACAAAATACATAACGTCACAAAAATAAATGACGTCACAAAATATTAATCACGTCACAAAATGCATAACGTCACAAAAATAAATGACGTCAAAAAATACATAACGTCACAAAAATAAATGACGTCACAAAATACATAACGTCACAAAAAAAATTACGTCTCAAAATACATAACGTCACAAAAATAAATGACGTCACAAAAATTAATTAATTCACAAAAAACATAACGTCACAAAAATAAATTACGTCACAAAATACATAACGTCACAAAATACATAACGTCACAAAAATAAATGACGTCACAAAATACATAACGTCACAAAAATAAATGACGTCACAAAATACATAACGTCACAAAAATAAATGACGTCACAAAAATTAATTAAGTCACAAAATACATAACGTCAAAAAAATAAATGACGTCACAAAATACATAACGTCACAAAAATAAATGACGTCACAAAATACATAACGTCACAAAAATAAATGACGTCACAAAATACATAACGTCACAAAAAATGACGTCACAAAATACATAACGTCACAAAAAAAGACGTCACAAAATACATAACGTCACTAAAATAAATGACGTCACAAAATATTAATTACGTCACAAAATACATAACGTCACTAAAATAAATGACGTCACAAAATACATAACGTCACAAAAACATAACGTCACAAAAATAAATGACGTCACAAAATACATAACGTCACAAAAATAAATGACGTTACAAAATACATGACGTCACAAAAATAAATGACGTCACAAAATACATAACGTCACAAAAATAAATGACGTCACAAAATACATAACGTCACAAAAAAATGACGTCACAAAATACATAACGTCACAAAAATAAATGACGTCACAAAATACAAAACGTCACAAAATACATAACGTCACAAAAATAAATGACGTAACAAAATACATAACGTCACAAAAATAAATGACGTCACAAAATACATAACGTCACAAAAATAAATGACGTCACAAAATACATAACGTCAAAAAAATAAATGACGTCACAAAATACATAACGTCACAAAAATAAATGAAGTCACAAAATACATAACGTCACAAAAATAAATTGCGTCACAAAATACATAACGTCAAAAAAATAAATGACGTCACAAAATACATAACGTCACAAAAATAAATGACCTCACAAAATATATAACGTCACAAAAATAAATGACGTCACAAAATATTAATCACGTCACAAAATGCATAACGTCATAAAAATAAATGACGTCAAAAAATACATAACGTCACAAAAATAAATGACGTCACAAAATACATAACGTCAAAAAATAAATGACGTCAAAAAATACATAACGTCACAAAAATAAATGACGTCACAAAAATTAATTAAGTCACAAAATACATAACGTCACAAAAATAAATTACGTCACAAAATACATAACGTCACAAAATACATAACGTCACAAAAATAAATGGCGTCACAAAATACATAACGTCAAAAAATAAATGACGACACAAAATACATAACGTCACAAAAATAAATGACGTCACAAAATACATAACGTCACAAAAATAAATGACGTCACAAAATACATAACGTCACAAAAATAAATGACGTCACAAAATACATAACGTCACAAAAATAAATGACGTCAAAAAATACATAACGTCACAAAAATAAATGATGTCACAAAAATTAATTAAGTCACAAAATACATAACTTCACAAAAATAAATGACGTCACAAAAATTAATTACGTCACAAAATACATAACGTCACAAAAATAAATGACGTCACAAAATACATAACGTCACAAAAATAAATGGCGTCACAAAATACATAACGTAACAAAAATAAATGACGTCACAAAATAAATAACGTCACAAAAAAATGACGTCACAAAATACATAACGTCACAAAAAAAACACGTCACAAAATACATAACGTCACAAAAATAAATGACGTCACAAGATATTAATTATGTCACAAAATACATAACGTCACAAAAATAAATGACGTCACAAAATATTAATTACATCACCAAATACATAACGTCACAAAAATAAATGACGTCACAAAATACATAACGTCACAAAATACATAACGTCACAAAAATAAATGACGTCACAAAATACATAAAGTCACAAAAATAAATGACGTCACAAAATACATAACGTCACACAAATAAATGACGTCACAAAATACATAACGTCACAAAAATAAATGACGTCACAAAATACATAACGTCACAAAATACAAAACGTCACAAAAATAAATGACGTCACAAAATACATAACGTCACAAAAATAAATGACGTCACAAAATACTTAACGTCAAAAAAATAAATGACGTCACAAAATACATAACGTCACAAAAATTAATGACGTCACAAAATACATAAAGTCACAAAAATAAATGACGTCACAAAATACAAAACGTCACAAAAATAAATGACGTCACAAAATACAAAACGTCACAAAAATAAATGGCGTCACAAAATACATAACGTCACAAAAATAAATGACGTCACAAAATAAATAACGTCAGAAAAATAAATAACGTCACAAAATAAATAACGTCACAAAATAAATAACGTCACAAAAATAAATGACGTCACAAAAATACATAACGTCACAAAAATAAATGACGTCACGAAAAAAATGACGTCAAAAAAATAAATGACGTCACAAAAATAATTGAGGTCACAAAATAAATAACGTCACAAAAATAAGTGACTTCACAAAAATAAATGACGTCACAAAAATAAATAACGTCACAAAAATAAATGACGTCACAAAAATAAATGACGTCAAAAAATAAATGACGTCGCAAAATACATAACGTCACTAAATAAATAACGTCACAAAAATAAATGACGTCACATAATACATATCGTCACTAAATATATGACGTCACAAAATACGTAACGTCACAAAAATAAATGACGTCACCAAATACATAACGTCACAAAAATAATTGAGGTCACAAAATACATAACGTCACAAGAAATGACGCCACTAAATACATAAGGTCACAAAAATGAATGACATCACAAAATACATAACGTCACAAAAATAATTGAGGTCACAAATTACATGACGTCACAAAAATAAATGACGTCACAAAATACATAACGTCATAAAAATAAATGACGTCACAAAATAAATAACGTCACAAAAATAAATGACGTCACACAATAAATAACGTCAGAAAAATAAATAACGTCACAAAATAAATAACGTCACAAAATAAATAACGTCACAAAAATAAATAACGTCACAAAAATACATAACGTCACAAAAATAATTGAGGTCACAAAATACATAACGTCACAAGAAATGACGCCACTAAATACATAAGGTCACAAAAATGAATGACATCACAAAATACATAACGTCACAAAAATAATTGAGGTCCTAAAATACATGACGTCTCAAAAATAAATGACGTCACAAAATACATAACGTCATAAAAATAAATGACGTCACAAAATAAATAACGTCACAAAAATAAATGACGTCACACAATAAATAACGTCAGAAAAATAAATAACGTCACAAAATAAATAACGTCACAAAATAAATAACGTCACAAAAATAAATGACGTCACAAAAATACATAACGTCACAAAAATAAATGACGTCAAGAAAAAAATGACGTCACAAAAATTAATGACGTCACAAAAATAAATGACGTCATAAAATACATAACGTCACAAAATTAAATAGCGTCACAAAATACATAACGTCACAAAAATAAATGACGTCACAAAATACATAACGTCACAAAAATAAATGACGTCACAAAATACATAACGTCACAAAAATAAATGAAGTCACAAAATACATAACTTCACAAAAATAAATGACGTCACAAAAATTAATTACGTCACAAAATACATAATGTCACAAAAATAAATGACGTCACAAAATACATAACGTCACAAACATTAATGACGTCACAAAATTCCTAACGTCACAAAAATAAATAGCGTCACAAAATACATAACGTCACAAAAATAAATGACGTCACAAAATACATAACGTCACAAAAATAAATGACGTCACAAAAATTAATTAAGTCACAAAATACATAACGTCACAATATAAATGACGTCACAAAATACATAACGTCACAAAAATAAATGACGTCACAAAATACATAACGTCACAAAAATAAATGACGTCACAAAATACTTAACGTCACAATAATAAATGACGTCACAAAATACATAACGTCACAAAAATAAATGACGTCACAAAATACATAACGTCACAAAGATAAATGACGTCACAAAATACATTACGTCACAAAAATAAATGACGTCACAAAATACACAACGTCACAAAAATAAGTGACGTCACAAAAAACATAACGTTACAAAAATAAATGACGTCACAAAATATTAATTACGTCACAAAATACATAACGTCACAAAAATAAATGACGTCACAAAATATTAATCACGTCACAAAATGCATAACGTCACAAAAATAAATGACGTCAAAAAAAACATAACGTCACAAAAATAAATGACGTCACAAAATACATAACGTCACAAAAAAAAATTACGTCTCAAAATACATAACGTCACAAAAATAAATGACGTCACAAAATTAATTAATTCACAAAATACATAACGTCACAAAAATAAATTACGTCACAAAATACATAACGTCACAAAATACATAACGTCACAAAAATAAATGACGTCACAAAATACATAACGTCACAAAAATAAATGACGTCACAAAATACATAACGTCACAAAAATAAATGACGTCACAAAAATTAATTAAGTCACAAAATACATAACGTCAAAAAAATAAATGACGTCACAAAATACATAACGTCACAAAAATAAATGACGTCACAAAATACATAACGTCACAAAAATAAATGACGTCACAAAATACATAACGTCACAAAAAATGACGTCACAAAATACATAACGTCACAAAAAAAGACGTCACAAAATACATAACGTCACTAAAATAAATGACGTCACAAAATATTAATTACGTCACAAAATACATAACGTCACTAAAATAAATGACGTCACAAAATACATAACGTCACAAAAACATAACGTCACAAAAATAAATGACGTCACAAAATACATAACGTCACAAGAATAAATGACGTTACAAAATACATGACGTCACAAAAATAAATGACGTCACAAAATACATAACGTCACAAAAATAAATGACGTCACAAAATACATAACGTCACAAAAAAATGACGTCACAAAATACATAACGTCACAAAAATAAATGACGTCACAAAATACAAAACGTCACAAAATACATAACGTCACAAAAATAAATGACGTAACAAAATACATAACGTCACAAAAATAAATGACGTCACAAAATACTTAACGTCACAAAAATAAATGATGTCACAAAATACATAACGTCACAAAAATAAATGACGTCACAAAATACATAACGTCACAAAAATAAATGACGTCACAAAATACATAACGAAACAAAAATAAATGACGTCACAAAATACATAACGTCACAAAAATAAATGACGTCACAAAAATTAATTAAGTCACAAAATACATAACGACACAAAAATAAATTACGTCACAAAATACATAACGTCACAAAAATAAATGACGTCACAAAATACATAACGTCACAAAAATAAATGACCTCACAAAATACATAACGTCAAAAAAATAAATGACGTCACAAAATACATAACGTCACAAAAATAAATGACGTCACAAAATACATAACGTCACAAAAATAAATTGCGTCACAAAATACATAACGTCAAAAAAATAAATGACGTCACAAAATACATAACATCACAAAAATAAATGACGTCACAAAATATAAAACGTCACAAAAATAAATGACGTCACAAAATATTAATCACGTCACAAAATGCATAACGTCATAAAAATAAATGACGTCAAAAAATACATAACGTCACAAAAATAAATGACGTCACAAAATACATAACGTCAAAAAATAAATGACGTCACAAAATACATAACGTCACAAAAATAAATGACGTCACAAAAATTAATTAAGTCTCAAAATACATAACGTCACAAAAATAAATTACGTCACAAAATACATAACGTCACAAAATACATAACGTCACAAAAATAAATGGCGTTACAAAATACATAACGTCAAAAAAATAAATGACGTCACAAAATACATAACGTCACAAAAATAAATGACGTCACAAAATACATAACGTCACAAAAATAAATGACGTCACAAAATACATAACGTCACAAAAATAAATGACGTCACAAAATATTAATCACGTTACAAAATGCATAACGTCATAAAAATAAATGACGTCAAAAAATACATAACGTCACAAAAATAAATGACGTCACAAAATACATAACGTCAAAAAATAAATGACGTCACAAAATACATAACGTCACAAAAATAAATGACGTCACAAAAATTAATTAAGTCACAAAATACATAACGTCACAAAAATTAATTACGTCACAAAATACATAACGTCACAAAATACATAACGTCACAAAAATAAATGGCGTCACAAAATACATAACGTCAAAAAAATAAATGACGTCACAAAATACATAACGTCACAAAAATAAATGACGTCACAAAATACATAACGTCACAAAAATAAATGACGTCACAAAATACATAACGTCACAAAAATAAATGACGTCACAAAATATATAACGTCACAAAAATAAATGACGTCACAAAATACATAACGTCACAAAAATAAATGATGTCACAAAAATTAATTAAGTCACAAAATACATAACTTCACAAAAATAAATGACGTCACAAAAATTAATTACGTCACAAAATACATAACGTCACAAAAATAAATGACGTCACAAAATACATAACGTCACAAAAATAAATGGCGTCACAAAATACATAACGTAACAAAAATAAATGACGTCACAAAATACATAACGTCACAAAAAAATGACGTCACAAAATACATAACGTCACAATAAAAGACGTCACAAAATACATAACGTCACGAAAATAAATGACGTCACAAAATATTAATTATGTCACAAAATACATAACGTCACAAAAATAAATGACGTCACAAAATATTAATTACATCACAAAATACATAACGTCACAAAAATAAATGACGTCACAAAATACATAACGTCACAAAATACATAACGTCACAAAAATAAATGACGTCACAAAATACATAAAGTCACAAAAATAAATGACGTCACAAAATACATAACGTCACACAAATAAATGACGTCACAAAATACATAACGTCACAAAAATAAATGACGTCACAAAATACATAACGTCACATAATACAAAACGTCACAAAAATAAATGACGTCACAAAATACATAACGTCACAAAAATAAATGACGTCACAAAATACTTAACGTCAAAAAAATAAATGACGTCACAAAATACATAACGTCACAAAAATTAATGACGTCACAAAATACATAAAGTCACAAAAATAAATGACGTCACAAAATACAAAACGTCACAAAAATAAATGACGTCACAAAATACAAAACGTCACAAAAATAAATGGCGTCACAAAATACATAACGTCACAAAAATAAATGACGTCACAAAATATTAATTACGTCACAAAATACATAACGTCACAAAAATAAATGACGTCAAAAAATACATAACGTCACAAAAATAAATGACGTCACAAAATACATAACGTCACAAAAATAAATGACGTCACAAAATACATAACGTCAAAAAAATTAATGACGTTACAAAATACATAACGTCACAAAAATAAATGACGTCACAAAATTAAATACGTCACAAGATACATAACGTCACAAAAATAAATGACGTCACAAAATACATAACGTCACAAAAATAAATGACGTCACAAAATACATAACGTCACAAAAATAAATGAAGTCACAAAATACATAACGTCACAAAAATAAATGACGTCACAAAAATTAATTACGTCACAAAATACATAACGTCACAAAAATAAATGACGTCACAAAATACATAACGTCACAAAAATAAATGACGTCACAAAATACATAACGTCAAAAAAATTAATGACGTTACAAAATACATAACGTCACAAAAATAAATGACGTCACAAAATTAAATACGTCACAAGATACATAACGTCACAAAAATAAATGACGTCACAAAATACATAACGTCACAAAAATAAATGACGTCACAAAATACATAACGTCACAAAAATAAATGACATCACAAAATACATAACGTCACAAAAATTAATGACGTCACAAAATACATAACGTCACAAAAATAAATGACGTCACAAAAATTAATTACGTCAAAAAATTAATTTCGTCACAAAATACATAACGTCACAAAAATAAATGACGTCACAAAATATATAACGTCACAAAATACATAACATCACAAAAATAAATGACGTCACAAAATACATAACGTCACAAAAATAAATGACGTCACAAAATACATAACGCCACAAAAATAAATAACGTCACAAAATACATAACGTCACAAAAATAAATGACATCACAAAATACATAACGTCACAAAAACAATTACGTCACAAAATGCATAACGTCACAAAAAAATGACGTCACAAAATACATAACGTCACAGAAAAAAGACGTCACAAAATACATAACGTCAAAAAAATAAACGACGTCACAAAATATTAATTACGTCACAAAATACATAACGTCACAAAAATAAATGACGTCACAAAATACAAAACGTCACAAAAATAAATGACGTCACAAAATACATAACGTCACAAAATACATAACGTCACAAAAATAAATGACGTCACAAAATACATAACGTCACAAAAATAAATGACGTCACAAAATACATAACGTCACAAAAATAAATGACGTCACAAAATATATAACGTCACAAAAATAAATGACGTCACAAAATACATAACGTCACAAAAATAAATGATGTCACAAAAATTAATTAAGTCACAAAATACATAACTTCACAAAAATAAATGACGTCACAAAAATTAATTACGTCACAAAATACATAACGTCACAAAAATAAATGACGTCACAAAATACATAACGTCACAAAAATAAATGGCGTCACAAAATACATAACGTAACAAAAATAAATGACGTCACAAAATACATAACGTCACAAAAAAATGACGTCACAAAATACATAACGTCACAAAAAAAGACGTCACAAAATACATAACGTCACAAAAATAAATGACGTCACAAAATATTAATTATGTCACAAAATACATAACGTCACAAAAATAAATGACGTCACAAAATATTAATTACATCACAAAATACATAACGTCACAAAAATAAATGACGTCACAAAATACATAACGTCACAAAATACACAACGTCACAAAAATAAATGACGTCACAAAATACATAAAGTCACAAAAATAAATGACGTCACAAAATACATAACGTCACACAAATAAATGACGTCACAAAATACATAAGGTCACAAAAATAAATGACGTCACAAAATACATAACGTCACAAAATACAAAACGTCACAAAAATAAATGACGTCACAAAATACATAACGTCACAAAAATAAATGACGTCACAAAATACTTAACGTCAAAAAAATAAATGACGTCACAAAATACATAACGTCACAAAAATTAATGACGTCACAAAATACATAAAGTCACAAAAATAAATGACGTCACAAAATACAAAACGTCACAAAAATAAATGACGTCACAAAATACAAAACGTCACAAAAATAAATGGCGTCACAAAATACATAACGTCACAAAAATAAATGACGTCACAAAATATTAATTACGTCACAAAATACATAACGTCACAAAAATAAATGACGTCAAAAAATACATAACGTCACAAAAATAAATGACGTCACAAAATACATAACGTCACAAAAATAAATGACGTCACAAAATACATAACGTCAAAAAAATTAATGACGTTACAAAATACATAACGTCACAAAAATAAATGACGTCACAAAATTAAATACGTCACAAGATACATAACGTCACAAAAATAAATGACGTCACAAAATACATAACGTCACAAAAATAAATGACGTCACAAAATAAATAACGTAACAAAAATAAATGAAGTCACAAAATACATAACGTCACAAAAATAAATGACGTCACAAAAATTAATTACGTCACAAAATACATAACGTCACAAAAATAAATGACATCACAAAATACATAACGTCACAAAAATTAATGACGTTACAAAATACATAACGTCACAAAAATAAATGACGTCACAAAAATTAATTACGTCAAAAAATTAATTTCGTCACAAAATACTTAACGTCACAAAGATAAATGACGTCACAAAATATATAACGTCACAAAATACATAACATCACAAAAATAAATGACGTCACAAAATACATAACGTCACAAAAATAAATGACGTCACAAAATACATAACGCCACAAAAATAAATGAAGTCACAAAATACATAACGTCACAAAAACAATTACGTCACAAAATACATAACGTCACAAAAAAATGACGTCACAAAATACATAACGTCACAGAAAAAAGACGTCACAAAATACATAACGTCAAAAAAATAAACGACGTCACAAAATATTAATTACGTCACAAAATACATAACGTCACAAAAATAAATGACGTCACAAAATACAAAACGTCACAAAAATAAATGACGTCACAAAATACATAACGTCACAAAATACATAACGTCACAAAAATAAATGACGTCACAAAATACATAACGTTACAAAATACATAACGTCACAAAAATAAATGGCGTCAAAAAATACATAACGTCAAAAAAATAAATGACGTCACAAAATACATTACGTCACATAAATAAATGACGTCACAAAATATATAACGTCACAAAAATAAATGACGTCACAAAATATTAATCACGTCACAAAATGCATAATGTCATAATAATAAATGACGTCAAAAAATACATAACGTCACAAAAATAAATGACGTCACAAAATACATAACGTCACATAAATTAATGACGTCACAAAATACATAACGTAACAAAAATAAATGACGTCACAAAAATTAATTAAGTCACAAAATACATAACGTCACAAAAATAAATTACGTCACAAAATACATAACGTCACAAAATACATAACGTCAAAAAAATAAATGACGTCACAAAATATATAACGTCACAAAAATAAATGACGTCACAAAATACATAACGTCACAAAAATAAATGACGTCACAAAATACATAACGTCACAAAAATAAATGACGTCACAAAATACATAACGTCACAAAAATAAATGACGTCACAAAATACATAACGTCACAAAAATAAATGACGTCACAAAATACATAACGTCACAAAAATAAATGACGTCACAAAAATTAATTAAGTCACAAAATACATAACTTCACAAAAATAAATGACGTCACAAAAATTAATTACGTCACAAAATACATAACGTCACAAAAATAAATGACGTCACAAAATACATAACGTCACAAAAATAAATGGCGTCACAAAATACATAACGTAACAAAAATAAATGACGTCACAAAATACATAACGTCACAAAAAAATGACGTCACAAAATACATAACGTCACAAAAAAAAGACGTCACAAAATACATAACGTCACAAAAATAAATGACGTCACAAAATATTAATTATGTCACAAAATACATAAAGTCACAAAAATAAATGACGTCACAAAATATTAATTACAAAAATAAATGAGGTCCCCAAATACATAACGTCACAAAAATAATTGAGGTCAAAAAATACATGAATTCACAAAAATAAATGACGTCACAAAATACATAACGTCACAAAAATAAATGACGTCACAAAATAAATAACGTCACAAAAATAAATGACGTCACATAATACAAAACGTCACAACAATAAATGGCGTCACAAAATAGATAACGTCACAAAAATAATTGAGGTCACAAAATACATAACGTCACAAAAAATGACGCCACAAAATACATAAGGTCACAAAAATAAATGACATCACAAAATACATAATATCGCAAAAATAAATGACGTCACAAGAAATAAATGACGTCACAAAATACATAACGTCGCGAAAATAATTAAGGTCACAAAATACATAACGTCACAAAAATTAATGACGTCACAAAAATACATAACGTCACTAAAATAAATGACGTTACAAAAAAATGACGTCACAAAAATAAATGACGGCACAAAAATAATTTAGGTCACAAAATAAATAACGTCACAAAAATAAATGACTTCAAAAAATACATAACGTCACAAAATTAAATGAGGTCACAAAATGCATGACGTCACAAAAATAAATGACGTCACAAAATACATAACGTCACAAAAATAAATGACGTCACAAAATAAATAACGTCACAAAAATAAATGACGTCACAAAATAAATAACGTCAGAAAAATAAATAACGTGACAAAATAAATAACGTCACAAAATACATTACGTCACAAAAATAAATGACGTCACAAAATATATAACGTCACAAAAATAAATGACGTCACGAAAAAAATGACGGCACAAAAATAAATGACGTCACAAGAATAAATGACGCCACAAAATACATAACGTCACAAAAATAATTGAGGTCACAAAATACATAACGTCACAAAAATAAATAACGTCACAAAAATACATAACGTCACAAAAATAATTGATGTCACAAAAAATGACGTCACAAAAATAAATGACGTCACTAAATAAATGACGTCAGAAAATACGTAACGTCACAAAAAAGACGTCACAAAATACATAACGTCACAAAAATAAATGACGTCACAAAATATTAATTATGTCACAAAATACATAACGTCACAAAAATAAATGACGTCACAAAATATTAATTACATCACAAAATACATAACGTCACAAAAATAAATGACGTCACAAAATACATAACGTCACAAAATACATAACGTCACAAAAATAAATGACGTCACAAAATACATAAAGTCACAAAAATAAATGACGTCACAAAATACATAACGTCACACAAATAAATGACGTCACAAAATACATAAGGTCACAAAAATAAATGACGTCACAAAATACATAACGTCACAAAATACAAAACGTCACAAAAATAAATGACGTCACAAAATACATAACGTCACAAAAATAAATGACGTCACAAAATACTTAACGTCAAAAAAATAAATGACGTCACAAAATACATAACGTCACAAAAATTAATGACGTCACAAAATACATAAAGTCACAAAAATAAATGACGTCACAAAATACAAAACGTCACAAAAATACATGACGTCACAAAATACAAAACGTCACAAAAATAAATGGCGTCACAAAATACATAACGTCACAAAAATAAATGACGTCACAAAATATTAATTACGTCACAAAATACATAACGTCACAAAAATAAATGACGTCAAAAAATACATAACGTCACAAAAATAAATGACGTCACAAAATACATAACGTCACAAAAATAAATGACGTCACAAAATACATAACGTCAAAAAAATTAATGACGTTACAAAATACATAACGTCACAAAAATAAATGACGTCACATAATATATAACGTCACAAAATACATAACATCACAAAAATAAATGACGTCACAAAATACATAACGTCACAAAAATAAATGACGTCACAAAATACATAACGCCACAAAAATAAATGAAGTCACAAAATACATAACGTCACAAAAACAATTACGTCACAAAATACATAACGTCACAAAAAAATGACGTCACAAAATACATAACGTCACAGAAAAAAGACGTCACAAAATACATAACGTCACAAAAATAAATGACGTCACAAAATACAAAACGTCACAAAAATAAATGACGTCACAAAATACATAACGTCACAAAATACATAACGTCACAAAAATAAATGACGTCACAAAATACATAACGTTACAAAATACATAACGTCACAAAAATAAATGGCGTCAAAAAATACATAACGTCAAAAAAATAAATGACGTCACAAAATACATTACGTCACATAAATAAATGACGTCACAAAATATATAACGTCACAAAAATAAATGACGTCACAAAATATTAATCACGTCACAAAATGCATAATGTCATAATAATAAATGACGTCAAAAAATACATAACGTCACAAAAATAAATGACGTCACAAAATACATAACGTCACATAAATTAATGACGTCACAAAATACATAACGTAACAAAAATAAATGACGTCACAAAAATTAATTAAGTCACAAAATACATAACGTCACAAAAATAAATTACGTCACAAAATATATAACGTCACAAAATACATAACGTCAAAAAAATAAATGACGTCACAAAATATATAACGTCACAAAAATAAATGACGTCACAAAATACATAACGTCACAAAAATAAATGACGTCACAAAATACATAACGTCACAAAAATAAATGACGTCACAAAATACATAACGTCACAAAAATAAATGACGTCACAAAATACATAACGTCACAAAAATAAATGACGTCACAAAATACATAACGTCACAAAAATAAATGACGTCACAAAAATTAATTAAGTCACAAAATACATAACTTCACAAAAATAAATGACGTCACAAAAATTAATTACGTCACAAAATACATAACGTCACAAAAATAAATGACGTCACAAAATACATAACGTCACAAAAATAAATGGCGTCACAAAATACATAACGTAACAAAAATAAATGACGTCACAAAATACATAACGTCACAAAAAAATGACGTCACAAAATACATAACGTCACAAAAAAAGACGTCACAAAATACATAACGTCACAAAAATAAATGACGTCACAAAATATTAATTGTGTCACAAAATACATAAAGTCACAAAAATAAATGACGTCACAAAATATTAATTACAAAAATAAATGAGGTCCCCAAATACATAACGTCACAAAAATAATTGAGGTCAAAAAATACATGAATTCACAAAAATAAATGACGTCACAAAATACATAACGTCACAAAAATAAATGACGTCACAAAATAAATAACGTCACAAAAATAAATGACGTCACATAATACAAAACGTCACAACAATAAATGGCGTCACAAAATAGATAACGTCACAAAAATAATTGAGGTCACAAAATACATAACGTCACAAAAAATGACGCCACAAAATACATAAGGTCACAAAAATAAATGACATCACAAAATACATAATATCGCAAAAATAAATGACGTCACAAGAAATAAATGACGTCACAAAATACATAACGTCGCGAAAATAATTAAGGTCACAAAATACATAACGTCACAAAAATTAATGACGTCACAAAAATACATAACGTCACTAAAATAAATGACGTTACAAAAAAATGACGTCACAAAAATAAATGACGGCACAAAAATAATTTAGGTCACAAAATAAATAACGTCACAAAAATAAATGACTTCAAAAAATACATAACGTCACAAAATTAAATGAGGTCACAAAATGCATGACGTCACAAAAATAAATGACGTCACAAAATACATAACGTCACAAAAATAAATGACGTCACAAAATAAATAACGTCACAAAAATAAATGACGTCACAAAATAAATAACGTCAGAAAAATAAATAACGTGACAAAATAAATAACGTCACAAAATAAATTACGTCACAAAAATAAATGACGTCACAAAATACATAACGTCACAAAAATAAATGACGTCACGAAAAAAATGACGTCACAAAAATAAATGACGTCACAAGAATAAATGACGCCACAAAATACATAACGTCACAAAAATAATTGAGGTCACAAAATACATAACGTCACAAAAATAAATAACGTCACAAAAATACATAACGTCACAAAAATAATTGATGTCACAAAAAATGACGTCACAAAAATAAATGACGTAACTAAATAAATGACGTCAGAAAATACGTAACGTCACAAAAAAGACGTCACAAAATACATAACGTCACAAAAATAAATGACGTCACAAAATATTAATTATGTCACAAAATACATAACGTCACAAAAATAAATGACGTCACAAAATATTAATTACATCACAAAATACATAACGTCACAAAAATAAATGACGTCACAAAATACATAACGTCACAAAATACATAACGTCACAAAAATAAATGACGTCACAAAATACATAAAGTCACAAAAATAAATGACGTCACAAAATACATAACGTCACACAAATAAATGACGTCACAAAATACATAAGGTCACAAAAATAAATGACGTCACAAAATACATAACGTCACAAAATACAAAACGTCACAAAAATAAATGACGTCACAAAATACATAACGTCACAAAAATAAATGACGTCACAAAATACTTAACGTCAAAAAAATAAATGACGTCACAAAATACATAACGTCACAAAAATTAATGACGTCACAAAATACATAAAGTCACAAAAATAAATGACGTCACAAAATACAAAACGTAACAAAAATAAATGACGTCACAAAATACAAAACGTCACAAAAATAAATGGCGTCACAAAATACATAACGTCACAAAAATAAATGACGTCACAAAATATTAATTACGTCACAAAATACATAACGTCACAAAAATAAATGACGTCAAAAAATACATAACGTCACAAAAATAAATGACGTCACAAAATACATAACGTCACAAAAATAAATGACGTCACAAAATACATAACGTCAAAAAAATTAATGACGTTACAAAATACATAACGTCACAAAAATAAATGACGTCACAAAATTAAATACGTCACAAGATACATAACGTCACAAAAATAAATGACGTCACAAAATACATAACGTCACAAAAATAAATGACGTCACAAAATACATAACGTAACAAAAATAAATGAAGTCACAAAATACATAACGTCACAAAAATAAATGACGTCACAAAAATTAATTACGTCACAAAATACATAACGTCACAAAAATAAATGACATCACAAAATACATAACGTCACAAAAATTAATGACGTTACAAAATACATAACGTCACAAAAATAAATGACGTCACAAAAATTAATTACGTCAAAAAATTAATTTCGTCACAAAATACTTAACGTCACAAAGATAAATGACGTCACAAAATATATAACGTCACAAAATACATAACATCACAAAAATAAATGACGTCACAAAATACATAACGTCACAAAAATAAATGACGTCACAAAATACATAACGCCACAAAAATAAATGAAGTCACAAAATACATAACGTCACAAAAACAATTACGTCACAAAATACATAACGTCACAAAAAAATGACGTCACAAAATACATAACGTCACAGAAAAAAGACGTCACAAAATACATAACGTCAAAAAAATAAACGACGTCACAAAATATTAATTACGTCACAAAATACATAACGTCACAAAAATAAATGACGTCACAAAATACAAAACGTCACAAAAATAAATGACGTCACAAAATACATAACGTCACAAAATACATAACGTCACAAAAATAAATGACGTCACAAAATACATAACGTTACAAAATACATAACGTCACAAAAATAAATGGCGTCAAAAAATACATAACGTCAAAAAATAAATGACGTCACAAAATACATTACGTCACATAAATAAATGACGTCACAAAATATATAACGTCACAAAAATAAATGACGTCACAAAATATTAATCACGTCACAAAATGCATAATGTCATAAAAATAAATGACGTCAAAAAATACATAACGTCACAAAAATAAATGACGTCACAAAATACATAACGTCACATAAATTAATGACGTCACAAAATACATAACGTCACAAAAATAAATTACGTCACAAAATACATAACGTCACAAAATACATAACGTCAAAAAAATAAATGACGTCACAAAATATATAACGTCACAAAAATAAATGACGTCACAAAATACATAACGTCACAAAAATAAATGACGTCACAAAATACATAACGTCACAAAAATAAATGACGTCACAAAATACATAACGTCACAAAAATAAATGACGTCACAAAATACATAACGTCACAAAAATAAATGACGTCACAAAATACATAACGTCACAAAAATAAATGACGTCACAAAAATTAATTAAGTCACAAAATACATAACTTCACAAAAATAAATGACGTCACAAAAATTAATTACGTCACAAAATACATAACGTCACAAAAATAAATGACGTCACAAAATACATAACGTCACAAAAATAAATGGCGTCACAAAATACATAACGTAACAAAAATAAATGACGTCACAAAATACATAACGTCACAAAAAAATGACGTCACAAAATACATAACGTCACAAAAAAAAGACGTCACAAAATACATAACGTCACAAAAATAAATGACGTCACAAAATATTAATTATGTCACAAAATACATAAAGTCACAAAAATAAATGACGTCACAAAATATTAATTACAAAAATAAATGAGGTCCCCAAATACATAACGTCACAAAAATAATTGAGGTCAAAAAATACATGAATTCACAAAAATAAATGACGTCACAAAATATAACGTCACAAAAATAAATGACGTCACAAAATAAATAACGTCACAAAAATAAATGACGTCACAAAATACAAAACGTCACAACAATAAATGGCGTCACAAAATAGATAACGTCACAAAAATAACTGAGGTCACAAAATACATAACGTCACAAAAAATGACGCCACAAAATACATAAGGTCACAAAAATAAATGACATCACAAAATACATAATATCGCAAAAATAAATGACGTCACAAGAAATAAATGACGTCACAAAATACATAACGTCGCGAAAATAATTAAGGTCACAAAATACATAACGTCACAAAAATAAATGACGTCACAAAAATACATAACGTCACTAAAATAAATGACGTTACAAAAAAATGACGTCACAAAAATAAATGACGGCACAAAAATAATTTAGGTCACAAAATAAATAACGTCACAAAAATAAATGACTTCAAAAAATACATAACGTCACAAAATTAAATGAGGTCACAAAATGCATGACGTCACAAAAATAAATGACGTCACAAAATACATAACGTCACAAAAATAAATGACGTCACAAAATAAATAACGTCACAAAAATAAATGACGTCACAAAATAAATAACGTCAGAAAAATAAATAACGTGACAAAATAAATAACGTCACAAAATAAATTACGTCACAAAAATAAATGACGTCACAAAATACATAACGTCACAAAAATAAATGACGTCACGAAAAAAATGACGTCACAAAAATAAATGACGTCACAACAATAAATGACGCCACAAAATACATAACGTCACAAAAATAATTGAGGTCACAAAATACATAACGTCACAAAAATAAATAACGTCACAAAAATACATAACGTCACAAAAATAATTGATGTCACAAAAAATGACGTCACAAAAATAAATGACGTCACTAAATAAATGACGTCAGAAAATACGTAACGTCACAAAAATAAATGACGTCACAAAAATTAATTAAGTCACAAAATACATAACGTCACAAAATAAATTACGTCACAAAAATAAATGACGTCACGAAAAAAATGACGTCACAAAAATAAATGACGTCACAAGAATAAATGACGCCACAAAATACATAACGTCACAAAAATAATTGAGGTCACAAAATACATAACGTCACAAAAATAATTGAGGTCACAAAATACATAACGTCAAAAAAATAAATGACGTCACAAAAATACATAACGTCACAAAAATAATTGATGTCACAAAAATGACGTCATAAAAATAAATGACGTCAAAAAATACATAACGTCACAAAAATAAATGACGTCACAAAATACATAACGTCAAAAAAATAAATGACGTCACAAAATACATAACGTCACAAAAATAAATGACGTCACAAAAATTAATTAAGTCACAAAATACATAACGTCACAAAAATAAATTACGTCACAAAATAAATAACGTCACAAAATACATAACGTCACAAAAATAAATGGCGTCACAAAATACATAACGTCAAAAAAATAAATGACGTCACAAAATACATAACGTCACAAAAATAAATGACGTCACAAAATACATAACGTCACAAAAATAAATGACGTCACAAAATACATAACGTCACAAAAATAAATGACGTCACAAAATACATAACGTCACAAAAATAAATGACGTCACAAAATACATAACGTCACAAAAATAAATGACGTCACAAAATACATAACGTCACAAAAATAAATGATGTCACAAAAATTAATTAAGTCACAAAATACATAACTTCACAAAAATAAATGACGTCACAAAAATTAATTACGTCACAAAATACATAACGTCACAAAAATAAATGACGTCACAAAATACATAACGTCACAAAAATAAATGGCGTCACAAAATACATAACGTAACAAAAATAAATGACGTCACAAAATACATTACGTCACAAAAAAATGACGTCACAAAATACATAACGTCACAAAAAAAAGACGTCACAAAATACATAACGTCACAAAAATAAATGACGTCACAAAATATTAATTATGTCACAAAATACATAACGTCACAAAAATAAATGACGTCACAAAATATTAATTACATCACAAAATACATAACGTCACAAAAATAAATGACGTCACAAAATACATAACGTCACAAAATACATAACATCACAAAAATAAATGACGTCACAAAATACATAACGTCACACAAATAAATGACGTCACAAAATACATAACGTCAAACAAATAAATGACGTCACAAAATACATAACGTCACAAAATACATAACGTCACAAAAATAAATGACGTCACAAAATACATAACGTCACAAAAATAAATGACGTCACAAAATACTTAACGTCAAAAAAATAAATGACGTCACAAAATACATAACGTCACAAAAATTAATGACGTCACAAAATACATAACGTCACAAAAATAAATGACGTCACAAAATACAAAACGTCACAAAAATTAATGACGTCACAAAATACAAAACGTCACAAAAATAAATGGCGTCACAAAATACATAACGTCACAAAAATAAATAACGTCACAAAATATTAATTACGTCACAAAATACATAACGTCACAAAAATAAATGACGTCAAAAAATACATAACGTCACAAAAATAAGTGACGTCACAAAATACATAACGTCACAAAAAAAATTACGTCTCAAAATACATAACGTCACAAAAATAAATGACGTCACAAAAATTAATTAATTCACAAAATACATAACGTCACAAAAATAAATTACGTCACAAAATACATAACGTCACAAAATACATAACGTCACAAAAATAAATGGCGTCACAAAATACATAACGTCAAAAAAAATGACGTCACAAAATACATAACGTCACACAAATAAATGACGTCACAAAAATTAATTAAGTCACAAAATACATAACGTCAAAAAAATAAATGACGTCACAAAATACATAACGTCACAAAAATAAATGACGTCACAAAAATTAATTAAGTCACAAAATACATAACGTCACAAAAATAAATTACGTCACAAAATACATAACGTCACAAAAATTAATGACGTCACAAAATACATAACGTCACAAAAATAAATGACGTCACAAAATACATAACGTCAAAAAAATAAATGACGTCACAAAATACATAACGTCACAAAAATAAATGACGTCACAAAATACATAACGTCACAAAAATAATTGATGTCACAAAAAATGACGTCACAAAAATAAATGACGTCACTAAATAAATGACGTCAGAAAATACGTAACGTCACAAAAATAAATGACGTCACAAAAATTAATTAAGTCACAAAATACATAACGTCAAAAAAATAAATGACGTCACAAAATACATAACGTCACAAAAATAAATGACGTCACAAAAATTAATTAAGTCACAAAATACATAACGTCACAAAAATAAATTACGTCACAAAATACATAACGTCACAAAAATTAATGACGTCACAAAATACATAACGTCACAAAAATAAATGACGTCACAAAATACATAACGTCAAAAAATAAATGACGTCACAAAATACATAACGTCACAAAAATAAATAACGTCACAAAATACATAACGTCACAAAAATAAATTGCGTCACAAAATACATAACGTCACAAAAATAAATGACGTCACAAAATACATAACGTCACAAAAATAAATGACCTCACAAAATATATAACGTCACAAAAATAAATGACGTCACAAAATATTAATCACGTCACAAAATGCATAACGTCATAAAAATAAATGACGTCAAAAAATACATAACGTCACAAAAATAAATGACGTCACAAAATACATAACGTCAAAAAATAAATGACGTCACAAAATACATAACGTCACAAAAATAAATGACGTCACAAAAATTAATTAAGTCACAAAATACATAACGTCACAAAAATAAATTACGTCACAAAATACATAACGTCACAAAATACATAACGTCACAAAAATAAATGGCGTCACAAAATACATAACGACAAAAAATAAATGACGTCACAAAATACATAACGTCACAAAAATAAATGACGTCACAAAATACATAACGTCACAAAAATAAATGACGTCACAAAATACATAACGTCACAAAAATAAATGACGTCACAAAATACATAACGTCACAAAAATAAATGACGTCAAAAAATACGTAACGTTACAAAAATAAATGATGTCACAAAAATTAATTAAGTCACAAAATACATAACTTCACAAAAATAAATGACGTCACAAAAATTAATTACGTCACAAAATACATAACGTCACAAAAATAAATGACGTCACAAAATACATAACGTCACAAAAATAAATGGCGTCACAAAATACATAACGTAACAAAAATAAATGACGTCACAAAATACATAACGTCACAAAAAAATGACGTCACAAAATACATAACGTCACAAAAAAACACGTCACAAAATACATAACGTCACAAAAATAAATGACGTCACAAAATATTAATTATGTCACAAAATACATAACGTCACAAAAATAAATGACGTCACAAAATATTAATTACATCACAAAATACATAACGTCACAAAAATAAATGACGTCACAAAATACATAAAGTCACAAAAATAAATGACGTCACAAAATACATAACGTCACACAAATAAATGACGTCACAAAATACATAACGTCACAAAAATAAATGACGTCACAAAATACATAACGTCACAAAATACAAAACGTCACAAAAATAAATGACGTCACAAAATACATAACGTCACAAAAATAAATGACGTCACAAAATACTTAACGTCAAAAAAATAAATGACGTCACAAAATACATAACGTCACAAAAATTAATGACGTCACAAAATACAAAAAGTCACAAAAATAAATGACGTCACAAAATACAAAACGTCACAAAAATAAATGACGTCACAAAATACAAAACGTCACAAAAATAAATGGCGTCACAAAATACATAACGTCACAAAAATAAATGACGTCACAAAATAAATAACGTCACAAAAATAAATAACGTCACACAATAAATAACGTCAGAAAAATAAATAACGTCACAAAATAAATAACGTCACAAAATAAATAACGTCACAAAAATAAATGACGTCACAAAAATACATAACGTCACAAAAATAAATGACGTCACGAAAAAAATGACGTCACAAAAATAAATGACGTCACAAAAATAATTGAGGTCACAAAATAAATAACGTCACAAAAATAAGTGACTTCACAAAAATAAATGACGTCACAAAAATAAATAACGTCACAAAAAAAAATGACGTCACAAAAATAAATGACGTCAAAAAATAAATGACGTCGCAAAATACATAACGTCACTAAATAAATAACGTCACAAAAATAAATGACGTCACATAATACATATCGTCACTAAATATATGACGTCACAAAATACGTAACGTCACAAAAATAAATGGCGTCACCAAATACATAACGTCACAAAAATAATTAAGGTCACAAAATACATAACGTCACAAGAAATGACGCCACTAAATACATAAGGTCACAAAAATGAATGACATCACAAAATACATAACGTCACAAAAATAATTGAGGTCACAAATTACATGACGTCACAAAAATAAATGACGTCACAAAATACATAACGTCATAAAAATAAATGACGTCACAAAATAAATAACGTCACAAAAATAAATGACGTCACACAATAAATAACGTCAGAAAAATAAATAACGTCACAAAATAAATAACGTCACAAAATAAATAACGTCACAAAAATAAATAACGTCACAAAAATACATAACGTCACAAAAATAATTGAGGTCACAAAATACATAACGTCACAAGAAATTACGCCACTAAATACATAAGGTCACAAAAATGAATGACATCACAAAATACATAACGTCACAAAAATATTTGAGGTCCCAAAATACATGACGTCACAAAAATAAATGACGTCACAAAATACATAACGTCATAAAAATAAATGACGTCACAAAATAAATAACGTCACAAAAATAAATGACGTCACACAATAAATAACGTCAGAAAAATAAATAACGTCACAAAATAAATAACGTCACAAAATAAATAACGTCACAAAAATAAATGACGTCACAAAAATACATAACGTCACAAAAATAAATGACGTCAAGAAAAAAATGACGTCACAAAAATTAATGACGTCACAAAAATAAATGACGTCACAAAATACATAACGTCACAAAATTAAATAGCGTCACAAAATACATAACGTCACAAAAATAAATGACGTCACAAAATACATAACGTCACAAAAATAAATGACGTCACAAAATACATAACGTCACAAAAATAAATGAAGTCACAAAATACATAACTTCACAAAAATAAATGACGTCACAAAAATTAATTACGTCACAAAATACATAATGTCACAAAAATAAATGACGTCACAAAATACATAACGTCACAAACATTAATGACGTCACAAAATTCCTAACGTCACAAAAATAAATAGCGTCACAAAATACATAACGTCACAAAAATAAATGACGTCACAAAATACATAACGTCACAAAAAATAATGACGTCCCAAAAATTAATTAAGTCACAAAATACATAACTTCACAATATAAATGACGTCACAAAATACATAACGTCACAAAAATAAATGACGTCACAAAATACATAACGTCACAAAAATAAACGACGTCACAAAATACTTAACGTCACAATAATAAATGACGTCACAAAATACATAACGTCACAAAAATAAATGACGTCACAAAATACATAACGTCACAAAAATAAATGACGTCACAAAATACAAAACGTCACAAAATACATAACGTCACAAAAATAAATGACGTAACAAAATACATAACGTCACAAAAATAAATGACGTCACAAAATACTTAACGTCACAAAAATAAATGATGTCACAAAATACATAACGTCACAAAAATAAATGACGTCACAAAATACATAACGTCACAAAAATAAATGACGTCACAAAATACATAACGTCACAAAAATAAATGACGTCACAAAATACATAACGTCACAAAAATAAATGACGTCACAAAAATTAATTAAGTCACAAAATACATAACGACACAAAAATAAATTACGTCACAAAATACATAACGTCACAAAAATAAATGACGTCACAAAATACATAACGTCACAAAAATAAATTGCGTCACAAAATACATAACGTCAAAAAAATAAATGACGTCACAAAAAAAAACGTCACAAAAATAAATGACGTCACAAAATATATAACGTCACAAAAATAAATGACGTCACAAAATATTAATCACGTCACAAAATGCATAACGTCATAAAAATAAATGACGTCAAAAATACATAACGTCAAAAAAATAAATGACGTCACAAAATACATAACGTCACAAAAATAAATGACGTCACAAAATACATAACGTCACAAAAATAAATTGCGTCACAAAATACATAACGTCAAAAAAATAAATGACGTCACAAAAAAAAACGTCACAAAAATAAATGACGTCACAAAATATATAACGTCACAAAAATAAATGACGTCACAAAATATTAATCACGTCACAAAATGCATAACGTCATAAAAATAAATGACGTCAAAAAATACATAACGTCACAAAAATAAATGACGTCACAAAATACATAACGTCAAAAAATAAATGACGTCACAAAATACATAACGTCACAAAAATAAATGACGTCACAAAAATTAATTAAGTCTCAAAATACATAAAGTCACAAAAATAAATTACGTCACAAAATACATAACGTCACAAAATACATAACGTCACAAAAATAAATGGCGTTACAAAATACATAACGTCAAAAAAATAAATGACGTCACAAAATACATAACGTCACAAAAATAAATGACGTCACAAAATACATAACGTCACAAAAATAAATGACGTCACAAAATACATAACGTCACAAAAATAAATGACGTCACAAAATATTAATCACGTCACAAAATGCATAACGTCATAAACATAAATGAGGTCAAAAAATACATAACGTCACAAAAATAAATGACGTCACAAAATACATAACGTCAAAAAATAAATGACGTCACAAAATACATAACTTCACAAAAATAAATGACGTCACAAAAATTAATTAAGTCACAAAATACATAACGTCACAAAAATTAATTACGTCACAAAATACATAACGTCACAAAATACATAACGTCACAAAAATAAATGGCGTCACAAAATACATAACGTCAAAAAAATAAATGACGTCACAAAATACATAACGTCACAAAAATAAATGACGTCACAAAATACATAACGTCACAAAAATAAATGACGTCACAAAATACATAACGTCACAAAAATAAATGACGTCACAAAATATATAACGTCACAAAAATAAATGACGTCACAAAATACATAACGTCACAAAAATAAATGACGTCACAAAATATTAATTATGTCACAAAATACATAACGTCACAAAAATAAATGACGTCACAAAATATTAATTACATCACAAAATACATAACGTCACAAAAATAAATGACGTCACAAAATACATAACGTCACAAAATACATAACGTCACAAAAATAAATGACGTCACAAAATACATAAGGTCACAAAAAAAAATGACGTCACAAAATACATAACGTCACACAAATAAATGACGTCACAAAATACATAACGTCACAAAAATAAATGACGTCACAAAATACATAACGTCACATAATACAAAACGTCACAAAAATAAATGACGTCACAAAATACATAACGTCACAAAAAAAAATGACGTCACAAAATACTTAACGTCAAAAAAATAAATGACGTCACAAATTACATAACGTCACAAAAATTAATGACGTCACAAAATACATAAAGTCACAAAAATAAATGACGTCACAAAATACAAAACGTCACAAAAATAAATGACGTCACAAAATACAAAACGTCACAAAAATAAATGGCGTCACAAAATACATAACGTCACAAAAATAAATGACGTCACAAAATATTAATTACGTCACAAAATACATAACGTCACAAAAATAAATGACGTCAAAAAATACATAACGTCACAAAAATAAATGACGTCACAAAATACATAACGTCACAAAAATAAATGACGTCACAAAATACATAACGTCAAAAAAATTAATGACGTTACAAAATACATAACGTCACAAAAATAAATGACGTCACAAAATTAAATACGTCACAAGATACATAACGTCACAAAAATAAATGACGTCACAAAATACATAACGTCACAAAAATAAATGACGTCACAAAATACATAACGTCACAAAAATAAATGAAGTCACAAAATACATAACGTCACAAAAATAAATGACGTCACAAAAATTAATTACGTCACAAAATACATAACGTCACAAAAATAAATGACGTCACAAAATACATAACGTCACAAAAATAAATGACGTCACAAAATACATAACGTCAAAAAAATTAATGACGTTACAAAATACATAACGTCACAAAAATAAATGACGTCACAAAATTAAATACGTCACAAGATACATAACGTCACAAAAATAAATGACGTCACAAAATACATAACGTCACAAAAATAAATGACGTCACAAAATACATAACGTCACAAAAATAAATGACATCACAAAATACATAAAGTCACAAAAATTAATGACGTCACAAAATACATAACGTCACAAAAATAAATGACGTCACAAAAATTAATAACGTCAAAAAATTAATTTCGTCACAAAATACATAACGTCAAAAAAATAAATGACGTCACAAAATATATAACGTCACAAAATACATAACATCACAAAAATAAATGACGTCACAAAATACATAACGTCACAAAAATAAATGACGTCACAAAATACATAACGCCACAAAAATAAATGAAGTCACAAAATACATAACGTCACAAAAACAATTACGTCACAAAATACATAACGTCACAAAAAAATGACGTCACAAAATACATAACGTCACAGAAAAAAGACGTCACAAAATACATAACGTCAAAAAAATAAACGACGTCACAAAATATTAATTACGTCACAAAATACATAACGTCACAAAAAAAATGACGTCACAAAATACAAAACGTCACAAAAATAAATGACGTCACAAAATACATAACGTCACAAAATACATAACGTCACAAAAATAAATGACGTCACAAAATACATAACGTCACAAAAATAAATGACGTCACAAAATACATAACGTCACAAAAATAAATGACGTCACAAAATATATAACGTCACAAAAATAAATGACGTCACAAAATACATAACGTCACAAAAATAAATGATGTCACAAAAATTAATTAAGTCACAAAATACATAACTTCACAAAAATAAATGACGTCACAAAAATTAATTACGTCACAAAATACATAACGTCACAAAAATAAATGACGTCACAAAATACATAACGTCACAAAAATAAATGGCGTCACAAAATACATAACGTAAAAAAAATAAATGACGTCACAAAATACATAACGTCACCAAAAAATGACGTCACAAAATACATAACGTCACAAAAAAAGACGTCACAAAATACATAACGTCACAAAAATAAATGACGTCACAAAATATTAATTATGTCACAAAATACATAACGTCACAAAAATAAATGACGTCACAAAATATTAATTACATCACAAAATACATAACGTCACAAAAATAAATGACGTCACAAAATACATAACGTCACAAAATACATAACGTCACAAAAATAAATGACGTCACAAAATACATAAGGTCACAAAAATAAATGACGTCACAAAATTCATAACGTCACACAAATAAATGACGTCACAAAATACATAACGTCACAAAAATAAATGACGTCACAAAATACATAACGTCACAAAATACAAAACGTCACAAAAATAAATGACGTCACAAAATACATAACGTCACAAAAATAAATGACGTCACAAAATACTTAACGTCAAAAAAATAAATGACGTCACAAAATACATAACGTCACAAAAATTAATGACGTCACAAAATACATAAAGTCACAAAAATAAATGACGTCACAAAATACAAAACGTCACAAAAATAAATGACGTCACAAAATACAAAACGTCACAAAAATAAATGGCGTCACAAAATACATAACGTCACAAAAATAAATGACGTCACAAAATATTAATTACGTCACAAAATACATAACGTCACAAAAATAAATGACGTCAAAAAATACATAAAGTCACAAAAATAAATGACGTCACAAAATACATAACGTCACAAAAATAAATGACGTCACAAAATACATAACGTCAAAAAAATTAATGACGTTACAAAATACATAACGTCACAAAAATAAATGACGTCACAAAATTAAATACGTCACAAGATACATAACGTCACAAAAATAAATGACTTCACAAAATACATAACGTCACAAAAATAAATGACGTCACAAAATACATAACGTAACAAAAATAAATGAAGTCACAAAATACATAACGTCACAAAAATAAATGACGTCACAAAAATTAATTACGTCACAAAATACATAACGTCACAAAAATAAATGACATCACAAAATACATAACGTCACAAAAATTAATGACGTCACAAAATACATAACGTCACAAAAATAAATGACGTCACAAAAATTAATTACGTCAAAAAATTAATTTCGTCACAAAATACATAACGTCACAAAAATAAATGACGTCACAAAATTCATAACGTCACACAAATAAATGACGTCACAAAATACATAACGTCACAAAAATAAATGACGTCACAAAATACATAACGTCACAAAATACAAAACGTCACAAAAATAAATGACGTCACAAAATACATAACGTCACAAAAATAAATGACGTCACAAAATACTTAACGTCAAAAAAATAAATGACGTCACAAAATACATAACGTCACAAAAATTAATGACGTCACAAAATACATAAAGTCACAAAAATAAATGACGTCACAAAATACAAAACGTCACAAAAATAAATGACGTCACAAAATACAAAACGTCACAAAAATAAATGGCGTCACAAAATACATAACGTCACAAAAATAAATGACGTCACAAAATATTAATTACGTCACAAAATACATAACGTCACAAAAATAAATGACGTCAAAAAATACATAAAGTCACAAAAATAAATGACGTCACAAAATACATAACGTCACAAAAATAAATGACGTCACAAAATACATAACGTCAAAAAAATTAATGACGTTACAAAATACATAACGTCACAAAAATAAATGACGTCACAAAATTAAATACGTCACAAGATACATAACGTCACAAAAATAAATGACTTCACAAAATACATAACGTCACAAAAATAAATGACGTCACAAAATACATAACGTAACAAAAATAAATGAAGTCACAAAATACATAACGTCACAAAAATAAATGACGTCACAAAAATTAATTACGTCACAAAATACATAACGTCACAAAAATAAATGACATCACAAAATACATAACGTCACAAAAATTAATGACGTCACAAAATACATAACGTCACAAAAATAAATGACGTCACAAAAATTAATTACGTCAAAAAATTAATTTCGTCACAAAATACATAACGTCACAAAAATAAATGACGTCACAAAATTCATAACGTCACACAAATAAATGACGTCACAAAATACATAACGTCACAAAAATAAATGACGTCACAAAATACATAACGTCACAAAATACAAAACGTCACAAAAATAAATGACGTCACAAAATACATAACGTCACAAAAATAAATGACGTCACAAAATACTTAACGTCAAAAAAATAAATGACGTCACAAAATACATAAAGTCACAAAAATAAATGACGTCACAAAATACATAACGTCACAAAAATAAATGACGTCACAAAATACATAACGTCAAAAAAATTAATGACGTTACAAAATACATAACGTCACAAAAATAAATGACGTCACAAAATTAAATACGTCACAAGATACATAACGTCACAAAAATAAATGACTTCACAAAATACATAACGTCACAAAAATAAATGACGTCACAAAATACATAACGTAACAAAAATAAATGAAGTCACAAAATACATAACGTCACAAAAATAAATGACGTCACAAAAATTAATTACGTCACAAAATACATAACGTCACAAAAATAAATGACATCACAAAATACATAACGTCACAAAAATTAATGACGTCACAAAATACATAACGTCACAAAAATAAATGACGTCACAAAAATTAATTACGTCAAAAAATTAATTTCGTCACAAAATACATAACGTCACAAAAATAAATGACGTCACAAAATATATAACGTCACAAAATACATAACATCACAAAAATAAATGACGTCACAAAATACATAACGTCACAAAAATAAATGACGTCACAAAATACATAACGCCACAAAAATAAATGAAGTCACAAAATACATAACGTCACAAAAACAATTACGTCACAAAATACATAACGTCACAAAAAAATGACGTCACAAAATACATAACGTCACAGAAAAAAGACGTCACAAAATACATAACGTCAAAAAAATAAACGACGTCACAAAATATTAATTACGTCAAAAAATACATAACGTCACAAAAATAAATGACGTCACAAAATACAAAACGTCACAAAAATAAATGACGTCACAAAATACATAACGTCACAAAATACATAACGTCACAAAATACATAACGTCACAAAAATAAATGACGTCACAAAATACATAACGTTACAAAATACATAACGTCACAAAAATAAATGGCGTCAAAAAATACATAACGTCAAAAAATAAATGACGTCACAAAATACATTACGTCACATAAATAAATGACGTCACAAAATATATAACGTCACAAAAATAAATGACGTCACAAAATATTAATCACGTCACAAAATGCATAATGTCATAAAAATAAATGACGTCAAAAAATACATAACGTCACAAAAATAAATGACGTCACAAAATACATAACGTCACATAAATTAATGACGTCACAAAATACATAACGTAACAAAAATAAATGACGTCACAAAAATTAATTAAGTCACAAAATACATAACGTCACAAAAATAAATTACGTCACAAAATACATAACGTCACAAAATACATAACGTCAATAAAATAAATGACGTCACAAAATATATAACGTCACAAAAATAAATGACGTCACAAAATACATAACGTCACAAAAATAAATGACGTCACAAAATACATAACGTCACAAAAATAAATGACGTCACAAAATACATAACGTCACAAAAATAAATGACGTCACAAAATACATAACGTCACAAAAATAAATGACGTCACAAAAATTAATTAAGTCACAAAATACATAACTTCACAAAAATAAATGACGTCACAAAAATTAATTACGTCACAAAATACATAACGTCACAAAAATAAATGACGTCACAAAATACATAACGTCACAAAAATAAATGGCGTCACAAAATACATTACGTAACAAAAATAAATGACGTCACAAAATACATAACGTCACAAAAAAATGACGTCACAAAATACATAACGTCACAAAAAAAAGACGTCACAAAATACATAACGTCACAAAAATAAATGACGTCACAAAATATTAATTATGTCACAAAATACATAGTCACAAAAATAAATGACGTCACAAAATATTAATTACAAAAATAAATGACGTCACAAAATACATTACGTCACATAAATAAATGACGTCACAAAATATATAACGTCACAAAAATAAATGACGTCACAAAATATTAATCACGTCACAAAATGCATAATGTCATAAAAATAAATGACGTCAAAAAATACATAACGTCACAAAAATAAATGACGTCACAAAATACATAACGTCACATAAATTAATGACGTCACAAAATACATAACGTAACAAAAATAAATGACGTCACAAAAATTAATTAAGTCACAAAATACATAACGTCACAAAAATAAATTACGTCACAAAATACATAACGTCACAAAATACATAACGTCAATAAAATAAATGACGTCACAAAATATATAACGTCACAAAAATAAATGACGTCACAAAATACATAACGTCACAAAAATAAATGACGTCACAAAATACATAACGTCACAAAAATAAATGACGTCACAAAATACATAACGTCACAAAAATAAATGACGTCACAAAATACATAACGTCACAAAAATAAATGACGTCACAAAAATTAATTAAGTCACAAAATACATAACTTCACAAAAATAAATGACGTCACAAAAATTAATTACGTCACAAAATACATAACGTCACAAAAATAAATGACGTCACAAAATACATAACGTCACAAAAATAAATGGCGTCACAAAATACATTACGTAACAAAAATAAATGACGTCACAAAATACATAACGTCACAAAAAAATGACGTCACAAAATACATAACGTCACAAAATACATAACGTCACAAAAATAAATGACGTCACAAAATACATAACGTCACAAAAATAAATGACGTCACAAAATACATAACGTCACAAAAATAAATGACGTCACAAAATATATAACGTCACAAAAATAAATGACGTCACAAAATACATAACGTCACAAAAATAAATGATGTCACAAAAATTAATTAAGTCACAAAATACATAACTTCACAAAAATAAATGACGTCACAAAAATTAATTACGTCACAAAATACATAACGTCACAAAAATAAATGACGTCACAAAATACATAACGTCACAAAAATAAATGGCGTCACAAAATACATAACGTAAAAAAAATAAATGACGTCACAAAATACATAACGTCACCAAAAAATGACGTCACAAAATACATAACGTCACAAAAAAAGACGTCACAAAATACATAACGTCACAAAAATAAATGACGTCACAAAATATTAATTATGTCACAAAATACATAACGTCACAAAAATAAATGACGTCACAAAATATTAATTACATCACAAAATACATAACGTCACAAAAATAAATGACGTCACAAAATACATAACGTCACAAAATACATAACGTCACAAAAATAAATGACGTCACAAAATACATAAGGTCACAAAAATAAATGACGTCACAAAATTCATAACGTCACACAAATAAATGACGTCACAAAATACATAACGTCACAAAAATAAATGACGTCACAAAATACATAACGTCACAAAATACAAAACGTCACAAAAATAAATGACGTCACAAAATACATAACGTCACAAAAATAAATGACGTCACAAAATACTTAACGTCAAAAAAATAAATGACGTCACAAAATACATAACGTCACAAAAATTAATGACGTCACAAAATACATAAAGTCACAAAAATAAATGACGTCACAAAATACAAAACGTCACAAAAATAAATGACGTCACAAAATACAAAACGTCACAAAAATAAATGGCGTCACAAAATACATAACGTCACAAAAATAAATGACGTCACAAAATATTAATTACGTCACAAAATACATAACGTCACAAAAATAAATGACGTCAAAAAATACATAAAGTCACAAAAATAAATGACGTCACAAAATACATAACGTCACAAAAATAAATGACGTCACAAAATACATAACGTCAAAAACATTAATGACGTTACAAAATACATAACGTCACAAAAATAAATGACGTCACAAAATTAAATACGTCACAAGATACATAACGTCACAAAAATAAATGACTTCACAAAATACATAACGTCACAAAAATAAATGACGTCACAAAATACATAACGTAACAAAAATAAATGAAGTCACAAAATACATAACGTCACAAAAATAAATGACGTCACAAAAATTAATTACGTCACAAAATACATAACGTCACAAAAATAAATGACATCACAAAATACATAACGTCACAAAAATTAATGACGTCACAAAATACATAACGTCACAAAAATAAATGACGTCACAAAAATTAATTACGTCAAAAAATTAATTTCGTCACAAAATACATAACGTCACAAAAATAAATGACGTCACAAAATTCATAACGTCACACAAATAAATGACGTCACAAAATACATAACGTCACAAAAATAAATGACGTCACAAAATACATAACGTCACAAAATACAAAACGTCACAAAAATAAATGACGTCACAAAATACATAACGTCACAAAAATAAATGACGTCACAAAATACTTAACGTCAAAAAAATAAATGACGTCACAAAATACATAACGTCACAAAAATTAATGACGTCACAAAATACATAAAGTCACAAAAATAAATGACGTCACAAAATACAAAACGTCACAAAAATAAATGACGTCACAAAATACAAAACGTCACAAAAATAAATGGCGTCACAAAATACATAACGTCACAAAAATAAATGACGTCACAAAATATTAATTACGTCACAAAATACATAACGTCACAAAAATAAATGACGTCAAAAAATACATAAAGTCACAAAAATAAATGACGTCACAAAATACATAACGTCACAAAAATAAATGACGTCACAAAATACATAACGTCAAAAAAATTAATGACGTTACAAAATACATAACGTCACAAAAATAAATGACGTCACAAAATTAAATACGTCACAAGATACATAACGTCACAAAAATAAATGACTTCACAAAATACATAACGTCACAAAAATAAATGACGTCACAAAATACATAACGTAACAAAAATAAATGAAGTCACAAAATACATAACGTCACAAAAATAAATGACGTCACAAAAATTAATTACGTCACAAAATACATAACGTCACAAAAATAAATGACATCACAAAATACATAACGTCACAAAAATTAATGACGTCACAAAATACATAACGTCACAAAAATAAATGACGTCACAAAAATTAATTACGTCAAAAAATTAATTTCGTCACAAAATACATAACGTCACAAAAATAAATGACAACACAAAATATATAACGTCACAAAATACATAACATCACAAAAATAAATGACGTCACAAAATACATAACGTCACAAAAATAAATGACGTCACAAAATACATAACGCCACAAAAATAAATGAAGTCACAAAATACATAACGTCACAAAAACAATTACGTCACAAAATACATAACGTCACAAAAAAATGACGTCACAAAATACATAACGTCACAGAAAAAAGACGTCACAAAATACATAACGTCAAAAAAATAAACGACGTCACAAAATATTAATTACGTCAAAAAATACATAACGTCACAAAAATAAATGACGTCACAAAATACAAAACGTCACAAAAATAAATGACGTCACAAAATACATAACGTCACAAAATACATAACGTCACAAAATACATAACGTCACAAAAATAAATGACGTCACAAAATACATAACGTTACAAAATACATAACGTCACAAAAATAAATGGCGTCAAAAAATACATAACGTCAAAAAATAAATGACGTCACAAAATACATTACGTCACATAAATAAATGACGTCACAAAATATATAACGTCACAAAAATAAATGACGTCACAAAATATTAATCACGTCACAAAATGCATAATGTCATAAAAATAAATGACGTCAAAAAATACATAACGTCACAAAAATAAATGACGTCACAAAATACATAACGTCACATAAATTAATGACGTCACAAAATACATAACGTAACAAAAATAAATGACGTCACAAAAATTAATTAAGTCACAAAATACATAACGTCACAAAAATAAATTACGTCACAAAATACATAACGTCACAAAATACATAACGTCAATAAAATAAATGACGTCACAAAATATATAACGTCACAAAAATAAATGACGTCACAAAATACATAACGTCACAAAAATAAATGACGTCACAAAATACATAACGTCACAAAAATAAATGACGTCACAAAATACATAACGTCACAAAAATAAATGACGTCACAAAATACATAACGTCACAAAAATAAATGACGTCACAAAAATTAATTAAGTCACAAAATACATAACTTCACAAAAATAAATGACGTCACAAAAATTAATTACGTCACAAAATACATAACGTCACAAAAATAAATGACGTCACAAAATACATAACGTCACAAAAATAAATGGCGTCACAAAATACATTACGTAACAAAAATAAATGACGTCACAAAATACATAACGTCACAAAAAAATGACGTCACAAAATACATAACGTCACAAAAAAAAGACGTCACAAAATACATAACGTCACAAAAATAAATGACGTCACAAAATATTAATTATGTCACAAAATACATAGTCACAAAAATAAATGACGTCACAAAATATTAATTACAAAAATAAATGAGGTCCCCAAATACATAACGTCACAAAAATAATTGAGGTCAAAAAATACATGAATTCACAAAAATAAATGACGTCACAAAATACATAACGTCACAAAAATAAATGACGTCACAAAATAAATAACGTCACAAACATAAATGACGTCACAAAATACAAAACGTCACAAAAATAAATGGCGTCACAAAATAGATAACGTCACAAAAATAATTGAGGTCACAAAATACATAACGTCGCGAAAATAATTAAGGTCACAAAATACATAACGTCACAAAAATAAATGACGTCACAAAAATACATAACGTCACTAAAATAAATGACGTTACAAAAAAATGACGTCACAAAAATAAATGACGGCACAAAAATAATTTAGGTCACAAAATAAATAACGTCACAAAAATAAATGACTTCAAAAAATACATAACGTCACAAAATTAAATGAGGTCACAAAATGCATGACGTCACAAAAATAAATGACGTCACAAAATACATAACGTCACAAAAATAAATGACGTCACAAAATAAATAACGTCACAAAAATAAATGACGTCACAAAATAAATAACGTCAGAAAAATAAATAACGTGACAAAATAAATAACGTCACAAAATAAATTACGTCACAAAAATAAATGACGTCACAAAATACATAACGTCACAAAAATAAATGACGTCACGAAAAAAATGACGTCACAAAAATAAATGACGTCACAAGAATAAATGACACCACAAAATACATAACGTCACAAAAATAATTGAGGTCACAAAATACATAACGTCACAAAAATAAATAACGTCACAAAAATACATAACGTCACAAAAATAATTGATGTCACAAAAAATGACGTCACAAAAATAAATGACGTCACTAAATAAATGACGTCAGAAAATACGTAACGTCACAAAAATAAATGACGTCACAAAAATTAATTAAGTCACAAAATACATAACGTCACAAAATAAATTACGTCACAAAAATAAATGACGTCACGAAAAAAATGACGTCACAAAAATAAATGACGTCACAAGAATAAATGACGCCACAAAATACATAACGTCACAAAAATAATTGAGGTCACAAAATACATAACGTCACAAAAATAATTGAGGTCACAAAATACATAACGTCAAAAAAATAAATGACGTCACAAAAATACATAACGTCACAAAATAATTGATGTCACAAAAATGACGTCATAAAAATAAATGACGTCAAAAAATACATAACGTCACAAAAATAAATGACGTCACAAAATACATAACGTCAAAAAAATAAATGACGTCACAAAATACATAACGTCACAAAAATAAATGACGTCACAAAAATTAATTCACAAAATACATAACGTCACAAAAATAAATTACGTCACAAAATACATAACGTCACAAAATACATAACGTCACAAAAATAAATGGCGTCACAAAATACATAACGTCAAAAAAATAAATGACGTCACAAAATACATAACGTCACAAAAATAAATGACGTCACAAAATACATAACGTCACAAAAATAAATGACGTCACAAAATACATAACGTCACAAAAATAAATGACGTCACAAAATACATAACGTCACAAAAATAAATGACGTCACAAAATACATAACGTCACAAAAATAAATGATGTCACAAAAATTAATTAAGTCACAAAATACATAACTTCACAAAAATAAATGACGTCACAAAAATTAATTACGTCACAAAATACATAACGTCACAAAAGTAAATGACGTCACAAAATACATAACGTCACAAAAATAAATGGCGTCACAAAATACATAACGTAACAAAAATAAATGACGTCACAAAATACATAACGTCACAAAAAAATGACGTCACAAAATACATAACGTCACAAAAAAAGACGTCACAAAATACATAACGTCACAAAAATAAATGACGTCACAAAATATTAATTATGTCACAAAATACATAACGTCACAAAAATAAATGACGTCACAAAATATTAATTACATCACAAAATACATAACGTCCAAAAATAAATGACGTCACAAAATACATAACGTCACAAAATACATAACATCACAAAAATAAATGACGTCACAAAATACATAACGTCACACAAATAAATGACGTCACAAAATACATAACGTCACACAAATAAATGACGTCACAAAATACATAACGTCACAAAATACATAACGTCACAAAAATAAATGACGTCACAAAATACATAACGTCACAAAAATAAATGACGTCACAAAATACTTAACGTCAAAAAAATAAATGACGTCACAAAATACATAACGTCACAAAAATTAATGACGTCACAAAATACATAACGTCACAAAAATAAATGACGTCACAAAATACAAAACGTCACAAAAATTAATGACGTCACAAAATACAAAACGTCACAAAAATAAATGGCGTCACAAAATACATAACGTCACAAAAATAAATAACGTCACAAAATATTAATTACGTCACAAAATACATAACGTCACAAAAATAAATGACGTCAAAAAATACATAACGTCACAAAAGTAAATGACGTCACAAAATACATAACGTCACAAAAATGAATGACGTCACAAAATACATAACGTCAAAAAAATTAATGACGTTACAAAATACATAACGTCACAAAAATAAATGACGTCACAAAATTAAATACGTCACAAGATACATAACGTCACAAAAATAAATGACGTCACAAAATACATAACGTCACAAAAATAAATGACGTCACAAAATACATAACGTCACAAAAATAAATGAAGTCACAAAATACATAACGTCACAAAAATAAATGACGTCACAAAAATTAATTACGTCACAAAATACATAACGTTACAAAAATAAATGACGTCACAATATACATAACGTCACAAAAATTAATGACGTCACAAAATACATAACGTCACAAAAATAAATGACGTCACAAAAAAAATTACGTCAAAAAATTAATTACGTCACAAAATACATAACGTCACAAAAATAAATGACGTCACAAAATATATAACGTCACAAAATACATAACATCACAAAAATAAATGACGTCACAAAATACATAACGTCACAAAAATAAATGACGTCACAAAATACATAACGCCACAAAAATAAATGAAGTCACAAAATACATAACGTCACAAAAACAATTACGTCACAAAATACATAACGTCACAAAAAAATGACGTCACAAAATACATAACGTCACAGAAAAAAGACGTCACAAAATACATAACGTCAAAAAAATAAATGACGTCACAAAATATTAATTACGTCACAAAATACATAACGTCACAAAAATAAATGACGTCACAAAATACAAAACGTCACAAAAATAAATGACGTCACAAAATACATAACGTCACAAAAATAAATTACGTCACAAAAATTAATTAAGTCACAAAATACATAACTTCACAAAAATAAATGATGACACAAAAATTAATTACGTCACAAAATACATAACGTCACAAAATACATTACGTCACAAAAATAAATGACGTCACAAAATACATAACGTCACAAAATACATAACGTCACAAAAATAAATGGCGTCACAAAATACATAACGTCAAAAAAATAAATGACGTCACAAAATACATAACGTCACAAAAATAAATGACGTCACAAAATATATAACGTCACAAAAATAAATGACGTCACAAAATATTAATCACGTCACAAAATGCATAATGTCATAAAAATAAATGACGTCAAAAAATACATAACGTCATAAAAATAAATGACGTCACAAAATATATAACGTCACATAAATAAATGACGTCACAAAATACATAACGTCACAAAAATAAATGACGTCACAAAATACATAACGTCACAAAAATAAATGACGTCACAAAAATTAATTAAGTCTCAAAATACATAACGTCAAAAAAATAAATGACGTCACAAAATACATAACGTCACAAAAATAAATGACGTCACAAAATATATAACGTCACAAAAATAAATGACGTCACAAAATACATAACGTCACAAAAAATGACGTCACAAAATACATAACGTCACAAAAAAAGACGTCACAAAATACATAACGTCACTAAAATAAATGACGTCACAAAATATTAATTACGTCACAAAATACATAACGTCACTAAAATAAATGACGTCACAAAATACATAACGTCACAAAAACATAACGTCACAAAAATATATGACGTAACAAAATACAAAACGTCACAAAAATAAATGACGTCACAAAAAAAATAACGTCACAAAAATAAATGATGTCACAAAATACATAACGTCACAAAAATAAATGACGTCACAAAATACATAACGTCACAAAAATAAATGACGTCACAAAATACATAACGTCACAAAAATAAATGACGTCACAAAATACATAACGTCACAAAAATAAATGACGTCACAAAAATTAATTAAGTCACAAAATACATAACGTCACAAAAATAAATTACGTCACAAAATACATAACGTCACAAAAATAAATGACGTCACAAAATACATAACGTCACAAAAATAAATGACCTCACAAAATACATAACGTCAAAAAAATAAATGACGTCACAAAATACATAACGTCACAAAAATAAATGACGTCACAAAATACATAACGTCACAAAAATAAATTGCGTCACAAAATACATAACGTCAAAAAAATAAATGACGTCACAAAATACATAACGTCAATAAAATAAATGACGTCACAAAATATATAACGTCACAAAAATAAATGACGTCACAAAATATTAATCACGTCACAAAATGCATAACGTCATAAAAACAAATGACGTCAAAAAATACATAACGTCACAAATATAAATGACGTCACAAAATACATAACGTCACAAAAATAAATGACGTCACAAAAATTAATTAAGTCTCAAAATACATAACGTCACAAAAATAAATTACGTCACAAAATACATAACGTCACAAAATACATAACGTCACAAAAATAAATGGCGTCACAAAATACATAACGTCAAAAAAATAAATGACGTCACAAAATACATAACGTCACAAAAATAAATGACGTCACAAAATACATAACGTCACAAAAATAAATGACGTCACAAAATACATAACGTCACAAAAATAAATGATGTCACAAAAATTAATTAAGTCACAAAATACATAACTTCACAAAAATAAATGACGTCACAAAAATTAATTACGTCACAAAATACATAACGTCACAAAAATAAATGACGTCACAAAATACATAACGTCACAAAAATAAATGGCGTCACAAAATACATAACGTAACAAAAATAAATGACGTCACAAAATACATAACGTCACAAAAAAATGACGTCTCAAAATACATAACGTCACAAAAAAAAGACGTCACAAAATACATAACGTCACAAAAATAAATGACGTCACAAAATATTAATTATGTCACAAAATACATAAAGTCACAAAAATAAATGACGTCACAAAATATTAATTACAAAAATAAATGAGGTCCCCAAATACATAACGTCACAAAAATAATTGAGGTCAAAAAATACATGAATTCACAAAAATAAATGACGTCACAAAATACATAACGTCACAAAAATAAATGACGTCACAAAATAATTAACGTCACAAAAAAAAATTAAGTAGCAAAAATTAATGACGTCACAAAATACATAACGTAAAAAAATAAATGACGTCACAAAATACATAACGTCACAAAAATAAATGACGTCACAAAATACACAACGTCACAAAAATAAGTGACGGCACAAAAAACATAACGTTACAAAAATAAATGACGTCACAAAATATTAATTACGTCACAAAATACATAACGTCACAAAATATTAATCACGTCACAAAATGCATAACGTCACAAAAATAAATGACGTCAAAAAATACATAACGTCACAAAAATAAATGACGTCACAAAATACATAACGTCACAAAAAAAATTACGTCTCAAAATACATAACGTCACAAAAATAAATGACGTCACAAAAATTAATTAATTCACAAAATACATAACGTCACAAAAATAAATTACGTCACAAAATACATAACGTCACAAAATACATAACGTCACAAAAATAAATGACGTCACAAAATACATAACGTCACAAAAATAAATGACGTCACAAAATACATAACGTCACAAAAATAAATGACGTCACAAAAATTAATTAAGTCTCAAAATACATAACGTCAAAAAAATAAATGACGTCACAAAATACATAACGTCACAAAAATAAATGACGTCACAAAATATATAACGTCACAAAAATAAATGACGTCACAAAATACATAACGTCACAAAAAATGACGTCACAAAATACATAACGTCACAAAAAAAGACGTCACAAAATACATAACGTCACTAAAATAAATGACGTCACAAAATATTAATTACGTCACAAAATACATAACGTCACTAAAATAAATGACGTCACAAAATACATAACGTCACAAAAACATAACGTCACAAAAATAAATGACGTCACAAAATACATAACGTCACAAAAATAAATGACGTTACAAAATACATGACGTCACAAAAATAAATGACGTCACAAAATACATAACGTCACAAAAATAAATGACGTCACAAAATACATAACGTCACAAAAAAATGACGTCACAAAATACATAACGTCACAAAAATAAATGACGTCACAAAATACAAAACGTCACAAAATACATAACGTCACAAAAATAAATGACGTAACAAAATACAAAACGTCACAAAAATAAATGACGTAACAAAATACTTAACGTCACAAAAATAAATGATGTCACAAAATACATAACGTCACAAAAATAAATGACGTCACAAAATACATAACGTCACAAAAATAAATGACGTCACAAAATACATAACGTCACAAAAATAAATGACGTCACAAAATACATAACGTCACAAAAATAAATGACGTCACAAAAATTAATTAAGTCACAAAATACATAACGTCACAAAAATAAATTACGTCACAAAAAACATAACGTCACAAAAATAAATGACGTCACAAAATACATAACGTCACAAAAATAAATGACCTCACAAAATACATAACGTCAAAAAAATAAATGACGTCACAAAATACATAACGTCACAAAAATAAATGACGTCACAAAATACATAACGTCACAAAAATAAATTGCGTCACAAAATACATAACGTCAAAAAAATAAATGACGTCACTTAATACATAACGTCACAAAAATAAATGACGTCACAAAATATATAACGTCACAAAAATAAATGACGTCACAAAATATTAATCACGTCACAAAATGCATAACGTCATAAAAACAAATGACGTCAAAAAATACATAACGTCACAAAAATAAATGACGTCACAAAATACATAACGTCAAAAAATAAATGACGTCACAAAATACATAACGTCACAAAAATAAATGACGTCACAAAAATTAATTAAGTCTCAAAATACATAACGTCACAAAAATAAATTACGTCACAAAATACATAACGTCACAAAATACATAACGTCACAAAATACATAACGTCACAAAAATAAATGGCGTCACAAAATACATAACGTCAAAAAAATAAATGACGTCACAAAATACATAACGTCACAAAAATAAATGACGTCACAAAATACATAACGTCACAAAAATAAATGACGTCACAAAATACATAACGTCACAAAAATAAATGACGTCACAAAATATTAATCACATCACAAAATGCATAACGTCATAAAAATAAATGACGTCAAAAAATACATAACGTCACAAAAATAAATGACGTCACAAAATACATAACGTCAAAAAATAAATGACGTCACAAAATACATAACGTCACAAAAATAAATGACGTCACAAAAATTAATTAAGTCACAAAATACATAACGTCACAAAAATAAATTACGTCACAAAATACATAACGTCACAAAATACATAACGTCACAAAAATAAATGGCGTCACAAAATACAGAACGTCAAAAAAAATAAATGACGTCACAAAATACATAACGTCACAAAAATAAATGACGTCACAAAATACATAACGTCACAAAAATAAATGACGTCACAAAATACATAACGTCACAAAAATAAATGATGTCACAAAAATTAATTAAGTCACAAAATACATAACTTCACAAAAATAAATGACGTCAAAAAAATTAATTACGTCACAAAATACATAACGTCACAAAAATAAATGACGTCACAAAATACATAACGTCACAAAAATAAATGGCGTCACAAAATACATAACGTAACAAAAATAAATGACGTCACAAAATACATAACGTCACAAAAAAATGACGTCACAAAATACATAACGTCACAAAAATAAATGACGTCACAAAATATTAATTATGTCACAAAATATTAATTATGTCACAAAATACATAACGTCACAAAAATAAATGACGTCACAAAATATTAATTACATAACAAAATACATAACGTCACAAAAATAAATTACGTCACAAAATACATAACGTCACAAAATACATAACGTCACAAAAATAAATGGCGTCACAAAATACAGAATGTCAAAAAAAATAAATGACGTCACAAAATACATAACGTCACAAAAATAAATGACGTCACAAAATACATAACGTCACAAAAATAAATGACGTCACAAAATACATAACGTCACAAAATACAAAACGTATCAAAAATAAATGACGTCACAAAATACATAACGTCACAAAAATAAATGACGTCACAAAATACTTAACGTCAAAAAAATAAATGACGTCACAAAATACATAACGTCACAAACATTAATGACGTCACAAAATACATAAAGTCACAAAAATAAATGACGTCACAAAATACAAAACGTCACAAAAATAAATGACGTCACAAAATACAAAACGTCACAAAAATAAATGGCGTCACAAAATATTAATTACGTCACAAAATACATAACGACATAAAAATAAATGACGTCAAAAAATACATTACGTCACAAAAATAAATGACGTCACAAAATACATAACGTCACAAAAATAAATGACGTCACAAAATACATAACGTCAAAAAAATTAATGACGTTACAAAATACATAACGTCACAAAAATAAATGACGTCACAAAATTAAATACGTCACAAGATACATAACGTCACAAAAATAAATGACGTCACAAAATACATAACGTCACAAAAATAAATGACGTCACAAAATACATAACGTCACAAAAATAAATGAAGTCACAAAATACATAACGTCACAAAAATAAATGACGTCACAAAAATTAATTACGTCACAAAATACATAACGTCACAAAAATAAATGACATCACAAAATACATAACGTCACAAAAATTAATGACGTCACAAAATACATAACGTCACAAAAATAAATGACGTCACAAAAATTAATTACGTCAAAAAATTAATTTCGTCACAAAATACATAACGTCACAAAAATAAATGACGTCAAAAAATATATAACGTCACAAAATACATAACATCACAAAAATAAATGACGTCACAAAATACATAACGGCACAAAAATAAATGACGTCACAAAATACATAACGCCACAAAAATAAATGAAGTCACAAAATACATAACGTCACAAAAACAATTACGTCACAAAATACATAACGTCACAAAAAAAATGACGTCACAAAATACATAACGTCACAGAAAAAAGACGTCACAAAATACATAACGTCAAAAAAATAAACGACGTCACAAAATATTAATTACGTCACAAAATACATAACGTCACAAAATTAAATGACGTCACAAAATACAAAACGTCACAAAAATAAATGACGTCACAAAATACATAACGTCACAAAATACATAACGTCACAAAAATAAATCACGTCACAAAATACATAACGTCACAAAAAAATATGGCGTCACAAAATACACAACGTCAAAAAAATAAATGACGTCACAAAATACATAACGTCACAAAAATAAATGACGTCACAAAGTATATAACGTCAGAAAAATAAATGACGTCACAAAATATTAATCACGTCACAAAATGCATAATGTCATAAAAATAAATGACGTCAAAAAATACATAACGTCACAAAAATAAATGACGTCACAAAATACATAACGTCACATAAATAAATGACGTCACAAAATACATAACGTCACAAAAATAAATGACGTCACAAACATTAATTAAGTCACAAAATACATAACGTCACAAAAATAAATTACGTCACAAAATACATAACGTCACAAAATACATAACGTCACAAAAATTGATGGCGTTACAAAATACATAACGTCAAAAAAATAAATGACGTCACAAAATATATAACGTCACAAAAATAAATGACGTCACAAAATACATAACGTCACAAAAATAAATGACGTCACAAAATACATAACGTCACAAAAATAAATGACGTCACAAAATACATAACGTCACAAAAATAAATGACGTCACAAAATACATAACGTCACAAAAATAAATGACGTCACAAAATACATATCGTCACAAAAATAAATGACGTCACAAAAATTAATTAAGTCACAAAATACATAACTTCACAAAAATAAATGACGTCACAAAAATTAATTACGTCACAAAATACATAACGTCACAAAATACATAACGTCACAAAAATAAATGACGTCACAAAATACATAACGTCACAAAAATAAATGGCGTCACAAAATACATAACGTAACAAAAATAAATGACGTCACAAAATACATAACGTCACAAAAAATGACGTCACAAAATACATAACGTCACAAAAAAAAGAACTCACAAAATACATAACGTCACAAAAATAAATGACGTCACAAAATATTAATTATGTCACAAAATACATAAAGTCACAAAAATAAATGACGTCACAAAATATTAATTACAAAAATAAATGAGGTCCCCAAATACATAACGTCACAAAAATAATTGAGGTCAAAAAATACATGAATTCACAAAAATAAATGACGTCACAAAATACATAACGTCACAAAAATAAATGACGTCACAAAATAAATAACGTCACAAAAATAAATGACGTCACAAAATACAAAACGTCACAAAAATAAATGGCGTCACAAAATAGATAACGTCACAAAAATAATTGAGGTCACAAAATACATAACGTCACAAAAAATGACGCCACAAAATACATAAGGTCACAAAAATAAATGACATCACAAAATACATAAAATCGCAAAAATAAATGACGTCACAAGAAATAAATGACGTCACAAAATACATAACGTCGCGAAAATAATTAAGGTCACAAAATACATAACGTCACAAAAATAAATGACATCACAAAAATACATAACGTCACTAAAATAAATGACGTTACAAAAAATGACGTCACAAAAATAAATGACGGCACAAAAATAATTTAGGTCACAAAATAAATAACGTCACAAAAATAAATGACTTCAAAAAATACATAACGTCACAAAATTAAATGAGGTCACAAAATGCATGACGTCACAAAAATAAATGACGTCACGAAAAAAATGACGTCACAAAAATAAATGACGTCACAAGAATAAATGACGCCACAAAATACATAACGTCACAAAAATAATTGAGGTCACAAAATACATAACGTCACAAAAATAATTGAGGTCACAAAATACATAACGTCAAAAAATAAATGACGTCACAAAAATACATAACGTCACAAAAATAATTGATGTCACAAAAAATGACGTCATAAAAATAAATGACGTCAAAAAATACATAACGTCACAAAAATAAATGACGTCACAAAATACATAACGTCAAAAAAATTAATGACGTCACAAAATACATAACGTCACAAAAATAAATGACGTCACAAAAATTAATTAAGTCACAAAATACATAACGTCACAAAAATAAATTACGTCACAAAATACATAACGTCACAAAATACATAACGTCACAAAAATAAATGGCGTCACAAAATACATAACGTCAAAAAAATAAATGACGTCACAAAATACATAACGTCACAAAAATAAATGACGTCACAAAATACATAACGTCACAAAAATAAATGACGTCACAAAATACATAACGTCACAAAAATAAATGACGTCACAAAATACATAACGTCACAAAAATAAATGACGTCACAAAATACATAACGTCACAAAAATAAATGATGTCACAAAAATTAATTAAGTCACAAAATACATAACTTCACAAAAATAAATGACGTCACAAATATTAATTACGTCACAAAATACATAACGTCACAAAGATAAATGACGTCACAAAATACATAACGTCACAAAAATAAATGGCGTCACAAAATACATAACGTAACAAAAATAAATGACGTCACAAAATACATAACGTCACAAAAAAATGACGTCACAAAATCCATAACGTCACAAAAAAAAGACGTCACAAAATACATAACGTCACAAAAATAAATGACGTCACAAAATATTAATTATGTCACAAAATACATAACGTCACAAAAATAAATGACGTCACAAAATATTAATTACATTACAAAATATATAACGTCACAAAAATAAATGACGTCACAAAATACATAACGTCACAAAATACATAACGTCACAAAAATAAATGACGTCACAAAATACATAAAGTCACAAAAATAAATGACGTCACAAAATACATAACGTCACACAAATAAATGACGTCACAAAATACATAACGTCACAAAAATAAATGACGTCACAAAATACATAACGTCACAAAATACAAAACGTCACAAAAATAAATGACGTCACAAAATACATAACGTCACAAAAATAAATGACGTCACAAAATACTTAACGTCAAAAAAATAAATGACGTCACAAAATACATAACGTCACAAAAATTAATGACGTCACAAAATACATAAAGTCACAAAAATAAATGACGTCACAAAATACAAAACGTCACAAAAATAAATGACGTCACAAAATACAAAACGTCACAAAATAAATGGCGTCACAAAATACATAACGTCACAAAAATAAATGACGTCACAAAATATTAATTACGTCACAAAATACATAACGACACAAAAATAAATGACGTCAAAAAATACATAACGTCACAAAAATAAATGACGTCACAAAATACATAACGTCACAAAAATAAATGACGTCACAAAATACATAACGTCAAAAAAATTAATGACGTTGCAAAATACATAACGTCACAAAAATAAATGACGTCACAACATTAAATACGTCACAAGATACATAACGTCACAAAAAAAAAATGACGTCACAAAATACATAACGTCACAAAAATAAATGACGTCACAAAATACATAACGTCACAAAAATAAATGACGTCACAAAAATTAATTACGTCACAAAATACATAACGTCACAAAAATAAATGACATCACAAAATACATAACGTCACAAAAATTAATGACGTCACAAAATACATAACGTCACAAAAATAAATGACGTCACAAAAATTAATTACGTCAAAAAATTAATTTCGTCACAAAATATATAACGTCACAAAAGTAAATGACGTCACGAAATATATAACGTCACAAAATACATAACATCACAAAAATAAATGACGTCACAAAATACATAACGTCACAAAAATAAATGACGTCACAAAATACATAACGCCACAAAAATAAATGAAGTCACAAAATACATAACGTCACAAAAACAATTACGTCACAAAATACATAACGTCACAAAAAAATGACGTCACAAAATACATAACGTCACAGAAAAAAGACGTCACAAAATACATAACGTCAAAAAAATAAACGACGTCACAAAATATTAATTACGTCACAAAATACATAACGTCACAAAAATAAATGACGTCACAAAATACAAAACGTCACAAAAATAAATGACGTCACAAAATACATAACGTCACAAAATACATAACGTCACAAAAATAAATGACGTCACAAAATACAAAACGTCACAAAAATAAATGGCGTCACAAAATAGATAACGTCACAAAAATAATTGAGGTCACAAAATACATAACGTCACAAAAAATGACGCCACAAAATACATAAGGTCACAAAAATAAATGACATCACAAAATACATAACATCGCAAAAATAAATGACGTCACAAGAAATAAATGACGTCACAAAATACATAACGTCGCGAAAATAATTAAGGTCACAAAATACATAACGTCACAAAAATAAATGACGTCACAAAAATACATAACGTCACTAAAATAAATGACGTTACAAAAAAATGACGTCACAAAAATAAATGACGGCACAAAAATAATTTAGGTCACAAAATAAATAACGTCACAAAAATAAATATCTTCAAAAAATACATAACGTCACAAAATTAAATAAGGTCACAAAATGCATGACGTCACATAAATAAATGACGTCACAAAATACATAACGTCACAAAAATAAATGACGTCACAAAATAAATAACGTCACAAAAATAAATTACGTCACAAAATAAATAACGTCAGATTAATAAATAACGTGACAAAATAAATAACGTCACAAAATAAATTACGTCACAAAAATAAATGACGTCACAAAATACATAACGTCACAAAAATAAATGACGTCACGAAAAAAATGACGTCACAAAAATAAATGACGTCACAAGAATAAATGACGCCACAAAATACATAACGTCACAAAAATAATTGAGGTCACAAAATACATAACGTCACAAAAATAAATAACGTCACAAAAATACATAACGTCACAAAAATAATTGATGTCACAAAAAATGACGTCACAAAAATAAATGACGTCACTAAATAAATGACGTCAGAAAATACGTAACGTCACAAAAATAAATGACGTCTCAAAAATTAATTAAGTCACAAAATACATAACGTCACAAAATAAATTACGTCACAAAAATAAATGACGTCACAAAATACATAACGTCACAAAAATAAATGACGTCACGAAAAAAATGACGTCACAAAAATAAATGACGTCACAAGAATAAATGACGCCACAAAATACATAACGTCACAAAAATAATTGAGGTCACAAAATACATAACGTCACAAAAATAATTGAGGTCACAAAATACATAACGTCAAAAAAATAAATGACGTCACAAAATACATAACGTCACAAAAATAAATGACGTCACAAAATACATAACGTCACAAAAATAAATGACGTCACAAAATACATAACGTCACAAAAATAAATGACGTCACAAAATACATAACGTCACAAAAATAAATGACGTCACAAAATACATAACGTCACAAAAATAAATGATGTCACAAAAATTAATTAAGTCACAAAATACATAACTTCACAAAAATAAATGACGTCACAAAAATTAATTACGTCACAAAATACATAACGTCACAAAAATAAATGACGTCATAAAATACATAACGTCACAAAAATAAATGGCGTCACAAAATACATAACGTTACAAAAATAAATGACGTCACAAAATACATTACGTCACAAAAAAATGACGTCACAAAATACATAACGTCACAAAAAAAGACGTCACAAAATACATAACGTCACAAAAATAAATGACGTCACAAACTATTAATTATGTCACAAAATACATAACGTCACAAAAATAAATGACGTCACAAAATATTAATTACATCACAAAATACATAACGTCACAAAAATAAATGACGTCACAAAATACATAACGTCACAAAATACATAACGTCACAAAAATAAATGACGTCACAAAATACATAAAGTCACAAAAATAAATGACGTCACAAAATACATAACGTCACACAAATAAATGACGTCACAAAATACATAACGTCACAAAAATAAATGACGTCACAAAATACATAACGTCACAAAATACATAACGTCACAAAAATAAATGACGTCACAAAATACATAACGTCACAAAAATAAATGACGTCACAAAATACTTAACGTCAAAAAAATAAATGACGTCACAAAATACATAACGTCACAAAAATTAAAGACGTCACAAAATACATAACGTCACAAAAATAAATGACGTCACAAAATACAAAACGTCACAAAAATAAATGACGTCACAAAATACAAAACGTCACAAAAATAAATGGCGTCACAAAATACATAACGTCAAAAAAATAAATGACGTCACAAAATATTAATTACGTCACAAAATACATAACGTCACAAAAATAAATGACGTCAAAAAATACATAACGTCACAAAAATAAATGACGTCACAAAATACATAACGTCACAAAAATAAATGAAGTCACAAAATACATAACGTCACAAAAATAAATGACGTCACAAAAATTAATTACGTCACAAAATACATAACGTCACAAAAATAAATGACGTCACAATATACATAACGTCACAAAAATTAATGACGTCACAAAATACATAACGTCACAAAAATAAATGACGTCACAAAAATTAATTACGTCAAAAAATTCATTACGTCACAAAATACATAACGTCACAAAAATAAATGACGTCACAAAATATATAACGTCACAAAATACATAACATCACAAAAATAAATGACGTCACAAAATACATAACGTCACAAAAATAAATGACGTCACAAAATACATAACGCCACAAAAATAAATGAAGTCACAAAATACATAACGTCACAAAAACAATTACGTCACAAAATACATAACGTCACAAAAAAATGACGTCACAAAATACATAACGTCACAGAAAAAAGACGTCACAAAATACATAACGTCAAAAAAATAAATGACGTCACAAAATATTAATTACGTCACAAAATACATAACGTCACAAAAATAAATGACGTCACAAAATACAAAACGTCACAAAAATAAATGACGTCACAAAATACATAACGTCACAAAAATAAATTACGTCACAAAAATTAATTAAGTCACAAAATACATAACTTCACAAAAAAAAATGACGACACAAAAATTAATTACGTCACAAAATACATAACGTCACAAAATACATAACGTCACAAAAATAAATGACGTCACAAAATACATAACGTCACAAAATACATAACGTCACAAAAATAAATGGCGTCACAAAATACATAACGTCAAAAAAATAAATGACGTCACAAAATACATAACGTCACAAAAATAAATGACGTCACAAAATATATAACGTCACAAAAATAAATGACGTCACAAAATATTAATCACGTCACAAAATGCATAATGTCATAAAAATAAATGACGTCAAAAAATACATAACGTCACAAAAATAAATGACGTCACAAAATACATAACGTCACATAAATAAATGACGTCACAAAATACATAACGTCACAAAAATAAATGACGTCACAAAAATTAATTAAGTCACAAAATACATAACGTCACAAAAATAAATTACGTCACAAAATACATAACGTCACAAAATACATAACGTCACAAAAATAAATGGCGTTACAAAATACATAACGTCAAAAAAATAAATGACGTCACAAAATACATAACGTCACAAAAATAAATGACGTCACAAAATACATAACGTCACAAAAATAAATGACGTTACAAAATACATAACGTCACAAAAATAAATGACGTCACAAAATACATAACGTCACAAAAATAAATGACGTCACAAAATACATAACGTCTCAAAAATAAATGACGTCACAAAATACATAACGTCACAAAAATAAATGACGTCACAAAAATTAATTAAGTCACAAAATACATAACTTCACAAAAATAAATGACGTCACAAAAATTAATTACGTCACAAAATACATAACGTCACAAAAATAAATGACGTCACAAAATACATAACGTCACAAAAATAAATGGCGTCACAAAATACATAACGTAACAAAAATAAATGACGTCACAAAATACATAACGTCACAAAAAAATGACGTCACAAAATACATAACGTCACAAAAAAAAGACGTCACAAAATACATAACGTCACAAAAATAAATGACGTCACAAAATATTAATTATGTCACAAAATACATAAAGTCAAAAAAATAAATGACGTCACAAAATATTAATTACAAAAATAAATGAGGTCCCCAAATACATAACATCACAAAAATAATTGAGGTCAAAAAATACATGAATTCACAAAAATAAATGACGTCACAAAATACATAACGTCACAAAAATAAATGACGTCACAAAATAAATAACGTCACAAAAAAAATAAGTAGCAAAAATTAATGACGTCACAAAATACATAACGTAAAAAAATAAATGACGTCAAAAATACATAACGTCACAAAAATAAATGACGTCACAAAATAGATAACGTCACAAAAATAATTGAGGTCACAAAATACATAACGTCACAAAAAATGACGCCAAAAAATACATAAGGTCACAAAAATAAATGACATCACAAAATACATAACATCGCAAAAATAAATGACGTCACAAGAAATAAATGACGTCACAAAATACATAACGTCGCGAAAATAATTAAGGTCACAAAATACATAACGTCACAAAAATAAATGACGTCACAAAAATACATAACGTCACTAAAATAAATGACGTCACAAAATAAATAACGTCACAAAAATAAATGACGTCACAAAATAAATAACGTCAGAAAAATAAATAACGTGACAAAATAAATAACGTCACAAAATAAATTACGTCACAAAAATAAATGACGTCACAAAATACATAACGTCACAAAAATAAATGACATCACGAAAAAAATGACGTCACAAAAATAAATGACGTCACAAGAATAAATGACGCCACAAAATACATAACGTCACAAAAATAATTGAGGTCACAAAATACATAACGTAACAAAAATAAATGACGTCACAAAAATACATAACGTCACAAAAATTATTGATGTCACAAAAAATGACGTCACAAAAATAAATGACGTCACTAAATAAATGACGTCAGAAAATACGTAACGTCACAAAAATAAATGACGTCACAAAATAAATAACCCCAGAAAAATAAATAACGTCAAAAAAATAAAAGACGTCAAAAAATACATATCGTCGCAAAAATAATTATGGTCACAAAATACATAACGTCACAAAAATGAATGACGTCACAAAAATACATAACGTCACAAAAATAAATGTCACAAAAATTTACGTCACAAAAATAAATGACATCACGAAAAAAATGACGTCACAAAAATAAATGACGTCACAAGAATAAATGACGCCACAAAATACATAACGTCACAAAAATAATTGAGGTCACAAAATACATAACGTAACAAAAATAAATGACGTCACAAAAATACATAACGTCACAAAAATTATTGATGTCACAAAAAATGACGTCACAAAAATAAATGACGTCACTAAATAAATGACGTCAGAAAATACGTAACGTCACAAAAATAAATGACGTCACAAAATAAATAACCCCAGAAAAATAAATAACGTCAAAAAAATAAAAGACGTCAAAAAATACATATCGTCGCAAAAATAATTATGGTCACAAAATACATAACGTCACAAAAATGAATGACGTCACAAAAATACATAACGTCACAAAAATAAATGTCACAAAAATTTACGTCACAAAAATAAATGACGTCACAAAATACACAACGTCACTAAATAAATGATGTCAGAAAATACGTAACGTCACAATAATAAATGACGTCACAAAATAAATAACTCCAGAAAAATAAATAACGTCAAAAAAATAAATGACGTCACAAAATACATAAAGTCGCAAAAATAATTAAGGTCACAAAATACATAACGTCACAAAAATAAATGACGTCACAAAAATACATAACGTCACAAAAATAAATGACGTTACAAAAAAATGACGTCACAAAAAAAAATGACGGCACAAAAATAATTTAGGTCACAAAATAAATAACGTCACAAAAATAAATGACTTCAAAAAATACATAACGTCACAAAATTAAATGACGTCACAAAATACATAACGTCACAAAAATAAATAACGTCACAAAAATAAATGACGTCACCAAATACATATCGTCACAAAAATAATTGAGGTCACAAAATACATAACGTCACAAAAATAATTGAGGTCACAAAATACATAACGTCACAAAATTAAATGACGTCACAAAATACATATCGTCACAAAAATAATTGAGGTCACAAAATACATAACGTCACAAGAAATGACGCCACTAAATACATAAGGTCACAAAAATGAATGACATCACAAAATAAATAACGTCACAAAAATAATTGAGGTCACAAAATACATGACGTCACAAAAATAAATGACGTCACAAAATAAATAACGTCAGAAAAATAAATAACGTCACAAAATAAATAACGTCACAAAATAAATAATGTCACAAAAATAAATGACGTCACAAAAATACATAACGTCACAAAAATAAATGACGTCACGAAAAAAATGACGTCACAAAAATAAATGACGTCACAAAAATAATTGAGGTCACAAAATAAATAACGTCACAAAAATAAGTGACTTCACAAAAATAAATGACGTCACAAAAATAAATAACGTCACAAAAATAAATGACGTCACAAAAATAAATGACGTCAAAAATAAATGACGTCACAAAATACATAACGTCACAAAAATAAATGACGTCACAAAAATTAATTAAGTCACAAAATACATAACGTCACAAAAATAAATGACGTCACAAAATACACAGTGTCACAAAAATAAATGACGTCACAAAATACATAACGTCACAAAAATAAATGACGTCACAAAATACATAACGTCACAAAAATAAATGACTTCACAAAAATTAATTAAGTCACAAAATACATAACTTCACAAAAATAAATGACGTCACAAAAATTAATTACGTCACAAAATACATAACGTCACAAAAATAAATGACGTCACAAAATACATAACGTCACAAAAATAAATGGCGTCACAAAATACATAACGTAACAAAAATAAATGACGTCACAAAATACATAACGTCACAAAAAAATGACGTCTCAAAATACATAACGTCACAAAAAAAAGACGTCACAGAATACATAACGTAACAAAAATAAATGACGTCACAAAATATTAATTATGTCACAAAATACATAAAGTCACAAAAATAAATGACGTCACAAAATATTAATTACAAAAATAAATGAGGTCCCCAAATACATAACGTCACAAAAATAATTGAGGTCAAAAAATACATGAATTCACAAAAATAAATGACGTCACAAAATACATAACGTCACAAAAATAAATGACGTCACAAAATAATTAACGTCACAAAAAAAATTAAGTAGCAAAAATTAATGACGTCACAAAATACATAACGTAAAAATATAAATGACGTCAAAAATACATAACGTCACAAAAATAAATGACGTCACAAAATAGATAACGTCACAAAAATAATTGAGGTCACAAAATACATAACGTCACAAAAAATGACGCCACAAAATACATAAGGTCACAAAAATAAATGACATCACAAAATACACAACATCGCAAAAATAAATGACGTCACAAGAAATAAATGACGTCACACAATACATAACGTCGCGAAAATAATTAAGGTCACAAAATACATAACGTCAAAAAAATAAATGACGTCACAAAAATACATAACGTCACTAAAATAAATGACGTTACAAAAAAATGACGTCACAAAAATAAATGACGGCACAAAAATAATTTAGGTCACAAAATAAATAACGTCACAAAAATAAATGACTTCAAAAAATACATAACGTCACAAAATTAAATGAGGTCACAAAATGCATGACGTCACAAAAATAAATGACGTCACAAAATACATAACGTCACAAAAATAAATGACGTCACAAAATAAATAACGTCACAAAAATAAATGACGTCACAAAATAAATAACGTCAGGAAAATAAATAACGTGACAAAATAAATAACGTCACAAAATAAATTACGTCACAAAAATAAATGACGTCACAAAATACATAACGTCACAAAAATAAATGACGTCACGAAAAAAATGACGTCACAAAAATAAATGACGTCACAAGAATAAATGACCCCACAAAATACATAACGTCACAAAAATAATTGAGGTCACAAAATGCATGACGTCACAAAAATAAATGACGTCACAAAATACATAACGTCACAAAAATAAATGACGTCACAAAATAAATAACGTCACAAAAATAAATGACGTCACAAAATAAATAACGTCAGAAAAATAAATAACGTGACAAAATAAATAACGTCACAAAATAAATTACGTCACAAAAATAAATGACGTCACAAAAATACATAACGTCACAAAAATAAATGACGTCACGAAAAAAATGACGTCACAAAAATAAATGACGTCACAAGAATAAATGACGCCACAAAATACATAATGTCACAAAAATAATTGAGGTCACAAAATACATAACGTCACAAAAATAAATGACGTCACAAAAATACATAACGTCACAAAAATAATTGATGTCACAAAAAATGACGTCACTAAAATAAATGACGTCACTAAATAAATGACGTCAGAAAATACGTAAGGTCACAAAAATAAATGACGTCACAAAATAAATAACCCCAGAAAAATAAATAACGTCAAAAAAATAAAAGACGTCACAAAATACATAACGTCGCAAAAATAATTATGGTCACAAAATACATAACGTCACAAAAATGAATGACGTCACAAAAATACATAACGTCACAAAAATAAATGTCACAAAAATTTACGTCACAAAAATAAATGACGTCACAAAATACACAACGTCACTAAATAAATGATGTCAGAAAATACGTAACGTCACAATAATAAATGACGTCACAAAATAAATAACTCCAGAAAAATAAATAACGTCAAAAAAATAAATGACATCACAAAATACATAAAGTCGCAAAAATAATTAAGGTCACAAAGTACGTAACGTCACAAAAATAAATGACGTCACAAAAATACATAACGTCACAAAAATAAATGACGTTACAAAAAAATGACGTCACAAAAATAAATGACGGCACAAAAATAATTTAGGTCACAAAATAAATAACGTCACAAAAATAAATGACTTCAAAAAATACATAACGTCACAAAATTAAATGACGTCACAAAATACATAACGTCACAAAAATAAATGACGTCACCAAATACATAACGTCACAAAAATAATTGAGGTCACAAAATACATAACGTCACAAAATTAAATGACGTCACAAAATACATATCGTCACAAAAATAATTGAGGTCACAAAATACATAACGTCACAAGAAATGACGCCACTAAATACATAAGGTCACAAAAATGAATGACATCACAAAATACATAACGTCACAAAAATAAATGACGTCACAAAATTAATAACGTCACAAAAATTAATGACGTCACAAAATAAATAACGTCAGAAAAATAAATAACGTGACAAAATAAATAACGTCACAAAAATAAATGACGTCACAAAATACAACGTCACTAAATTAATGATGTCAGAAAATACGTAACTTCACAATAATAAATGACGTCACAAAATAAATAACTTCAGAAAAATAAATAACGTCAAAAAATAAATGACGTCACAAAATACATAAAGTCGCAAAAATAAATGACGTCACAAAATAAATAACTCCAGAAATAATAAATAACGTCAAAAAAATAAATGACGTCACAAAATACATAAAGTCGCAAAAATAATTAAGGTCACAAAATACATAACGTCACAAAAATAAATGACGTCACAAAAATACATAACGTCACAAAAATAATTGATGTCACAAAAAATGACGTCACAAAAATAAATGACGTCACTAAATAAATGACGTCAGAAAATACGTAACGTCACAAAAATAAATGACGTCACAAAATAAATAACCCCAGAAAAATAAATAACGTCAAAAAAATAAAAGACGTCACAAAATACATAACGTCGCAAAAATAATTAAGGTCACAAAATACATAACGTCACAAAAATAAATGACGTCACAAAAATACATAACGTCACAAAAATAAATGACGTTACAAAAAAATGACGTCACAAAAATAAATGACGGCACAAAAATAATTTAGGTCACAAAATAAATAACGTCACAAAAATAAATGACTTCAAAAAATACATAACGTCACAAAATTAAATGACGTCACAAAATACACAACGTCACTAAATAAATGATGTCAGAAAATACGTAACGTCACAATAATAAATGACGTCACAAAATAAATAACTCCAGAAATAATAAATAACGTCAAAAAAATAAATGACGTCACAAAATACATAAAGTCGCAAAAATAATTAAGGTCACAAAATACATAACGTCACAAAAATAAATGACGTCACAAAAATACATAACGTCACAAAAATAAATGACGTTACAAAAAAATGACGTCACAAAAATAAATGACGGCACAAAAATAATTTAGGTCACAAAATAAATAACGTCACAAAAATAAATGACTTCAAAAAATACATAACGTCACAAAATTAAATGACGTCACAAAATACATAACGTCACAAAAATAAATGACATCACCAAATACATAACGTCACAAAAATAATTGAGGTCACAAAATACATAACGTCACAAAAATAATTGAGGTCACAAAATACATAACGTCACAAAATTAAATGACGTCACAAAATACATATCGTCACAAAAATAATTGAGGTCACAAAATACATAACCTCACAAGAAATGACGCCACTAAATACATAAGGTCACAAAAATGAATGACATCACAAAATACATAACGTCACAAAAATAATTGAGGTCACAAAATACATGACGTCACAAAAATAAATGACGTCACAAAATAAATAACGTCAGAAAAATAAATAACGTCACAAAATAAATAACGTCACAAAATAAATAACGTCACAAAAATAAATGACGTCACAAAAATACATAACGTCACAAAAATAAATGACGTCACGAAAAAAATGACGTCACAAAAATAAATGACGTCGCAAAAATAATTGAGGTCACAAAATAAATAACGTCACAAAAATAAGTGACTTCACAAAAATAAATGACGTCACAAGAATAAATGACGCCACAAAATACATAACGTCACAAAAATAATTGAGGTCACAAAATACATAACGTAACAAAAATAAATGACGTCACAAAAATACATAACGTCACAAAAATTATTGATGTCACAAAAAATGACGTCACAAAAATAAATGACGTCACTAAATAAATGACGTCAGAAAATACGTAACGTCACAAAAATAAATGACGTCACAAAATAAATAACCCCAGAAAAATAAATAACGTCAAAAAAATAAAAGACGTCAAAAAATACATATCGTCGCAAAAATAATTATGGTCACAAAATACATAACGTCACAAAAATGAATGACGTCACAAAAATACATAACGTCACAAAAATAAATGTCACAAAAATTTACGTCACAAAAATAAATGACGTCACAAAATACACAACGTCACTAAATAAATGATGTCAGAAAATACGTAACGTCACAATAATAAATGACGTCACAAAATAAATAACTCCAGAAAAATAAATAACGTCAAAAAAATAAATGACGTCACAAAATACATAAAGTCGCAAAAATAATTAAGGTCACAAAATACATAACGTCACAAAAATAAGTGACGTCACAAAAATACATAACGTCACAAAAATAAATGACGTTACAAAAAAATGACGTCACAAAAATAAATGACGGCACAAAAATAATTTAGGTCACAAAATAAATAACGTCACAAAAATAAATGACTTCAAAAAATACATAACGTCACAAAATTAAATGACGTCACAAAATACATAACGTCACAAAAATAAATAACGTCACAAAAATAAATGACGTCACCAAATACATATCGTCACAAAAATAATTGAGGTCACAAAATACATAACGTCACAAAAATAATTGAGGTCACAAAATACATAACGTCACAAAATTAAATGACGTCACAAAATACATATCGTCACAAAAATAATTGAGGTCACAAAATACATAACGTCACAAGAAATGACGCCACTAAATACATAAGGTCACAAAAATGAATGACATCACAAAATAAATAACGTCACAAAAATAATTGAGGTCACAAAATACATGACGTCACAAAAATAAATGACGTCACAAAATAAATAACGTCAGAAAAATAAATAACGTCACAAAATAAATAACGTCACAAAATAAATAATGTCACAAAAATAAATGACGTCACAAAAATACATAACGTCACAAAAATAAATGACGTCACGAAAAAAATGACGTCACAAAAATAAATGACGTCACAAAAATAATTGAGGTCACAAAATAAATAACGTCACAAAAATAAGTGACTTCACAAAAATAAATGACGTCACAAAAATAAATAACGTCACAAAAATAAATGACGTCACAAAAATAAATGACGTCAAAAATAAATGACGTCACAAAATACATAACGTCACAAAAATAAATGACGTCACAAAAATTAATTAAGTCACAAAATACATAACGTCACAAAAATAAATGACGTCACAAAATACACAACGTCACAAAAATAAATGACGTCACAAAATACATAACGTCACAAAAATAAATGACGTCACAAAATACATAACGTCACAAAAATAAATGACTTCACAAAAATTAATTAAGTCACAAAATACATAACTTCACAAAAATAAATGACGTCACAAAAATTAATTACGTCACAAAATACATAACGTCACAAAAATAAATGACGTCACAAAATACATAACGTCACAAAAATAAATGGCGTCACAAAATACATAACGTAACAAAAATAAATGACGTCACAAAATACATAACGTCACAAAAAAATGACGTCTCAAAATACATAACGTCACAAAAAAAAGACGTCACAGAATACATAACGTAACAAAAATAAATGACGTCACAAAATATTAATTATGTCACAAAATACATAAAGTCACAAAAATAAATGACGTCACAAAATATTAATTACAAAAATAAATGAGGTCCCCAAATACATAACGTCACAAAAATAATTGAGGTCAAAAAATACATGAATTCACAAAAATAAATGACGTCACAAAATACATAACGTCACAAAAATAAATGACGTCACAAAATAATTAACGTCACAAAAAAAATTAAGTAGCAAAAATTAATGACGTCACAAAATACATAACGTAAAAATATAAATGACGTCAAAAATACATAACGTCACAAAAATAAATGACGTCACAAAATAGATAACGTCACAAAAATAATTGAGGTCACAAAATACATAACGTCACAAAAAATGACGCCACAAAATACATAAGGTCACAAAAATAAATGACATCACAAAATACACAACATCGCAAAAATAAATGACGTCACAAGAAATAAATGACGTCACACAATACATAACGTCGCGAAAATAATTAAGGTCACAAAATACATAACGTCAAAAAAATAAATGACGTCACAAAAATACATAACGTCACTAAAATAAATGACGTTACAAAAAAATGACGTCACAAAAATAAATGACGGCACAAAAATAATTTAGGTCACAAAATAAATAACGTCACAAAAATAAATGACTTCAAAAAATACATAACGTCACAAAATTAAATGAGGTCACAAAATGCATGACGTCACAAAAATAAATGACGTCACAAAATACATAACGTCACAAAAATAAATGACGTCACAAAATAAATAACGTCACAAAAATAAATGACGTCACAAAATAAATAACGTCAGAAAAATAAATAACGTGACAAAATAAATAACGTCACAAAATAAATTACGTCACAAAAATAAATGACGTCACAAAATACATAACGTCACAAAAATAAATGACGTCACGAAAAAAATGACGTCACAAAAATAAATGACGTCACAAGAATAAATGACCCCACAAAATACATAACGTCACAAAAATAATTGAGGTCACAAAATGCATGACGTCACAAAAATAAATGACGTCACAAAATACATAACGTCACAAAAATAAATGACGTCACAAAATAAATAACGTCACAAAAATAAATGACGTCACAAAATAAATAACGTCAGAAAAATAAATAACGTGACAAAATAAATAACGTCACAAAATAAATTACGTCACAAAAATAAATGACGTCACAAAAATACATAACGTCACAAAAATAAATGACGTCACGAAAAAAATGACGTCACAAAAATAAATGACGTCACAAGAATAAATGACGCCACAAAATACATAATGTCACAAAAATAATTGAGGTCACAAAATACATAACGTCACAAAAATGAATGACGTCACAAAAATACATAACGTCACAAAAATAATTGATGTCACAAAAAATGACGTCACTAAAATAAATGACGTCACTAAATAAATGACGTCAGAAAATACGTAAGGTCACAAAAATAAATGACGTCACAAAATAAATAACCCCAGAAAAATAAATAACGTCAAAAAAATAAAAGACGTCACAAAATACATAACGTCGCAAAAATAATTATGGTCACAAAATACATAACGTCACAAAAATGAATGACGTCACAAAAATAAATAACGTCACAAAAATAAATGTCACAAAAATTTACGTCACAAAAATAAATGACGTCACAAAATACACAACGTCACTAAATAAATGATGTCAGAAAATACGTAACGTCACAATAATAAATGACGTCACAAAATAAATAACTCCAGAAAAATAAATAACGTCAAAAAAATAAATGACATCACAAAATACATAAAGTCGCAAAAATAATTAAGGTCACAAAGTACGTAACGTCACAAAAATAAATGACGTCACAAAAATACATAACGTCACAAAAATAAATGACGTTACAAAAAAATGACGTCACAAAAATAAATGACGGCACAAAAATAATTTAGGTCACAAAATAAATAACGTCACAAAAATAAATGACTTCAAAAAATACATAACGTCACAAAATTAAATGACGTCACAAAATACATAACGTCACAAAAATAAATGACGTCACCAAATACATAACGTCACAAAAATAATTGAGGTCACAAAATACATAACGTCACAAAAATAATTGAGGTCACAAAATACATAACGTCACAAAATTAAATGACGTCACAAAATACATATCGTCACAAAAATAATTGAGGTCACAAAATACATAACGTCACAAGAAATGACGCCACTAAATACATAAGGTCACAAAAATGAATGACATCACAAAATACATAACGTCACAAAAATAAATGACGTCACAAAATTAATAACGTCACAAAAATTAATGACGTCACAAAATAAATAACGTCAGAAAAATAAATAACGTGACAAAATAAATAACGTCACAAAAATAAATGACGTCACAAAATACAACGTCACTAAATTAATGATGTCAGAAAATACGTAACTTCACAATAATAAATGACGTCACAAAATAAATAACTCCAGAAAAATAAATAACGTCAAAAAAATAAATGACGTCACAAAATAAATAACTCCAGAAATAATAAATAACGTCAAAAAAATAAATGACGTCACAAAATACATAAAGTCGCAAAAATAATTAAGGTCACAAAATACATAACGTCACAAAAATAAATGACGTCACAAAAATACATAACGTCACAAAAATAATTGATGTCACAAAAAATGACGTCACAAAAATAAATGACGTCACTAAATAAATGACGTCAGAAAATACGTAACGTCACAAAAATAAATGACGTCACAAAATAAATAACCCCAGAAAAATAAATAACGTCAAAAAAATAAAAGACGTCACAAAATACATAACGTCGCAAAAATAATTAAGGTCACAAAATACATAACGTCACAAAAATAAATGACGTCACAAAAATACATAACGTCACAAAAATAAATGACGTTACAAAAAAATGACGTCACAAAAATAAATGACGGCACAAAAATAATTTAGGTCACAAAATAAATAACGTCACAAAAATAAATGACTTCAAAAAATACATAACGTCACAAAATTAAATGACGTCACAAAATACACAACGTCACTAAATAAATGATGTCAGAAAATACGTAACGTCACAATAATAAATGACGTCACAAAATAAATAACTCCAGAAATAATAAATAACGTCAAAAAAATAAATGACGTCACAAAATACATAAAGTCGCAAAAATAATTAAGGTCACAAAATACATAACGTCACAAAAATAAATGACGTCACAAAAATACATAACGTCACAAAAATAAATGACGTTACAAAAAAATGACGTCACAAAAATAAATGACGGCACAAAAATAATTTAGGTCACAAAATAAATAACGTCACAAAAATAAATGACTTCAAAAAATACATAACGTCACAAAATTAAATGACGTCACAAAATACATAACGTCACAAAAATAAATGACATCACCAAATACATAACGTCACAAAAATAATTGAGGTCACAAAATACATAACGTCACAAAAATAATTGAGGTCACAAAATACATAACGTCACAAAATTAAATGACGTCACAAAATACATATCGTCACAAAAATAATTGAGGTCACAAAATACATAACCTCACAAGAAATGACGCCACTAAATACATAAGGTCACAAAAATGAATGACATCACAAAATACATAACGTCACAAAAATAATTGAGGTCACAAAATACATGACGTCACAAAAATAAATGACGTCACAAAATAAATAACGTCAGAAAAATAAATAACGTCACAAAATAAATAACGTCACAAAATAAATAACGTCACAAAAATAAATGACGTCACAAAAATACATAACGTCACAAAAATAAATGACGTCACGAAAAAAATGACGTCACAAAAATAAATGACGTCGCAAAAATAATTGAGGTCACAAAATAAATAACGTCACAAAAATAAGTGACTTCACAAAAATAAATGACGTCACAAGAATAAATGACGCCACAAAATACATAATGTCACAAAAATAATTGAGGTCACAAAATACATAACGTCACAAAAATAAATGACGTCACAAAAATACATAACGTCACAAAAATAATTGATGTCACAAAAAATGACGTCACTAAAATAAATGACGTCACTAAATAAATGACGTCAGAAAATACGTAAGGTCACAAAAATAAATGACGTCACAAAATAAATAACCCCAGAAAAATAAATAACGTCAAAAAAATAAAAGACGTCACAAAATACATAACGTCGCAAAAATAATTATGGTCACAAAATACATAACGTCACAAAAATGAATGACGTCACAAAAATACATAACGTCACAAAAATAAATGTCACAAAAATTTACGTCACAAAAATAAATGACGTCACAAAATACACAACGTCACTAAATAAATGATGTCAGAAAATACGTAACGTCACAATAATAAATGACGTCACAAAATAAATAACTCCAGAAAAATAAATAACGTCAAAAAAATAAATGACATCACAAAATACATAAAGTCGCAAAAATAATTAAGGTCACAAAGTACGTAACGTCACAAAAATAAATGACGTCACAAAAATACATAACGTCACAAAAATAAATGACGTTACAAAAAAATGACGTCACAAAAATAAATGACGGCACAAAAATAATTTAGGTCACAAAATAAATAACGTCACAAAAATAAATGACTTCAAAAAATACATAACGTCACAAAATTAAATGACGTCACAAAATACATAACGTCACAAAAATAAATGACGTCACCAAATACATAACGTCACAAAAATAATTGAGGTCACAAAATACATAACGTCACAAAAATAATTGAGGTCACAAAATACATAACGTCACAAAATTAAATGACGTCACAAAATACATATCGTCACAAAAATAATTGAGGTCACAAAATACATAACGTCACAAGAAATGACGCCACTAAATACATAAGGTCACAAAAATGAATGACATCACAAAATACATAACGTCACAAAAATAAATGACGTCACAAAATTAATAACGTCACAAAAATTAATGACGTCACAAAATAAATAACGTCAGAAAAATAAATAACGTGACAAAATAAATAACGTCACAAAAATAAATGACGTCACAAAATACAACGTCACTAAATTAATGATGTCAGAAAATACGTAACGTCACAATAATAAATGACGTCACAAAATAAATAACTCCAGAAAAATAAATAACGTCAAAAAAATAAATGACGTCACAAAATACATAAAGTCGCAAAAATAAATGACGTCACAAAATAAATAACTCCAGAAATAATAAATAACGTCAAAAAAATAAATGACGTCACAAAATACATAAAGTCGCAAAAATAATTAAGGTCACAAAATACATAACGTCACAAAAATAAATGACGTCACAAAAATACATAACGTCACAAAAATAATTGATGTCACAAAAAATGACGTCACAAAAATAAATGACGTCACTAAATAAATGACGTCAGAAAATACGTAACGTCACAAAAATAAATGACGTCACAAAATAAATAACCCCAGAAAAATAAATAACGTCAAAAAAATAAAAGACGTCACAAAATACATAACGTCGCAAAAATAATTAAGGTCACAAAATACATAACGTCACAAAAATAAATGACGTCACAAAAATACATAACGTCACAAAAATAAATGACGTTACAAAAAAATGACGTCACAAAAATAAATGACGGCACAAAAATAATTTAGGTCACAAAATAAATAACGTCACAAAAATAAATGACTTCAAAAAATACATAACGTCACAAAATTAAATGACGTCACAAAATACACAACGTCACTAAATAAATGATGTCAGAAAATACGTAACGTCACAATAATAAATGACGTCACAAAATAAATAACTCCAGAAATAATAAATAACGTCAAAAAAATAAATGACGTCACAAAATACATAAAGTCGCAAAAATAATTAAGGTCACAAAATACATAACGTCACAAAAATAAATGACGTCACAAAAATACATAACGTCACAAAAATAAATGACGTTACAAAAAAATGACGTCACAAAAATAAATGACGGCACAAAAATAATTGAGGTCACAAAATAAATAACGTCACAAAAATAAGTGACTTCACAAAAATAAATGACGTCACAAAAATAAATAACGTCTAAAAAATAAATGACGTCACAAAAATAAATGACGTCACAAAATACACAACGTCACTAAATAAATGATGTCAGAAAATACGTAACGTCACAATAATAAATGACGTCACAAAATAAATAACTCCAGAAATAATAAATAACGTCAAAAAAATAAATGACGTCACAAAATACATAACGTCACAAAAATAATTGAGGTCACAAAATACATAACGTCACAAAAATAATTGAGGTCACAAAATACATAACGTCACAAAATTAAATGACGTCACAAAATACATATCGTCACAAAAATAATTGAGGTCACAAAATACATAACCTCACAAGAAATGACGCCACTAAATACATAAGGTCACAAAAATGAATGACATCACAAAATACATAACGTCACAAAAATAATTGAGGTCACAAAATACATGACGTCACAAAAATAAATGACGTCACAAAATAAATAACGTCAGAAAAATAAATAACGTCACAAAATAAATAACGTCACAAAATAAATAACGTCACAAAAATAAATGACGTCACAAAAATACATAACGTCACAAAAATAAATGACGTCACGAAAAAAAATGACGTCACAAAAATAAATGACGTCGCAAAAATAATTGAGGTCACAAAATAAATAACGTCACAAAAATAAGTGACTTCACAAAAATAAATGACGTCACAAAAATAAATAACGTCACAAAAATAAATGACGTCACAAAAATAAATGACGTCAAAAATAAATGACGTCACAAAATACATAACGTCACAAAAATAAATGACGTCACAAAAATTAATTAAGTCACAAAATACATAACGTCACAAAAATAAATTACGTCACAAAATACATAACGTCACAAAATACATAACGTCACAAAAATAAATGGCGTCACAAAATACATAACGTCACAAAAATAAATGACGTCACAAAATACATAACGTCACAAAAATAAATGACGTCACAAAATACATAACGTCACAAAAAAATGACGTCACAAAATACATAACGTCACAAAAATAAATGACGTCACAAAATACATAACGTCACAAAAATAAATGACGTCACAAAATACATAACGTCACAAAAATAAATGACGTCACAAAATATATAACGTCACAAAAATATATGACGTCACAAAAATTAATTAAGTCACAAAATACATAACTTCACAAAAATAAATGACATCACAAAAATTAATTACGTCACAAAATACATAACGTCACAAAAATAAATGACGTCACAAAATACATAACGTCACAAAAATAAATGGCGTCACAAAATACATAACGTAACAAAAATAAATGACGTCACAAAATACATAACGTCACAAAAAAATGACGTCACAAAATACATAACGTCACAAAAAAAAGACGTCACAAAAAACATAACGTCACAAAAATAAATGACGTCACAAAATATTAATTATGTCACAAAATACATAACGTCACAAAAATAAATGACGTCGCAAAATATATATTACAAAAATAAATGAGGTCCCCAAATACATAACGTCACAAAAATAATTGAGGTCAAAAAATACATGAATTCACAAAAATAAATGACGTCACAAAATACATAACGTCACAAAAATAAATGACGTCACAAAATAAATAACGTCAAAAAAAAATTAAGTAGCAAAAATTAATGACGTCACAAAATACATAACGCAAAAAAATAAATGACGTCAAAAATACATAACGTCACAAAAATAAATGACGTCACAAAATAGATAACGTCACAAAAATAATTGAGGTCACAAAATACATAACGTCACAAAAAATGACGCCACAAAATACATAAGGTCACAAAAATAAATGACATCACAAAATACATAACATCGAAAAAATAAATGACGTCACAAGAAATAAATGACGTCACGAAATAAATAACGTCGCGAAAATAATTAAGGTCACAAAATGCATGACGTCACAAAAATAAATGACGTCACAAAATACATAACGTCACAAAAATAAATGACGTCACAAAATAAATGACGTCACGATAATAAATGACGTCACAAAATAAATAACGTCAGAAAAATAAATAACGTGACAAAATAAATAACGTCACAAAATAAATTACGTCACAAAAATAAATGACGTCACAAAAATACATAACGTCACAAAAATAAATGACGTCACGAAAAAAATGACATCACAAAAATAAATGACGTCACAAGAATAAATGACGCCACAAAATACATAACGTCACAAAAATAATTGAGGTCACAAAATACATAACGTCACAAAAATAAATGACGTCACAAAAATACATAACGTCACAAAAATAATTGATGTCACAAAAAATGACGTCACAAAAATAAATGACGTCACTAAATAAATGACGTCAGAAAATACGTAACGTCACAAAAATAAATGACGTCACAAAATAAATAACCCCAGAAAAATAAATAACGTCAAAAAAATAAAAGACGTCACAAAATACATAACGTCGCAAAAATATTTATGGTCACAAAATAAATAACGTCACAAAAATAAATGACTTCAAAAAATACATAACGTCACAAAATTAAATGAGGTCACAAAATGCATGACGTCACAAAAATAAATGACGTCACAAAATACATAACGTCACAAAAATAAATGACGTCACAAAATAAATAACGTCACAAAAATAAATGACGTCACAAAATAAATAACGTCAGAAAAATAAATAACGTGACAAAATAAATAACGTCACAAAATAAATTACGTCACAAAAATAAATGACGTCACAAAATACATAACGTCACTAAAATAAATGACGTCACGAAAAAAATGACGTCACAAAAATAAATGACGTCACAAGAATAAATGACGCCACAAAATACATAACGTCACAAAAATAATTGAGGTCACAAAATGCATGACGTCACAAAAATAAATGACGTCACAAAATACATAACGTGACAAAAATAAATGACGTCACAAAATAAATAACGTCACAAAAATAAATGACGTCACAAAATAAATAACGTCAGAAAAATACATAACGTGACAAAATAAATAACGTCACAAAATAAATTACGTCACAAAAATAAATGACGTCACAAAATAAATAACCCCAGAAAAATAAATAACGTCAAAAAAATAAAAGACGTCACAAAATACATAACGTCGCAAAAATAATTATGGTCACAAAATACATAACTTCACAAAAATGAATGACGTCACAAAAATACATAACGTCACAAAAATAAATGTCACAAAAATTTACGTCACAAAAATAAATGACGTCACAAAATACACAACGTCACTAAATAAATGATGTCAGAAAATACGTAACGTCACAATAATAAATGACGTCACAAAATAAATAACTCCAGAAAAATAAATAACGTCAAAAAAATAAATGACGTCACAAAATACATAAAGTCGCAAAAATAATTAAGGTCACAAAATACATAACGTCACAAAAATAATTGAGGTCAAAAAATACATGAATTCACAAAAATAAATGACGTCACAAAATACATAACGTAACAAAAATAAATGACGTCACAAAATAAATAACGTCACAAAAAAAAATAAGTAGCAAAAATTAATGACGTCATAAAATACATAACGTAAAAACATAAATGACGTCAAAAATACATAACGTCACAAAAATAAATGACGTCACAAAATAGATAACGTCACAAAAATAATTGAGGTCACAAAATACATAACGTCACAAAAAATGACGCCACAAAATACATAAGGTCACAAAAATAAATGACATCACAAAATACATAACATCGCAAAAATAAATGACGTCACAAAATACATAACGTCGCGAAAATAATTAAGGTCACAAAATACATAACGTCACAGAAATAAATGACGTCACAAAAATACATAACGTCACTAAAATAAATGACGTTACAAAAAAATGACGTCACAAAAATAAATGACGGCACAAAAATAATTTAGGTCACAAAATAAATAACGTCACAAAAATAAATGACTTCAAAAAATACATAACGTCACAAAATTAAATGAGGTCACAAAATGCATGACGTCACAAAAATAAATGACGTCACAAAATACATAACGTCACAAAAATAAATGACGTCACAAAATAAATAACGTCACAAAAATAAATGACGTCACAAAATAAATAACGTCAGAAAAATAAATAACGTGAAAAAATAAATAACGTCACAAAATAAATTACGTCACAAAAATAAATGACGTCACAAAATACATAACGTCACTAAAATAAATGACGTCAAGAAAAAAATGTTGTCACAAAAATAAATGACGTCACAAGAATAAATGACGCCACAAAATACATAACGTCACAAAAATAATTGAGGTCACAAAATGCATGACGTCACAAAAATAAATGACGTCACAAAATACATAACGTCACAAAAATAAATGACGTCACAAAATAAATAACGTCACAAAAATAAATGACGTCACAAAATAAATAACGTCAGAAAAATACATAACGTGACAAAATAAATAACGTCACAAAATAAATGACGTCACAAAAATAAATGACGTCACAAAAATACATAACGTCACAAAAATAAATGACGTCACGAAAAAAATGACGTCACAAAAATAAATGACGTCACAAGAATAAATGACGCCACAAAATACATAACGTCACAAAAATAAATGACGTCACAAAATACAAAACGTCACAAAAATAAATGACGTCACAAAATACATAACGTCACAAAATAAATGACGTCACAAAAATAAATGACGTCACAAAATACATAACGTCACAAAAATAAATGACGTCACGAAAAAAATGACGTCACAAAAATAAATTACGTCACAAGAATAAATGACGCCACAAAATACATAACGTCACAAAAATAATTGAGGTCACAAAATGCATGACGTCACAAAAATAAATGACGTCACAAAATACATAACGTCACAAAAATAAATGACGTCAAAAAATAAATAACGTCACAAAAATAAATGACGTCACAAAATACAAAACGTCACAAAAATAAATGACGTCACAAAATACATAACGTCACAAAAATAAATTACGTCACAAAAATTAATTAAGTCACAAAATACATAACTTCACAAAAATAAATGACGACACAAAAATTAATTATGTCACAAAATACATAACGTCACAAAATACATAACGTCACAAAAATAAATGACGTCACAAAATATTAATTACGTCACAAAATACATAACGTCACAAAAATAAATGACGTCACAAAATACAAAACGTCACAAAAATAAATGACGTCACAAAATACATAACGTCACAAAAATAAATTACGTCACAAAAATTAATTAAGTCACAAAATACATAACTTCACAAAAATAAATGACGACACAAAAATTAATTACGTCACAAAATACATAACGTCACAAAAATAAATGACGTCACAAAAGACATAACGTCACAAAATACATAACGTCACAAAAATAAATTGCGTCACAAAATACATAACGTCAAAAAAATAAATGACGTCACAAAATACATAACGTCACAAAAATAAATGACGTCACAAAATATATAACGTCACAAAAATAAATGACGTCACAAAATATTAATCACGTCACATAATGCATAATGTCATAAAAATAAATGACGTCAAAAAATACATAACGTCACAAAAATAAATGACGTCACAAAATACATAACGTCACATAAATAAATGACGTCACAAAATACATAACGTCACAAAAATAAATGACGTCACAAAAATTAATTAAGTCACAAAATACATAACGTCACAAAAATAAATTACGTCACAAAATACATAACGTCACAAAATACATAACGTCACAAAAATAAATGGCGTTACAAAATACATAACGTCAAAAAAATAAATGACGTCACAAAATACATAACGTCACAAAAATAAATGACGTCACAAAATACATAACGTCACAAAAATAAATGACGTCACAAAATACATAACGTCACAAAAATAAACGACGTCACAAAATACATAACGTCACAAAAATAAATGACGTCACAAAATACATAACGTCACAAAAATAAATGACGTCACAAAATACATAACGTCACAAAAATAAATGACGTCACAAAAATTAATTAAGTCACAAAATACATAACTTCAAAAAAATAAATGACGTCACAAAAATTAATTACGTCACAAAATACATAACGTCACAAAAATAAATGACGTCACAAAATACATAACGTTACAAAAATAAATGGCGTCACAAAATACATAACGTAACAAAAATAAATGACGTCACAAAATACATAACGTCACAAAAAAATGACGTCACAAAATACATAACGTCACAAAAAAAAGACGTCACAAAATACATAACGTCACAAAAATAAATGACGTCACAAAATATTAATTATGTCACAAAATACATAAAGTCACAAAAATAAATGACGTCACAAAATATTAATTACAAAAATAAATGAGGTCCCCAAATACATAACGTCACAAAAAAAATTGAGGTCAAAAAATACATGAATTCACAAAAATAAATGACGTCACAAAATACATAACGTCACAAAAATAAATGACGTCACAAAATAAATAACGTCACAAAAAAAATAAGTAGCAAAAATTAATGACGTCATAAAATACATAACGTAAAAACATAAATGACGTCAAAAATACATAACGTCACAAAAATAAATGACGTCACAAAATAGATAACGTCACAAAAATAATTGAGGTCACAAAATACATAACGTCACAAAAAATGACGCCACAAAATACATAAGGTCACAAAAATAAATGACATCACAAAATACATAACATTGCAAAAATAAATGACGTCACAAGAAATAAATGACGTCACAAAATACATAACGTCACAAAAATAAATGACGTCACAAAATAAATAACGTCACAAAAATAAATGACGTCACAAAATAAATAACGTCAGAAAAATAAATAACGTGACAAAATAAATAACGTCACAAAATAAATTACGTCACAAAAATAAATGACGTCACAAAATACATAACGTCACTAAAATAAATGACGTCACGAAAAAAATGACGTCACAAAAATAAATGACGTCACAAGAATAAATGACGCCACAAAATACATAACGTCACAAAAATAATTGAGGTCACAAAATGCATGACGTCACAAAAATAAATGACGTCACAAAATACATAACGTGACAAAAATAAATGACGTCACAAAATAAATAACGTCACAAAAATAAATGACGTCACAAAATAAATAACGTCAGAAAAATACATAACGTGACAAAATAAATAACGTCACAAAATAAATTACGTCACAAAAATAAATGACGTCACAAAAATACATAACGTCACAAAAATAAATGACGTCACGAAAAAAATGACGTCACAAAAATAAATGACGTCACAAGAATAAATGACGCCACAAAATACATAACGTCACAAAAATAAATGACGTCACAAAAATACATAACGTCACAAAAATAATTGATGTCACAAAAAATGACGTCACAAAAATAAATGACATCACTAAATAAATGACGTCAGAAAATACGTATCGTCACAAAAATAAATGACGTCACAAAATAAATAACCCCAGAAAAATAAATAACGTCACAAAAATAAATGACGTCACAAAATAAATAACGTCACAAAAAAAATAAGTAGCAAAAATTAATGACGTCATAAAATACATAACGTAAAAACATAAATGACGTCAAAAATACATAACGTCACAAAAATAAATGACGTCACAAAATAGATAACGTCACAAAAATAATTGAGGTCACAAAATACATAACGTCACAAAAAATGACGCCACAAAATACATAAGGTCACAAAAATAAATGACATCACAAAATACACAACATCGCAAAAATAAATGACGTCACAAGAAATAAATGACGTCACAAAATACATAACGTCGCGAAAATAATTAAGGTCACAAAATACATAACGTCACAAAAATAAATGACGTCACAAAAATACATAACGTCACTAAAATAAATGACGTTACAAAAAAATGACGTCACAAAAAAAAATGACGGCACAAAAATAATTTAGGTCACAAAATAAATAACGTCACAAAAATAAATGACTTCAAAAAATACATAACGTCACAAAATTAAATGAGGTCACAAAATGCATGACGTCACAAAAATAAATGACGTCACAAAATACATAACGTCACAAAAATAAATGACGTCACAAAATAAATAACGTCACAAAAATAAATGACGTCACAAAATAAATAACGTCAGAAAAATAAATAACGTGAAAAAATAAATAACGTCACAAAATAAATTACGTCACAAAAATAAATGACGTCACAAAATACATAACGTCACTAAAATAAATGACGTCACGAAAAAATGTTGTCACAAAAATAAATGACGTCACAAGAATAAATGACGCCACAAAATACATAACGTCACAAAAATAATTGAGGTCACAAAATGCATGACGTCACAAAAATAAATGACGTCAAAAAATACATAACGTCACAAAAATAAATGACGTCACAAAATAAATAACGTCACAAAAATAAATGACGTCACAAAATAAATAACGTCAGAAAAATACATAACGTGACAAAATAAATAACGTCACAAAATAAATTACGTCACAAAAATAAATGACGTCACAAAATAAATAACCCCAGAAAAATAAATAACGTCAAAAAAATAAAAGACGTCACAAAATACATAACGTCGCAAAAATAATTATGGTCACAAAATACATAACTTCACAAAAATGAATGACGTCACAAAAATACATAACGTCACAAAAATAAATGTCACAAAAATTTACGTCACAAAAATAAATGACGTCACAAAATACACAACGTCACTAAATAAATGATGTCAGAAAATACGTAACGTCACAATAATAAATGACGTCACAAAATAAATAACTCCAGAAAAATAAATAACGTCAAAAAAATAAATGACGTCACAAAATACATAAAGTCGCAAAAATAATTAAGGTCACAAAATACATAACGTCACAAAAATAATTGAGGTCAAAAAATACATGAATTCACAAAAATAAATGACGTCACAAAATACATAACGTAACAAAAATAAATGACGTCACAAAATAAATAACGTCACAAAAAAAAATAAGTAGCAAAAATTAATGACGTCATAAAATACATAACGTAAAAACATAAATGACGTCAAAAATACATAACGTCACAAAAATAAATGACGTCACAAAATAGATAACGTCACAAAAATAATTGAGGTCACAAAATACATAACGTCACAAAAAATGACGCCACAAAATACATAAGGTCACAAAAATAAATGACATCACAAAATACATAACATCGCAAAAATAAATGACGTCACAAAATACATAACGTCGCGAAAATAATTAAGGTCACAAAATACATAACGTCACAGAAATAAATGACGTCACAAAAATACATAACGTCACTAAAATAAATGACGTTACAAAAAAATGACGTCACAAAAATAAATGACGGCACAAAAATAATTTAGGTCACAAAATAAATAACGTCACAAAAATAAATGACTTCAAAAAATACATAACGTCACAAAATTAAATGAGGTCACAAAATGCATGACGTCACAAAAATAAATGACGTCACAAAATACATAACGTCACAAAAATAAATGACGTCACAAAATAAATAACGTCACAAAAATAAATGACGTCACAAAATAAATAACGTCAGAAAAATAAATAACGTGAAAAAATAAATAACGTCACAAAATAAATTACGTCACAAAAATAAATGACGTCACAAAATACATAACGTCACTAAAATAAATGACGTCAAGAAAAAAATGTTGTCACAAAAATAAATGACGTCACAAGAATAAATGACGCCACAAAATACATAACGTCACAAAAATAATTGAGGTCACAAAATGCATGACGTCACAAAAATAAATGACGTCACAAAATACATAACGTCACAAAAATAAATGACGTCACAAAATAAATAACGTCACAAAAATAAATGACGTCACAAAATAAATAACGTCAGAAAAATACATAACGTGACAAAATAAATAACGTCACAAAATAAATGACGTCACAAAAATAAATGACGTCACAAAAATACATAACGTCACAAAAATAAATGACGTCACGAAAAAAATGACGTCACAAAAATAAATGACGTCACAAGAATAAATGACGCCACAAAATACATAACGTCACAAAAATAAATGACGTCACAAAATACAAAACGTCACAAAAATAAATGACGTCACAAAATACATAACGTCACAAAATAAATGACGTCACAAAAATAAATGACGTCACAAAATACATAACGTCACAAAAATAAATGACGTCACGAAAAAAATGACGTCACAAAAATAAATTACGTCACAAGAATAAATGACGCCACAAAATACATAACGTCACAAAAATAATTGAGGTCACAAAATGCATGACGTCACAAAAATAAATGACGTCACAAAATACATAACGTCACAAAAATAAATGACGTCAAAAAATAAATAACGTCACAAAAATAAATGACGTCACAAAATACAAAACGTCACAAAAATAAATGACGTCACAAAATACATAACGTCACAAAAATAAATTACGTCACAAAAATTAATTAAGTCACAAAATACATAACTTCACAAAAATAAATGACGACACAAAAATTAATTATGTCACAAAATACATAACGTCACAAAATACATAACGTCACAAAAATAAATGACGTCACAAAATATTAATTACGTCACAAAATACATAACGTCACAAAAATAAATGACGTCACAAAATACAAAACGTCACAAAAATAAATGACGTCACAAAATACATAACGTCACAAAAATAAATTACGTCACAAAAATTAATTAAGTCACAAAATACATAACTTCACAAAAATAAATGACGACACAAAAATTAATTACGTCACAAAATACATAACGTCACAAAAATAAATGACGTCACAAAAGACATAACGTCACAAAATACATAACGTCACAAAAATAAATTGCGTCACAAAATACATAACGTCAAAAAAATAAATGACGTCACAAAATACATAACGTCACAAAAATAAATGACGTCACAAAATATATAACGTCACAAAAATAAATGACGTCACAAAATATTAATCACGTCACATAATGCATAATGTCATAAAAATAAATGACGTCAAAAAATACATAACGTCACAAAAATAAATGACGTCACAAAATACATAACGTCACATAAATAAATGACGTCACAAAATACATAACGTCACAAAAATAAATGACGTCACAAAAATTAATTAAGTCACAAAATACATAACGTCACAAAAATAAATTACGTCACAAAATACATAACGTCACAAAATACATAACGTCACAAAAATAAATGGCGTTACAAAATACATAACGTCAAAAAAATAAATGACGTCACAAAATACATAACGTCACAAAAATAAATGACGTCACAAAATACATAACGTCACAAAAATAAATGACGTCACAAAATACATAACGTCACAAAAATAAACGACGTCACAAAATACATAACGTCACAAAAATAAATGACGTCACAAAATACATAACGTCACAAAAATAAATGACGTCACAAAATACATAACGTCACAAAAATAAATGACGTCACAAAAATTAATTAAGTCACAAAATACATAACTTCAAAAAAATAAATGACGTCACAAAAATTAATTACGTCACAAAATACATAACGTCACAAAAATAAATGACGTCACAAAATACATAACGTTACAAAAATAAATGGCGTCACAAAATACATAACGTAACAAAAATAAATGACGTCACAAAATACATAACGTCACAAAAAAATGACGTCACAAAATACATAACGTCACAAAAAAAAGACGTCACAAAATACATAACGTCACAAAAATAAATGACGTCACAAAATATTAATTATGTCACAAAATACATAAAGTCACAAAAATAAATGACGTCACAAAATATTAATTACAAAAATAAATGAGGTCCCCAAATACATAACGTCACAAAAAAAATTGAGGTCAAAAAATACATGAATTCACAAAAATAAATGACGTCACAAAATACATAACGTCACAAAAATAAATGACGTCACAAAATAAATAACGTCACAAAAAAAATAAGTAGCAAAAATTAATGACGTCATAAAATACATAACGTAAAAACATAAATGACGTCAAAAATACATAACGTCACAAAAATAAATGACGTCACAAAATAGATAACGTCACAAAAATAATTGAGGTCACAAAATACATAACGTCACAAAAAATGACGCCACAAAATACATAAGGTCACAAAAATAAATGACATCACAAAATACATAACATTGCAAAAATAAATGACGTCACAAGAAATAAATGACGTCACAAAATACATAACGTCACAAAAATAAATGACGTCACAAAATAAATAACGTCACAAAAATAAATGACGTCACAAAATAAATAACGTCAGAAAAATAAATAACGTGACAAAATAAATAACGTCACAAAATAAATTACGTCACAAAAATAAATGACGTCACAAAATACATAACGTCACTAAAATAAATGACGTCACGAAAAAAATGACGTCACAAAAATAAATGACGTCACAAGAATAAATGACGCCACAAAATACATAACGTCACAAAAATAATTGAGGTCACAAAATGCATGACGTCACAAAAATAAATGACGTCACAAAATACATAACGTGACAAAAATAAATGACGTCACAAAATAAATAACGTCACAAAAATAAATGACGTCACAAAATAAATAACGTCAGAAAAATACATAACGTGACAAAATAAATAACGTCACAAAATAAATTACGTCACAAAAATAAATGACGTCACAAAAATACATAACGTCACAAAAATAAATGACGTCACGAAAAAAATGACGTCACAAAAATAAATGACGTCACAAGAATAAATGACGCCACAAAATACATAACGTCACAAAAATAAATGACGTCACAAAAATACATAACGTCACAAAAATAATTGATGTCACAAAAAATGACGTCACAAAAATAAATGACATCACTAAATAAATGACGTCAGAAAATACGTATCGTCACAAAAATAAATGACGTCACAAAATAAATAACCCCAGAAAAATAAATAACGTCAAAAAAATAAAAGACGTCACAAAATACATAAAGTCGCAAAAATAATTAAGGTCACAAAATACATAACGTCACAAAAATAATTGAGGTCAAAAAAACATGAATTCACAAAAATAAATGACGTCACAAAATACACAACGTCACTAAATAAATGATGTCAGAAAATACGTAACGTCACAATAATAAATGATGTCACAAAATAAATAACTCCAGAAAAATAAATCACGTCAAAAAAATAAATGACGTCACAAAATACATAAAGTCGCAAAAATAATTAAGGTCACAAAATACATAACGTCACAAAAATAATTGAGGTCAAAAATACATGAATTCACAAAAATAAATGACGTCACAAAATACATAACGTCACAAAAATAAATGACGTCACAAAATAAATAACGTCACAAAAAAAATTAGTAGCAAAAATTAATGACGTCATAAAATACATAACGTAAAAACATAAATGACGTCAAAAATACATAACGTCACAAAAATAAATGACGTCACAAAATAGATAACGTCACAAAAATAATTGAGGTCACAAAATACATAACGTCACAAAAAATGACGCCACAAAATACATAAGGTCACAAAAATAAATGACATCACAAAATACACAACATCGCAAAAATAAATGACGTCACAAGAAATAAATGACGTCACAAAATACATAACGTCGCGAAAATAATTAAGGTCACAAAATACATAACGTCACAAAAATAAATGACGTCACAAAAATACATAACGTCACTAAAATAAATGACGTTACAAAAAAATGACGTCACAAAAAAAAATGACGGCACAAAAATAATTTAGGTCACAAAATAAATAACGTCACAAAAATAAATGACTTCAAAAAATACATAACGTCACAAAATTAAATGAGGTCACAAAATGCATGACGTCACAAAAATAAATGACGTCACAAAATACATAACGTCACAAAAATAAATGACGTCACAAAATAAATAACGTCACAAAAATAAATGACGTCACAAAATAAATAACGTCAGAAAAATAAATAACGTGAAAAAATAAATAACGTCACAAAATAAATTACGTCACAAAAATAAATGACGTCACAAAATACATAACGTCACTAAAATAAATGACGTCACGAAAAAATGTTGTCACAAAAATAAATGACGTCACAAGAATAAATGACGCCACAAAATACATAACGTCACAAAAATAATTGAGGTCACAAAATGCATGACGTCACAAAAATAAATGACGTCAAAAAATACATAACGTCACAAAAATAAATGACGTCACAAAATAAATAACGTCACAAAAATAAATGACGTCACAAAATAAATAACGTCAGAAAAATACATAACGTGACAAAATAAATAACGTCACAAAATAAATGACGTCACAAAAATAAATGACGTCACGAAAAAAATGACGTCATAAAAATAAATGACGTCACAAGAATAAATGACGCCACAAAATACATAACGTCACAAAAATAATTGAGGTCACAAAATACATAACGTCACAAAAATAAATGACGTCACAAAAATACATAACGTCACAAAAATAATTGATGTCACAAAAAATGACGTCACAAAAATAAATGACGTCACTAAATAAATGACGTCAGAAAATACGTAACGTCACAAAAATAAATGACGTCACAAAATAAATAACCCCAGAAAAATAAATAACGTCAAAAAAATAAAAGACGTCACAAAATACATAACGTCGCAAAAATAATTATGGTCACAAAATACATAGCTTCACAAAAATGAATGACGTCACAAAAATACATATCGTCACAAAAATAAATGTCACAAAAATTTACGTCACAAAAATAAATGACGTCACAAAATACACAACGTCACTAAATAAATGACGTCAGAAAATACGTAACGTCACTTAAATAAATGACGTCACAAAATAAATAACCCCAGAAAAATAAATAACGTCAAAAAAATAAAAGACGTCACAAAATACATAACGTCGCAAAAATAATTATGGTCACAAAATACATAACGTCACAAAAATAAATGACGTTACAAAAAAATGACGTCACAAAAATAAATGACGGCACAAAAATAATTTAGGTCACAAAATAAATAACGTCAAAAAAATAAATGACGTCACAAAATAGATAACGTCACAAAAATAATTGAGGTCACAAAATACATAACGTCACAAAAAATGACGCCACAAAATACATAAGGTCACAAAAATAAATGACATCACAAAATACATAACATCGCAAAAATAAATGACGTCACAAAATACATAACGTCGCGAAAATAATTAAGGTCACAAAATACATAACGTCACAGAAATAAATGACGTCACAAAAATACATAACGTCACTAAAATAAATGACGTTACAAAAAAATGACGTCACAAAAATAAATGACGGCACAAAAATAATTTAGGTCACAAAATAAATAACGTCACAAAAATAAATGACTTCAAAAAATACATAACGTCACAAAATTAAATGAGGTCACAAAATGCATGACGTCACAAAAATAAATGACGTCACAAAATACATAACGTCACAAAAATAAATGACGTCACAAAATAAATAACGTCACAAAAATAAATGACGTCACAAAATAAATAACGTCAGAAAAATAAATAACGTGAAAAAATAAATAACGTCACAAAATAAATTACGTCACAAAAATAAATGACGTCACAAAATACATAACGTCACTAAAATAAATGACGTCAAGAAAAAAATGTTGTCACAAAAATAAATGACGTCACAAGAATAAATGACGCCACAAAATACATAACGTCACAAAAATAATTGAGGTCACAAAATGCATGACGTCACAAAAATAAATGACGTCACAAAATACATAACGTCACAAAAATAAATGACGTCACAAAATAAATAACGTCACAAAAATAAATGACGTCACAAAATAAATAACGTCAGAAAAATACATAACGTGACAAAATAAATAACGTCACAAAATAAATGACGTCACAAAAATAAATGACGTCACAAAAATACATAACGTCACAAAAATAAATGACGTCACGAAAAAAATGACGTCACAAAAATAAATGACGTCACAAGAATAAATGACGCCACAAAATACATAACGTCACAAAAATAAATGACGTCACAAAATACAAAACGTCACAAAAATAAATGACGTCACAAAATACATAACGTCACAAAATAAATGACGTCACAAAAATAAATGACGTCACAAAATACATAACGTCACAAAAATAAATGACGTCACGAAAAAAATGACGTCACAAAAATAAATTACGTCACAAGAATAAATGACGCCACAAAATACATAACGTCACAAAAATAATTGAGGTCACAAAATGCATGACGTCACAAAAATAAATGACGTCACAAAATACATAACGTCACAAAAATAAATGACGTCAAAAAATAAATAACGTCACAAAAATAAATGACGTCACAAAATACAAAACGTCACAAAAATAAATGACGTCACAAAATACATAACGTCACAAAAATAAATTACGTCACAAAAATTAATTAAGTCACAAAATACATAACTTCACAAAAATAAATGACGACACAAAAATTAATTATGTCACAAAATACATAACGTCACAAAATACATAACGTCACAAAAATAAATGACGTCACAAAATATTAATTACGTCACAAAATACATAACGTCACAAAAATAAATGACGTCACAAAATACAAAACGTCACAAAAATAAATGACGTCACAAAATACATAACGTCACAAAAATAAATTACGTCACAAAAATTAATTAAGTCACAAAATACATAACTTCACAAAAATAAATGACGACACAAAAATTAATTACGTCACAAAATACATAACGTCACAAAAATAAATGACGTCACAAAAGACATAACGTCACAAAATACATAACGTCACAAAAATAAATTGCGTCACAAAATACATAACGTCAAAAAAATAAATGACGTCACAAAATACATAACGTCACAAAAATAAATGACGTCACAAAATATATAACGTCACAAAAATAAATGACGTCACAAAATATTAATCACGTCACATAATGCATAATGTCATAAAAATAAATGACGTCAAAAAATACATAACGTCACAAAAATAAATGACGTCACAAAATACATAACGTCACATAAATAAATGACGTCACAAAATACATAACGTCACAAAAATAAATGACGTCACAAAAATTAATTAAGTCACAAAATACATAACGTCACAAAAATAAATTACGTCACAAAATACATAACGTCACAAAATACATAACGTCACAAAAATAAATGGCGTTACAAAATACATAACGTCAAAAAAATAAATGACGTCACAAAATACATAACGTCACAAAAATAAATGACGTCACAAAATACATAACGTCACAAAAATAAATGACGTCACAAAATACATAACGTCACAAAAATAAACGACGTCACAAAATACATAACGTCACAAAAATAAATGACGTCACAAAATACATAACGTCACAAAAATAAATGACGTCACAAAATACATAACGTCACAAAAATAAATGACGTCACAAAAATTAATTAAGTCACAAAATACATAACTTCAAAAAAATAAATGACGTCACAAAAATTAATTACGTCACAAAATACATAACGTCACAAAAATAAATGACGTCACAAAATACATAACGTTACAAAAATAAATGGCGTCACAAAATACATAACGTAACAAAAATAAATGACGTCACAAAATACATAACGTCACAAAAAAATGACGTCACAAAATACATAACGTCACAAAAAAAAGACGTCACAAAATACATAACGTCACAAAAATAAATGACGTCACAAAATATTAATTATGTCACAAAATACATAAAGTCACAAAAATAAATGACGTCACAAAATATTAATTACAAAAATAAATGAGGTCCCCAAATACATAACGTCACAAAAAAAATTGAGGTCAAAAAATACATGAATTCACAAAAATAAATGACGTCACAAAATACATAACGTCACAAAAATAAATGACGTCACAAAATAAATAACGTCACAAAAAAAATAAGTAGCAAAAATTAATGACGTCATAAAATACATAACGTAAAAACATAAATGACGTCAAAAATACATAACGTCACAAAAATAAATGACGTCACAAAATAGATAACGTCACAAAAATAATTGAGGTCACAAAATACATAACGTCACAAAAAATGACGCCACAAAATACATAAGGTCACAAAAATAAATGACATCACAAAATACATAACATTGCAAAAATAAATGACGTCACAAGAAATAAATGACGTCACAAAATACATAACGTCACAAAAATAAATGACGTCACAAAATAAATAACGTCACAAAAATAAATGACGTCACAAAATAAATAACGTCAGAAAAATAAATAACGTGACAAAATAAATAACGTCACAAAATAAATTACGTCACAAAAATAAATGACGTCACAAAATACATAACGTCACTAAAATAAATGACGTCACGAAAAAAATGACGTCACAAAAATAAATGACGTCACAAGAATAAATGACGCCACAAAATACATAACGTCACAAAAATAATTGAGGTCACAAAATGCATGACGTCACAAAAATAAATGACGTCACAAAATACATAACGTGACAAAAATAAATGACGTCACAAAATAAATAACGTCACAAAAATAAATGACGTCACAAAATAAATAACGTCAGAAAAATACATAACGTGACAAAATAAATAACGTCACAAAATAAATTACGTCACAAAAATAAATGACGTCACAAAAATACATAACGTCACAAAAATAAATGACGTCACGAAAAAAATGACGTCACAAAAATAAATGACGTCACAAGAATAAATGACGCCACAAAATACATAACGTCACAAAAATAAATGACGTCACAAAAATACATAACGTCACAAAAATAATTGATGTCACAAAAAATGACGTCACAAAAATAAATGACATCACTAAATAAATGACGTCAGAAAATACGTATCGTCACAAAAATAAATGACGTCACAAAATAAATAACCCCAGAAAAATAAATAACGTCAAAAAAATAAAAGACGTCACAAAATACATAAAGTCGCAAAAATAATTAAGGTCACAAAATACATAACGTCACAAAAATAATTGAGGTCAAAAAAACATGAATTCACAAAAATAAATGACGTCACAAAATACACAACGTCACTAAATAAATGATGTCAGAAAATACGTAACGTCACAATAATAAATGATGTCACAAAATAAATAACTCCAGAAAAATAAATCACGTCAAAAAAATAAATGACGTCACAAAATACATAAAGTCGCAAAAATAATTAAGGTCACAAAATACATAACGTCACAAAAATAATTGAGGTCAAAAATACATGAATTCACAAAAATAAATGACGTCACAAAATACATAACGTCACAAAAATAAATGACGTCACAAAATAAATAACGTCACAAAAAAAATTAGTAGCAAAAATTAATGACGTCATAAAATACATAACGTAAAAACATAAATGACGTCAAAAATACATAACGTCACAAAAATAAATGACGTCACAAAATAGATAACGTCACAAAAATAATTGAGGTCACAAAATACATAACGTCACAAAAAATGACGCCACAAAATACATAAGGTCACAAAAATAAATGACATCACAAAATACACAACATCGCAAAAATAAATGACGTCACAAGAAATAAATGACGTCACAAAATACATAACGTCGCGAAAATAATTAAGGTCACAAAATACATAACGTCACAAAAATAAATGACGTCACAAAAATACATAACGTCACTAAAATAAATGACGTTACAAAAAAATGACGTCACAAAAAAAAATGACGGCACAAAAATAATTTAGGTCACAAAATAAATAACGTCACAAAAATAAATGACTTCAAAAAATACATAACGTCACAAAATTAAATGAGGTCACAAAATGCATGACGTCACAAAAATAAATGACGTCACAAAATACATAACGTCACAAAAATAAATGACGTCACAAAATAAATAACGTCACAAAAATAAATGACGTCACAAAATAAATAACGTCAGAAAAATAAATAACGTGAAAAAATAAATAACGTCACAAAATAAATTACGTCACAAAAATAAATGACGTCACAAAATACATAACGTCACTAAAATAAATGACGTCACGAAAAAATGTTGTCACAAAAATAAATGACGTCACAAGAATAAATGACGCCACAAAATACATAACGTCACAAAAATAATTGAGGTCACAAAATGCATGACGTCACAAAAATAAATGACGTCAAAAAATACATAACGTCACAAAAATAAATGACGTCACAAAATAAATAACGTCACAAAAATAAATGACGTCACAAAATAAATAACGTCAGAAAAATACATAACGTGACAAAATAAATAACGTCACAAAATAAATGACGTCACAAAAATAAATGACGTCACGAAAAAAATGACGTCATAAAAATAAATGACGTCACAAGAATAAATGACGCCACAAAATACATAACGTCACAAAAATAATTGAGGTCACAAAATACATAACGTCACAAAAATAAATGACGTCACAAAAATACATAACGTCACAAAAATAATTGATGTCACAAAAAATGACGTCACAAAAATAAATGACGTCACTAAATAAATGACGTCAGAAAATACGTAACGTCACAAAAATAAATGACGTCACAAAATAAATAACCCCAGAAAAATAAATAACGTCAAAAAAATAAAAGACGTCACAAAATACATAACGTCGCAAAAATAATTATGGTCACAAAATACATAGCTTCACAAAAATGAATGACGTCACAAAAATACATATCGTCACAAAAATAAATGTCACAAAAATTTACGTCACAAAAATAAATGACGTCACAAAATACACAACGTCACTAAATAAATGACGTCAGAAAATACGTAACGTCACTTAAATAAATGACGTCACAAAATAAATAACCCCAGAAAAATAAATAACGTCAAAAAAATAAAAGACGTCACAAAATACATAACGTCGCAAAAATAATTATGGTCACAAAATACATAACGTCACAAAAATAAATGACGTTACAAAAAAATGACGTCACAAAAATAAATGACGGCACAAAAATAATTTAGGTCACAAAATAAATAACGTCACAAAAATAAATGACTTCAAAAAATACATAACGTCACAAAATTAAATGACGTCACAAAATACATAACGTCACAAAAATAAAATGACGTCACCAAATACATAACGTCACAAAAATAATTGAGGTCACAAAATACATAACGTCACAAAAATAATTGAGGTCACAAAATACATAACGTCACAAAATTAAATGACGTCACAAAATACATATCGTCACAAAAATAATTGAGGTCACAAAATACATAACGTCACAAGAAATGACGCCACTAAATACATAAGGTCACAAAAATGAATGACATCACAAAATACATAACGTCACAAAAATAATTGAGGTCACAAAATACATGACGTCACAAAAATAAATGACGTCACAAAATAAATAACGTCAGAAAAATAAATAACGTCACAAAATAAATAACGTCACAAAAATAAATGACGTCACAAAAATACATAACGTCACAAAAATAAATGACGTCACGAAAAAAATGACGTCACAAAAATAAATGACGTCACAAAAATTAATTAAGTCACAAAATACATAACGTCACAAAAATAAATTACGTCACCAAATACATAACGTCACAAAATACATAACGTCACAAAAATAAATGACGTTACAAAATACATAACGTCAAAAAAATAAATGACGTCACAAAATACATAACGTCACAAAAATAAATGACGTCACAAAATACATAACGTCACAAAAATAAATGACGTCACAAAATACATAACGTCACAAAAATAAATGACGTCACAAAATACATAACGTCAAAAAAATAAATGACGTCACAAAATACATAACGTCACAAAAATAAATGACGTCACAAAATACATAACGTCACAAAAATAAATGACGTCACAAAAATTAATTAAGTCACAAAATATATAACTTCACAAAAATAAATGACGTCACAAAAATTAATTACGTCACAAAATAAATAACGTCACAAAAATAAATGACTTCAAAAAATACATAACGTCACAAAATTAAATGAGGTCACAAAATGCATGACGTCACAAAAATAAATGACGTCACAAAATACATAACGTCACAAAAATAAATGACGTCACAAAATAAATAACGTCACAAAAAAAAATAAGTAGCAAAAATTAATGACGTCATAAAATACATAACGTAAAAACATAAATGACGTCAAAAATACATAACGTCACAAAAATAAATGACTTCACAAAATAGATAACGTCACAAAAATAATTGAGGTCACAAAATACATAACGTCACAAAAAATGACGCCACAAAATACATAAGGTCACAAAAATAAATGACATCACAAAATACATAACATCGCAAAAATAAATGACGTCACAAGAAATAAATGACGTCACAAAATACATAACGTCGCGAAAATAATTAAGGTCACAAAATACATAACGTCACAAAAATAAATGACGTCACAAAAATACATAACGTCACTAAAATAAATGACGTTACAAAAAAATGACGTCACAAAAATAAATGACGGCACAAAAATAATTTAGGTCACAAAATATATAACGTCACAAAAATAAATGACTTCAAAAAATACATAACGTCACAAAATTAAATGAGGTCACAAAATGCATGACGTCACAAAAATAAATGACGTCACAAAATACATAACGTCACAAAAATAAATGACGTCACAAAATAAATAACGTCACAAAAATAAATGACGTCACAAAATAAATAACGTCAGAAAAATAAATAACGTGACAAAATAAATAACGTCACAAAATAAATTACGTCAAAAAAATAAATGACGTCACAAAATACATAACGTCACTAAAATAAATGACGTCACGAAAAAAATGACGTCACAAAAATAAATGACGTCACAAGAATAAATGACGCCACAAAATACATAACGTCACAAAAATAATTGAGGTCACAAAATGCATGACGTCACAAAAATAAATGACGTCACAAAATACATAACGTGACAAAAATAAATGACGTCACAAAATAAATAACGTCACAAAAATAAATGACGTCACAAAATAAATAACGTCAGAAAAATACATAACGTGACAAAATAAATAACGTCACAAAATAAATTACGTCACAAAAATAAATGACGTCACAAAAATACATAACGTCACAAAAATAAATGACGTCACGAAAAAAATGACGTCACAAAAATAAATGACGTCACAAGAATAAATGACGCCACAAAATACATAACGTCACAAAAATAAATGACGTCACAAAAATACATAACGTTACAAAAATAATTGATGTCACAAAAAATGACGTCACAAAAATAAATGACGTCAATAAATAAATGACGTCAGAAAATACGTATCGTCACAAAAATAAATGACGTCACAAAATAAATAACCCCAGAAAAATAAATAACGTCAAAAAAATAAAAGACGTCACAAAATACATAACGTCGCAAAAATAATTATGGTCACAAAATACATAACTTCACAAAAATGAATGACGTCATAAAAATACATAACGTCACAAAAATAAATGTCACAAAAATGTACGTCACAAAAATAAATGACGTCACAAAATACACAACGTCACTAAATAAATGATGTCAGAAAATACGTAACGTCACAATAATAAATGACGTCACAAAATAAATAACTCCAGAAAAATAAATAACGTCAAAAAAATAAATGACGTCACAAAATACATAAAGTCGCAAAAATAATTAAGGTCACAAAATACATAACGTCACAAAAATAATTGAGGTCAAAAAATACATGAATTCACAAAAATAAATGACGTCACAAAATACATAACGTCACAAAAATAAATGACGTCACAAAATAAATAACGTCACAAAAAAAATAAGTAGCAAAAATTAATGACGTCATAAAATACATAACGTAAAAACATAAATGACGTCAAAAATACATAACGTCACAAAAATAAATGACGTCACAAAATAGATAACGTCACAAAAAAAATTGAGGTCACAAAATACATAACGTCACAAAAAATGACGCCACAAAATACATAAGGTCACAAAAATAAATGACATCACAAAATACATAACATCGCAAAAATAAATGACGTCACAAGAAATAAATGACGTCCTAAAATACATAACGTCGCGAAAATAATTAAGGTCACAAAATACATAACGTCACAAAAATAAATGACGTCACAAAAATACATAACGTCACTAAAATAAATGACGTTACAAAAAAATGACGTCACAAAAATTAATGACGGCACAAAAATAATTTAGGTCACAAAATAAATAACGTCACAAAAATAAATGACTTCAAAAAATACATAACGTCACAAAATTAAATGAGGTCACAAAATGCATGACGTCACAAAAATAAATGACGTCACAAAATACATAACGTCACAAAAATAAATGACGTCACAAAATAAATAACGTCACAAAAATAAATGACGTCACAAAATAAATAACGTCAGAAAAATAAATAACGGGAAAAAATAAATAACGTCACAAAATAAATTACGTCACAAAAATAAATGACGTCACAAAATACATAACGTCACTAAAATAAATGACGTCACGAAAAAAATGTTGTCACAAAAATAAATGACGTCACAAGAATAAATGACGCCACAAAATACATAACGTCACAAAAATAATTGAGGTCACAAAATGCATGACGTCACAAAAATAAATGACGTCACAAAATACATAACGTCACAAAAATAAATGACGTCACAAAATAAATAACGTCACAAAAATAAATGACGTCACAAAATAAATAACGTAAGAAAAATACATAACGTGACAAAATAAATAACGTCACAAAATAAATGACGTCACAAAAATAAATGACGTCACAAAAATACATAACGTCACAAAAATAAATGACGTCACGAAAAAAATGACGTCACAAAAATAAATGACGTCACAAGAATAAATGACGCCACAAAATACATAACGTCACAAAAATAATTGAGGTCACAAAATACATAACGTCACAAAAATAAATGACGTCACAAAAATACATAACGTCACAAAAATAATTGATGTCACAAAAAATGACGTCACAAAAATAAATGACGTCACTAAATAAATGACGTCAGAAAATACGTAACGTCACAAAAATAAATGACGTCACAAAATAAATAACCCCAGAAAAATAAATAACGTCAAAAAAATAAAAGACGTCACAAAATACATAACGTCGCAAAAATAATTATGGTCACAAAATACATAGCTTCACAAAAATGAATGACGTCACAAAAATACATAACGTCACAAAAATAAATGTCACAAAAATTTACGTCACAAAAATAAATGACGTCACAAAATACACAACGTCACTAAATAAATGACGTCAGAAAATACGTAACGTCACAAAAATAAATGACGTCACAAAATAAATAACCCCAGAAAAATAAATAACGTCAAAAAAATAAAAGACGTCACAAAATACATAACGTCGCAAAAATAATTATGGTCACAAAATACATAACGTCACAAAAATAAATGACGTTACAAAAAAATGACGTCATAAAAATAAATGACGGCACAAAAATAATTTAGGTCACAAAATAAATAACGTCACAAAAATAAATGACTTCAAAAAATACATAACGTCACAAAATTAAATGACGTCACAAAATACATAACGTCACAAAAATAAATGACGTCACCAAATACATAACGTCAAAAAAATAATTGAGGTCACAAAATACATAACGTCACAAAAATAATTGAGGTCACAAAATACATAACGTCACAAAATTAAATGACGTCACAAAATACATATCGTCACAAAAATAATTGAGGTCACAAAATACATAACGTCACAAGAAATGACGCCACTAAATACATAAGGTCACAAAAATGAATGACATCACAAAATACATAACGTCACAAAAATAATTGAGGTCACAAAATACATGACGTCACAAAAATAAATGACGTCACAAAATAAATAACGTCAGAAAAATAAATAACGTCACAAAATAAATAACGTCACAAAATAAATAACGTCACAAAAATAAATGACGTCACAAAAATACATAACGTCACAAAAATAAATGACGTCACGAAAAAAATGACGTCACAAAAATAAATGACGTCACAAAAATAATTGAGGTCACAAAATAAATAACGTCACAAAAATAATTGACGTCACAAAATACATAACGTCACAAAAATAAATGACGTCACAAAAATTAATTAAGTCACAAAATACATAACGTCACAAAAATAAATTACGTCACAAAATACATAACGTCACAAAATACATAACGTGTAAAAAATAAATGACGTTACAAAATACATAAGATCAAAAAAATAAATGACGTCACAAAATACATAACGTCACAAAAATAAATGACGTCACAAAATACATAACGTCACAAAAATAAATGACGTCACAAAATACATAACGTCACAAAAATAAATGACGTCACAAAATACATAACGTCAAAAAAATAAATGACGTCACAAAAATAAATGACGTCACAAAATACATAACGTCACAAAAATAAATGACGCCACAAAAATTAATTAAGTCACAAAATACATAACTTCACAAAAATAAATGACGTCACAAAAATTAATTACGTCACAAAATAAATAACGTCACAAAAATAAATGACTTCAAAAAATACATAACGTCACAAAATTAAATGAGGTCACAAAATGCATGACGTCACAAAAATAAATGACGTCACAAAATACATAACGTCACAAAAATAAATGACGTCACAAAATAAATAACGTCACAAAAATAAATGACGTCACAAAATAAATAACGTCAGAAAAATAAATAACGTGACAAAATAAATAACGTCACAAAATAAATGACGTCACAAAAATAAATGACGTCACAAAATACATAACGTCACAAAAATAAATGACATCACGAAAAAAATGACGTCACAAAAATAAATGACGTCACAAGAATAAATGACGCCACAAAATACATAACGTCACAAAAATAATTGAGGTCACAAAATGCATGACGTCACAAAAATAAATGACGTCACAAAATACATAACGTCACAGAAATAAATGACGTCACAAAATAAATAACGTCACAAAAATAAATGACGTCACAAAATACAAAACGTCACAAAAATAAATGACGTCACAAAATACATAACGTCACAAAAATAAATTACGTCACAAAAATTAATTAAGTCACAAAATACATAACTTCACAAAAATAAATGACGACACAAAAATTAATTACGTCACAAAATACATAACGTCACAAAATACATAACGTCACAAAAATAAATGACGTCACAAAATATTAATTACGTCACAAAATACATAACGTCACAAAAATAAATGACGTCACAAAATACAAAACGTCACAAAAATAAATGACGTCACAAAATACATAACGTCACAAAAATAAATTACGTCACAAAAATTAATTAAGTCACAAAATACATAACTTCACAAAAATAAATGACGACACAAAAATTAATTACGTCACAAAATACATAACGTCACAAAATACATAACGTCACAAAAATAAATGACGTCACAAAAGACATAACGTCACAAAATACATAACGTCACAAAAATAAATGGCGTCACAAAATACATAACGTCAAAAAAATAAATGACGTCACAAAATACATAACGTCACAAAAATAAATGACGTCACAAAATATATAACGTCACAAAAATAAATGACGTCACAAAATATTAATCACGTCACAATGCATAATGTCATAAAAATAAAGTTATGTATTTTTGACGTCATTTATGTTTTTACGTTATGTATTTTATGACGTCATTAATTTTTGCTACTTATTTTTTTTTTGTGACGTTATTTATTTTGTGACGTCATTTATTTTTGTGACGTTATGTATTTTGTGACGTCATTTATTTTTGTGAATTCATGTATTTTTTGACCTCAATTATTTTTGTGACGTTATGTATTTGGGGACCTCATTTATTTTTGTAATTAATATTTTGTGACGTCATTTATTTTTGTGACTTTATGTATTTTGTGACATAATTAATATTTTGTGACGTCATTTATTTTTGTGACGTTATGTATTTTGTGACGTCTTTTTTTTGTGACGTTATGTATTTTGTGACGTCATTTTTTTGTGACGTTATGTATTTTGTGACGTCATTTTTTTTTGTTACGTTATGTATTTTGTGACGCCATTTATTTTTGTGACGTTATGTATTTTGTGACGTCATTTATTTTTGTGACGTTATGTATTTTGTGACGTAATTAAGTTTTGTGACGTCATTTATTTTTGTGAAGTTATGTATTTTGTGACTTAATTAATTTTTGTGACGTCATTTATTTTTGTGACGTTATGTAATTTGTGACGTCATTTATTTTTGTGACGTTATGTTTTTTGTGACGTCATTTATTTTTGTGACGTTATGTATTTTGTGACGTCATTTATTTATGTGACGTTATGTATTTTGTGACGTCATTTATTTTTGTGACGTTATGTATTTTGTGACGTCATTTATTTTTGTGACGTTATGTATTTTGTGACGTCATTTATTTTTTTGACGTTATGTATTTTGTAACGCCATTTATTTTTGTGACGTTATGTATTTTGTGACGTTATGTATTTTGTGACGTAATTTATTTTTGTGACGTTATGTATTTTGTGACTTAATTAATTTTTGTGACGTCATTTATTTTTGTGACGTTATGTATTTTGTGACGTCATTTATTTTTTTGACGTTATGTATTTAGTGACGCCATTTATTTTTGTGACGTTATGTATTTTGTGACGTTATGTCTTTTGTGACGTCATTTATTTTTGTGACGTTATGTATTTTGTGACGTTATGTATTTTGTGACGTAATTAATTTTTGTGTCGTCATTTATTTTTGTGAAGTTATGTAGTTTGTGACTTAATTAATTTTTGTGACGTAATTTATTTTTGTGACGTTATGTATTTTGTGACGTCATTTATTTTTGTGACGTTTTGTATTTTGTGACGTCATTTATTTTTGTGACGTTATGTATTTTGTGACGTAATTAATATTTTGTGACGTCATTTATTTTTGTGACGTTATGTATTTTGTGACGTTATGTATTTTGTGACGTAATTAATTTATAAAAATAAATGAGGTCCCCAAATACATAACGTCACAAAAATAATTGAGGTCAAAAAATACATGAATTCACAAAAATAAATGACGTCACAAAATACATAACTTCACAAAAATAAATGACGTCACAAAAATTAATTACGTCACAAAATACATAACGTCACAAAAATAAATGACGTCACAAAATACATAACGTCACAAAAATAAATGGCGTCACAAAATACATAACGTAACAAAAAAATGACGTCACAAAATACATAACGTCACAAAAAAAAAGACGTCACAAAATACATAACATCGCAAAAATAAATGACGTCACAAGAAATAAATGACATCACAAAATACATAACGTCGCGAAAATAATTAAGGTCACAAAATACATAACGTCACAAAAATAAATGACGTCACAAAAATACATAACGTCACTAAAATAAATGACGTTACAAAAAAATGACGTCACAAAAATAAATGACGGCACAAAAATAATTTAGGTCACAAAATAAATAACGTCACAAAAATAAATGACTTCAAAAAATACATAACGTCACAAAATTAAATGAGGTCACAAAATGCATGACGTCACAAAAATAAATGACGTCACAAAATACATAACGTCACAAAAATAAATGACGTCACAAAATAAATAACGTCACAAAAATAAATGACGTCACAAAATAAATAACGTCAGAAAAATAAATAACGTGACAAAATAAATAACGTCACAAAATAAATTACGTCACAAAAATAAATGACGTCACAAAATACATAACGTCACTAAAATAAATGACGTCACGAAAAAAATGACGTCACAAAAATAAATGACGTCACAAGAATAAATGACGCCACAAAATACATAACGTCACAAAAATAATTGAGGTCACAAAATGCATGACGTCACAAAAATAAATGACGTCACAAAATACATAACGTCACAAAAATAAATGACGTCACAAAATAAATAACGTCACAAAAATAAATGACGTCACAAAATAAATAACGTCACAAAAATACATAACGTGACAAAATAAATAACGTCACAAAATAAATTACGTCACAAAAATAAATGACGTCACAAAAATACATAACGTCACAAAAATAAATGACGTCACGAAAAAAATGACGTCACAAAAATAAATGACGTCACAAGAATAAATGACGCCACAAAATACATAATATCACAAAAATAAATGACGTCACAAAAATACATATCGTCACAAAAATAATTGATGTCACAAAAAATGACGTCACAAAAATAAATGACGTCACTAAATAAATGACGTCAGAAAATACGTAACGTCACAAAAATAAATGACGTCACAAAATAAATAACCCCAGAAAAATAAATAACGTCAAAAAAATAAAAGACGTCACAAAATACATAACGTCGCAAAAATAATTATGGTCACAAAATACATAACTTCACAAAAATGAATGACGTCACAAAAATACATAACGTCACAAAAATAAATGTCACAAAAATTTACGTCACAAAAAAATGACGTCCCAAAATACACAACGTCACTAAATAAATGATGTCAGAAAATACGTAACGTCACAATAATAAATGACGTCACAAAATAAATAACTCCAGAAAAATAAATAACGTCAAAAAAATAAATGACGTCACAAAATACATAAAGTCGCAAAAATAATTAAGGTCACAAAATACATAACGTCACAAAAATAATTGAGGTCAAAAAATAAATGAATTCACAAAAATAAATGACGTCACAAAATACATAACGTCACAAAAAAATGACGTCACAAAATACATAACGTCACAAAAAAGACGTCACAAAATACATAACGTCACAAAAATAAATGACGTCACAAAATATTAATTATGTCACAAAATACATAAAGTCACAAAAATAAATGACGTCACAAAATATTAATTACAAAAATAAATGAGGTCCCCAAATACGTAACGTCACCAAAAATAATTGAGGTCAAAAAATACATGAATTCACAAAAATAAATGACGTCACAAAATACATAACGTCACAAAAATAAATGACGTCACAAAATAAATAACGTCACAAAAAAAAATTAAGTAGCAAAAATTAATGACGTCACAAAATACATAACGTAAAAAAAATAAATGACGTCAAAAATACATAACGTCACAAAAATAAATGACGTCACAAAATAGATAACGTCACAAAAATAATTGAGGTCACAAAATACATAACGTCACAAAAAATGACGCCACAAAATACATAAGGTCACAAAAATAAATGACATCACAAAATACATAATATCGCAAAAATAAATGACGTCACAAGAAATAAATGACGTCACAAAATACATAACGTCGCGAAAATAATTAAGGTCACAAAATACATAACGTCACAAAAATAAATGACGTCACAAAAATACATAACGTCATTAAAATAAATGACGTTACAAAAAAATGACGTCACAAAAATAAATGACGGCACAAAAATAATTTAGGTCACAAAATAAATAACGTCACAAAAATAAATGACTTCAAAAAATACATAACGTCACAAAATTAAATGAGGTCACAAAATGCATGACGTCACAAAAATAAATGACGTCACAAAATACATAACGTCACAAAAATAAATGACGTCACAAAATAAATAACGTCACAAAAATAAATGACGTCACAAAATAAATAACGTCAGAAAAATAAATAACGTGACAAAATAAATAACGTCAAAAAATAAATTACGTCACAAAAATAAATGACGTCACAAAATACATAACGTCACAAAAATAAATGACGTCACGAAAAAAATGACGTCACAAAAATAAATGACGTCACAAGAATAAATGACGCCACAAAATACATAACGTCACAAAAATAATTGAGGTCACAAAATGCATGACGTCACAAAAATAAATGACGTCACAAAATACATAACGTCACAAAAATAAATGACGTCACAAAATAAATAACGTCACAAAAATAAATGACGTCACAAAATAAATAACGTCAGAAAAATAAATAACGTTACAAAATAAATAACGTCACAAAATAAATTACGTCACAAAAATAAATGACGTCACAAAAATACATAACGTCACAAAAATAAATGACGTCACGAAAAAAATGACGTCACAAAAAAAAATGACGTCACAAGAATAAATGACGCCACAAAATACATAACGTCACAAAAATAATTGAGGTCACAAAATACATAACGTCACAAAAAAAATGACGTCACAAAAATACATAACGTCACAAAAATAATTGATGTCACAAAAAATGACGTCACAAAAATAAATGACGTCACTAAATAAATAACGTCAGAAAATACGTAACGTCACAAAAATAAATGACGTCACAAAATAAATAACCCCAGAAAAATAAATAACGTCAAAAAAAATAAAAGACGTCACAAAATACATAACGTCGCAAAAATAATTATGGTCACAAAATACATAACGTCACAAAAATGAATGACGTCACAAAAATACATAACGTCACAAAAATAAATGTCACAAAAATTTACGTCACAAAAATTAATGACGTCACAAAATACAAAACCTCACTAAATAAATGATGTCAGAAAATACGTAACGTCACAATAATAAATGACGTCACAAAATAAATAACTCCAGAAAAATAAATAACGTCAAAAAAATAAATGACGTCACAAAATACATAAAGTCGCAAAAATAATTAAGGTCACAAAATACATAACGTCACAAAAATAAATGACGTCACAAAAATACATAACGTCACAAAAATAAATGACGTTACAAAAAAATTACGTCACAAAAATAAATGACGGCACAAAAATAATTTAGGTCACAAAATAAATAACGTCACAAAAATAAAAGACTTCAAAAAATACATAACGTCACAAAATTAAATGACGTCACAAAATACATAACGTCACAAAAATAAATGACGTAACCAAATACATAACGTCACAAAAATAATTGAGGTCACAAAATACATAACGTCACAAAAATAATTGAGGTCACAAAATACATAACGTCACAAAATTAAATGACGTCACAAAATACATATCGTCACAAAAATAATTGAGGTCACAAAATACATAACGTCACAAGAAATGACGCCTCTAAATACATAAGGTCACAAAAATGAATGACATCACAAAATACATAACGTCACAAAAATAATTGAGGTCACAAAATACATCACGTCACAAAAATAAATGACGTCACAAAATAAATAACGTCAGAAAAATAAATAACGTCACAAAATAAATAACGTCACAAAATAAATAACGTCACAAAAATAAATGACGTCACAAAAATACATATGGTCACAAAAATAAATGACGTCACGAAAAAAATGACGTCACGAAAATAAATGACGTCACAAAAATAATTGAGGGCACAAAATAAATAACGTCACAAAAATAAGTGACTTCACAAAAATAAATGACGTCACAAAAATAAATAACGTCACAAAAATAAATGACATCACAAAAATGAATGACGTCAAAAATAAATGACGTCACAAAATACATAACGTCACAAAAATAAATGACGTCACAAAAATTAATTAAGTCACAAAATACATAACGTCACAAAAATAAATTACGTCACAAAATACATAACGTCACAAAATACATAACGTCACAAAAATAAATGGCGTCACAAAATACATAACGTCAAAAAAATAAATGACGTCACAAAATACATAACGTCACAAAAATAAATGACGTCACAAAATACATAACGTCACAAAAATAAATGACGTCACAAAATACATAACGTCACAAAAATAAATTACGTCACAAAATCATAACGTCACAAAAATAAATGACGTCACAAAATACATAACGTCACAAAAATAAATGACGTCACAAAATATATAACGTCACAAAAATATATGACGTCACAAAAATTAATTAAGTCACAAAATACATAACTTCACAAAAATAAATGACGTCACAAAAATTAATTACGTCACAAAATACATAACGTCACAAAAATAAATGACGTCACAAAATACATAACGTCACAAAAATAAATGGCGTCACAAAATACATAACGTAACAAAAATAAATGACGTCACAAAATACATAACGTCACAAAAAAATGACGTCACAAAATACATAACGTCACAAAAAAAGACGTCACAAAATACATAAAGTCACAAAAATAAATGACGTCACAAAATATTAATTATGTCACAAAATACATAACGTCACAAAAATAAATGACGTCACAAAATATTAATTACAAAAATAACTGAGGTCCCCAAATACATAACGTCACAAAAATAATTGAGGTCAAAAAATACATGAATTCACAAAAATAAATGACGTCACAAAATACATAACGTCACAAAAATAAATGACGTCACAAAATAAATAACGTCAAAAAAAAATTAAGTAGCAAAAATTAATGACGTCACAAAATACATAACGTAAAAAAATAAATGACGTCAAAAATACATAACGTCACAAAAATAAATGACGTCACAAAATAGATAACGTCATAAAAATAATTGAGGACACAAAATACATAACGTCACAAAAAATGACGCCACAAAATACATAAGGTCACAAAAATAAATGACATCACAAAATACATAACGTCACAAAAATAATTGAGGTCACAAAATACATCACGTCACAAAAATAAATGACGTCACAAAATAAATAACGTCAGAAAAATAAATAACGTCACAAAATAAATAACGTCACAAAATAAATAACGTCACAAAAATAAATGACGTCACAAAAATACATAACGTCACAAAAATAAATGACGTCACAAAATACATAACGTCGCGAAAATAATTAAGGTCACAAAATGCATGACGTCACAAAAATAAATGACGTCACAAAATACATAACGTCACAAAAATAAATGACGTCACAAAATAAATGACGTCACAAAAATAAATGAGGTCCCCAAATACATAACGTCACAAAAACAATTGAGGTCAAAAAATACATGAATTCACAAAAATAAATGGCGTCACAAAATACATAACGTCAAAAAAATAAATGACGTCACAAAATACATAACGTCACAAAAATAAATGACGTCACAAAATACATAACGTCACAAAAATAAATGACGTCACAAAATACATAACGTCACAAAAATAAATGACGTCACAAAATACATAACGTCACAAAAATAAATGACGTCACAAAATACATAACGTCACAAAAATAAATGACGTAACAAAATATATAACGTCACAAAAATATATGACGTCACGAAAATAATTAAGTCACAAAATACATAACTTCACAAAAATAAATGACGTCACAAAAATTAATTACGTCACAAAATACATAACGTCACAAAAATAAATGACGTCACAAAATACATAACGTCACAAAAATAAATGGCGTCACAAAATACATAACGTAACAAAAATAAATGACGTCACAAAATACATAACGTCACAAAAAAATGACGTCACAAAATACATAACGTCACAAAAAAAAGACGTCACAAAATACATAAAGTGACAAAAAAATTATGACGTCACAAAATATTAATTATGTCACAAAATACATAACGTCACAAAAATAAATGACGTCACAAAATATTAATTACAAAAATAAATGAGGTCCCCAAATACATAACGTCACAAAAATAATTGAGGTCAAAAAATACATTAATTCACAAAAATAAATGACGTCACAAAATACATAACGTCACAAAAATAAATGACGTCACAAAATAAATAACGTCAAAAAAAAAATTAAGTAGCAAAAATTAATGACGTCACAAAATACATAACGTAAAAAAATAAATGACGTCAAAAATACATAACGTAACAAAAATAAATGACGTCACAAAATAGATAACGTCATGAAAATAATTGAGGTCACAAAATACATAACGTCACAAAAAATGACGCCACAAAATACATAAGGTCACAAAAATAAATGACATCACAAAATACATAACATCGCAAAAATGAATGACGTCACAAGAAATAATTGACGTCACAAAATACATAACGTCGCGAAAATAATTAAGGTCACAAAATACATAACGTCAGAAAAATAAATGACGTCACAAAATACATAACGTCACAAAAATAAATGACGTCACAAAATAAATGACGTCACAAAAATAAATGACGTCACAAAATAAATAACGTCAGAAAAATAAATAACGTGACAAAATAAATAACGTCACAAAATAAATTACGTCTTGAAAATAAATGACGTCACAAAAATACATAAGTCACAAAAATAAATGACGTCACGAAAAAAATGACGTCACAAAAATAAATGACGTCACAAGAATAAATGACGCCACAAAATACATAACGTCACAAAAATAATTGAGGTCACAAAATACATAACGTCACAAAAATAAATGACGTCACAAAAATACATAACGTCACAAAAATAATTGATGTCACAAAAAATGACGTCACAAAAATAAATGACGTCACTAAATAAATGACGTCAGAAAATACGTAACGTCAAAAAAATAAATGACTTAACAAAATAAATAACCGCAGAAAAATAAATAACGTTAAAAAAATAAAAGACGTCACAAAATACATAACGTCGCAAAAATAATTATGGTCACAAAATACATAACGTCACAAAAATGAATGACGTCACAAAAATACATAACGTCACAAAAATAAATGTCACAAAAATTTACGTCACAAAAATAAATGACGTCACAAAATACACAACGTCACTAAATAAATGATGTCAGAGAGTACGTAACGTCACAATTATAAATGACGTCACAAAATAAATAACTCCAGAAAAATAAATAACGTCAAAAAATAAATGACGTCACAAAATACATAAAGTCGCAAAAATAATTAAGGTCACAAAATACATAACGTCACAAAAATAAATGACGTCACAAAAATACGTAACGTCACAAAAATTAATGACGTTACAAAAAATGACGTCACAAAAATAAATGACGGCACAAAAATAATTTAGGTCACAAAATAAATAACGTCACAAAAATAAATGACTTCAAAAAATACATAACGTCACAAAATTAAATGACGTCACAAAATACATAACGTCACAAAAATAAATGACGTCACCAAATACATAACGTCACAAAAATAATTGAGGTCACAAAATACATAACGTCACAAGAAATGACGCCACTAAATACATAAAGTCACAAAAATGAATGACATCACAAAATACATAACGTCACAAAAATAATTGAGGTCACAAAATACATGACGTCACAAAAATAAATGACTTCACAAAATACATAACGTCATAAAAATAAATGACGTCACAAAATAAATAACGTCACAAAAATAAATGACGTCACACAATAAATAACGTCAGAAAAATAAATAACGTCACAAAATAAATAACGTCACAAAATAAATAACGTCACAAAAATAAATGACGTCACAAAAATACATAACGTCACAAAAATAAATGACGTCACGAAAAAAATGACGTCACAAAAATAAATGACGTCACAAAAATAATTGAGGTCACAAAATAAATAACGTCACAAAAATAAGTGACTTCACAAAAATAAATGACGGCACAAAAATAATTTAGGTCACAAAATAAATAACGTCACAAAAATAAATTACTTCAAAAAATACATAACGTCACAAAATTAAATGACGTCACAAAATACATAACGTCACAAAAATAAATGACGTCACCAAATACATAACGTCACAAAAATAATGGAGGTCACAAAATACATAACGTCACAAAAATAATTGAGGTCACAAAATACATAACGTCACAAAATTAAATGACGTCACAAAATACATATCGTCACAAAAATAATTGAGGTCACAAAATACATAACGTCACAAGAAATGACGCCACTAAATACATAAGGTCACAAAAATGAATGACATCACAAAATACATAACGTCACAAAAATAATTGAGGTCACAAAATACATCACGTCACAAAAATAAATGACGTCACAAAATAAATAACGTCAGAAAAATAAATAACGTCACAAAATAAATAACGTCACAAAATAAATAACGTCACAAAAATAAATGACGTCACAAAAATACATAACGTCACAAAAATAAATGACGTCACAAAATACATAACGTCGCGAAAATAATTAAGGTCACAAAATGCATGACGTCACAAAAATAAATGACGTCACAAAATACATAACGTCACAAAAATAAATGACGTCACAAAATAAATGACGTCACAAAAATAAATGAGGTCCCCAAATACATAACGTCACAAAAAAAATTGAGGTCAAAAAATACATGAATTCACAAAAATAAATGGCGTCACAAAATACATAACGTCAAAAAAATAAATGACGTCACAAAATACATAACGTCACAAAAATAAATGACGTCACAAAATACATAACGTCACAAAAATAAATGACGTCACAAAATACATAACGTCACAAAAATAAATGACGTCACAAAATACATAACGTCACAAAAATAAATGACGTCACAAAATACATAACGTCACAAAAATAAATGACGTCACAAAATATATAACGTCACAAAAATATATGACGTCACAAAAATTAATTAAGTCACAAAATACATAACTTCACAAAAATAAATGACGTCACAAAAATTAATTACGTCACAAAATACATAACGTCACAAAAATAAATGACGTCACAAAATACATAACGTCACAAAAATAAATGGCGTCACAAAATACATAACGTAACAAAAATAAATGACGTCACAAAATACATAACGTCACAAAAAAATGACGTCACAAAATACATAACGTCACAAAAAAAAGACGTCACAAAATACATAAAGTCACAAAAATAAATGACGTCACAAAATATTAATTATGTCACAAAATACATAACGTCACAAAAATAAATGACGTCACAAAATATTAATTACAAAAATAAATGAGGTCCCCAAATACATAACGTCACAAAAATAATTGAGGTCAAAAAATACATGAATTCACAAAAATAAATGACGTCACAAAATACATAACGTCACAAAAATAAATGACGTCACAAAATAAATAACGTCAAAAAAAATTAAGTAGCAAAAATTAATGACGTCACAAAATACATAACGTAAAAAAATAAATGACGTCAAAAATACATAACGTCACAAAAATAAATGACGTCACAAATAGATAACGTCATAAAAATAATTGAGGTCACAAAATACATAACGTCACAAAAAATGACGCCACAAAATACATAAGGTCACAAAAATAAATGACATCACAAAATACATAACATCGCAAAAATGAATGACGTCACAAGAAATAATTGACGTCACAAAATACATAACGTCGCGAAAATAATTAAGGTCACAAAATGCATGACGTCACAAAAATAAATGACGTCACAAAATACATAACGTCACAAAAATAAATGACGTCACAAAATAAATGACGTCACAAAAATAAATGACGTCACAAAATAAATAACGTCAGAAAAATAAATAACGTGACAAAATAAATAACGTCACAAAATAAATTACGTCTTGAAAATAAATGACGTCACAAAAATACATAAGTCACAAAAATAAATGACGACACGAAAAAAATGACGTCACAAAAATAAATGACGTCACAAGAATAAATGACGCCACAAAATACATAACGTCACAAAAATAATTGAGGTCACAAAATACATAACGTCACAAAAATAAATGACGTCACAAAAATACATAACGTCACAAAAATAATTGATGTCACAAAAAATGACGTCACAAAAATAAATGACGTCACTAAATAAATGACGTCAGAAAATACGTAACGTCAAAAAAATAAATGACTTAACAAAATAAATAACCGCAGAAAAATAAATAACGTCAAAAAAATAAAAGACGTCACAAAATACATAACGTCGCAAAAATAATTATGGTCACAAAATACATAACGTCACAAAAATGAATGACGTCACAAAAATACATAACGTCACAAAAATAAATGACGTCACAAAATACATATCGTCACAAAAATAATTGAGGTCACAAAATACATAACGTCACAAGAAATGACCCCACTAAATACATAAGGTCACAAAAATGAATGACATCACAAAATACATAACGTCACAAAAATAATTGAGGTCACAAAATACATCACGTCACAAAAATAAATGACGTCACAAAATAAATGACGTCACAAAAATAAATGAGGTCCCCAAATACATAACGTCACAAAAAAAATTGAGGTCAAAAAATACATGAATTCACAAAAATAAATGGCGTCACAAAATACATAACGTCAAAAAAATAAATGACGTAACAAAATACATAACGTCACAAAAATAAATGACGTCACAAAATACATAACGTCACAAAAATAAATGACGTCACAAAATACATAACGTCACAAAAATAAATGACGTCACAAAATACATAACGTCACAAAAATAAATGACGTCATAAAATACATAACGTCACAAAAATAAATGACGTCACAAAAATATATGACGTCACAAAAATTAATTAAGTCACAAAATACATAACTTCACAAAAATAAATGACGTCACAAAAATTAATTACGTCACAAAATACATAACGTCACAAAAATAAATGACGTCACAAAATACATAACGTCACAAAAATAAATGGCGTCACAAAATACATAACGTAACAAAAATAAATGACGTCACAAAATACATAACGTCACAAAAAAATGACGTCACAAAATACATAACGTCACAAAAAAAAGACGTCACAAAATACATAAAGTCACAAAAATAAATGACGTCACTAAATATTAATTATGTCACAAAATACATAACGTCACAAAAATAAATGACGTCACAAAATATTAATTACAAAAATAAATGAGGTCCCCAAATACATAACGTCACAAAAATAATTGAGGTCAAAAAATACATGAATTCACAAAAATAAATGACGTCACAAAATACATAACGTCACAAAAATAAATGACGTCACAAAATAAATAACGTCAAAAAAAAATTAAGTAGCAAAAATTAATGACGTCACAAAATACATAACCTAAAAAAATAAATGACGTCAAAAATACATAACGTCACAAAAATAAATGACGTCACAAAATAGATAACGTCATAAAAATAGTTGAGGTCACAAAATACATAACGTCACAAAAAATGACGCCACAAAATACATAAGGTCACAAAAATAAATGACATCACAAAATACATAACATCGCAAAAATGAATGACGTCACAAGAAATAATTGACGTCACAAAATACATAACGTCGCGAAAATAATTAAGGTCACAAAATGCATGACGTCACAAAAATAAATGACGTCACAAAATACATAACGTCACAAAAATAAATGACGTCACAAAATAAATGACGTCACAAAAATAAATGACGTCACAAAATAAATAACGTCAGAAAAATAAATAACGTGACAAAATAAATAACGTCACAAAATAAATTACGTCTTGAAAATAAATGACGTCACAAAAATACATAAGTCACAAAAATAAATGACGTCACGAAAAAAATGACGTCACAAAAATAAATGACGTCACAAGAATAAATGACGCCACAAAATACATAACGTCACAAAAATAATTGAGGTCACAAAATACATAACGTCACAAAAATAAATGACGTCACAAAAATACATAACGTCACAAAAATAATTGATGTCACAAAAAATGACGTCACAAAAATAAATGACGTCACTAAATAAATGACGTCAGAAAATACGTAACGTCAAAAAAATAAATGACTTATCAAAATAAATAACCGCAGAAAAATAAATAACGTCAAAAAAATAAAAGACGTCACAAAATACATAACGTCGCAAAAATAATTATGGTCACAAAATACATAACGTCACAAAAATGAATGACGTCACAAAAATACATAACGTCACAAAAATAAATGACGTCACAAAATACATATCGTCACAAAAATAATTGAGGTCACAAAATACATAACGTCACAAGAAATGACCCCACTAAATACATAAGGTCACAAAAATGAATGACATCACAAAATACATAACGTCACAAAAATAATTGAGGTCACAAAATACATCACGTCACAAAAATAAATGACGTCACAAAATAAATGACGTCACAAAAATAAATGAGGTCCCCAAATACATAACGTCACAAAAAAAATTGAGGTCAAAAAATACATGAATTCACAAAAATAAATGGCGTCACAAAATACATAACGTCAAAAAAATAAATGACGTCACAAAATACATAACGTCACAAAAATAAATGACGTCACAAAATACATAACGTCACAAAAATAAATGACGTCACAAAATACATAACGTCACAAAAATAAATGACGTCACAAAATACATAACGTCACAAAAATAAATGACGTCACAAAATACATAACGTCACAAAAATAAATGACGTCACAAAAATATATGACGTCACAAAAATTAATTAAGTCACAAAATACATAACTTCACAAAAATAAATGACGTCACAAAAATTAATTACGTCACAAAATACATAACGTCACAAAAATAAATGACGTCACAAAATACATAACGTCACAAAAATAAATGGCGTCACAAAATACATAACGTAACAAAAATAAATGACGTCACAAAATACATAACGTCACAAAAAAATGACGTCACAAAATACATAACGTCACAAAAAAAAGACGTCACAAAATACATAGTCACAAAAATAAATGACGTCACAAAATATTAATTATGTCACAAAATACATAACGTCACAAAAATAAATGACGTCACAAAATATTAATTACAAAAATAAATGAGGTCCCCAAATACATAACGTCACAAAAATAATTGAGGTCAAAAAATACATGAATTCACAAAAATAAATGACGTCACAAAATACATAACGTCACAAAAATAAATGACGTCACAAAATAAATAACGTCAAAAAAAAATTAAGTAGCAAAAATTAATGACGTCACAAAATACATAACGTAAAAAAATAAATGACGTCAAAAATACATAACGTCACAAAAATAAATGACGTCACAAAATAGATAACGTCATAAAAATAATTGAGGTCACAAAATACATAACGTCACAAAAAATGACGCCACAAAATACATAAGGTCACAAAAATAAATGACATCACAAAATACATAACATCGCAAAAATGAATGACGTCACAAGAAATAATTGACGTCACAAAATACATAACGTCGCGAAAATAATTAAGGTCACAAAATGCATGACGTCACAAAAATAAATGACGTCACAAAATACATAACGTCACAAAAATAAATGACGTCACAAAATAAATGACGTCACAAAAATAAATGACGTCACAAAATAAATAACGTCAGAAAAATAAATAACGTGACAAAATAAATAACGTCACAAAATAAATTACGTCTTGAAAATAAATGACGTCACAAAAATACATAAGTCACAAAAATAAATGACGTCACGAAAAAAATGACGTCACAAAAATAAATGACGTCACAAGAATAAATGACGCCACAAAATACATAACGTCACAAAAATAATTGAGGTCACAAAATACATAACGTCACAAAAATACATAACGTCACAAAAATAATTGATGTCACAAAAAATGACGTCACAAAAATAAATGACGTCACTAAATAAATGACGTCAGAAAATACGTAACGTCAAAAAAATAAATGACTTAACAAAATAAATAACCGCAGAAAAATAAATAACGTCAAAAAAATAAAAGACGTCACAAAATACATAACGTCGCAAAAATAATTATGGTCACAAAATACATAACGTCACAAAAATTAATGACGTCACAAAAATACATAACGTCACAAAAATAAATGTCACAAAAATTTACGTCACAAAAATAAATGACGTCACAAAATACACAACGTCACTAAATAAATGATGTCAGAGAGTACGTAACGTCACAATTATAAATGACGTCACAAAATAAATAACTCCAGAAAAATAAATAACGTAAAAAAATAAATGACGTCACAAAATACATAAAGTCGCAAAAATAATTAAGGTCACAAAATACATAACGTCACAAAAATAAATGACGTCACAAAAATACATAACGTCACAAAAATAAATGACGTTACAAAAAATGACGTCACAAAAATAAATGACGGCACAAAAATAATTTAGGTCACAAAATAAATAACGTCACAAAAATAAATGACTTCAAAAAATACATAACGTCACAAAATTAAATGACGTCACAAAATACATAACGTCACAAAAATAAATGACGTCACCAAATACATAACGTCACAAAAATAATTGAGGTCACAAAATACATAACGTCACAAGAAATGACGCCACTAAATACATAAAGTCACAAAAATGAATGACATCACAAAATACATAACGTCACAAAAATAATTGAGGTCACAAAATACATGACGTCACAAAAATAAATGACGTCACAAAATACATAACGTCATAAAAATAAATGACGTCACAAAATAAATAACGTCACAAAAATAAATGACGTCACACAATAAATAACGTCAGAAAAATAAATAACGTCACAAAATAAATAACGTCACAAAATAAATAACGTCACAAAAATAAATGACGTCACAAAAATACATAACGTCACAAAAATAAATGACGTCACGAAAAAAATGACGTCACAAAAATAAATGACGTCACAAAAATAATTGAGGTCACAAAATAAATAACGTCACAAAAATAAGTGACTTCACAAAAATAAATGACGGCACAAAAATAATTTAGGTCACAAAATAAATAACGTCACAAAAATAAATTACTTCAAAAAATACATAACGTCACAAAATTAAATGACGTCACAAAATACATAACGTCACAAAAATAAATGACGTCACCAAATACATAACGTCACAAAAATAATTGAGGTCACAAAATACATAACGTCACAAAAATAATTGAGGTCACAAAATACATAACGTCACAAAATTAAATGACGTCACAAAATACATATCGTCACAAAAATAATTGAGGTCACAAAATACATAACGTCACAAGAAATGACGCCACTAAATACATAAGGTCACAAAAATGAATGACATCACAAAATACATAACGTCACAAAAATAATTGAGGTCACAAAATACATCACGTCACAAAAATAAATGACGTCACAAAATAAATAACGTCAGAAAAATAAATAACGTCACAAAATAAATAACGTCACAAAATAAATAACGTCACAAAAATAAATGACGTCACAAAAATACATAACGTCACAAAAATAAATGACGTCACGAAAAAAATGACGTCACGAAAATAAATGACGTCACAAAAATAATTGAGGTCACAAAATAAATAACGTCACAAAAATAAGTGACTTCACAAAAATAAATGACGTCACAAAAATAAATAACGTCACAAAAATAAATGACATCACAAAAATAAATGACGTCAAAAATAAATGACGTCACAAAATACATAACGTCACAAAAATAAATGACGTCACAAAAATTAATTAAGTCACAAAATACATAACGTCACAAAAATAAATTACGTCACAAAATACATAACGTCACAAAAATAAATGGCGTCACAAAATCCATAACGTCAAAAAAATAAATGACGTCACAAAATACATAACGTCACAAAAATAAATGACGTCACAAAAAACATAACGTGACAAAAAAAATGACGTCACAAAATACATAACGTCACAAAAATAAATGACGTCACAAAATACATAACGTCACAAAAATAAATGACGTCACAAAATACATAACGTCACAAAAATAAATGACGTCACAAAATATATAACGTCACAAAAATATATGACGTCACAAAAATTAATTAAGTCACAAAATACATAACTTCACAAAAATAAATGACGTCACAAAAATAAATGACGTCACAAAATACATAACGTCACAAAAAATTGACGTCACAAAATACATAACGTCACAAAATACATAACGTCACAAAAATAAATGACGTCACAAAATATTAATTATGTCACAAAATACATAACGTCACAAAAATAAATGACGTCACAAAATATTAATTACAAAAATAAATGAGGTCCCCAAATACATAACGTCACAAAAATAATTGAGGTCAAAAAATACATGAATTCACAAAAATAAATGACGTCACAAAATACATAACGTCACAAAAATAAATGACGTCACAAAATAAATAACGTCAAAAAAAATTAAGTAGCAAAAATTAATGACGTCACAAAATACATAACGTAAAAAAATAAATGACGTCAAAAATACATAACGTCACAAAAATAAATGACGTCACAAAATAGATAACGTCATAAAAATAATTGAGGTCACAAAATACATAACGTCACAAAAAATGACGCCACAAAATACATAAGGTCACAAAAATAAATGACATCACAAAATACATAACATCGCAAAAATAAATGACGTCACAAGAAATAAATGACGTCACAAAATACATAACGTCGCGAAAATAATTAAGGTCACAAAATGCATGACGTCACAAAAATAAATGACGTCACAAAATACATAACGTCACAAAAATAAATGACGTCACAAAATAAATGACGTCACAAAAATAAATGACGTCACAAAATAAATAACGTCAGAAAAATAAATAACGTGACAAAATAAATAACGTCACAAAATAAATTACGTCTTAAAAATAAATGACGTCACAAAAATACATAAGTTACAAAAATAAATGACGTCACGAAAAAAATGACGTCACAAAAATAAATGACGTCACAAGAATAAATGACGCCACAAAATACATAACGTCACAAAAATAATTGAGGTCACAAAATACATAACGTCACAAAAATAAATGACGTCACAAAAATACATAACGTCACAAAAATAATTGATGTCACAAAAAATGACGTCACAAAAATAAATGACGACACTAAATAAATGACGTCAGAAAATACGTAACGTCAAAAAAATAAATGACTTAACAAAATAAATAACCGCAGAAAAATAAATAACGTCAAAAAAATAAAAGACGTCACAAAATACATAACGTCGCAAAAATAATTATGGTCACAAAATACATAACGTCACAAAAATAAATGACGTCACAAAATACACAACGTCACTAAATAAATGATGTCAGAAAATACGTAACGTCACAAAAATAAATGACGTCACAAAATACACAACGTCACTAAATAAATGATGTCAGAAAATACGTAACGTCACAATTATAAATGACGTCACAAAATAAATAACTCCAGAAAAATAAATAACGTCAAAAAAATAAATGACGTCACAAAATACATAAAGTCGCAAAAATAATTAAGGTCACAAAATACATAACGTCACAAAAATAAATGACGTCACAAAAATACATAACGTCACAAAAATAAATGACGTTACAAAAAATGACGTCACAAAAATAAATGACGGCACAAAAATAATTTAGGTCACAAAATAAATAACGTCACAAAAATAAATGACTTCAAAAAATACATAACGTCACAAAATTAAATGACGTCACAAAATACATAACGTCACAAAAATAAATGACGTCACCAAATACATAACGTCACAAAAATAATTGAGGTCACAAAATACATAACGTCACAAGAAATGACGCCACTAAATACATAAAGTCACAAAAATGAATGACATCACAAAATACATAACGTCACAAAAATAATTGAGGTCACAAAATACATGACGTCACAAAAATAAATGACGTCAAAAAATAAATGACGTCGCAAAATACATAACGTCACTAAATAAATAACGTCACAAAAATAAATGACGTCACATAATACATAACGTCACTAAATATATGACGTCACAAAATACGTAACGTCACAAAAATAAATTACGTCACAAAATAAATAACGTCAGAAAAATAAATAACGTCACAAAAATAAATAACGTCACAAAAATAAATGACGTCAAAAATACATAACGTCACAAAAATAAATGACGTAACAAAAATTAATGACGTCACAAAATAAATAACGTCACAAAAATAAATGACGTCACAAAATAATTAACGTCACAAAATTAAATGACGTCACAAAATACATAACGTCACAAAAATAAATGACGTCACAAAATAGATAACGTCACAAAAATAATTGAGGTCACAAAATACATAACGTCACAAAAAATGACGCCACAAAATACATAAGGTCACAAAAATAAATGACGGTGGGGTATCATAGCTCATAATTTCATAGCCCATAAGTTTCATAGCTCATAATGGCAAACAGTTTCATAGCTCATAATAAAATGTTTAACTCCTAAAATCCCAACAGTTGTATAGCTTATAACGAATTTGACAAACTGTTTCATAACACATAATGGATTTGCCAAAAAGTTGCATAGCTCATAAGTTGTATAGCATATAATATGACAATACGTTTTAGAGGTTATAATGTCAAAAAGTTGCATAGCTTATAATGGCATTATGTGGTATAACACCTAATGTCAATTTCGTTATAAGCTATGAAACAGTTTGCCAAAAGCGTTATGTGCTATGAAACTGTTTGGTATTTGTTAAATAATTGCTAAAAGCAGACTGTTACATAGCTTATAATTTGTAAATCGTTTCATAGGTCATAAGTTTCATAGCTCATAATGGGGGGGAGTTCACACAGTGGAACAGCCGTTGGTGTCCGAAACTGCATTAATATGCTCAGTGTTGCCAATCACGGGTAATTTACACGTGAGGTGGGAATTTTAGTTCTCTGATGATTAGAGTTCACATTGGCCGAGTCACGGCGTTGTTGACTCGACAAACGTTCGGCGGTTTTCTGCACGAAGCCTTAAGAGAGTGACTAGAACAAATAATTCCGAACGTTGGCTGAACGCATCAGTGCACGCTTGCATTGCCCTGGCCCCGATTGGACTTGTAGTATTAAAAAAGGTATTTAAATATAAACGTTTTTATTTTATTTTAATCTCAGTTCTGCTGAGAGTCATTCTCACACTTGTTCACGTCCAACTCGTCTGCTAACTTCACCAAGTTGATTTCTAGTGCCAAATATGATATCCAACTCTCGAACTCTGGAAGTCTTATCATATCTTCGTCGACTTTACTCACCGACCTTAAATCGAGCATCAAATTTATGTTCAATAAATAAAGTGTAAAAGTTTCAGTAGGCTAAATAAATAATTCTGTTAAAAAGAATAAATAAATATATCGGGTTAAAAGTACACGACCAACGAATCAATTACAAAATCAAATAAGAACCAATAACAACAACTAAACGAATCTTTCAAACTCAAAGATCGACTCAAACCGTTCAGTCTTTGACGATTTTGACTTTTAGACTCTTAAAGGATTAGACGCTAGAGGAACCCACGCTCTTCGTTTCGTTACAAATTCAAATTCCTTTCGTTTCGGGATTACTTAAAATTGAATATTTGTCTCTATGTATAAACAAGTTTGCTATATAATAAGCGCATAAATAAGAAGTACCGGAACTACTGTTTTGATCTGTGGGTATCTTTTGAAACGTACTAAACAGAATGTCCAGGTGAACATTTAGGTATTAAGAATTCAACATTAAGGAGTATTTTTAATCCGCATCCACAACATGTCTAGATTAGTTAATTATTTTTAGTTACTTAAAGGTGTTTGAGAACGTCCAGGTACAGGTACAGAATATCTGAGTTTAAAATTAAGTTTATAATTGTCTGATACCGCAGTTTCAAAATGTCTAGTTACAAGAACGTCCAGATTCGATATTTGTAATTATTAAATGCAGGTATTTCAAAAAGTCTAGGGTAACAATAATTAAACTTTATATCAATAGCGAGTGCAAAGCGTCCAGATTTTTTAATATAACAACAAGAGCTAAATTTTTATTAGGTTATTAACAAGCTAATGTTATACAGCTTGTGGTGTATTAGGTGTATAATAATAGTTGGGTTCTGATCTTACGATAAATAAAATATCACCAATTATTTAATGGCCGATTTTGGCAGTTATGGTCAGATTTTTTAACGGTATGGCCCTAATTGGCAACGAAAACGAGTTTGGTAAAATAATATAGAAAGAAGCTATTTCTGATAATGGTAAAGGTATTAAAATGCGAATGAATCCTGGTTATCAGGGAAGCACAGATAAAAAGTTAAACAGTCTTATTATTAGATTTAGAAAACAGCTTAATTCACTAGTGGAAAGTTAGCTAGTAGAGGAGACCTTCTTCGAAATCGGGCTGTAGACCTCGAAAATAAACAAAGTCGGAATGTTTTAGGGAACCTGGACAAATTTCATAATTGTCAGCAGAGCCATGGCCAAAATTCGATTTTGAGATATTTATTTAAGAAAAGCTCATCTCTCTGATTAATTAACATCAACAAAACAGTTTTCCCATCTTGATTATTTTTCACATTCTATGAAAACGATAATTTTGATAAAGGCATTTTACTTGACTTTATTTATTTATGGAACATTTAATTCATAGTTATTCTTTTGCAAGGACTTTGTGATGATTTTTAAGCTCCTAGCACGACTAATCCCATTATCTTTTACCCTCTGAAGAGAATTTTCATTGAAGACACGCCAAGACTAATGTCACACTGCAATTACAGTATTAAACTTCGGAAACTTCAACACACACTAATATTGTCAATGCAAATGTGCCGTAGCCTATGTTTTAATATAAACTGTAGCTTCACATCAAGGAATGGCTACACTTTGCTTAAGTTACTGAAAATGGAATTTAAAATCTTTTAAAGAAATGGCACCAGTTTAATTAATTGGTCCGCGATCAAGAATGAATTAATAAACTTTAAGCTTTGTGCAATAGAAAGTGTAACATTGTTTTTGGGACACACGGTATTTACAAAACAATAATTTTAAAGAGATCATACTGCTAATCATACGATTCTTTAAACTTTTTACATTGACACAACAATTAAATTTATCTTTGGGCCCCTTATTAGTAATACAGTTATCATTTACAACAATCCAACATAAGAGTTATAACAAAGGGACATTGTAAATACAATGTTGGCATTACCGTAATTGGAGTTGCAACGGAGTACAGGCTACCAGCGGAGGGACTAAAACAATCCCAAACGCCTCTCTTCGCCCCTGACCACTAACTGTATTTTTAATATGATTCACCACAAATAAAATTGCTGGCGGCAAAATCAAATGCAGAGCAATACATTATTGAATTCATTCATTGTTTAAAATTTAATTTACTTTGTGCTAATGTATTTAATTGTGCTAATAATTTATTTCCCATATTGTGAGCATTTACATACTTCAAATAACAAAGTTTATTGACTTGAGTGAACACTCACACACATGAACAGTTAAACACCACCATGTTCATGTTCATGTGTTCATGTTAAAACACTGAGCAATTTTAAACTTGCTGTAGGTGCTACTGAACATTTCATTTAATTTTAAAAAGTTAATGTCAGTTTATTAGGTGTTATTGTGAGCATTTACATACTTCAATTAACAAAATTTATTGACTTGAGTGAACACTCACACACATGAACAGTTAAACACCACCATAATAGGCCCTACTTACTTTCGTTATCTGGAGTCATGTATCTTGCAATCACCTTTTTGATAGGCCTAGTTCAATAATAGGTTTTTGACATTTTTGCCTTTTGAATAAATTAGCTACTGGGCGATTCTCTGGGAGGCGACACTGACATGATGTTTCTGAAAGTAATTTTGTAGAACTTGTAATGATTGTATTTTGTTAGTAAAATGTATAAATTTAATTATTATGGAAAATAATAATTTTCTCCGATATTGTGAAAAAATAGCTAGCAAAGTTAACCAATCTTGTAAGCACTAATCACTCAAAAAAATTACTCCGATAAAAATTTGATTTTTTGGACAGATTGGAATATTTTCATAAAATAATACAATTAAATTATTGCTTTGTCTTACAGCAACACGCCAATAACATAAAAAGGGTGTTTTAAGTTATTAAAGTCACTTGAAACAACAATCTTCTAAACTCACCTCACTGTGTCCCGTGCGTCACAAAAAACATCCAATTTTCTTTCTGCTGGCTTAAGCATTATCATTATAATATTTATTGTGAAAAGGTACTTTGTTAAGGTTTATCAAAATTAAGTGTAACTGTATTTTTATTTTAAATATATGTTGTTTTATAAGACTTTTAAAGCTGTCCCGTGCATCACGTGATGCACAGGACGTATGAAAATACCCCCGTTGCAGCAAACCTGCATACTCAGCGAATTTCAAATACTAAACAATATAGGCCTATTTCAATCCAACTTAGCGAGTTTTGACATGTTTTGTAATCTCCATAAGAATAACATTGGGACTGAGTATGCAGGTTTGCTGCAACAGGTATGTTAAAACTGGTTGGTTTTAATTCATTATTTAGTAGATCTTAACTAGAAGAAGCCATATGGTATATACCATATGGCTTCTTGGTATATACCAAGTTTTGTCAAGAAATTTTAAAAAATAAGTAAGATAGTATTTTTTTATTTCCCATAAGGATAACATGGGGAATGATTATGCAGGTTTGCTGCCACAAAAGTTGAAATTTCAGGGATTTTAGACTAAAATACATTAGATCTCATCTAGATATATGAAGCCACAAACCAAGTTTTATCCAGATATGTTGAGAAATAAGCGAGATATAGAATTTTACTTATTCCCCATAAGGTTAACATTGGGACAACGTACTGTGTTTACCACTTTCAATATCTCGGTAACCAATGGACATAGAGCAATGATTCAATATACTAATTGTTTGTTTATTTGAGCTGAATTCAATGGTGCCAACAAAGCTTCGTTAAATTTTATTTTTCTATGTAAAAAACTCAAAAAACCCATTTTTGGGGGGGTTTATCCCCCTTTACCACCCCTTCCAGTGGTCCAATGGGGCTGGTTCACAAACTTTTTCTTTTCTTTTTTTTTTTTAAAAAAGAGGGTGGCGGCCTCTTTTTACCTTGCATTTGCCCCCCCACATAGGTCTCAGGCCTGTGCGTGGAAGTTATCAAGAAAACCCAAGGAGTGAGCCGGTACAGTACAAGGATGAACAGTACTGTTAAAAAGTATGCGGCATCATCGGGACTCGATCCTGCGACGCTGCCGCCACAGACCCGGGGCCGAGTGCGCTACCAACTGCGCCACCGACTCACTCAATCGATCTCGTCCAATCGATTACCACTCAGTCCAACTCGTCCAACTCGTCACGCCAACTCGTCCAATCGATTACCACTTTGCATGTCTGTTCCGAATTTCATTAAGATTGAACCATATTTACGGCCGCTATCATGCTGTCAGACATATACATATATATATATATATATATATATATATATATATTTGTAAAGTTATGGAAGATGTTGGTCTTGTGTAATGTTTTATATTATGCAGGTCCATGGGACCTACCCTTTTTGAAGAGCTCTAAATATGTTACACAGAGTATATAATGTTTTTGTGGAAATATAAATGATTCTGAACTTTTATATTCACAGAAAAGTGCTTATATTCCATTATTAAAAAAAACACAGAGTTTGTTGGTCCTTTTATATAATTCAGAAGATGTTGGTCCTATATAACATGCCATGTATAATCGTTCTCATCTTGCTGGTCCACCACGTGACAAGAATGTGGAGGGGATGAGGGGAAATGTCAACGTACAAATTGTAAAATTTGTCTTATTATGCTGGTCCACATGAGAAAAATATGGCGGTTTATGCTCGTATAATTAATCACATTAAGCTGGTCCGACCAGCATCTTCTAGTGCAGCCTTTGCACTATCAGACATTAGCCACTCGAGAGCTAAAAATAAGTTGGAGAAATGAATGAAGTTAAATTAAATAATTTTTATTTGATCATACATCATATAGTACATTATACTTTAGACACGTATATGCTTTGAGCACGCGTGGGCCTAAGGAAAATTCACTTCGACTTGTGTTTACACATAATTTCAACAGTCTCCTAACTTTATCTTATCTCTGTGCAGTACTTCTATGGTCACTCATCCACATTTTTACTGAAACGGTGTGTGTGATCTTGGTTGTACATAAACTGTATGATTGCTGTTTTTGTTAAACCAACAAGTAATATTGACTTAAATATGTAGATTAAAAGGTTCCTAGTCTTGCTTATTTCTTTAAAGTGTGTCAGAGTTCTTATTTATGTATTGTTGGGTTTAATCATTGTATAGTTAAATTTTGTAATAAGGAATGTATATTAACTAATATCATTGACTTTATAAACAATGCTAATATATAATATTTATTGTTAGGTGAGAAAACCTGTTATTAAAGAGTGTTCAGGCAATCTGAAAATACAATTTATATTAAAACTTCAAGTATTCATTTTTAGGCCTAGAGTTCATAATTGTACATAGAGTGTAAAATTAAAAAAAAAACTTTCGTTACATGAGTATAGCAAAATTAATTTATATTTGTTACAATTACACCAAACTTTTGTACTTTTTAATTCTTTTAATTGAAATGGCGACCTAACCAGGTAGGTATTTTAAGCCAAGTATGGATGAGAGGTGAGTGTAGGAATGTATAGAAGAGCGTGCATGGGCAAATAGCCTGTACATACACTGCGTTGCAGAGCAGGGTCAAATGAAGTAGAATTTTTAAAACAAATATATAAATTTGATGCAAATAAAATATAAACTAAATTGAAAAAATATGGAAATTGAAATGTATATTGAATTTATTTGAAATTGAATTTTATGTTGATTAATTTGATGACAAACGATGAAAGGTACTGTTGAAAGAAATAAAAAGCAAAATCTTTAACAATGATGTCAGTGCATTGCACGAGCAATGTACATGGGTTGTGCATGGATGGGGGGGGGGTGTGGAGGAATGTCGTTCGGGGCCAGGACTGGGGTAGGAGGCTCTGGGTTCCCAGGGTACACACGAGCGGTTTTTCCACGGTGGCACCTCGGCGGCAACTCCAGTGCGTCGTAGTGCACCACAGAGACAAATTATTGAGTACAAATGGGCGGTTGGTGGCAGCAGCCTAGCAGCGGTGCCGCGCGGAGTGGCAGACAGCCGCCGCGGCAGTTTTGGGAGCATTCTCACGTGCCGTCGGTTGTTGCTGCAGCTCGACTACGGCGACTCGCCTGGTCTGTCTAAATTCACCTAGTTTGTATACAGGTCGTCCACTGATGTGTGTCCGACGAATGAAATTGACCAATATAGCGGATACAAGATGGCGTCCGATGATTGTAACACAACGGAAAATGTTTAATTAACCGATAGTTTTGAGTGGAATTCTGTTTTCGATATCTGGAGCAATTAAATAAAAATAAACAAATCAATCAAAAGGGATTAGTAACTAATATTATTATTTTTTAATTTCTAATATCTTGAAAACTAAAAAAGATTTAGGAAAACGGATTGCAGCATTGAATTTATAATAAAAATCAGTGTTAAAAAAGGGTCACACCCCTACCTTCATATTAAAAATATTTTTTTCATCAAATATGGTGGATCCAAGAAGGCGGCCAAAAATTTTAACTTTCTAAAAATTAAGTACCAACAATTTAACAATGTTATGTGTTTATTAGGCTGTTGATATCTGAGGTAGAATTGTAAAAAATAGCTCTGTATAACAGAAAATCAAATTTGAAAACTTGTTCAAAAAGTTTCATAACTTGAAAACAAAAGAGATATCAAAAAACGTATTGCGGCATTGAATTTAAAATTAAAAACAGTGTTAAGAAAGGGGTCACAACCCTATCTTTACATTTGAAAAAAAAGTTGTATCCAATATGTTGGATCCAAGATGGCGGCCGAAAATGAGTACCCCCTCAAAACGAGGTAGGTACTTGTTACCCAATAATGTTCGGGTGGGGTCTAGGATAGTTATTTTTAGAAATGTAAAAAAGGTATGGGGGGACAATTAAAACTCACCCTGTAGAACTAGTTAAGAAGCGACCATGCATTTGGAATACTGTATTGAAAGTTTATCACTATAGGATTAAGAAGAGGAATGCGTGGGAAGAAGTTAGTATTCAGATGGACTCCGATTTCAGCACAAATGTGACAAAGAAAAAGTGTGTTTTTGAGAAATTTCCACGCAGCTAGATGTCGCTGCGTAGCGCGCCAAAAGTTGCCGTTCGTGCGTACTGAGATAACTGCCGCCGTGGTGCCGCTGCGAATGCTGTCGCAGCAAAAACCTGTGTACCTCCGCTTGTTGCGGGAACAGGGGTCAGGCCGGGCCCATAATGATATATCGGTCTCACTTTACTTCGGGCTTATAAAGATACAAGTAACTCCACAACTTGTTTCTTAAAGTTGGAAAAGGATGTAACATTAAAAAATGCGGGTTTTTAAACTTTTGACCAATACTTCGATAGAAAAAAGTGTGATATATTTAAGTAGTTTCCTTAGAAAAGGTTTTTTTATTTGATTGCAGGATTACGATGCCTACACTCCTAGAAAAACGGGTATTATAATAATGCCAAATTCTTTCAAAAACTATATCAGAATGCTTTCAAAACTGCATCACTTTTGCTCCATGGTTAAGGGTCATTAGGGTCATTTTGGAAACATCGCTTTTGCTCCACGGGTCAGTAGGTAGATTTCAGAACCGCCCGAAACATCGCTTTCGCTCCACGAGCAAGGGGCCTGCGCTCCCTCTCCCCCACATTCTTTCTTTCGATCACCTCCAGGTTCTTACTTGAAAAATGCCATTTTAACGTAATACTACAAGTTTATTTTTTGTCTAATCGAAAATATTGATTTTTGAAAGAATATTAAACTACTTAAATTGTAAGAGTAGGAGTAAGTATAAACGATATTGTGTATAAGAAATAACTTACATAATAAAATGTGTTGCTATTTAATACTTATCCACATTTCATATATTTTTTACAATAATTCACTAGAAACAGAGAAGCCTTCTGACAAAAGATAGAAATTTTAGGCATGAGCATGGAGCAGAAAACCACGTTTGAGTCGAAAGAATATATTTTCGACGGGCATTAAACACTACTTAAATATCCTTATTTCACAAAATTCAAGCTTAGAATAGTTAAGTCTTTCTCCCTAGTACAGTACCCAGTCTTACATCTCGATCTGTTGCTACTCTGTATTATATTAATAAAGCTGTTTTGAGACCAATATTGGTATCTATATAAAGTAAAGTTGAAATCAATTGAAGGTTCAAGGTCACATTATTTTAAAGCTACATGGCTTATTAAAAAAAGAAGCAATCTGCAAAAACTACACAATTGAATAAATCTACAATTAATCTATTGTAGTGACCTAGAATCTCATGTTCAGCTTGATGTTGTATTAGAAAGCTTCCATGTTTCTAATCGTGATTTATTGTATAAAATAAATGAAAGATGTATAAAACATAGTAATACTATTTAATTTTGTAAGCTATTGCTCTTAAACATTATTGTTTACTTGTCGTTACTGTTACAATGGAAGTAGTTTAACATTCTTTCAGTTATAAATATTTTCGTTTAGGCCAAAAAAGCAAAAGTTGCATATTAAGTTTAGATGACAGTATTCAAGAAAGAACTTGGAGCTTGTAGGTGAGAGAAAGAGAGAATTTTGGTGAGAGGAAGCGCAGGTCCCTCTCTCGTGGAGCAAAAGCGATGTTTTGGGAGGCTCTAAAATCTACCTGCCGACCCGTGGAGCAAAAGCGATGTTTCCATAATGACCCTTAACCGTGGAGCAAAAGAGACACACGCCAGAATGGCTATATATATGTGGAGAAAATAAATTATAAAAATAGTTTTCAGACTAAAAACGCCATTTCAGAAAAAAAGTTAGTCCGTAGGGTACCTTTTTCATTCTTTAAGGGAACTTTCATGATTTATTTTTTAATGACAGAGTGGTTGTAAAATAGTTTTGAGGAAAAAGACAGCCTTAGTCAGTAACAAGACAACAAGACTGCAAGATCGCACCACGATCATCCATCCTTCACTCATCTGTCATTCATGTTTAGCTTAAAATACCTGCCTGAGTATAGGTCATCATTTCAAATAATGTATCTAATGTATGTACGTATGCACATCCAAACGCAATAACTCCAAATGATAATAAAGATTTTACTTATGCGTAATAAATCGTTTTAATGTCACTATCGTTCAGAATTTCGCTAAGCTGACTAAAGGCACAACCGTATGCACATATTTTATACTTCGAAAATTCAGCATGCCATTACCATTTTTATGTCCGAGACAAAACAATTCCCAAATATTCGTATGATCTAGCCTTTCAATTCTTTCACACGAACAAACATTATTAGAGTGATTACCACAGACATAAAAGACTTACGCAGTGATATAGGTATGAATTAGGTTTTTAAAATGTTTAGAGAAAATATTATGACCTAGCCATTTTTAGTACCATTAAATCGTGTTCAGCTTTGTTTGTCACCTCCATCGAGTTATTTCCGGTAAAAAAAATAAGAGTACCGTCTGCTAATAAAAATATTTTTCTAAATGTTTGAAGCTGTTATATGTTATTTTCCATAATTTTAAAAATAGACCCCAAAGTTGATCCTTCAACCTTCACGTATTCCACTGGCTTTACAGCACTGAGGCCATACCACACCGCACATCCATTCATCCACTGAAAGGATGAACGCCGCATTTCAGAAAATCGCTTCCCATGTTATCAATGAGTTAGTTCATACTACACTGTGGCTCGTGGCTGCCACACGCCACGAGTGGCTGCCACGGGTCACGTCGTGGCCACCATTCACTCAGTAAGCGATTTTTCCAGAATGTGGCGTCCACATTTTGAGACCACCCTTGCGTAGCATCGGTACTGGCAGTAAACGTCGCCGGCGGCCGCGACAGTACATGGAGGTGTGCCAAACAGTTCCGGAACGAGAACCGTTCCGACCGTTCCGTTCTGGCCTCGGAACGTATTCTTTTAACAGTTCCCGTTCCGAATGCCGTTCCGGCATTTCAAGCATGGCTAGGTGTTTCTGAACTCTCGTTCTTTACGATAGATTTTTGTTCAGTAATGATTAACTTATATATTTTGTATGCCAACAGTACAGTATGATTAAATTAGTTTTTGGAGGAATTCATACCTTACACCTTCAATTAGAGTAGTTTCTTAGATACGATTGAGTTGAGATGAAAAAAACCGAAAGAACAAAAACTAGATTTAGTTTTAGTTCCTTAAATCTTGACGCGGGGTTATTATAAAAAAACCACGTCATTTTTGGATGCTGAAATCAATCTTTGATTTTTCCCGAACTGACTTTAGCCGAGGGCCGCCGGACCGCCCCTGGCCGCGAACTCGCAAGATAAGGTCAATGCTGCTCGAGCTGATTTGAGTTCTAAGGCCCTATTTTAGTCAGTTTGTCAACACACTGAGTAAGGCCTACGCGAAGGAAAGAGTAAGAAATTGTCTCTCTTTTTAACAGATAAATATGTATATCTCCTACAAAAATAAACATTTTTCCTTTGTTAATATTATTGCATTATGTATGATACGGTATGATATTGATGAATATGACAGTGAGTCGGTGGAACAGTCGGTAGCACGCCGGACTTCGGAGGCATGGTAGTGATACTGTCTTGTACAGCCGCTGCCATTGCTGTTCATTATTGTACTGTATCGGCTCACTTCTTGCCTTGGACGAAGGAACATGTTGAAGCTTGGGTAGAGTATTTACAAACAAAAGCAGTTTTGAACCGGGTTTTTTGGTTAGGGGATAAACCAAAGACATTTAATCTATCTATCTATCTATATTATTAAAAGAATTTATGGGATTTTGTACAGAGCAAATCGACCCCTACAAATGAACTTTTCTCCACATATTTGGTATCAAATTAAAGCTATTAATCTCTAGATGTTCCTTTTGCGGGTTTGGAAAATATCATATGAAAAGCCTTCACACAGGAGGCTTTTCAAATTCCAGTGAAAGTGCTACTATCTGTGAGACAACCTGTTAATTTTTTCTAATTCATATTTATTTGTAACAAAACAGATGATTAAGATTTGAAATAGTTCCAGAGATGCGGGGCTAGCTAAAGTCAGTTAACATAAATAGTTAATTATCATTTTAATTTCTTAAATATTGACGTTTTTTAAGACAACAAAAAATAAGGAAGAGTATTTGACCTATTGAAACTAAGACCAAGAGTCTGTTATCATCTTAATTTACTGTATTAACTTAAAAGGAAACTTAAAAAGGAATATAAGTAAATCAGGAAGTGCTCTAGAGAAGGGACTTTCTAACAAACTGTTGACAGTGAATATACACTAATACATGTTTCAACACATTGATGCATGTTTCAACGTTTAGTGTTCTAAAATATCAATATTAGATGAATATTTAACAAAAGGATTCAAGTTTTTAAATGCAATGTAAATTTGAAACCTGTATTTTTTAAATGTACTTGGAATTGTGGATAGTTATGAGCGATGGCTTGTGGACGCGGTGTTCCTTAGTGGGGATTAACGTCCGCACTATTGAGTACTCGTTCATGGGACCATCCTCATAATTAGACCAGTTCGTAAATTGTTAACCGAGGCGAAATCGTGGTTCGGATCCCACGTAAAAATGTAGGTCCCTTAGTTGCCATTGGCTGTTGGGCTATTAATTAACAGTCCTGTCTAAGAAATATGTCGGCCTTAGTCAGTAACAAGACTACAAGATCGCGCCACAATCATCCTTCACTCATCTGTCATTCATACTTGGCTTAAAATACCTACCTGGGTAGGTCGCCATTTCAACTAATGTATCTAATGTATCTAATGCGATGGATATTAAGGTGATAACTGTTAGCCTGCCTATTTTACTCGATTTTGAAATGTACCAATAACTATATGCCTATTTAATGAGGGCATTTCATAGAAAGTTATGATATTTGCTTGAGTAAAAATGTGCCAAACGTGTATTCAAGATGAGAAACAAAAATGCGGGTAAATTTGAAAATTGAATTTTTCAGCCGTTATGAGCATTGAATAGATAGATTTTAAGGAATATGGCTATTTTATAAATGCATTTATAAATTAGTTCTTTAGTAGATCAAAGGTTTGACAATCTTCTTATCGTTTGTTGTTAAGGCCTAACAAAGATGAATGCAAGGAACTGACGCGTAGATATTATGTAGAATTAACATAGTCAATACTTTTGAAAGAAAACTCTTAAACAACAGAGACATTGAGATGCGCCAAGCAATGAAAACTAACCGCCATTTTATGCAAAATGAATTTTGTTGTACTGTCAAAATTTCAAAGTGTAGAAGGTATACATAGACACATTTAAAGCAGTCTAGAAAATTAGAAAAAACACAAAAATTCACACACTTTCTCATTGAAAGGTATTTTACTCTGAAAAACTCCATACATATAATCAACATGAAACTAAAGGCTATTTTACCATTGTTTTTAAGTCACGAAGTGACTCGGACTGCTAGTTTAAATGATTGAAAATGTCATTTAATGATTTAATTATGACATTTTATTGTTCTTTCAAACCAAAATAACCAGTTCAAACCGCTTTTGTTTGTAAACATCCAAGCTTCAACATGTTCCTTATTATGTAGTTAAAAACGTCTTATTTTTTCAACATATTCAAAAATCATCATGTTGCATCGTGAATAATTAACGTAAGGTAATAATTTCTTCCGGTCCTTTTGACAACTACTTTCGTAACTGGGGGGGGGGGGGAGAAAAGGGCTTCTGCTCGATGGGGGTTTAGGCCTCGTGTGTGTAAAGTGTCCTCTTTTTCAACCTAGGACAAATGATAACCCTACAACTGATGTATGTAAGCCCCATGGTAATGCTAAAATTAAAATATTTACTATGGGTGGACTTGGCCACAGCATTTAAATCAGACTTTACTAAGTTCACGTCGTCGCTCGTCCCGCTGTGCGCCAACCACTGGCAGTACGTTATTTATCACTGCATATCACAGAATGTTACAGATTGCTCGCCCATTAATTTTTGTACAGTAGTACATTATTACACATTTTTATCTTATTTGGTTAGTTTCCGACCGTTTAGATTTGCATTGAGAAAGAACTAGACTCTTTAAAACCATGGGCTAACCACAGGAGTAACAACGAAAAACATATGTTTGTTTACTAGTTGTATGGGCGGGGCTATCACATCACATGTATTCATCATGGTAAATTTTTACTAATGAATGAATTAATGAGTGAAAACGTGCTTTATTGATGATTTTAACAACATAAACATTGCATACGCTAATACACAAACTAAAGCTGCTGTACAAAATAAATATTTAAATCAATACTTTACTAAATCTACACCTTCATGTTTTTTATTGTTTGTTTAGTCTTTGCACTTATATCAGCAATGGTCACATAAGACCGTCTGATAGGATGATAGCTTGAAATTTGCTATTTCAAACAGACAGCATTTTAACAAAGATATGGTTATAATTACAATTTACTAAGTAGAAATTAAAAATTAAACTCTAGTATAAGCTCCCATCTATACTTCCAAGCCCCTGATAAAAAATTAGCCAAACCACGCCAATTCCTCCCGTTTGAATATTCAATGAAGTCTGGGTGAGTTAGGTCCCTCTAAAAAAGAATCGTTTTCTTAGGTGAGCTAAAATCGGACATATTGCAATAAAATTATATACAAGTGTTATTTTTCATTTAAATTACAGAAAGCGCAATTATAATTTATTTTTAATATCCAGGACTTGTAATTACGATTGACAGATTCAGTGCGTGCTTTGAAGACCCAACGGATTATTTTACCTGGCATAATATCAGTAAGATAAGCGCTATCGCCAAGGTCGCGTTCCAGCGATCCGTAAGGTGTGTGGTAGCGCGCGGACCTGAACACGTGTCTCCCTATTCTCCCCCCGCACCGCCTCAACTACCGATAGCAATTGCCTTCTAATCTCATCTAACGGTCAATTGTCTAAATTAATTCCAATTCCGTATTTTCTACCTAATAATTTCCAATCCTTACTCCAATATATATTTTTCTTTATTATTTCTTTAGCAATTAACTTTGGCAGACGGTTTGGTTGTAACGCAAGTACGTGCAAAACATACCCCAAATGCATATTTAAAGTGTAAATATATTCCTTTTCTAAACCTGTCTCTAACAATAATACGTAATTTGGGTTGCAATTTGGTAAGCCAAAGACACTACGTATAAAGTAAAAAAGAACCCCATTAACGAAGTCGTTCTCCCACAAACCCCAAACCTGACAATGACAACCATAACACAAGATTGCTTGAACTATAGCAGCATAACACATGATTTTTTTGCTTGTCGGTACTACATTATTATTTAAAAAAAACATGCCAGAGGTAAACATCGCCTCCTCCCCGCACTCATCTCTCTCTGCTTATCTGTAACGCAAACTCCACCGGCAAGTGATCTGATCCTATCTGATCCGCGACCTTGAAATCAACTACTTGCTGTAAACAGTTTATATATGTTATAGCTAATCTATGACAGAAGTACCCATAGAATTTAAAAATGTAAATTAACCCTCAGCATCTCCTAATGTTCTCCCGTTTAAAATTATAAAACCTAAATTGTCACACATTTCAAATATCTTAATTGAATGGCCTGCTGTAATGGAGGGCTGATAATTAATTAAATATAATTTTAATGGTCAAAAGTATGGTTTCACATTGCCTCCCCTCTCCATTTCCTCTCTCCACTCCTCCAGACGCAGACCACACATGGATGGACACATGACACAGTTTAGGCATATACTCCCTTGCTCGCAACCTGACCTCCAGGTTATTACAACCTGGAATACGGTTGTAAGAGCGCTTATAAGAATGTGTCTATTAAGTCAGCATGCCACATTAACGTGAGTTTGAGCAGTCAAAACAAGTATGTATTTAATTTGACTAAAATTCTAATAATATGTTGTCTGCACATGGACATAGTAACATTATTTACAGTTTTTGTTAGTTATGCATGTGCCACAAGTAAATTATAACTGCATTTCTTTGGAAAAAAGGTTACATACCTGGGTAACTGTCGTCAATTCAACCGTAAACATAGTGACTTACTTAAGTTTCGGCATCGGCGATACCATTTTCAAAATCTTCATACAAGAATGTTTAGTTAAAATTTATTTTTATCTAATATTTTAGCTGATATTGACGAAACAAATTTAATTTGAACATTTCATGGCCCAATGTATTTTTTATTTGATTTTATCAGTATACTTTAATTTATTTTGTAGATGATACATAATGAAAAATTTTCAAAAACAAAACGTACAGATTACTTCCTAATATTTAAACAACTCTCAGTAATATGAAATACAAGTCTTGAGCAATATGACATAGGCATTCATTACAATTAATTGTTGAGTTTGGATTATATGAATTTAATCTAAAAATATTCAAATAATTACCTAGTATCGATGATAATTGGCTTTTAATACAGTAGGCTACATATTATAAAAATGGCCATTCAACTTTTGGAAGAACAGCCTGCACAGTTTTTCTAGTTTATTTAGACTGGAGGGGGTATTAAAGATCGTGTTATTCACTTCCCCTTCTTTTTGAATGAAGTTTTCATCAGAGACCAACATCTTCTGTATTTACAGCATATATAATATACGCTGATACATCATTTGTGGGTCCACTGTCATGGCGGCTGGTGTAAAAACGTCCACATCATGCTGGTCCACTTGAGTAACCAAGATGGCGGATTTATATACTTGTTCACATCAAGCTGGTCCGACCAGCATCTTCTAAGCGTGGACCATCATGTTCTATCGGACCTGCTTTGTTCTGCAGAGAAATAGACGTCGGACCAACAAGTTCCGGGGTTTAAAAAGTATATATATATATATATATATATATATATATATATATATATATAGATAGATAGATATATAAAAATTTTAATGAATGGTGTTTTTTGCTTCTGGTGGCCCTAAAACAAAAAGTTATCATGGTCTCGGGCTTAGGTCTTACCATGAGACCTACGGTAATAGCTTCTTCCCTATAGGGGAAATTCGCTAAAACACTGATAAAACTGCAGATACACAAAGTTAATATTGATCTCACCATTTTATCAATCCTTATAGTGTACTTAGAATACATTATGTTTATTTTAAATGTAAAATGTCATTAAATAAATCATTTTTCTGTGAAAAATATAGTTTGGCCATTATTATATATAGGCACTCCAAATAAATTTTAATAATTTACTTTATTTAATTAATAATTTAATAATAATAACTGAATATTTTATTAAGTTTAACATTCCTCAAGAAATTCAGCATTTTCACTGAATCCCGTGCATTACGATCACATTTTTAGTGATAACTGATTTATATTACACAAAAATTGATTTTTCTTTCAATAAATAGAATTTGCAGGATGAAATTAACTTCACCTGCATGAAGAAAAAACAATTATTTTTTATTTCGTAGAGTGTACAAGTCTATATGTCTGAGCGTCTGAATGTCCCGTGCGTCACGTATAGAATCGCTTATTATTTATTTCCTTAATTTACTCAAGAAAACACTTTAAAAAACTACTGACGTGTTCATTTTAATGTATATATTTAAATATTTATTAAATCTAGGTCACCTCTGAAAATTAATTTAAAAACATGATGAAACAAGCAACCAGAAACCTTTGTTCCGTGCAACACGATGTATTAGGATTTTAAAACATTTTTTAATATAGGGCCTACTAAAATATTAATTTTCTCAAATGAAAAAATATTTTTAAGTGAAAAATATATTAGGTATATTATAAAAAGTAAATTTTTAAACAAAGGATTTACTACATAGACTACGGAAAAAATAGCATTCACCTTACTTAGGAAACTCGTAACTTTGTCTGAGTACCGTGCATCACAATCACTTTTCTAATGATAACTTACATATGTATTACACAAAAACTAAATTTTCTTTAAATGAATAGAATCTGTAATTCACTAGGCCTACACCTGCATGAAGAAATAAATATTAATTATTATTTTGTAATATTTATAAGAGTAAAAAGTGTCTGAATGTTACCTGCGTCACATAGCCCTACTGAGCTTTCCTGCAAAATTCATGGTTAGTGCAATATAATAATAAAACACTAAGTTTCAGTGATTAATTAGGTATATAAAACCGGGACTTTATATTCACGTCTTATAGGCTGCTACTACAATTTCCCTAATAATAAGGATACATATCTTCAACAGGGGGTGGGTTGGATACACAATAACTAATTGTAATTAAAGATATACCCACGATTTTATTCACTGTCAAATTCACAAAAACAAGACTTAACAATGATTATCACATCAAATATCAAACAACACAGTTGATTACAAATATACAATAAAGCACTCTCAAATATACTCAGAAATGAGAAACTTTTACTGTCGTTAAGCATATTAAAATTATGCAATAGACAAACTCAATGTTGGTACAGTATAAGAAATCATCTTTTTAATCTTCCCGCCGATGGTTCATGGGCCTAAACTAAAATAGGTAATACAGGCCTAATCAAATCAAAAAGGTACAGTCTTTAATTGTAAAAATTCATCTAATTTATAAAAAATTATGTAGGCACAGCCAGTCATATAATCTTTTCTTAAACAAATTAAATTCTAAGATTATACTATCACAATGAAGCTTATTAATAATTTTAATACTATAATAATAGAAAAACTCTTTGACATTTACTTAGCCTACTTATAGGGGATATTAAGCACAAGTTGATTCCTGGTGTTATACTGGTGAATCTGATCTATGTACAAATCTACTTAGGCTACATTAAAATTCTTTTTGATGTATCCTATAGCAAACATATAAATATATACAAATTTATCAGTTAGTAACTTACTTTTAATAAATAGAGGTTTACAGTGCTCTCTAAGAGGAGCCTTGTTTATTATTCGTAATACTTTTTTCTGAAGTAGCAACACACATGATCTATGTGGGAACTATTTCCCCAAGAATTAGGCCATAGCTCAGAGCAGACTGGAAAAATCCAAAGTAAGCAGTTCTTACCTAAGTCTCAAGAACAATATTCATTAGGGATCTTAAAATTTAATACATAGCCTACAGAGTCTACATGGGCTGCCCAGGAAAGTGAACTATCGATTTGTACACCTAAAAGTTTTATGTTACTATTTTCAATTTGACTACTTAAACTATTTGATTTAAGGCTACAGATGAGGCTTTGTGTTTTTTCTTTATTTAAGAGACGTCTAGTAGCATATCAGCGGTATGTTCAGTTTCCTATTTTAATAAGTCAAGGTCAGTTTGAGAACTTCAAAAAGTGGTATCATCTGCAAAAATGGTTGTTTTATTTTTATTAATATAGTAATATTCAAAGTTAAAAGTTTATTTTTGTACCTGTAGGGGATACAGTAGTAAAGTTTCTTTATATTATTGTTTTAATACAAATTATGATCGATACTTTAGGCTAATAATTGTTTAAGCAGAGGAAGATTGCAGACTTTTTAATCAGAATTATTAATATGATGTTATCTGTAGTGTGTTTTATAGGATATTATATTATAAATGCAGTCCTATATTTTTCATTGATATATAATATTTAAATAAGTAAAAAGCTTAGATTTGTCGAAGATGTAGGGAATAAACAGAATTAATACGATCTTATCTGTATTGTGTTTTACAGGTTATTATAAATGCAGTCCTGTATTTTTCATTGATATATAATATTTAAATAAGTTAAAAGCTTAGATTTGAAAGATATAGGGGGATGTAGGAAACATTTTTCTTTACCTCTATATCACGAATTTTCTTTTGGTTTAGCCTACCTCTATAACTCGAACCATGCCTACGACGAACTATACGTAACACAAAGGAAAATCGCAGTCCTGTGGAGTTTCGAGTTAGCGAGAGTCGACTGTAATATTAGAAGAGAAGCCATACACATCTTTACTTTTCGATGATTTCATTTTTGGCACAACACCAAGCACACTTTCACAGATCACAGGCTTCCATTCAAAGAAGGAGCTGGGTCTCGCAGCTTGTAGCAGGAATTCCTTAGAAGATATTAGCGTTGCTGGGAAGTTGTTCCTTGTCGCGATGACTGATTCAACGAAGAACGAGTTAAAGTTCTCAGCTGTAATGGTGTTATTCACATTTTGATTACTCTGGGATGAAACTTTCCTAATTAAAGTCCAAGCGGCCTGGCATTTGTAGCTCGAGTGGTCAATAAAAGCAGCATTTGCATTCAATTTAGCTTTATTTACTTCTTGCTTTTAGAGTTTCCTCTGCTTTTTTAAACTGCTTTTAGGCTAAGTAAGAAGCTTCAATTTTAGTGTTTACTTATTAACTGTACGATAGGCCATGAAAGTATTATTCATTTGCTTGAGTTCAGGAGTAGGCCTATACCACGTTGCTATGGCTTTAGTTTTACTTGCGGTTGGTTTTTTTCTTGAATAGGCCTAAGGTGTAAGAGTAGCAACTCTAAATAATTATTGTTCAAAAACACATTTTCATGCCCTGCAGGAGAATGGTAGATACAGACGACAATTTTAGGATTGTCTATTGCTATTACCACACATTCAAAGTTAATTTCAACACAAAGCCACTTAAGATGTAACAGTTTGTAGTGAAAGAAAAGAGTTCCGCCCAGAAAAACTGCTCACTGGCGAAAAATACTTCACCGAGAGTCCCTCAGGCCTATGAGCCTATGGATTTTCTGCTATCTAGAAATAAATACACTCAAATCAGCTCCTGTTTCCAGAACTTATCACTGTCATTTACTTTGTCAACCATAATTACGATTATTACTTCACAAAATGAGGCCTACCTTGTAAAAAAAGACACAAAAATTGAAAATCAAACAACATATAACCAAAAGTTCAAATAGATTACATTTTCAATCCCTATCTTATCCCTCCACAGATTTAAATATCCCCATAAAAGGGAGAAGTCCCTTTCGTCATTGACTGTTGAAACAGTGGCTAAGTTGCAGCCCTGCAGGGTATAGTGGGTAATGGTTGGAAATTATGGCAGGGAAAAGGGTAAACCACAAAACTGGATTGGTATTACTGTATAATAGAACAGCTGCGCTGCTTGCTATTACGCCGAGTGTACATCCTCCCCATATTATGAGCTATACAACTTATAAGCTATGCAACTTATAAGCTATGAAACTTTTTGCCAAAAGCGTTATGTGTTATAAAACAGTTTGTGAAATTCATTATGAGCTATGATACTATCGTGATTTTAGGAGTTATGAAACTCTTTACGAATTTTCATTATAAGCTATGAAACTGTTTGCCATTATCTGTTTTTAAATAATATTTTAAAATGCACAACAGTTGCATAGCTTATAATGCTTTTGGCAAACTGTTTCATAGCTCATAATGCAAGTGAGATTAGGTGTTATACCACATAATGCCATTATGAGCTATGCAACTCTTTGACATTATAAGCTATGAAACAAAATACACATTATAGGCTATGAAATTATGAGCTATACAACTCCACGATAAATGACATCACAAAATACATAACATCGCAAAAATAAATGACGTCACAAAAAATAAATGACGTCACAAAATACATAACGTCACAAAAATAAATGATATCACAAAATACATAACGTCACAAAAATAAATGACGTCACAAAATAAATAACTTCACAAAAATAAATGACGTCAAAAAAACTTGAAGTCACAAAAATAAATGACGTAACAAAAATTAAAGACGTCACAAAATAAATAACGTCACAAAATTATATGACGTCACAAAATACATAACGGCACTAAATATATGACGTCACAAAATATGTAACGTCACAAAAATAAATGACGTCAGAAAATAAATAACGTCACAAAAATAAATAACGTCACAAAAATAAATGACGCCACAAAATACATAACGTCACAAAAATAATTGAGGTCACAAAATACATAACGTCACAAAAATAAATGACGTCACAAGAATAAATGACGCCACAAAATACATAACGTCACAAAAATAATTGAGGTCACAAAATACATAACGTCACAAAAATAAATGACGTCATAAAATAAAAAACGTCACAAAAATAAATAACGTCACAAAAATAAATGACGCCACAAAATACATAACGTCACAAAAATAATTGAGGTCACAAAATACATAACGTCACAAAAATAAATGACGTCAAAAAAATACATAACGTCACAAAAATAAATGATGTCACAAAAAATGACGTAACAAAAATAAATGACGTCACAAATATAAATGACGTCACAAAAATAAATGACGTCACAAAAATAAATGACGTCACAAAAAAACATAACGTCACAAAAATAAATGACGTCACAAAATACATAACGTCACAAAATTAAATGACGTTACAAAAAAATGACGTCACAAAAATAAATGACGGCACAAAAATAATTTGGTCACAAAATTAATAACGTCACAATAATAAATGACGTTACAAAAAATAATGTCACAAAAATAAATGACGTCACAAAATAAATAACGTCACAAAAACAAATGACGTCAAAAATACCTAACGTCACAAAAATAAATGACGTAACAAAAATTAATGACGTCACAAAATACATAACGTCACAAAAATAAATGACGTCACATATTAAATAACGTCACAAAAATAAATGACGTCACAAAAATAAATGACGTCACAAAAAAACATAACGTCACAAAAATAAATGACGTCACAAAATACATAACGTCACAAAATTAAATAACGTCACAAAATACATAATGTCACAAAAATAAAAGGCGTCACCAAATACATAACGTCACAAAAATAAATGATATCACAAAATACATAACGTCACAAAAGTAATGACGTTACAAAATAAATAACGTCACAAAAATAAATGACGTCAAAAAAATAAATGACGTCACAAAAAGAAATGACGTCACAAAATACATAACGTCACAAAAATAAATGACGCCACAAAATACATAACGTCACAAAAATAATTGAGGTCACAAAATACATAACGTCACAAAAATAAATGACGTCACAAAAATACATAACGTCACAAAAATAAATGACGTCACAAATATAAATGAGGTCACAAAAATAAATGACGTCACAAATATAAATGACGTCACAAAAATAAATGACGTCACAAAAATAAATGACGTCACAAAAATAAATGACGTCACAAAAAAACATAACGTCACAAAAATAAATGACGTCACAAAATACATAACGTCACAATATTAAATGACGTTACAAAAAAATGACGTCACAAAAATAAATGACGTCACAAATATAAATGACGTCACAAAAATAAATGACGTCACAAAAATAAATGACGTCAAAAAAATAAATGACGTCACAAAAAAACATAACGTCACAAAAATAAATGACGTCACAAAATACATAACGTCACAAAATTAAATGACGTTACAAAAAAATGACGTCACAAAAATAAATGACGGCACAAAAATAATTTGATCACAAAATAAATAACGTCACAATAATAAATGACGTTACAATAAATAATGTCACAAAAATAAATGACGTCACAAAATAAATAACGTCACAAAAACAAATGACGTCAAAATTACCTAACGTCACAAAAATAAATTTCGTAACAAAAATTAATGACGTCACAAAATATATAACGTCACAAAAATAAATGACGTCACATATTAAATAACGTCACAAAAATAAATGACGTCACAAAAATAAATGACGTCACAAAAAAACATAACGTCACAAAAATAAATGACGTCACAAAATACATAACGTCACAATATACATAATGTCACAAAAATAAAAGGCGTCACCAAATACATAACGTCACAAAAATAAATGATATCACAAAATACATAACGTCACAAAAATAAATGACGTCACAAAATAAATAACGTCACAAAAATAAATGACGTCATAAAAATAAATGACGTCACAAAAAGAAATGACGTCACAAAATACATAACGTCACAAAAATAAATGACGTCACATATTAAATAACGTCACAAAAACAAATGACGTCAAAAATACATAACTTCACAAAAATAAATGACGTCACAAAAATTAATTACGTCACAAAATACATAACGTCACAAAAATAAATGACGTCACAAAATACATAACGTCACAAAAATAAATGGCGTCACAAAATACATAACGTAACAAAAATAAATGACGTCACAAAATACATAACGTCACAAAAAAAAGACGTCACAAAATACATAACGTCACAAAAATAAATGACGTCAATAAATATTAATTATGTCACAAAATACATAAAGTCACAAAAATAAATGACGTCACAAAATATTAATTACAAAAATAAATGAGGTCCCCAAATACATAACGTCACAAAAATAATTGAGGTCAAAAAATACATGAATTCACAAAAATAAATGACGTCACAAAATACATAACGTCACAAAAATAAATGACGTCACAAAATAAATAACGTCACAAAAAAAATTAAGTAGCAAAAATTAATGACGTCACAAAATACATAACGTAAAAAAATAAATGACGTCACAAAATAGATAACGTCACAAAAATAATTGAGGTCAAAAATAGATAACGTCACAAAAATAATTGAGGTCACAAAATACATAACGTCACAAAAAATGACGCCACAAAATACATAAGGTCACAAAAATAAATGACATCACAAAATACATAACATCGCAAACATAAATGACGTCACAAGAAATAAATGACGTCACAAAATACATAACGTCGCGAAAATAATTAAGGTCACAAAATACATAACGTCACAAAAATAAATGACGTCACAAAAATACATAACGTCACTAAAATAAATGACGTTACAAAAAATGACGTCACAAAAATAAATGACGGCACAAAAATAATTTTAGTCACAAAATAAATAACGTCACAAAAATAAATGACTTCAAAAAATACATAACGTCACAAAATTAAATGAGGTCACAAAATGCATGACGTCACAAAAATAAATGACGTCACAAAATACATAACGTCACAAAAATAAATGACGTCACAAAATAAATAACGTCACAAAAATAAATTACGTCACAAAATAAATAACGTCAGAAAAATAAATAACGTGACAAAATAAATAACGTCACAAAATAAATTACGTCACAAAAATAAATGACGTCACAAAATACATAACGTCACAAAAATAAATGACGTCACGAAAAAAATGACGTCACAAAAATAAATGACGTCACAAGTATAAATGACGCCACAAAATACATAACGTCACAAAAATAATTGAGGTCACAAAATGCATGACGTCACAAAAATAAATGACGTCACAAAAATAAATGACGTCACAAAATAAATAACGTCACAAAAATAAATGACGTCACAAAATAAATAACGTCAGAAAAATACATAACGTCACAAAAATAAATGACGTCACGAAAAAAATGACGTCACAAAAATAAATGACGTCACAAGAATAAATGACGCCATAAAATACATAACGTCACAAAAATAATTGAGGTCACAAAATACATAACGTCACAAAAATAATTGATGTCACAATAAATGACGTCACAAAAATAAATGACGTCACTAAATAAATGACGTCAGAAAATACGTAACGTCACAAAAATAAATGACGTCACAAAATAAATAACCCCAGAAAAATAAATAACGTTAAAAAAATAAAAGACGTCACAAAATACATAACGTCGCAAAAATAATTATGGTCACAAAATACATAACGTCACAAAAATGAATGACGTCACAAAAATACATAACGTCACAAAAATAAATGTCACAAAAATTTACGTCACAAAAATAAATGACGTCACAAAATACACAACGTCACTAAATAAATGATGTCAGAAAATACGTAACGCAACAATAATAAATGACGTCACAAAATAAATAACTCCAGAAAAATAAATAACGTCAAAATAATAAATGACGTCACAAAATACATAAAGTCGCAAAAAAAATTCAGGTCACAAAATTCATAACGTCACAAAAATAAATGACGTCACAAAAATACATAACGTCACAAAAATAAATGACGTCACAAAAATACATAACGTCACTAAAATAAATGACGTTACAAAAAATGACGTCACAAAAATAAATGACGGCACAAAAATAATTTAGGTCACAAAATAAATAACGTCACAAAAATAAATGACTTCAAAAAATACATATCGTCACAAAATTAAATGAGGTCACAAAATGCATGACGTCACAAAAATAAATGACGTCACAAAATACATAACGCCACAAAATAAATGACGTCACAAAATAAATAACGTCACAAAAATAAATGACGTCACAAAATAAATAACGTCAGAAAAATAAATAACGTGACAAAATAAATAACGTCACAAAATAAATTACGTCACAAAAATAAATGACGTCACAAAATACATAACGTCACAAAAATAAATGACGTCACGAAAAAAATGACGTCACAAAAATAAATGACGTCACAAGAATAAATGACACCACAAAATACATAACGTCACAAAAATAATTGAGGTCACAAAATGCATGACGTCACAAAAATAAATGACGTCACAAAAATAAATGACGTCACAAAATAAATAACGTCACAAAAATAAATGACGTCACAAAATAAATAACGTCAGAAAAATAAATAACGTGACAAAATAAATAACGTCACAAAATAAATTACGTCACAAAAGTAAATGACGTCACAAAAATACATAACGTCAAAAAAATAAATGACGTAACGAAAAAAATGACGTCACAAAAATAAATGACGTCACAAGAATAAATGACACCATAAAATACATAACGTCACAAAAATAATTGAGGTCACAAAATACATAACGTCACAAAAATAAATGACGTCACAAAAATACATAACGTCACAAAAATAATTGATGTCACAAAAAATGACGTCACAAAAATAAATGACGTCACTAAATAAATGACGTCAGAAAATACGTAACGTCACAAAAATAAATGACGTCACAAAATAAATAACCCCAGAAAAATAAATAACGTCAAAAAAATAAAAGACGTCACAAAATACATAACGTCGCAAAAATAATTATGGTCACAAAATACATAACGTCACAAAAATGAATGACGTCACAAAAATACATAACGTCACAAAAATAAATGTCACAAAAATTTACGTCACAAAAATAAATGACGTCACAAAATACACAACGTCACTAAATAAATGATGTCAGAAAATACGTAACGCCACAATAATAAATGACGTCACAAAATAAATAACTCCAGAAAAATAAATAACGTCAAAATAATAAATGACGTCACAAAATACATAAAGTCGCAAAAAAAATTCAGGTCACAAAATACATAACGTCACAAAAATAAATGACGTCACAAAAATACATAACGTCACAAAAATAAATGACGTTACAAAAAAATGACGTCACAAAAATAAATGACGGCACAAAAATAATTTAGGTCACAAAATAAATAACGTCACAAAAATAAATGACTTCAAAAAATACATAACGTCACAAAAATAATTGAGGTCACAAAATACATGACGTCACAAAAATAAATGACGTCACAAAATACATAACGTAACAAGAAATGACGACACTAAATACATAAGGTCACAAAAATGAATGACATCACAAAATACATAACGTCACAAAAATAATTGAGGTCACAAAATACATGACGTCACAAAAATAAATGACGTCACAAAATAAATAACGTTAGAAATATAAATAACGTCACAAAATAAATAACGTCACAAAATAAATAACGTCACAAAAATAAATGACGTCACATAAACACATAACGTCACAAAAATAAATGACGTCACGAAAAAAATGACGTCACAAAAATAAGTGACTTCACAAAAATAAATGACGTCACAAAAATAAATAACGTCACAAAAATAAATGACGTTACAAAAATAAATGACGTCAAAAATAAATGACGTCCCAAAATAAATAACGTCACAAAAATAAATGACGTCACAAAAATTAATTAAGCCACAAAATACATAACGTCACAAAAATAAATTACGTCACAAAATACATAACGTCACAAAATACATAACGTCACAAAAATAAATGGCGTCACAAAATACATAACGTCAAAAAAATAAATGACGTCACAAAATACATAACGTCACAAAAATAAATGACGTCACAAAATACATAACGTCACAAAAATAAATGACGTCACAAAATACATAACGTCACAAAAATAAATGACGTCACAAAATACATAACGTCACAAAAATAAATGACGTCACAAAATACATAACGTCACAAAAATAAATGACGTCACAAAATATATAACGTCACAAAAATATATGACGTCACAAAAATTATTTAAGTCACAAAATACATAACTTCACAAAAATAAATGACGTCACAAAAATTAATTACGTCAAAAAATACATAACGTGACAAAAATAAATGACGTCACAAAATACATAACGTCACAAAAATAAATAGCGTCACAAAATACATAACGTAACAAAAATAAATGACGTCACAAAATACATAACGTCACAAAAAGTGACGTCACAAATTACATAACGTCACAAAAAAAAGACGTCACAAAATACATAACGTCACAAAAATAAATGACGTCACAAAATATTAATTATGTCACAAAATACATAACGTCACAAAAATAAATGACGTCACAAAATATTAATTACAAAAATAAATGAGGTCCCCAAACACATAACGTCACAAAAATAATTGAGGTTACAAAATACATAACGTCACAAAAAATGACGCCACAAAATACATAAGGTCACAAAAATAAATGACATCACAAAATACATAACATCGCAAAAATAAATGACGTCACAAGAAATAAATGACGTCACAAAATACATAACGTCGCGAAAATAATTAAGGTCACAAAATACATAACGTCACAAAAATAAATGACGTCACAAAAATACATAACGTCACTAAAATAAATGACGTTACAAAAAATGACGTCACAAAAATAAATGACGGCACAAAAATAATTTAGGTAACAAAATAAATAACGTCACAAATATAAATGACTTCAAAAAATACATAACGTCACAAAATTAAATAAGGTCACAAAATGCATGACGTCACAAAATACAAAACGTCACAAAAATAAATGACGTCACAAAATAAATAACGTCACAAAAATAAATGACGTCACAAAATAAATAACGTCAGAAAAATAAATAACGTGACAAAATAAATAACGTCACAAAAATAAATGACGTCACAAAATAAATAACGTCAGAAAAATAAATAACGTGACAAAATAAATAACGTCACAAAATAAATTACGTCACAAAAGTAAATGACGTCACAAAAATACATAACGTCACAAAAATAAATGACGTCACGAAAAAAATGTTGTCACAAAAATAAATGACGTCACAAGAATAAATGACGCCATAAAATACAGAACGTCACAAAAATAATTGAGGTCACAAAATACATAACGTCACAAAAATAAATGACGTCACAAAAATACATAACGTCACAAAAATAATTGATGTCACAAAAAATGACGTCACAAAAATAAATGACGTCACTAAATAAATGACGTCAGAAAATACGTAACGTCACAAAAATAAATGACGTCACAAAATAAATAACCCCAGAAAAATAAATAACGTCAAAAAAATAAAAGACGTCACAAAATACATAACGTCGCAAAAATAATTATGGTCACAAAATACATAACGTCACAAAAATGAATGACTTCACAAAAATACATAACGTCACAAAAATAAATGTCACAAAAATTTACGTCACAAAAATAAATGACGTCACAAAATACACAACGTCACTAAATAAATGATGTCAGAAAATACGTAACGTCACAATAATAAATGACGTCAAAAAATAAATAACTCCAGAAAAATAAATAACGTCAAAATAATAAATGACGTCACAAAATACATAAAGTCGCAAAAAAAATTCAGGTCACAAAATACATAACGTCACAAAAATAAATGACGTCACAAAAATACATAACGTCACAAAGATAAATGACGTTACAAAAAAATGACGTCACAAAAATAAATGACGGCACAAAAATAATTTAGGTCACAAAATAAATAACGTCACAAAAATAAATGACTTCAAAAAATACATAACGTTACAAAAATAATTGAGGTCACAAAATACATGACGTCACAAAAATAAATGACGTCACAAAATACATAACGTCACAAGAAATGACGCCACTAAATACATAAGGTCACAAAATAAATGACGTCACAAAATAAATAACGTCACAAAAATAAATGACGTCACAAAATAAATAACGTCAGAAAAATAAATAACGTGACAAAAATAAATGACGTCAAAAATAAATGACGTCACAAAATAAATAACGTCACAAAAATAAATGACGTCACAAAAATTAATTAAGTCACAAAATACATAACGTCACAAAAATAAATTACGTCACAAAATACATAACGTCACAAAATACATAACGTCATAAAATAAATGGCGTCACAAAATACATAACGTCAAAAAAATAAATGACGTCACAAAATACATAACGTCACAAAATACATAACGTCACAAAAATAAATGACGTCACAAAATACATAACGTCACAAAAATAAATGACGTCACAAAATACATAACGTCACAAAAATAAATGACGTCACAAAATACATAACGTCACAAAAATAAATGACGTCACAAAATATATAACGTCACAAAAATATATGACGTCACAAAAATTAATTAAGTCACAAAATACATAACTTCACAAAAATAAATGACGTCACGAAAATTAATTACGTCAAAAAATACATAACGTCACAAAAATAAATGACGTCACAAAATACATAACGTCACAAAAATAAATAGCGTCACAAAATACATAACGTAACAAAAATAAATGACGTCACAAAATACATAACGTCACAAAAAAATGACGTCACAAATTACATAACGTCACAAAAAAAAGACGTCACAAAATACATAACGTCACAAAAATAAATGACGTCACAAAATATTAATTATGTCACAAAATACATAACGTCACAAAAATAAATGACGTCACAAAATATTAATTACAAAAATAAATGAGGTCCCCAAATACATAACGTCACAAAAATAATGGAGGTCAAAAAATACATGAATTCACAAAAATAAATGACGTCACAAAATACATAACGTCACAAAAATAAATTACGTCACAAAATAAATAACGTCAAAAAAAAATAAGTAGCAAAAATTAATGACGTCACAAAATACATAACGTAAAAAAATAAATGACGTCAAAAATACATAACGTCACAAAAATAAATGACGTCACAAAATAGATAACGTCACAAAAATAATTGAGGTCACAAAATACATAACGTCACAAAAAATGACGCCACAAAATACATAAGGTCACAAAAATAAATGACATCACAAAATACATAACATCGCAAAAATAAATGACGTCACAAGAAATAAATGACGTCACAAAATACATAACGTCGCGAAAATAATTAAGGTCACAAAATGCATGACGTCACAAAAATAAATGACGTCACAAAATACATAACGTCACAAAAATAAATGACGTCACAAAATAAATGACGTCACAAAAATAAATGACGTCACAAAATAAATAACGTCAGAAAAATAAATAACGTGACAAAATAAATAACGTCACAAAATAAATTACGTCACAAAAATAAATGACGTCACAAAAATACATAACGTCACAAAAATAAATGACGTCACGAAAAAAAATGACGTCACAAAAATAAATGACGTCACAAGAATAAATGACGCCACAAAATACATAACGTCAAAAAAATAATTGAGGTCACAAAATACATAACGTCACAAAAATAAATGACGTCACAAAAATACATAACGTCACAAAAATAATTGATGTCACAAAAAATGACGTCACAAAAATAAATGACGTCACTAAATAAATGACGTCAGAAAATACGTAACGTCACAAAAATAAATGAGTCACAAAATAAATAACACCAGAAAAATAAATAACGTCAAAAAAATAAAAGACGTCCCAAAATACATAACGTCGCAAAAATAATTATGGTCACAAAATACATAACGTCACAAAAATGAATGACGTCACAAAAATACATAACGTCACAAAAATAAATGTCACAAAAATTTACGTCACAAAAATAAATGACGTCACAAAATACACAACGTCACTAAATAAATGATGTCAGAAAATACGTAACGTCACAATAATAAATGACGTCACAAAATAAATAACTCCAGAAAAATAAATAACGTCAAAAAAATAAATGACGTCACAAAATACATAAAGTCGCAAAAATAATTAAGGTCACAAAATACATAACGTCACAAAAATAAATGACGTCACAAAAATACATAACGTCACAAAAATAAATGACGTTACAAAAAATGACGTCACAAAATAAATGACGGCACAAAAATAATTTAGGTCACAAAATAAATAACGTCACAAAAATAAATGACTTCAAAAAATACATAACGTCACAAAATTAAATGACGTCACAAAATACATAACGTCACAAAAATAAATGACGTCACCAAATACATAACGTCACAAAAATAATTGAGGTCACAAAATACATAACGTCACAAGAAATGACGCCACTAAATACATAAGGTCACAAAAATGAATGACATCACAAAATACACAACGTCACAAAAATAATTGAGGTCACAAAATACATGACGTCACAAAAATAAATGACGTCACACAATAAACAACGTCAGAAAAATAAATAACGTCACAAAATAAATAACGTCACAAAATAAATAACGTCACAAAAATAAATGACGTCACAAAAATACATAACGTCACAAAAATAAATGACGTCACGAAAATAATGACGTCACAAAAATAAATGACGTCACAAAAATAATTGAGGTCACAAAATAAATAACGTCACAAAAATAAGTGACTTCACAAAAATAAATGACGTCACAAAAATAAATAACGTCACAAAAATAAATGACGTCACAAAAATAAATGACGTCAAAAAATAAATGACGTCGCAAAATACATAACGTCACTAAATAAATAACGTTACAAAAATAAATGACGTCACATAATACATAACGTCACTAAATATATGACGTCACAAAATACGTAACGTCACAAAATAAATGACGTCACAAAATAAATAACGTCATAAAAATAAATAACGTCACAAAAATAAATAACGTCACAAAAATAAATGACGCCACAAAATACATAACGTCACAAAAATAATTGAGGTCACAAAATACATAACGTCACAAAAATAAATGACGTCACAAAATAAATAACTTCACAAAAATAAATTACGTCAAAAAAACTTGAAGTCACAAAAATAAATGACGTAACAAAAATTAAAGACGTCACAAAATAAATAACGTCACAAAAATAAATGACGTAACAAAAATTAATGACGTCACAAAATAAATAACGTCACAAAAATAAATGACGTCACAAAATAATTAACGTCACAAAATTAAATGACGTCACAAAATACATAACGTCACAAAAATAAATGACGTCAAAAATACATAACGTCACAAAAATAAATGACGTCACAAAATAGATAACGTCACAAAAATAATTGAGGTCACAAAATACATAACGTCACAAAAAATGACGCCACAAAATACATAAGGTCACAAAAATAAATGACATCACAAAATACATAACATCGCAAAAATAAATGACGTCACAAAAAATAAATGACGTCACAAAATACATAACGTCACAAAAATAAATGATATCACAAAATACATAACGTCACAAAAATAAATGACGTCACAAAATAAATAACTTCACAAAAATAAATTACGTCAAAAAAACTTGAAGTCACAAAAATAAATGACGTAACAAAAATTAAAGACGTCACAAAATAAATAACGTCACAAAATTATATGACGTCACAAAATACATAACGTCACTAAATATATGACGTCACAAAATATGTAACGTCAAAAAATAAATGACGTCATAAAATAAATAACGTCACAAAAATAAATAACGTCACAAAAATAAATGACGCCACAAAATACATAACGTTCTTAAAATAATTGAGGTCACAAAATACATAACGTCACAAAAATAAATGACGTCACAAGAATAAATGACGCCACAAAATACATAACGTCACAAAAATAATTGAGGTCACAAAACACATAACGTCACAAAAATAAATGACGTCATAAAATAAAAAACGTCACAAAAATAAATAACGTCACAAAAATAAATGACGCCACAAAATACATAACGTCACAAAAATAATTGAGGTTCAAAATACATAACGTCACAAAAATAAATGACTTCACAAGAATAAATGATGCCACAAAATACATAACGTCACAAAAATAATTGAGGTCACAAAATACATAACGTCACAAAAATAAATAACGTAACAAAAATACATAACGTCACAAAAATAAATGATGTCACAAAAAATGACGTCACAAAAATAAATGACGTCACAAATATAAATGACGTCACAAAAATAAATGACGTCACAAAAATAAATGACGTCTTAAAAATAAATGACGTCACAAAAAAAACATAACGTCACAAAAATAAATGACGTCACAAAATACATAACGTCACAAAATTGAATGACGTTACAAAAAAATGACGTCACAAAAATAAATGACGGCACAAAAATAATTTAGGTCACAAAATAAATAACGTCATAATAATAAATGACGTCACAAAAAATAATGTCACAAAAATAAATGACGTCACAAAATAAATAACGTCACAAAAACAAATGACGTCAAAAATACCTAACGTCACAAAAATAAATGACGTCACATATTAAATAACGTCACAAAAATAAATGACGTCACAAAAATAAATGACGTCACAAAAAAACATAACGTCACAAAAATAAATGACGTCACAAAATACATAACGTCACAAAATTAAATAACGTCACAAAATACATAATATCACAAAAATAAAAGGCGTCACCAAATACATAACGTCACAAAAATAAATGATATCACAAAATACATAACGTCACAAAAATAAATGACGTCACAAAATAAATAACGTCACAAAAATAAATGACGTCACAAAAATACATAACGTCACAAAAAATGACGCCACAAAATACATAAGGTCACAAAAATAAATGACATCACAAAATACATAACGTCACAAAAAATGACGCCACAAAATACATAAGGTCACAAAAATAAATGACATCACAAAATACATAACGTCGCAAAAATAAATGACGTCACAAAAATTAATGACGTCACAAAATACATAACGTCACAAAAATAAAAGAAGTCACAAAATAAATAACGTCACAAAAATAAATGACGTAACAAAAATTAAAGACGTCACAAAATAAATAACGTCACAAAATTAAATGACGTCACAAAATAACATAACGCAAAAAAATAAATGACGTAAAAAATACATAACGTCACAAAAATAAATGACGACACAAAAATAATTGAGGTCACAAAATACATAACGTCATAAAAATTGACGCCACAAAATACATAACGTCACAAAAATAAATGACGTCACAAAAATAAATAACGTTACAAAATTAAATGACGTCACAAAAATAAATGACGTCACAAAAATAAATGACATCACAAAATACATAACGTCACTAAATAAATAACGTCACAAAAATAAATGACGTCACAAAATACAAAACGTCAATAAATATATGACGTCACAAAATACGTAACGTCACAAAAATAATTGTCATAAAATAAATAACGTCACAAAAATAAATAACGTCACAAAAATAAATAATGTCACAAAATTAAATGACGCCACAAAATACATTACGTCAAAAAAATAATTGAGGTCACAAAATACATAACGTCAGAAAAATAAATGACGTCACAAAAATACATAACGTCAAAAAAATAAATTATGTCACAAAAAATTACGTCACAAAAATAAATGACGTCACAAATATAAACGACGTCACAAAAATACATAACGTCACAAAAATAAATGACGTCACAAAATACATAACGTCACAAAAATAAATGACGTCACAAAAATAAATGACGTCACAAAATAGATAACGTCACAAAAATAATTGAGGTCACAAAATACATAACGTCACAATAAATGACGCCACAAAATACATAAGGTCACAAAAATAAATGACAACACAAAATACATAACATCGCAAAAATAAATGACGTCACAAAAAATATATGACGTCACAAAATAATTAACGTCACAAATTTAAATGACGCCACAAAATACATAACGTCACAAAAATAATTGAGGTCACAAGAATAAATGACGCCACAAAATACATAACGTCACAAAAATAATTGAGGTCACAAAATACATAACGTCACAAAAATAAATGACGTCATAAAATAAAAAACGTCACAAAAATAAATAACGTCACAAAAATAAATGACGCCACAAAATACATAAAGTCACAAAAATAATTGAGGTTCAAAATACATAACGTCACAAAAATAAATGACTTCACAAGAATAAATGACGCCACAAAATACATAACGTCACAAAAATAATTGAGGTCACAAAATACATAACGTCACAAAAATAAATGACGTAACAAAAATACATAACGTCACAAAAATAAATGATGTCACAAAAAATGACGTCACAAAAATAAATTACGTCACAAATATAAATGACGTCACAAAAATAAATGACGTCACAAAAATAAATGACGTCTTAAAAATAAATGTCGTCACAAAAAAAACATAACGTCACAAAAATAAATGACGTCACAAAATACATAACGTCACAAAATTGAATGACGTTACAAAAAAATGACGTCACAAAAATAAATGACGGCACAAAAATAATTTAGGTCACAAAATAAATAACGTCATAATAATAAATGACGTCACAAAAAATAATGTCACAAAAATAAATGACGTCACAAAATAAATAACGTCACAAAAACAAATGACGTCAAAAATACCTAACGTCACAAAAATAAATGACGTCACATATTAAATAACGTCACAAAAATAAATGACGTCACAAAAATAAATGACGTCACAAAAAAACATAACGTCACAAAAATAAATGACGTCACAAAATACAAAACGTCACAAAATTAAATAACGTCACAAAATACATAATGTCACAAAAATAAAAGGCGTCACCAAATACATAACGTCACAAAAATAAATGATATCACAAAATACATAACGTCACAAAAATAAATGACGTCACAAAATAAATAACGTCACAAAAATAAATGACGTCACAAAAATAAATGACGTCACAAAAAGAAATGACGTCACAAAATACATAACGTCACAAAAATAAATGAGGTCACATATTAAATAACGTCACAAAAATAAATGACGTCAAAAAATACATAACGTCACAAAAATAAATTACTTAACAAAAAATAATGACGTCACAAAATACATAACGTCACAAAATTAAATGACGTCACAAAATACATAACGTAAAAAATAAATGAAGTCAAAAATACATAACGTCACAAAAATAAATGACGTCACAAAATACATAACGTCACAAAAAATGACGCCACAAAATACATAAGGTCACAAAAATAAATGACATCACAAAATACATAACGTCGCAAAAATAAATGACGTCACAAAAATTAATGACGTCACAAAATACATAACGTCACAAAAATAAATGATATCACAAAATACATAACGTCACAAATATAAAAGAAGTCACAAAATAAATAACGTCACAAAAATAAATGACGTCAAAAAAAATGAAGTCACAAAAATAAATGACGTAACAAAAATTAAAGACGTCACAAAATAAATAACGTCACAAAATTAAATGACGTCACAAAATAACATAACGCAAAAAAATAAATGACGTAAAAAATACATAACGTCACAAAAATAAATGACGACACAAAAATAATTGAGGTCACAAAATACATAACGTCATAAAAAATGACGCCACAAAATACATAACGTCACAAAAATAAATGACGTCACAAAAATAAATAACGTCACAAAATTAAATGACGTCACAAAAATAAATGACGTCACAAAAATAAATGACATCACAAAATACATAACGTCACTAAATAAATAACGTCACAAAAATAAATGACGTCACAAAATACAAAACGTCACTAAATATATGACGTCACAAAATACGTAACGTCACAAAAATAATTGTCATAAAATAAATAACGTCACAAAAATAAATAACGTCACAAAAATAAATAATGTCACAAAATTAAATGACGCCACAAAATACATAACGTCAAAAAAATAATTGAGGTCACAAAATACATAACGTCAGAAAAATAAATGACGTCACAAAAATACATAACGTCAAAAAAATAAATGATGTCACAAAAAATTACGTCACAAAAATAAATGACGTCACAAATATAAATGACGTCACAAAAATACATAACGTCACAAAAATAAATGACGTCACAAAATACATAACGTCACAAAAATAAATGACGTCACAAAAATAAATGACGTCACAAAATAGATAACGTCACAAAAATAATTGAGGTCACAAAATACATAACGTCACAATAAATGACGCCACAAAATACATAAGGTCACAAAAATAAATGACATCACAAAATACATAACATCGCAAAAATAAATGACGTCACAAAAAATAAATGACGTCACAAAATACATAACGTCACAAAAATAAATGATATCACAAAATACATATGTCACAAAAATAAATTACTTAACAAAAAATAATGACGTCACAAAATACATAACGTCACAAAATTAAATGACGTCACAAAATACATAACGTAAAAAAATAAATGATATCACAAAATACATAACGTCACAAAATTAAATAAGTCACAAAATAAATAACGTCACAAAAATAAATGACGTCAAAAAAAATGAAGTCACAAAAATAAATGACGTCACAAATATAAATGACGTCACAAAAATAAATGACTTCACAAAAATAAATGACGTCACAAAAATAAATGACGTCACAAAAAAACATAACGTAACAAAAATAAATGACGTCGCAAAAATAAATGACGTCGAAAAATACAGAACGTCACAAAAATAAATGACGTCACAAAATACATAACGTCACAAAAAATGACGCCACAAAATACATAAGGTCACAAAAATAAATGACATTACAGAATACATAACATCGCAAAAATAAATGACGTCACAAAAAATAAATGACGTCACAAAATATATAACGTCACAAAAATAAATGATATCACAAAATACATAACGTCACAAAAATAAATGACATCACAAAATAAATAACGTCACAAAAATAAATGACGTCAAAAAAACTTGAAGTCACAAAAATAAATGACGTAACAAAAATTAAAGACGTCACAAAATAAATAACGTCACAAAATTATATGACGTCACAAAATACATAACGTCACTAAATATATGACGTCACAAAATATGTAACGTCACAAAAATAAATGACGCCACAAAATACATAACGTCACAAAAATAAATGACGTCACATATTAAATAACGTCAAAAAATAAATGACGTCAAAAAATACATAACGTCACAAAAATAAATTACTTAACAAAAAATAATGACGTCACAAAATACATAACGTCACAAAATTAAATGACGTCACAAAATACATAACGTAAAAAAATAAATGACGTCAAAAATACATAACGTCACAAAAATAAATGACGTCACAAAATACATAACGTCACAAAAAATGACGCCACAAAATACATAAGGTCACAAAAATAAATGACATCACAAAATACATAACGTCGCAAAAATAAATGACGTCACAAAAATTAATGACGTCACAAAATACATAACGTTACAAAAATAAATGATATCACAAAATACATAACGTCACAAAAATAAATGAAGTCACAAAATAAATAACGTCACAAAAATAAATGACGTCAAAAAAAATGAAGTCACAAAAATAAATGACGTAACAAAAATTAAAGACGTCACAAAATAAATAACGTCACAAAATTAAATGACGTCACAAAATAACATAACGCAAAAAAATAAATGACGTCAAAAATACATAACGTCACAAAAATAAATGACGACACAAAAATAATTAAGGTCACAAAATACATAACGTCATAAAAAATGACGCCACAAAATACATAACGTCACAAAAATAAATGACGTCACAAAAATAAATAACGTCACAAAATTAAATGACGTCACAAAAATAAATGACATCACAAAATACATAACGTCACTAAATAAATAACGTCACAAAAATAAATGACGTCACAAAATACAAAACGTCACTAAATATATGACGTCACAAAATACGTAACGTCACAAAAATAAATGACGTCATAAAATATATAACGTCACAAAAATAAATAACGTCACAAAAATAAATAATATCACAAAATTAAATGACGATACAAAATACATAACGTCAAAAAAAAATTGAGGTCACAAAATACATAACGTCAGAAAAATAAATGACGTCACAAAAATACATAACGTCAAAAAAATAAATGATGTCACAAAAAATTACGTCACAAAAATAAATGACGTCACAAATATAAATGACGTCACAAAAATAAATGACGTCACAAAAATAAATGACGTCACAAAAAAACATAACGTCACAAAAAATGACGCCACAAAATACATAAGGTCACAAAAATAAATGACGTTACAAAAAATGACGTCACAAAAATAAATGACGGCACAAAAATAATTTAGGTCACAAAATAAATAACGTCACAAAAATAAATGACTTCAAAAAATACATAACGTCACAAAATTAAATGACGTCACAAAATACATAACGTCACAAAAATAAATGACGTCACCAAATACATAACGTCACAAAAATAATTGAGGTCACAAAATACATAACGTCACAAAAATAATTGAGGTCACAAAATACATAACGTCACAAAATTAAATGACGTCACAAAAAACATATCGTCACAAAAATAATTGAGGTCACAAAATACATAACGTCACAAGAAATGACGCCACTAAATACATAAGGTCACAAAAATGAATGACATCACAAAATACATAACGTCACAAAAATAATTGAGGTCACAAAATACATGACGTCACAAAAATAAATGACGTCACAAAATAAATAACGTTAGAAATATAAATAACGTCACAAAATAAATAACGTCACAAAATAAATAACGTCACAAAAATAAATGACGTCACATAAATACATAACGTCACAAAAATAAATGACGTCACGAAAAAAATGACGTCACGAAAATAAATGACGTCACAAAAATAATTGAGGTCACAAAATAAATAACGTCACAAAATTAAGTGACGTCACAAAAATAAATAACGTCACAAAAATAAATGACGTTACAAAAATAAATGACGTCAAAAATAAATGACGTCACAAAATACATAACGTCACAAAAATAAATGACGTCACAAAAATTAATTAAGTCACAAAATACATAACGTCACAAAATACATAACGTCACAAAAATAAATGACGTCACAAAAATTAATTAAGTCACAAAATACATAACGTCACAAAATACATAACGTCACAAAAATAAATGGCGTCACAAAATACATAACGTCAAAAAAATAAATGACGTCACAAAATACATAACGTCACAAAAATAAATGACGTCACAAAATACATAACGCCACAAAAATAAATGACGTCACAAAATACATAACGTCACAAAAATAAATGACGTCACAAAATACATAACGTCACAAAAATAAATGACGTCACAAAATACATAACGTCACAAAAATAAATGACGTCACAAAATATATAACGTCACAAAAATATATGACGTCACAAAAATTAATTACGTCAAAAAATACATAACGTCACAAAAATAAATGATGTCACAAAATACATAACGTCACAAAAATAAATAGCGTCACAAAATACATAACGTAACAAAAATAAATGTCGTCACAAAATACATAACGTCACAAAAAAATGACGTCACAAAATACATAACGTTACAAAAAAAAGACGTCACAAAATACATAACGTCACAAAAATAAATGACGTCACAAAATATTAATTATGACACAAAATACATAACGTCACAAAAATAAATGACGTCACAAAATATTAATTACAAAAATAAATGAGGTCCCCAAATACATAACGTCACAAAAATAATTGAGGTCAAAAAATACATGAATTCACAAAAATAAATGACGTTACAAAATACATGACGTCACAAAAATAAATGACGTCACAAAATAAATAACGTCAAAAAGAATTAAGTAGCAAAAATTAATGACGTCACAAAATACATAACGTAAAAAAATAAATGACGTCAAAAATACATAACGTCACAAAAATAAATGACGTCACAAAATAGATAACGTCACAAAAATAATTGAGGTCACAAAATACATAACGTCACTAAATATATGACGTCACAAAATATGTAACGTCACAAAAATAAATGACGCCACAAAATACATAACGTCACAAAAATAAATGACGTCACATATTAAATAACGTCACAAAAATAAATGACGTCAAAAAATACATAACGTCACAAAAATAAATTACTTAACAAAAAATAATGACGTCACAAAATACATAACGTGACAAAATTAAATGACGTCACAAAATACATAACGTAAAAAAATAAATGACGTCAAAAATACATAACGTCACAAAAATAAATGACGTCACAAAATACATAACGTCACAAAAAATGACGCCACAAAATACATAAGGTCACAAAAATAAATGACATCACAAAATACATAACGTCGCAAAAATAAATGACGTCACAAAAATTAATGACGTCACAAAATACATAACGTTACAAAAATAAATGATATCACAAAATACATAACGTCACAAAAATAAATGAAGTCACAAAATAAATAACGTCACAAAAATAAATGACGTCAAAAAAAATGAAGTCACAAAAATAAATGACGTAACAAAAATTAAAGACGTCACAAAATAAATAACGTCACAAAATTAAATGACGTCACAAAATAACATAACGCAAAAAAATAAATGACGTCAAAAATACATAACGTCACAAAAATAAATGACGACACAAAAATAATTAAGGTCACAAAATACATAACGTCATAAAAAATGACGCCACAAAATACATAACGTCAAAAAAATAAATGACGTCACAAAATACATAACGTCACAAAATACATAACGTCACAAAAATAAATGGCGTCACAAAATACATAACGTCAAAAAAATAAATGACGTCACAAAATACATAACGTCACAAAAATAAATGACGTCACAAAATACATAACGTCACAAAAATAAATGACGTCACAAAATACATAACGTCACAAAAATAAATGACGTCACAAAATACATAACGTCACAAAAATAAATGACGTCACAAAATACATAACGTCACAAAAATAAATGACGTCACAAAATATATAACGTCACAAAAATATATGACGTCACAAAAATTAATTACGTCAAAAAATACATAACGTCACAAAAATAAATGACGTCACCAAATACATAACGTCACAAAAATAAATAGCGTCAAAAAATACATAACGTAACAAAAATAAATGTCGTCACAAAATACATAACGTCACAAAAAAATGACGTCACAAAATACATAACGTCACAAAAATAAATGACGTCACAAAATACATAACGTCACAAAAATAAATGACGTCACAAAATACATAACGTCACAAAAATAAATGACGTCACAAAATACATAACGTCACAAAAATAAATGACGTCACAAAATATTAATTATGACACAAAATACATAACGTCACAAAAATAAATGACGTCACAAAATATTAATTACAAAAATAAATGAGGTCCCCAAATACATAACGTCACAAAAATAATTGAGGTCAAAAAATACATGAATTCACAAAAATAAATGACGTCACAAAATACATGACGTCACAAAAATAAATGACGTCAAAAAATACATAACGTCACAAAAATAAATTACTTAACAAAAAATAATGACGTCACAAAATACATAACGTCACAAAATTAAATGACGTCACAAAATACATAACGTAAAAAAATAAATGACGTCAAAAATACATAACGTCACAAAAATAAATGACGTCACAAAATACATAACGTCACAAAAAATGACGCCACAAAATACATAAGGTCACAAAAATAAATGACATCACAAAATACATAACGTCGCAAAAATAAATGACGTCACAAAAATTAATGACGTCACAAAATACATAACGTTACAAAAATAAATGATATCACAAAATACATAACGTCACAAAAATAAATGAAGTCACAAAATAAATAACGTCACAAAAATAAATGACGTCAAAAAAAATGAAGTCACAAAAATAAATGACGTAACAAAAATTAAAGACGTCACAAAATAAATAACGTCACAAAATTAAATGACGTCACAAAATAACATAACGCAAAAAAATAAATGACGTCAAAAAATACATAACGTCACAAAAATAAATGACGTCACCAAATACATAACGTCACAAAAATAATTGAGGTCACAAAATACATAACGTCACAAAAATAATTGAGGTCACAAAATACATAACGTCACAAAATTAAATGACGTCACAAAATACATATCGTCACAAAAATAATTGAGGTCACAAAATACATAACGTCACAAGAAATGACGCCACTAAATACATAAGGTCACAAAAATGAATGACATCACAAAATACATAACGTCACAAAAATAATTGAGGTCACAAAATACATGACGTCACAAAAATAAATGACGTCACAAAATAAATAACGTTAGAAATATAAATAACGTCACAAAATAAATAACGTCACAAAATAAATAACGTCACAAAAATAAATGACGTCACATAAATAAATAACGTCACAAAAATAAATGACGTCACGAAAAAAATGACGTCACGAAAATAAATGACGTCACAAAAATAATTGAGGTCACAAAATAAATAACGTCACAAAAATAAGTGACTTCACAAAAATAAATTACGTCACAAAAATAAATAAGGTCACAAAAATAAATGACGTTACAAAAATAAATGACGTCAAAAATAAATGACGTCACAAAATACATAACGTCACAAAAATAAATGACGTCACAAAAATTAATTAAGTCACAAAATACATAACGTCACAAAAATAAATTACGTCACAAAATACATAACGTCACAAAATACATAACGTCACAAAAATAAATGGCGTCACAAAATACATAACGTCAAAAAAATAAATGACGTCACAAAATACATAACGTCACAAAAATAAATGACGTCACAAAATACATAACGTCACAAAAATAAATGACGTCACAAAATACATAACGTCACAAAAATAAATGACGTCACAAAATATATAACGTCACAAAAATATATGACGTCACAAAAATTAATTACGTCAAAAAATACATAACGTCACAAAAATAAATGACGTCACAAAATATATAACGTCCCAAAAATAAATAGCGTCACAAAATACATAACGTAACAAAAATAAATGTCGTCACAAAATACATAACGTCACAAAAAAATGACGTCACAAAATACATAACGTCACAAAAAAAAGACGTCACAAAATACATAACGTCACAAAAATAAATGACGTCACAAAATATTAATTATGACACAAAATACATAACGTCACAAAAATAAATGACGTCACAAAATAAATAACGTCAAAAAAAATTAAGTAGCAAAAATTAATGACGTCACAAAATACATAACGTAAAAAAATAAATGACGTCAAAAATACATAACGTCACAAAAATAAATGACGTCACAAAATAGATAACGTCACAAAAATAATTGAGGTCACAAAATACAAAACGTCACAAAAAATGACGCCACAAAATACATAAGGTCACAAAAAAAAATGGCATCACAAAATACATAACATCGCAAAAATAAATGACGTCACAAGAAATAAATGACGTCACAAAATACATAACGTCGCGAAAATAATTAAGGTCACAAAATGCATGACGTCACAAAAATAAATGACGTCACAAAATACATAACGTCACAAAAATAAATGACGTCACAAAATAAATGACGTCACAAAAATAAATGACGTCACAAAATAAATAACGTCAGAAAAATAAATAACGTGACAAAATAAATAACGTCACAAAATAAATTACGTCACAAAAATAAATGACGTCACAAAAATACATAACGTCACAAAAATAAATGACGTCACGAAAAAAATGACGTCACAAAAATAAATGACGTCACAAGAATAAATGACGCCACAAAATACATAACGTCACTAAAATAATTGAGGTCACAAAATACATAACGTCACAAAAATAAATGACGTCACAAAAATACATAACGTCACAAAAATAATTGATGGCACAAAAAATGACGTCACAAAAATAAATGACGTCACGAAAAAAATGACGTCACGAAAATAAATGACGTCACAAAAATAATTGAGGTCACAAAATAAATAACGTCACAAAAATAAGTGACTTCACAAAAATAAATTACGTCACAAAAATAAATAAGGTCACAAAAATAAATGACGTTACAAAAATAAATGACGTCAAAAATAAATGACGTCACAAAATACATAACGTCACAAAAATAAATGACGTCACAAAAATTAATTAAGTCACAAAATACATAACGTCACAAAAATAAATGACGTCACAAAATAAATAACCCCAGAAAAATAAATAACGTCAAAAAAATAAAAGACGTCACAAAATACATAACGTCGCAAAAATAATTATGGTCACAAAATACATAACGTCACAAAAATGAATGACGTCACAAAAATACATAACGTCACAAAAATAAATGTCACAAAAATTTACGTCACAAAAATAAATGACGTCACAAAATACACAACGTCACTAAATAAATGATGTCAGAAAATACGTAACGTCACAATTATAAATGACGTCACAAAATAAATAACTCCAGAAAAATAATTAACGTCAAAAAAATAAATGACGTCACAAAATACATAAAGTCGCAAAAATAATTAAGGTCACAAAATACATAACGTCACAAAAATAAATGACGTCACAAAAATACATAACGTCACAAAAATAAATGACGTTACAAAAAATGACGTCACAAAAATAAATGACGGCACAAAAATAATTTAGGTCACAAAATAAATAACGTCACAAAAATAAATGACGTTACAAAAATAAATGACGTCAAAAATAAATGACGTCACAAAATACATAACGTCACAAAAATAAATGACGTCACAAAAATTAATTAAGTCACAAAATACATAACGTCACAAAATACATAACGTCACAAAAATAAATGACGTCACAAAAATTAATTAAGTCACAAAATACATAACGTCACAAAATACATAACGTCACAAAAATAAATGGCGTCACAAAATACATAACGTCAAAAAAATAAATGACGTCACAAAATACATAACGTCACAAAAATAAATGACGTCACAAAATACATAACGCCACAAAAATAAATGACCTCACAAAATACATAACGTCACAAAAATAAATGACGTCACAAAATACATAACGTCACAAAAATAAATGACGTCACAAAATACATAACGTCACAAAAATAAATGACGTCACAAAATATATAACGTCACAAAAATATATGACGTCACAAAAATTAATTACGTCAAAAAATACATAACGTCACAAAAATAAATGATGTCACAAAATACATAACGTCACAAAAATAAATAGCGTCACAAAATACATAACGTAACAAAAATAAATGTCGTCACAAAATACATAACGTCACAAAAAAATGACGTCACAAAATACATAACGTTACAAAAAAAAGACGTCACAAAATACATAACGTCACAAAAATAAATGACGTCACAAAATATTAATTATGACACAAAATACATAACGTCACAAAAATAAATGACGTCACAAAATATTAATTACAAAAATAAATGAGGTCCCCAAATACATAACGTCACAAAAATAATTGAGGTCAAAAAATACATGAATTCACAAAAATAAATGACGTCACAAAATACATGACGTCACAAAAATAAATGACGTCACAAAATAAATAACGTCAAAAAAAATTAAGTAGCAAAAATTAATGACGTCACAAAATACATAACGTAAAAAAATAAATGACGTCAAAAATACATAACGTCACAAAAATAAATGACGTCACAAAATAGATAACGTCACAAAAATAATTGAGGTCACAAAATACATAACGTCACTAAATATATGACGTCACAAAATATGTAACGTCACAAAAATAAATGACGCCACAAAATACATAACGTCACAAAAATAAATGACGTCACATATTAAATAACGTCACAAAAATAAATGACGTCAAAAAATACATAACGTCACAAAAATAAATTACTTAACAAAAAATAATGACGTCACAAAATACATAACGTCACAAAATTAAATGACGTCACAAAATACATAACGTAAAAAAATAAATGACGTCAAAAATACATAACGTCACAAAAATAAATGACGTCACAAAATACATAACGTCACAAAAAATGACGCCACAAAATACATAAGGTCACAAAAATAAATGACATCACAAAATACATAACGTCGCAAAAATAAATGACGTCACAAAAATTAATGACGTCACAAAATACATAACGTTACAAAAATAAATGATATCACAAAATACATAACGTCACAAAAATAAATGAAGTCACAAAATAAATAACGTCACAAAAATAAATGACGTCAAAAAAAATGAAGTCACAAAAATAAATGACGTAACAAAAATTAAAGACGTCACAAAATAAATAACGTCACAAAATTAAATGACGTCACAAAATAACATAACGCAAAAAAATAAATGACGTCAAAAATACATAACGTCACAAAAATAAATGACGACACAATAATAATTAAGGTCACAAAATACATAACGTCATAAAAAATGACGCCACAAAATACATAACGTCAAAAAAATAAATGACGTCACAAAATACATAACGTCACAAAATACATAACGTCACAAAAATAAATGGCGTCACAAAATACATAACGTCAAAAAAATAAATGACGTCACAAAATACATAACGTCACAAAAATAAATGACGTCACAAAATACATAACGTCACAAAAATAAATGACGTCACAAAATACATAACGTCACAAAAATAAATGACGTCACAAAATACATAACGTCACAAAAATAAATGACGTCACAAAATACATAACGTCACAAAAATAAATGACGTCACAAAATATATAACGTCACAAAAATATATGACGTCACAAAAATTAATTACGTCAAAAAATACATAACGTCACAAAAATAAATGACGTCACCAAATACATAACGTCACAAAAATAAATAGCGTCACAAAATACATAACGTAACAAAAATAAATGTCGTCACAAAATACATAACGTCACAAAAAAATGACGTCACAAAATACATAACGTCACAAAAATAAATGACGTCACAAAATACATAACGTCACAAAAATAAATGACGTCACAAAATACATAACGTCACAAAAATAAATGACGTCACAAAATACATAACGTCACAAAAATAAATGACGTCACAAAATATTAATTATGACACAAAATACATAACGTCACAAAAATAAATGACGTCACAAAATATTAATTACAAAAATAAATGAGGTCCCCAAATACATAACGTCACAAAAATAATTGAGGTCAAAAAATACATGAATTCACAAAAATAAATGACGTCACAAAATACATGACGTCACAAAAATAAATGACGTCAAAAAATACATAACGTCACAAAAATAAATTACTTAACAAAAAATAATGACGTCACAAAATACATAACGTCACAAAATTAAATGACGTCACAAAATACATAACGTAAAAAAATAAATGACGTCAAAAATACATAACGTCACAAAAATAAATGACGTCACAAAATACATAACGTCACAAAAAATGACGCCACAAAATACATAAGGTCACAAAAATAAATGACATCACAAAATACATAACGTCGCAAAAATAAATGACGTCACAAAAATTAATGACGTCACAAAATACATAACGTTACAAAAATAAATGATATCACAAAATACATAACGTCACAAAAATAAATGAAGTCACAAAATAAATAACGTCACAAAAATAAATGACGTCAAAAAAAATGAAGTCACAAAAATAAATGACGTAACAAAAATTAAAGACGTCACAAAATAAATAACGTCACAAAATTAAATGACGTCACAAAATAACATAACGCAAAAAAATAAATGACGTCAAAAAATACATAACGTCACAAAAATAAATGACGTCACCAAATACATAACGTCACAAAAATAATTGAGGTCACAAAATACATAACGTCACAAAAATAATTGAGGTCACAAAATACATAACGTCACAAAATTAAATGACGTCACAAAATACATATCGTCACAAAAATAATTGAGGTCACAAAATACATAACGTCACAAGAAATGACGCCACTAAATACATAAGGTCACAAAAATGAATGACATCACAAAATACATAACGTCACAAAAATAATTGAGGTCACAAAATACATGACGTCACAAAAATAAATGACGTCACAAAATAAATAACGTTAGAAATATAAATAACGTCACAAAATAAATAACGTCACAAAATAAATAACGTCACAAAAATAAATGACGTCACATAAATAAATAACGTCACAAAAATAAATGACGTCACGAAAAAAATGACGTCACGAAAATAAATGACGTCACAAAAATAATTGAGGTCACAAAATAAATAACGTCACAAAAATAAGTGACTTCACAAAAATAAATTACGTCACAAAAATAAATAACGTCACAAAAATAAATGACGTTACAAAAATAAATGACGTCAAAAATAAATGACGTCACAAAATACATAACGTCACAAAAATAAATGACGTCACAAAAATTAATTAAGTCACAAAATACATAACGTCACAAAAATAAATTACGTCACAAAATACATAACGTCACAAAAATAAATGGCGTCACAAAATACATAACGTCAAAAAAATAAATGACGTCAAAAAATACATAACGTCACAAAAATAAATGACGTCACAAAATACATAACGTCACAAAAATAAATGACGTCACAAAATACATAACGTCACAAAAATAAATGACGTCACAAAATATATAACGTCACAAAAATATATGACGTCACAAAAATTAATTACGTCAAAAAATACATAACGTCACAAAAATAAATGACGTCACAAAATATATAACGTCCCAAAAATAAATAGCGTCACAAAATACATAACGTAACAAAAATAAATGTCGTCACAAAATACATAACGTCACAAAAAAATGACGTCACAAAATACATAACGTCACAAAAAAAAGACGTCACAAAATACATAACGTCACAAAAATAAATGACGTCACAAAATATTAATTATGACACAAAATACATAACGTCACAAAAATAAATGACGTCACAAAATAAATAACGTCAAAAAAAATTAAGTAGCAAAAATTAATGACGTCACAAAATACATAACGTAAAAAAATAAATGACGTCAAAAATACATAACGTCACAAAAATAAATGACGTCACAAAATAGATAACGTCACAAAAATAATTGAGGTCACAAAATACAAAACGTCACAAAAAATGACGCCACAAAATACATAAGGTCACAAAAAAAAATGGCATCACAAAATACATAACATCGCAAAAATAAATGACGTCACAAGAAATAAATGACGTCACAAAATACATAACGTCGCGAAAATAATTAAGGTCACAAAATGCATGACGTCACAAAAATAAATGACGTCACAAAATACATAACGTCACAAAAATAAATGACGTCACAAAATAAATGACGTCACAAAAATAAATGACGTCACAAAATAAATAACGTCAGAAAAATAAATAACGTGACAAAATAAATAACGTCACAAAATAAATTACGTCACAAAAATAAATGACGTCACAAAAATACATAACGTCACAAAAATAAATGACGTCACGAAAAAAATGACGTCACAAAAATAAATGACGTCACAAGAATAAATGACGCCACAAAATACATAACGTCACTAAAATAATTGAGGTCACAAAATACATAACGTCACAAAAATAAATGACGTCACAAAAATACATAACGTCACAAAAATAATTGATGGCACAAAAAATGACGTCACAAAAATAAATGACGTCACTAAATAAATGTCGTCAGAAAATACGTAACGTCACAAAAATAAATGACGTCACAAAATAAATAACCCCAGAAAAATAAATAACGTCAAAAAAATAAAAGACGTCACAAAATACATAACGTCGCAAAAATAATTATGGTCACAAAATACATAACGTCACAAAAATGAATGACGTCACAAAAATACATAACGTCACAAAAATAAATGTCACAAAAATTTACGTCACAAAAATAAATGACGTCACAAAATACACAACGTCACTAAATAAATGATGTCAGAAAATACGTAACGTCACAATTATAAATGACGTCACAAAATAAATAACTCCAGAAAAATAATTAACGTCAAAAAAATAAATGACGTCACAAAATACATAAAGTCGCAAAAATAATTAAGGTCACAAAATACATAACGTCACAAAAATAAATGACGTCACAAAAATACATAACGTCACAAAAATAAATGACGTTACAAAAAATGACGTCACAAAAATAAATGACGGCACAAAAATAATTTAGGTCACAAAATAAATAACGTCACAAAAATAAATGACTTCAAAAAATACATAACGTCACAAAATTAAATGACGTCACAAAATACATAACGTCACAAAAATAAATGACGTCACCAAATACATAACGTCACAAAAATAATTGAGGTCACAAAATACATAACGTCACAAGAAATGACGCCACTAAATACATAAGGTCACAAAAATGAATGACATCACAAAATACATAACGTCACAAAAATAATTGAGGTCACAAAATACATGACGTCACAAAAATAAATGACGTCACAAAATACATAACGTCATAAAAATAAATGACGTCACAAAATAAATAACGTCACAAAAATAAATGACGTCACACAATAAATAACGTCAGAAAAATAAATAACGTCACAAAATAAATAACGTCACAAAAATAAATGACGTCACAAAAATACATAACGTCACAAAAATAAATGACGTCACGAAAAAAATGACGTCACAAAAATAAATGACGTCACAAAAATAATTGAGGTCACAAAATAAATAACGTCACAAAAATAAGTGACTTCACAAAAATAAATGACGTCACAAAAATAAATAACGTCACAAAAATAAATGACGTCACAAAAATAAATGACGTCAAAAAAAATGACGTCACAAAAATAAATGACGGCACAAAAATAATTTAGGTCACAAAATAAATAACGTCACAATAATAAATGACGTCACAAAAAATAATGTCACAAAAATAAATGACGTCACAAAATAAATAACGACACAAAAACAAATGACGTCAAAAATACCTAACGTCACAAAAATAAATGACGTAACAAAAATTAATGACGTCACAAAATACATAACGTCACAAAAATAAATGACGTCACATATTAAATAACGTCACAAAAATAAATGACGTCAGAAAAATAAATGACGTCACAAAAAAACATAACGTCACAAAAATAAATGACGTCACAAAATACATAACGTCACAAAATTAAATAACGTCACAAAATACATAATGTCACAGAAATAAAAGACGTCACCAAATACACAACGTCACAAAAATAAATGATATCACAAAATACATAACGTCACAAAAATAAATGACGTCACAAAATAAATAACGTCACAAAAATAAATGACGTCACAAAAATAAATGACGTCACAAAAAGAAATGACGTCACAAAATACATAACGTCACAAAAATAAATAACGTCACATATTAAATAACGTCACAAAAATAAATGACGTCAAAAAATACATAACGTCACAAAAATAAATTACTTAACAAAAAATAATGACGTCACAAAATACATAACGTCACAAAATTAAATGACGTCACAAAATACATAACGTAAAAAAATAAATGACGTCAAAAATACATAACGTCACAAAAATAAATGACGTCACAAAATACATAACGTCACAAAAAATGACGCCACAAAATACATAAGGTCACAAAAATAAATGACATCACAAAATACATAACGTCGCAAAAATAAATGACGTCACAAAAATTAATGACGTCACAAAATACATAACGTCACAAAAATAAATGAAGTCACAAAATAAATAACGTCACAAAAATAAATGACGTCAAAAAAAATGAAGTCACAAAAATAAATGACGTAACAAAAATTAAAGACGTCACAAAATAAATAACGTCACAAAATTAAATGACGTCACAAAATAACATAACGCAAAAAATAAATGACGTCAAAAATACATAACTTCACAAAAATAAATGACGACACAAAAATAATTGAGGTCACAAAATACATAACATCATAAAAAAGTGACGCCACAAAATACATAACGTCACAAAAATAAATGACGTCACAAAAATAAATAACGTCACAAAATTAAATGACGTCACAAAAATAAATGACATCACAAAATACATAACGTCACTAAATAAATAACTTCACAAAAATAAATGACGTCACAAAATACAAAACGTCACTAAATATATGACGTCACAAAATACGTAACGTCACAAAAATAAATGACGTCATAAAATAAATAACGTCACAAAAATAAATAACGTCACAAAAATAAATAATGTCACAAAATTAAATGACGCCACAAAATACATAACGTCAAAAAAATAATTGAGGTCACAAAATACATAACGTCACAAAAATAAATGACGTCACAAAAATACATAACGTCAAAAAATAAATGATGTCACAAAAATGACGTCACAAAAATAAATGACGTCACAAATATAAATGACGTCACAAAAATAAATGACGTCACAAAAATAAATGACGTCACAAAAATAAATGACGTCACAAAAATAAATGACGTCACAAAAAACATAACGTAACAAAAATAAATGACGTCACAAAAATAAATGACGTCGAAAAATACATAACGTCACAAAAATAAATGACGTCACAAAATACATAACGTCACAAAAATAAATGACGTCACAAAAATAAATAACGTCGTAAAAATAAATGACGTCACAAAAATTAATTACTTCACAAAATACATAACGTCACAAAAATAAATGAAGTCACAAAATAAATAACGTCACAAAAATAAATGACGTCAAAAAAAATGAAGTCACAAAAATAAATGACGTAACAAAAATTAAAGACGTCACAAAATAAATAACGTCACAAAATTAAATGACGTCACAAAATAACATAACGCAAAAAATAAATGACGTCAAAAATACATAACGTCACAAAAATAAATGACGACACAAAAATAATTGAGGTCACAAAATACATAACGTCATAAAAAATGACGCCACAAAATACATAACGTCACAAAAATAAATGACGTCACAAAAATAAATAACGTCACAAAATTAAATGACGTCACAAAAATAAATGACATCACAAAATACATAACGTCACTAAATAAATAACTTCACAAAAATAAATGACGTCACAAAATACAAAACGTCACTAAATATATGACGTCACAAAATACGTAACGTCACAAAAATAAATGACGTCATAAAATAAATAACGTCACAAAAATAAATAACGTCACAAAAATAAATAATGTCACAAAATTAAATGACGCCACAAAATACATAACGTCACAAAAATAAATAACGTCACAAAAATAAATGACGTCAAAAAATACATAACGTCACAAAAATAAATTACTTAACAAAAAATAATGACGTCACAAAATACATAACGTCACAAAATTAAATGACGTCACAAAATACATAACGTAAAAAAATAAATGACGTCAAAAATACATAACGTCACAAAAATAAATGACGTCACAAAATACATAACGTCACAAAAAATGACGCCACAAAATACATAAGGTCACAAAAATAAATGACATCACAAAATACATAACGTCGCAAAAATAAATGACGTCACAAAAATTAATGACGTCACAAAATACATAACGTCACAAAAATAAATGAAGTCACAAAATAAATAACGTCACAAAAATAAATGACGTCAAAAAAAATGAAGTCACAAAAATAAATGACGTAACAAACATTAAAGACGTCACAAAATAAATAACGTCACAAAATTAAATGACGTCACAAAATAACATAACGCAAAAAATAAATGACGTCAAAAATACATAACGTCACAAAAATAAATGACGACACAAAAATAATTGAGGTCACAAAATACATAACGTCATAAAAAATGACGCCACAAAATACATAACGTCACAAAAATAAATGACGTCACAAAAATAAATAACGTCACAAAATTAAATGACGTCACAAAAATAAATGACATCACAAAATACATAACGTCACTAAATAAATAACTTCACAAAAATAAATGACGTCACAAAATACAAAACGTCACTAAATATATGACGTCACAAAATACGTAACGTCACAAAAATAAATGACGTCATAAAATAAATAACGTCACAAAAATAAATAACGTCACAAAAATAAATAATGTCACAAAATTAAATGACGCCACAAAATACATAACGTCAAAAAAATAATTGAGGTCACAAAATACATAACGTCACAAAAATAAATGACGTCACAAAAATACATAACGTCAAAAAATAAATGATGTCACAAAAAATGACGTCACAAAAATAAATGACGTCACAAATATAAATGACGTCACAAAAATAAATGACGTCACAAAAATAAATGACGTCACAAAAATAAATGACGTCACAAAAATAAATGACGTCACAAAAAACATAACGTAACAAAAATAAATGACGTCACAAAAATAAATGACGTCGAAAAATACATAACGTCACAAAAATAAATGACGTCACAAAATACATAACGTCACAAAAATAAATGACGTCACAAAAATAAATAACGTCACAAAATAGATAACGTCACAAAAATAATTGAGGTCACAAAATACATAACGTCACAAAAAATGACGCCACAAAATACATAAGGTCACAAAAATAAATGACATCACAAAATACATAACATCGCAAAAATAAATGACGTCACAAAAAATAAATGACGTCACAAAATACATAACGTCACAAAAATAAATGATATCACAAAATACATAAAGTCACAAAAATAAATGACGTCAAAAAATAAATAACGTCACAAAAATAAATGACGTCAAAAAAACTTGAAGTCACAAAAATAAATGACGTAACAAAAATTAAAGACGTCACAAAATAAATAACGTCACAAAATTATATGACGTCACAAAATACATAACGTCACTAAATATATGACGTCACAAAATATGTAACGTCACAAAAATAAATGACGTCATAAAATAAATAACGTCACAAAAACAAATGACGTCACAAAAATAAATGACGCCACAAAATACATAACGTCACAAAAGTAATTGAGGTCACAAAATACATAACGTCACAAAAATAAATGACGTCACAAGAATAAATAACGCCACAAAATACATAACGTCACAAAAAAAATTGAGGTCACAAAATACATAACGTCACAAAAATAAATGACGTCACAAAAATACATAACGTCACAAAAATAAATGATGTCACAAAAAATGATGTCACAAAAATAAATGACGTCACAAATATAAATGACGTCACAAATATAAATGACGTCACAAAAATAAATGACGTCACAAAAATAAATGACGTCACAAAAATAAATGACGTCACAAAATAAATAACGTCACAAAAATAAATGACGTCAAAAAAACTTGAAGTAACAAAAATAAATGACGTAACAAAAATTAAAGACGTCACAAAATAAATAACATCACAAAATTATATGACGTCACAAAATACATAACGTCACTAAATATATGACGTCACAAAATATGTAACGTCACAAAAATAAATTACGTCATAAAATAAATAACGTCACAAAAATAAATAACGTCACAAAAATAAATGACGCCACAAAATACATAACGTCACAAAAATAATTGAGGTCACAAAATACATAACGTCACAAAAATAAATGACGTCACAAGAATAAATGACGCCACAAAATACATAACGTCACAAAATTAAATGACGTTAAAAAAAATGACGTCACAACAATAAATGACGGCACAAAAATAATTTAGGTCACAAAATAAATAACGTCACAATAATAAATGACGTCACAAAAAATAATGTCACAAAAATAAATGACGTCACAAAATAAATAACGACACAAAAACAAATGACGTCAAAAATACCTAACGTCACAAAAATAAATGACGTAACAAAAATTAATGACGTCACAAAATACATAACGTCACAAAAATAAATGACGTCACATATTAAATAACGTCACAAAAATAAATGACGTCACAAAAATAAATGACGTCACAAAAAAACATAACGTCACAAAAATAAATGACGTCACAAAATACATAACGTCACAAAATTAAATAACGTCACAAAATACATAATGTCACAAAAATAAAAGACGTCACCAAATACACAACGTCACAAAAATAAATGATATCACAAAATACATAACGTCACAAAAATAAATGACGTCACAAAATAAATTACGTCACAAAAATAAATGAGGTCACAAAAATAAATGACGTCACAAAAAGAAATGACGTCACAAAATACATAACGTCACAAAAATAAATAACGTCACATATTAAATAACGTCACAAAAATAAATGACGTCAAAAAATACATAACGTCACAAAAATAAATTACTTAACAAAAAATAATGACGTCACAAAATACATAACGTCACAAAATTAAATGGCGTCACAAAATACATAACGTAAAAAAATAAATGACGTCAAAAATACACAACGTCACAAAAATAAATGACGTCACAAAATACATAACGTCACAAAAAATGACGCCACAAAATACATAAGGTCACAAAAATAAATGACATCACAAAATACATAACGTCGCAAAAATAAATGACGTCACAAAAATTAATGACGTCACAAAATACATAACGTCACAAAAATAAATGACGTCACAAAATAACATAACGCAAAAAATAAATGACGTCAAAAATACATAACGTCACAAAAATAAATGACGACACAAAAATAATTGAGGTCACAAAATACATAACGTCATAAAAAATGACGCCACAAAATACATAACGTCACAAAAATAAATGACGTCACAAAAATAAATAACGTCACAAAATTAAATGACGTCACAAAAATAAATGACATCACAAAATACATAACGTCACTAAATAAATAACTTCACAAAAATAAATGACGTCACAAAATACAAAACGTCACTAAATATATGACGTCACAAAATACGTAACGTCACAAAAATAAATGACGTCATAAAATAAATAACGTCACAAAAATAAATAACGTCACAAAAATAAATAATGTCACAAAATTAAATGACGCCACAAAATACATAACGTCAAAAAAATAATTGAGGTCACAAAATACATAACGTCACAAAAATAAATGACGTCACAAAAATACATAACGTCAAAAAATAAATGATGTCACAAAAAATGACGTCACAAAAATAAATGACGTCACAAATATAAATGACGTCACAAAAATAAATGACGTCACAAAAATAAATGACGTCACAAAAATAAATGACGTCACAAAAATAAATGACGTCACAAAAAAACATAACGTAACAAAAATAAATGACGTCACAAAAATAAATGACGACGAAAAATACATAACGTCACAAAAATAAATGACGTCACAAAATACATAACGTCACAAAAATAAATGACGTCACAAAAATAAATAACGTCACAAAATAGATAACGTCACAAAAATAATTGAGGTCACAAAATACATAACGTCACAAAAAATGACGCCACAAAATACATAAGGTCACAAAAATAAATGACATCACAAAATACATAACATCGCAAAAATAAATGACGTACAAAAAAATAAATGACGTCACAAAATACATAACGTCACAAAAATAAATGATATCACAAAATACATAACGTCACAAAAATAAATGACGTCACAAAATAAATAACGTCACAAAAATAAATGACGTCAAAAAAACTTGAAGTCACAAAAAAAATGACGTAACAAAAATTAAAGACGTCACAAAATAAATAACGTCACAAAATTATATGACGTCACAAAATACATAACGTCACTAAATATATGACGTCACAAAATATGTAACGTCACAAAAATAAATGACGTCATAAAATAAATAACGTCACAAAAATAAATAACGTCACAAAAATAAATGACGCCACAAAATACATAACGTCACAAAAGTAATTGAGGTCACAAAATACATAACATCACAAAAATAAATGACGTCACAAGAATAAATAACGCCACAAAATACATAACGTCACAAAAAAAATTGAGGTCACAAAATACATAACGTCACAAAAATAAATGACGTCACAAAAATACATAACGTCACAAAAATAAATGATGTCACAAAAAATGATGTCACAAAAATAAATGACGTCACAAATATAAATGACGTCACAAATATAAATGACGTCACAAAATAAATAACGTCACAAAAATAAATGACGTCAAAAAAACTTGAAGTCACAAAAATAAATGACGTAACAAAAATTAAAGACGTCACAAAATAAATAACATAACAAAATTATATGACGTCACAAAATACATAACGTCACTAAATATATGACGTCACAAAATATGTAACGTCACAAAAATAAATTACGTCATAAAATAAATAACGTCACAAAAATAAATAACGTCACAAAAATAAATGTCGCCACAAAATACATAACGTCACAAAAATAATTGAGGTCACAAAATACATAACGTCACAAAAATAAATGACGTCACAAGAATAAAAGACGCCACAAAATACATAACGTCACAAAAATAATTGAGGTCACAAAATACATAACGTCACAAAAATAAATGACGTCATAAAATAAAAAACGTCACAAAAATAAATAACGTCACAAAATAAATGACGCCACAAAATACATAACGTCACAAAAATAATTGAGGTCACAAAATACATAACGTCACAAAAATAAATGACGTCACAAGAATAAATGACGCCACAAAATACATAACGTCACAAAAATAATTGAGGTCACAAAATACATAACGTCACAAAAATAAATGACGTCACAAAAATACATAACGTCACAAAAATAAATGATGTCACAAAAAATGACGTCACAAAAATAAATGACGTCACAAATATAAATGACGTCACAAAAATAAATGACGTCACAAAAATAAATGACGTCACAAAAATAAATGTCGTCACAAAAAATCATAACGTAACAAAAATAAATGACGTCACAAAAATAAATGACGTCGAAAAATACATAACGTCACAAAAATAAATGACGTCACAAGAATAAATGACGCCACAAAATACATAACGTCACAAAAATAATTGAGGTCACAAAATACATAACGTCACAAAAATAAATGACGTCACAAAAATACATAACGTCACAAAAATAAATGATGTCACAAAAAATGACGTCACAAAAATAAATGACGTCACAAAAATAAATGACGTCACAAAAATAAATGACATCACAAAAATAAATGACGTTACAAAAAAACATAACGTCACAAAAATAAATGACGTCACAAAATACATAACGTCACAAAATTAAATGACGTTACAAAAAAATGACGTCACAAAAATAAATGACGGCACAAAAATAATTTAGGTCACAAAATAAATAACGTCACAATAATAAATGACGTCACAAAAAATAATGTCACAAAAATAAATGACGTCACAAAATAAATAACGACACAAAAAAAAATGACGTCAAAAATACCTAACGTCACAAAAATAAATGACGTAACAAAAATTAATGACGTCACAAAATACATAACGTCACAAAAATAAATGACGTCACAAAATACATAACGTCACTAAATAAATAACTTCACAAAAATAAATGACGTCACAAAATACAAAACGTCACTAAATATATGACGTCACAAAATACGTAACGTCACAAAAATAAATAACGTCATAAACTAAATAACGTCACAAAAATAAATAACGTCACAAAAATAAATAATGTCACAAAATTAAATGACGCCACAAAATACATAACGTCAAAAAAATAATTGAGGTCACAAAATACATAACGTCACAAAAATAAATGACGTCACAAAAATACATAACGTCAAAAAAATAAATGTCACAAAAAATGACGTCACAAAAATTAATGACGTCACAAATATAAATGACGTCACAAAAATAAATGACGTCACAAAAATAAATGACGTCACAAAAATAAATGAGGTCACAAAAATAAATGACGTCACAAAAAAACATAACGTAACAAAAATAAATGACGTCACAAAAATAAATGACGTCGAAAAATACATAACGTCACAAAAATAAATGACGTCACAAAATACATAACGTCACAAAAATAAATGACGTCACAAAAATAAATGACGTCACAAAATAGATAACGTCACAAAAATAATTGAGGTCACAAAATACATAACGTCACAAAAAATGACGCCACAAAATACATAACATCGCAAAAATAAATGACGTCACAAAAAATAAATGACGTCACAAAATACATAACGTCACAAAAATAAATGATATCACAAAATACATAACGTCACAAAAATAAATGACGTCACAAAATAAATAACGTCACAAAAATAAATGACGTTACAAAAATTAAAGACGTCACAAAATAAATAACGTCACAAAATTATATGACGCCACAAAATACATAAGGTCACAAAAATAAATGACATCACAAAATACATAACATCGCAAAAATAAATGACGTCACAAAAAATAAATGACGTCACAAAATACATAACGTCACAAAAATAAATGATATCACAAAATACATAAAGTCACAAAAATAAATGACGTCAAAAAATAAATAACGTCACAAAAATAAATGACGTCAAAAAAACTTGAAGTCACAAAAATAAATGACGTAACAAAAATTAAAGACGTCACAAAATAAATAACGTCACAAAATTATATGACGTCACAAAATACATAACGTCACTAAATATATGACGTCACAAAATATGTAACGTCACAAAAATAAATGACGTCATAAAATAAATAACGTCACAAAAACAAATGACGTCACAAAAATAAATGACGCCACAAAATACATAACGTCACAAAAGTAATTGAGGTCACAAAATACATAACGTCACAAAAATAATGACGTCACAAGAATAAATAACGCCACAAAATACATAACGTCACAAAAAAAATTGAGGTCACAAAATACATAACGTCACAAAAATAAATGACGTCACAAAAATACATAACGTCACAAAAATAAATGATGTCACAAAAAATGATGTCACAAAAATAAATGACGTCACAAATATAAATGACGTCACAAATATAAATGACGTCACAAAAATAAATGACGTCACAAAAATAAATGACGTCACAAAAATAAATGACGTCACAAAATAAATAACGTCACAAAAATAAATGACGTCAAAAAAACTTGAAGTAACAAAAATAAATGACGTAACAAAAATTAAAGACGTCACAAAATAAATAACATCACAAAATTATATGACGTCACAAAATACATAACGTCACTAAATATATGACGTCACAAAATATGTAACGTCACAAAAATAAATTACGTCATAAAATAAATAACGTCACAAAAATAAATAACGTCACAAAAATAAATGACGCCACAAAATACATAACGTCACAAAAATAATTGAGGTCACAAAATACATAACGTCACAAAAATAAATGACGTCACAAGAATAAATGACGCCACAAAATACATAACGTCACAAAATTAAATGACGTTAAAAAAAATGACGTCACAACAATAAATGACGGCACAAAAATAATTTAGGTCACAAAATAAATAACGTCACAATAATAAATGACGTCACAAAAAATAATGTCACAAAAATAAATGACGTCACAAAATAAATAACGACACAAAAACAAATGACGTCAAAAATACCTAACGTCACAAAAATAAATGACGTAACAAAAATTAATGACGTCACAAAATACATAACGTCACAAAAATAAATGACGTCACATATTAAATAACGTCACAAAAATAAATGACGTCACAAAAATAAATGACGTCACAAAAAAACATAACGTCACAAAAATAAATGACGTCACAAAATACATAACGTCACAAAATTAAATAACGTCACAAAATACATAATGTCACAAAAATAAAAGACGTCACCAAATACACAACGTCACAAAAATAAATGATATCACAAAATACATAACGTCACAAAAATAAATGACGTCACAAAATAAATTACGTCACAAAAATAAATGAGGTCACAAAAATAAATGACGTCACAAAAAGAAATGACGTCACAAAATACATAACGTCACAAAAATAAATAACGTCACATATTAAATAACGTCACAAAAATAAATGACGTCAAAAAATACATAACGTCACAAAAATAAATTACTTAACAAAAAATAATGACGTCACAAAATACATAACGTCACAAAATTAAATGACGTCACAAAATACATAACGTAAAAAAATAAATGACGTCAAAAATACACAACGTCACAAAAATAAATGACGTCACAAAATACATAACGTCACAAAAAATGACGCCACAAAATACATAAGGTCACAAAAATAAATGACATCACAAAATACATAACGTCGCAAAAATAAATGACGTCACAAAAATTAATGACGTCACAAAATACATAACGTCACAAAAATAAATGAAGTCACAAAATAAATAACGTCACAAAAATAAATGACGTCAAAAAAAATGAAGTCACAAAAATAAATGACGTAACAAAAATTAAAGACGTCACAAAATAAATAACGTCACAAAATTAAATGACGTCACAAAATAACATAACGCAAAAAATAAATGACGTCAAAAATACATAACGTCACAAAAATAAATGACGACACAAAAATAATTGAGGTCACAAAATACATAACGTCATAAAAAATGACGCCACAAAATACATAACGTCACAAAAATAAATGACGTCACAAAAATAAATAACGTCACAAAATTAAATGACGTCACAAAAATAAATGACATCACAAAATACATAACGTCACTAAATAAATAACTTCACAAAAATAAATGACGTCACAAAATACAAAACGTCACTAAATATATGACGTCACAAAATACGTAACGTCACAAAAATAAATGACGTCATAAAATAAATAACGTCACAAAAATAAATAACGTCACAAAAATAAATAATGTCACAAAATTAAATGACGCCACAAAATACATAACGTCAAAAAAATAATTGAGGTCACAAAATACATAACGTCACAAAAATAAATGACGTCACAAAAATACATAACGTCAAAAAATAAATGATGTCACAAAAAATGACGTCACAAAAATAAATGACGTCACAAATATAAATGACGTCACAAAAATAAATGACGTCACAAAAATAAATGACGTCACAAAAATAAATGACGTCACAAAAATAAATGACGTCACAAAAAAACATAACGTAACAAAAATAAATGACGTCACAAAAATAAATGACGACGAAAAATACATAACGTCACAAAAATAAATGACGTCACAAAATACATAACGTCACAAAAATAAATGACGTCACAAAAATAAATAACGTCACAAAATAGATAACGTCACAAAAATAATTGAGGTCACAAAATACATAACGTCACAAAAAATGACGCCACAAAATACATAAGGTCACAAAAATAAATGACATCACAAAATACATAACATCGCAAAAATAAATGACGTACAAAAAAATAAATGACGTCACAAAATACATAACGTCACAAAAATAAATGATATCACAAAATACATAACGTCACAAAAATAAATGACGTCACAAAATAAATAACGTCACAAAAATAAATGACGTCAAAAAAACTTGAAGTCACAAAAAAAATGACGTAACAAAAATTAAAGACGTCACAAAATAAATAACGTCACAAAATTATATGACGTCACAAAATACATAACGTCACTAAATATATGACGTCACAAAATATGTAACGTCACAAAAATAAATGACGTCATAAAATAAATAACGTCACAAAAATAAATAACGTCACAAAAATAAATGACGCCACAAAATACATAACGTCACAAAAGTAATTGAGGTCACAAAATACATAACATCACAAAAATAAATGACGTCACAAGAATAAATAACGCCACAAAATACATAACGTCACAAAAAAAATTGAGGTCACAAAATACATAACGTCACAAAAATAAATGACGTCACAAAAATACATAACGTCACAAAAATAAATGATGTCACAAAAAATGATGTCACAAAAATAAATGACGTCACAAATATAAATGACGTCACAAATATAAATGACGTCACAAAATAAATAACGTCACAAAAATAAATGACGTCAAAAAAACTTGAAGTCACAAAAATAAATGACGTAACAAAAATTAAAGACGTCACAAAATAAATAACATAACAAAATTATATGACGTCACAAAATACATAACGTCACTAAATATATGACGTCACAAAATATGTAACGTCACAAAAATAAATTACGTCATAAAATAAATAACGTCACAAAAATAAATAACGTCACAAAAATAAATGTCGCCACAAAATACATAACGTCACAAAAATAATTGAGGTCACAAAATACATAACGTCACAAAAATAAATGACGTCACAAGAATAAAAGACGCCACAAAATACATAACGTCACAAAAATAATTGAGGTCACAAAATACATAACGTCACAAAAATAAATGACGTCATAAAATAAAAAACGTCACAAAAATAAATAACGTCACAAAATAAATGACGCCACAAAATACATAACGTCACAAAAATAATTGAGGTCACAAAATACATAACGTCACAAAAATAAATGACGTCACAAGAATAAATGACGCCACAAAATACATAACGTCACAAAAATAATTGAGGTCACAAAATACATAACGTCACAAAAATAAATGACGTCACAAAAATACATAACGTCACAAAAATAAATGATGTCACAAAAAATGACGTCACAAAAATAAATGACGTCACAAATATAAATGACGTCACAAAAATAAATGACGTCACAAAAATAAATGACGTCACAAAAATAAATGACGTCACAAAATAAATAACGTCACAAAAATAAATGACGTCAAAAAAACTTGAAGTAACAAAAATAAATGACGTAACAAAAATTAAAGACGTCACAAAATAAATAACATCACAAAATTATATGACGTCACAAAATACATAACGTCACTAAATATATGACGTCACAAAATATGTAACGTCACAAAAATAAATTACGTCATAAAATAAATAACGTCACAAAAATAAATAACGTCACAAAAATAAATGACGCCACAAAATACATAACGTCACAAAAATAATTGAGGTCACAAAATACATAACGTCACAAAAATAAATGACGTCACAAGAATAAATGACGCCACAAAATACATAACGTCACAAAATTAAATGACGTTAAAAAAAATGACGTCACAACAATAAATGACGGCACAAAAATAATTTAGGTCACAAAATAAATAACGTCACAATAATAAATGACGTCACAAAAAATAATGTCACAAAAATAAATGACGTCACAAAATAAATAACGACACAAAAACAAATGACGTCAAAAATACCTAACGTCACAAAAATAAATGACGTAACAAAAATTAATGACGTCACAAAATACATAACGTCACAAAAATAAATGACGTCACATATTAAATAACGTCACAAAAATAAATGACGTCACAAAAATAAATGACGTCACAAAAAAACATAACGTCACAAAAATAAATGACGTCACAAAATACATAACGTCACAAAATTAAATAACGTCACAAAATACATAATGTCACAAAAATAAAAGACGTCACCAAATACACAACGTCACAAAAATAAATGATATCACAAAATACATAACGTCACAAAAATAAATGACGTCACAAAATAAATTACGTCACAAAAATAAATGAGGTCACAAAAATAAATGACGTCACAAAAAGAAATGACGTCACAAAATACATAACGTCACAAAAATAAATAACGTCACATATTAAATAACGTCACAAAAATAAATGACGTCAAAAAATACATAACGTCACAAAAATAAATTACTTAACAAAAAATAATGACGTCACAAAATACATAACGTCACAAAATTAAATGACGTCACAAAATACATAACGTAAAAAAATAAATGACGTCAAAAATACACAACGTCACAAAAATAAATGACGTCACAAAATACATAACGTCACAAAAAATGACGCCACAAAATACATAAGGTCACAAAAATAAATGACATCACAAAATACATAACGTCGCAAAAATAAATGACGTCACAAAAATTAATGACGTCACAAAATACATAACGTCACAAAAATAAATGAAGTCACAAAATAAATAACGTCACAAAAATAAATGACGTCAAAAAAAATGAAGTCACAAAAATAAATGACGTAACAAAAATTAAAGACGTCACAAAATAAATAACGTCACAAAATTAAATGACGTCACAAAATAACATAACGCAAAAAATAAATGACGTCAAAAATACATAACGTCACAAAAATAAATGACGACACAAAAATAATTGAGGTCACAAAATACATAACGTCATAAAAAATGACGCCACAAAATACATAACGTCACAAAAATAAATGACGTCACAAAAATAAATAACGTCACAAAATTAAATGACGTCACAAAAATAAATGACATCACAAAATACATAACGTCACTAAATAAATAACTTCACAAAAATAAATGACGTCACAAAATACAAAACGTCACTAAATATATGACGTCACAAAATACGTAACGTCACAAAAATAAATGACGTCATAAAATAAATAACGTCACAAAAATAAATAACGTCACAAAAATAAATAATGTCACAAAATTAAATGACGCCACAAAATACATAACGTCAAAAAAATAATTGAGGTCACAAAATACATAACGTCACAAAAATAAATGACGTCACAAAAATACATAACGTCAAAAAATAAATGATGTCACAAAAAATGACGTCACAAAAATAAATGACGTCACAAATATAAATGACGTCACAAAAATAAATGACGTCACAAAAATAAATGACGTCACAAAAATAAATGACGTCACAAAAATAAATGACGTCACAAAAAAACATAACGTAACAAAAATAAATGACGTCACAAAAATAAATGACGACGAAAAATACATAACGTCACAAAAATAAATGACGTCACAAAATACATAACGTCACAAAAATAAATGACGTCACAAAAATAAATAACGTCACAAAATAGATAACGTCACAAAAATAATTGAGGTCACAAAATACATAACGTCACAAAAAATGACGCCACAAAATACATAAGGTCACAAAAATAAATGACATCACAAAATACATAACATCGCAAAAATAAATGACGTACAAAAAAATAAATGACGTCACAAAATACATAACGTCACAAAAATAAATGATATCACAAAATACATAACGTCACAAAAATAAATGACGTCACAAAATAAATAACGTCACAAAAATAAATGACGTCAAAAAAACTTGAAGTCACAAAAAAAATGACGTAACAAAAATTAAAGACGTCACAAAATAAATAACGTCACAAAATTATATGACGTCACAAAATACATAACGTCACTAAATATATGACGTCACAAAATATGTAACGTCACAAAAATAAATGACGTCATAAAATAAATAACGTCACAAAAATAAATAACGTCACAAAAATAAATGACGCCACAAAATACATAACGTCACAAAAGTAATTGAGGTCACAAAATACATAACATCACAAAAATAAATGACGTCACAAGAATAAATAACGCCACAAAATACATAACGTCACAAAAAAAATTGAGGTCACAAAATACATAACGTCACAAAAATAAATGACGTCACAAAAATACATAACGTCACAAAAATAAATGATGTCACAAAAAATGATGTCACAAAAATAAATGACGTCACAAATATAAATGACGTCACAAATATAAATGACGTCACAAAATAAATAACGTCACAAAAATAAATGACGTCAAAAAAACTTGAAGTCACAAAAATAAATGACGTAACAAAAATTAAAGACGTCACAAAATAAATAACATAACAAAATTATATGACGTCACAAAATACATAACGTCACTAAATATATGACGTCACAAAATATGTAACGTCACAAAAATAAATTACGTCATAAAATAAATAACGTCACAAAAATAAATAACGTCACAAAAATAAATGTCGCCACAAAATACATAACGTCACAAAAATAATTGAGGTCACAAAATACATAACGTCACAAAAATAAATGACGTCACAAGAATAAAAGACGCCACAAAATACATAACGTCACAAAAATAATTGAGGTCACAAAATACATAACGTCACAAAAATAAATGACGTCATAAAATAAAAAACGTCACAAAAATAAATAACGTCACAAAATAAATGACGCCACAAAATACATAACGTCACAAAAATAATTGAGGTCACAAAATACATAACGTCACAAAAATAAATGACGTCACAAGAATAAATGACGCCACAAAATACATAACGTCACAAAAATAATTGAGGTCACAAAATACATAACGTCACAAAAATAAATGACGTCACAAAAATACATAACGTCACAAAAATAAATGATGTCACAAAAAATGACGTCACAAAAATAAATGACGTCACAAATATAAATGACGTCACAAAAATAAATGACGTCACAAAAATAAATGACGTCACAAAAATAAATGTCGTCACAAAAAATCATAACGTAACAAAAATAAATGACGTCACAAAAATAAATGACGTCGAAAAATACATAACGTCACAAAAATAAATGACGTCACAAGAATAAATGACGCCACAAAATACATAACGTCACAAAAATAATTGAGGTCACAAAATACATAACGTCACAAAAATAAATGACGTCACAAAAATACATAACGTCACAAAAATAAATGATGTCACAAAAAATGACGTCACAAAAATAAATGACGTCACAAAAATAAATGACGTCACAAAAATAAATGACATCACAAAAATAAATGACGTTACAAAAAAACATAACGTCACAAAAATAAATGACGTCACAAAATACATAACGTCACAAAATTAAATGACGTTACAAAAAAATGACGTCACAAAAATAAATGACGGCACAAAAATAATTTAGGTCACAAAATAAATAACGTCACAATAATAAATGACGTCACAAAAAATAATGTCACAAAAATAAATGACGTCACAAAATAAATAACGACACAAAAAAAATGACGTCAAAAATACCTAACGTCACAAATATAAATGACGTAACAAAAATTAATGACGTCACAAAATACATAACGTCACAAAAATAAATGACGTCACAAAATACATAACGTCACTAAATAAATAACTTCACAAAAATAAATGACGTCACAAAATACAAAACGTCACTAAATATATGACGTCACAAAATACGTAACGTCACAAAAATAAATAACGTCATAAACTAAATAACGTCACAAAAATAAATAACGTCACAAAAATAAATAATGTCACAAAATTAAATGACGCCACAAAATACATAACGTCAAAAAAATAATTGAGGTCACAAAATACATAACGTCACAAAAATAAATGACGTCACAAAAATACATAACGTCAAAAAAATAAATGTCACAAAAAATGACGTCACAAAAATTAATGACGTCACAAATATAAATGACGTCACAAAAATAAATGACGTCACAAAAATAAATGACGTCACAAAAATAAATGAGGTCACAAAAATAAATGACGTCACAAAAAAACATAACGTAACAAAAATAAATGACGTCACAAAAATAAATGACGTCGAAAAATACATAACGTCACAAAAATAAATGACGTCACAAAATACATAACGTCACAAAAATAAATGACGTCACAAAAATAAATGACGTCACAAAATAGATAACGTCACAAAAATAATTGAGGTCACAAAATACATAACGTCACAAAAAATGACGCCACAAAATACATAACATCGCAAAAATAAATGACGTCACAAAAAATAAATGACGTCACAAAATACATAACGTCACAAAAATAAATGATATCACAAAATACATAACGTCACAAAAATAAATGACGTCACAAAATAAATAACGTCACAAAAATAAATGACGTCAAAAAAACTTGAAGTCACAAAAATAAATGACGTTACAAAAATTAAAGACGTCACAAAATAAATAACGTCACAAAATTATATGACGTCACAAAATACATAACGTCACTAAATATATGACGTCACAAAATATGTAACGTCACAAAAATAAATGACGTCATAAAATAAATAACGTCACAAAAATAAATAACGTCACAAAAATAAATGACGCCACAAAATACATAACGTCACAAAAATAATTGAGGTCACAAAATACATAACGTCACAAAAATAAATGACGTCACAAGAATAAATAACGCCAAAAATACATAACGTCACAAAAAAAATTTAGGTCACAAAATACATAACGTCACAAAAATAAATGACGTCACAAAAATACATAACGTCACAAAAATAAATGATGTCACAAAAAATGATGTCACAAAAATAAATGACGTCACAAATATAAATGACGTCACAAATATAAATGACGTCACAAAATACATAACGTCGCAAAAATAAATGACGTCACAAAAATTAATGACGTCACAAAATACATAGTGTCACAAAAATAAATGATATCACAAAATACATAACGTCACAAAAATAAATGAAGTCACAAAATAAATAACGTCACAAAAATAAATGACGTCAAAAAAATGAAGTCACAAAAATAAATGACGTAACAAAAATTAAAGACGTCACAAAATAAATAACGTCACAAAATTAAATGACGTCACAAAATACATAACGTAAAAAATAAATGACGTCAAAAATACATAACGTCACAAAAATAAATGACGTCACAAAAATAATTGAGGTCACAAAATACATAACGTCATAAAAAATGACGCCACAAAATACATAACGTCACAAAAATAAATGACGTCACAAAAATAAATAACGTCACAAAATTAAATGACGTCACAAAAATAAATGACGTCACAAAATACATAACGTCACTAATTAAATAACGTCACAAAAATAAATGACGTCACAAAATACAAAACGTCACTAAATATATGACGTCACAAAATACGTAACGTCACAAAAATAAATGACGTCATAAAATAAATAACGTCACAAAAATAAATAACGTCACAAAAATAAATAATGTCACAAAATTAAATGACGCCACAAAATACATAACGTCAAAAAAATTATTGAGGTCACATAATACTTAACGTCACAAAAATAAATGACGTCACAAAAATACATAACGTCACAAAAATAAATGATGTCACAAAAAATGACGTCACAAATATAAATGACGTCACAAAAATAAATGACGTCACAAAAATAAATGACGTCACAAAAATAAATGACGTCACAAAAAAACATAACGTAACAAAAATAAATGACGTCAAGAAAATAAATGACGTCGAAAAATACATAACGTCACAAAAATAAATGACGTCACAAAATACATAACGTCACAAAAATAAATGACGTCACAAAAATAAATGACGTCACAAAAATAAATGACGTCACAAAATAGATAACGTCACAAAAATAATTTAGGTCATAAAATACATAACGTCACAAAAAATGACGCCACAAAATACATAAGGTCACAAAAATAAATGACATCACAAAATACATAACATCGCAAAAATAAATGACGTCAAAAAAAATAAATGACGTCACAAAATACATAACGTCACAAAAATAAATGATATCACAAAATACATAACGTCACAAAAATAAATGACGTCACAAAATAAATAACGTCACAAAAATAAATGACGTCAAAAAAACTTGAAGTCACAAAAATAAATGACGTAACAAAAATTAAAGACGTCACAAAATAAATAACGTCACAAAATTATATGACGTCACAAAATACATAACGTCACTAAATATATGACGTCACAAAATATGTAACGTCACAAAAATAAATGACGTCATAAAATAAATAACGTCACAAAAATAAATAACATCACAAAAATAAATGACGCCACAAAATACATAACGTCACAAAAATAATTGAGGTCACAAAATACATAACGTCACAAAAATAAATGACGTCACAAGAATAAATGACGCCACAATATACATAACGTCACAAAAATAATTGAGGTCACAAAATACATAACGTCACAAAAATAAATGACGACACAAAAATACATAACGTCACAAAAATAAACGATGTCACAAAAAATGACGTCACAAAAAAATGACGTCACAAATATAAATGACGTCACAAAAATAAATGACGTCACAAAAATAAATAACGTCACAAAAAAACATAACGTCACAAAAATAAATGACGTCACAAAATACATAACGTCACAAAATTAAATGACGTTACAAAAAATGACGTCACAAACATAAATGACGGCACGAAAATAATTTAGGTCACAAAATAAATAACGTCACAATAATAAATGACGTCACAAAAAATAATGTCACAAAAATAAATGACTTTACAAAATAAATAACGTCAGAAAAATAAATAACGTCACAAAATAAATAACGTCACAAAACAAATAACGTCACAAAAATAAATGACGTCAAAAATACATAACGTCACAAAAATTATGACGTAACAAAAATTAATGACGTCACAAAATAAATAACGTCTCAAAAATAAATGACGTCACAAAATACATAACGTCACAAAATTAAATAACGTCACAAAATACATAACGTCACAAAAATAAAAGACGTCACCAAATACATAACGTCACAAAAATAAATGATATCACAAAATACATAACGTCACAAAAATAAATGAAGTCACAAAATAAATAACGTCACAAAAATAAATGACGTCACAAAAATAAATGACGTCACAAAATGAAATGACGTCACAAAATACATAACGTCACAAAAATAAATGACGTCACATATTAAATAACGTCACAAAAATAAATGACGTCAAAAAATACATAACGTCACAAAAAAAAATTACTTAACAAAAAATAATGACGTCACAAAAGACATAACGTCACAAAAAATGACACCACAAAATACATAAGGTCACAAAAATAAATGACATCAAAAAATACATAACATCGCAAAAATAAATGACGTCACAAAAAATAAATGACGTCACAAAATACATAACGTCACAAAAATAAATGATATCACAAAATACATAACGTCACAAAAATAAATGATATCACAAAATACATAACGTCACAAAAATAAATGACGTCATAAAATAAATAACGTCACAAAAATAAATAACGTCACAAAAATAAATGACGCCACAAAATACATAACGTCACAAAAGTAATTGAAGTCACAAAATACATAACGTCACAAAAATAAATGACGACACAAGAATAAATAACGCCACAAAATACATAACGTTACAAAAAAAATTGAGGTCACAAAATACATAACGTCACAAAAATAAATGACGTCACAAAAATACATAACGTCACAAAAATAAATGTTGTCACAAAAAATGATGTCACAAATATAAATGACGTCACAAATATAAATGACGTCACAAAAATAAATGACGTCACAAAAATAAATGACGTCACAAAAATAAATGACGTCACAAAATAAATAACGTCACAAAAATAAATGACGTCAAAAAAACTTGAAGTCACAAAAATAAATGACGTAACAAAAATTAAAGACGTCACAAAATAAATAACATCACAAAATTATATGACGTCACAAAATACATAACGTCACTAAATATATGACGTCACAAAATATGTAACGTCACAAAAATAAATTACGACATAAAATAAATAACGTCACAAAAATAAATAACGTCACAAAAATAAATGACGCCACAAAATACATAACGTCACAAAAATAATTGAGGTCACAAAATACATAACGTCACAAAAATAAATGACGTCACAAGAATAAATGACGCCACAAAATACATAACGTCACAAAAATAATTGAGGTCACAAAATACATAACGTCACAAAAATAAATGACGTCATAAAATAAAAAACGTCACAAAAATAAATAACGTCACAAAAATAAATGACGCCACAAAATACATAACGTCACAACAATAATTGAGGTCACAAAATACATAACGTCACAAAAATAAATGACGTCACAAGAATAAATGACGCCACAAAATACATAACGTCACAAAAATAAATGTTGTCACAAAAAATGATGTCACAAAAATAAATGACGTCACAAATATAAATGACGTCACAAATATAAATGACGTCACAAAAATAAATGACGTCACAAAAATAAATGACGTCACAAATATAAATGACGTCACAAGAATAAATGACGTCACAAAATAAATAACGACACAAAAACAAATGACGTCAAAAATACCTAACGTCACAAAAATAAATGACGTAACAAAAATTAATGACGTCACAAAATACATAACGTCACAAAAATAAATGACGTCACAAAATACATAACGTCACTAAATAAATAACTTCACAAAAATAAATGACGTCACAAAATACAAAACGTCACTAAATATATGACGTCACAAAATACGTAACGTCACAAAAATAAATAACGTCATAAAATAAATAACGTCACAAAAATAAATAACGTCACAAAAATAAATAATGTCACAAAATTAAATGACGCCACAAAATACATAACGTCAAAAAATAATTGAGGTCACAAAATACATAACGTCACAAAAATAAATGACGTCACAAAAATACATAACGTCAAAAAAATAAATGTCACAAAAAATGACGTCACAAAAATAAATGACGTCACAAATATAAATGACGTCACAAAAATAAATGACGTCACAAAATAAATGACGTCACAAAAATAAATGAGGTCACAAAAATAATTGACGTCACAAAAAAACATAACATAACAAAAATAAATGACGTCACAAAAATAAATGACGTCGAAAAATACATAACGTCACAAAAATAAATGACGTCACAAAATACATAACGTCACAAAAATAAATGACGTCACAAAAATAAATGACGTCACAAAATAGATAACGTCACAAAAATAATTAAGGTCACAAAATACATAACGTCACAAAAAATGACGCCACAAAATACATAAGGTCACAAAAATAAATGACATCACAAAATACATAACATCGCAAAAATAAATGACGTCACAAAAAATAAATGACGTCACAAAATACATAACGTCACAAAAATAAATGATATCACAAAATACATAACGTCACAAAAATAAATGACGTCACAAAATAAATAACGTCACAAAAATAAATGACGTCAAAAAAACTTGAAGTCACAAAAATAAATGACGTAACAAAAATTAAAGACGTCACAAAATAAATAACGTCACAAAATTATATGACGTCACAAAATACATAACGTCACTAAATATATGACGTCACAAAATATATAACGTCACAAAAATAAATGACGTCATAAAATAAATAACGTCACAAAAATAAATAACGTCACAAAAATAAATGACGCCACAAAATACATAACGTCACAAAAATAATTGAGGTCACAAAATACATAACGTCACAAAAATAAATGACGTCACAAAAATACATAACGTCACAAAAATAAATGATGTCACAAAAAATGATGTCACAAAAATAAATGACGTTACAAATATAAATGACGTCACAAAATACATAACGTCGCAAAAATAAATGACGTCACAAAAATTAATGACGTCACAAAATACATAACGTCACAAAAATAAATGATATCACAAAATACATAACGTCACAAAAATAAATGAAGTCACAAAATAAATAACGTCACAAAAATAAATGACGTCAAAAAAATGAAGTCACAAAAATAAATGACGTAACAAAAATTAAAGACGTCACAAAATAAATAACGTCACAAAATTAAATGACGTCACAAAATACATAACGTAAAAAAATAAATGACGTCAAAAATACATAACGTCACAAAAATAAATGACGTCACAAAAATAATTGAGGTCACAAAATACATAACGTCATAAAAAATGACGCCACAAAATACATAACGTCACAAAAATAAATGACGTCACAAAAATAAATAACGTCACAAAATTAAATGACGTCACAAAAATAAATGACGTCACAAAAATAAATGACGTCACAAAATACATAACGTCACTAATTAAAAAACGTCACAAAAATAAATGACGTCACAAAATACAAAACGTCACTAAATATATGACGTCACAAAATACGTAACGTCACAAAAATAAATGACGTCATAAAATAAATAACGTCACAAAAATAAATAATGTCACAAAATTAAATGACGCCACAAAATACATAACGTCACAAAAATAAATGATGTCACAAAAAATGACGTCACAAATATAAATGACGTCACAAAAATTAATGACGTCACAAAAATAAATGACGTCACAAAAATAAATGACGTCACAAAAAAACATAACGTAACAAAAAAACATTACGTAACAAAAATAAATGACGTCAAGAAAATAAATGACGTCGAAAAATACATAACGTCACAAAAATAAATCACGTCACAAAATTCATAACGTCACAAAAATAAATGACGTCACAAAAATAAATGACGTCACAAAATAGATAACGTCACAAAAATAATTTAGGTCATAAAATACATAACGTCACAAAAAATGACGCCACAAAATACATAAGGTCACAAAAATAAATGACATCACAAAATACATAACATCGCAAAAATAAATGACGTCACAAAAAATAAATGACGTCACAAAATACATAACGTCACAAAAATAAATGATATCACAAAATACATAACGTCACAAAAATAAATGACGTCACAAAATAAATAACGTCACAAAAATAAATGACGTCAAAAAAACTTGAAGTCACAAAAATAAATGACGTAACAAAAATTAAAGACGTCACAAAATAAATAACGTCACAAAATTATATGACGTCACAAAATACATAACGTCACTAAATATATGACGTCACAAAATATGTAACGTCACAAAAATAAATGACGTCATAAAATAAATAACGTCACAAAAATAAATAACGTCACAAAAATAAATGACGCCACAAAATACATAACGTCACAAAAATAATTGAGGTCAAAAAATACATAACGTCACAAAAATAAATGACGTCACAAGAATAAATAACGCCACAAAATACATAACGTCACAAAAAAAATTGAGGTCACAAAATACATAACGTCACAAAAATAAATGACGTCACAAAAATACATAACGTCACAAAAATAAATGATGTCACAAAAAATGATGTCACAAAAATAAATGACGTTACAAATATAAATGACGTCACAAATATAAATGACGTCACAAAATACATAACGTCGCAAAAATAAATGACGTCACAAAAATTAATGACGTCACAAAATACATAACGTCACAAAAATAAATGATATCACAAAATACATAACGTCACAAAAATAAATGAAGTCACAAAATAAATAACGTCACAAAAATAAATGACGTCAAAAAAATGAAGTCACAAAAATAAATGACGTAACAAAAATTAAAGACGTCACAAAATAAATAACGTCACAAAATTAAATGACGTCACAAAATACATAACGTAAAAAATAAATGACGTCAAAAATACATAACGTCACAAAAATAAATGACGTCACAAAAATAATTGAGGTCACAAAATACATAACGTCATAAAAAATGACGCCACAAAATACATAACGTCACAAAAATAAATGACGTCACAAAAATAAATAACGTCACAAAATTAAATGACGTCACAAAAATAAATGACGTCACAAAAATAAATGACGTCATAAAATACATAACGTCACTAATTAAAAAACGTCACAAAAATAAATGACGTCACAAAATACAAAACGTCACTAAATATATGACGTCACAAAATACGTAACGTCACAAAAATAAATGACGTCATAAAATAAATAACGTCACAAAAATAAATAATGTCACAAAATTAAATGACGCCACAAAATACATAACGTCACAAAAATAAATGATGTCACAAAAAATGACGTCACAAATATAAATGACGTCACAAAAATTAATGACGTCACAAAAATAAATGACGTCACAAAAATAAATGACGTCACAAAAAAACATAACGTAACAAAAAAACATTACGTAACAAAAATAAATGACGTCAAGAAAATAAATGACGTCGAAAAATACATAACGTCACAAAAATAAATGACGTCACAAAATACATAACGTCACAAAAATAAATGACGTCACAAAAATAAATGACGTCACAAAATAGATAACGTCACAAAAATAATTTAGGTCATAAAATACATAACGTCACAAAAAATGACGCCACAAAATACATAAGGTCACAAAAATAAATGACATCACAAAATACATAACATCGCAAAAATAAATGACGTCACAAAAAATAAATGACGTCACAAAATACATAACGTCACAAAAATAAATGATATCACAAAATACATAACGTCACAAAAATAAATGACGTCACAAAATAAATAACGTCACAAAAATAAATGACGTCAAAAAAACTTGAAGTCACAAAAATAAATGACGTAACAAAAATTAAAGACGTCACAAAATAAATAACGTCACAAAATTATATGACGTCACAAAATACATAACGTCACTAAATATATGACGTCACAAAATATGTAACGTCACAAAAATAAATGATATCACAAAATACATAACGTCACAAAAATAAATGACGTCACAAAATAAATAACGTCACAAAAATAAATGACGTCATAAAATAAATAACGTCACAAAAATAAATAACATCACAAAAATAAATGACGCCACAAAATACATAACGTCACAAAAATAATTGAGGTCACAAAATACATAACGTCACAAAAATAAATGACGTCACAAGAATAAATGACGCCACAAAATACATAACGTCACAAAAATAATTGAGGTCACAAAATACATAACGTCACAAAAATAAATGACGACACAAAAATACATAACGTCACAAAAATAAATGATGTCACAAAAATGACGTCACAAAAAAATGGCGTCACAAATATAAATGACGTCACAAAAATAAATGACGTCACAAAAATAAATAACGTCACAAAAAAACATAACGTCACAAAAATAAATGACGTCACAAAATACATAACGTCACAAAATTAAATGACGTTACAAAAAATGACGTCACAAACATAAATGACGGCACGAAAATAATTTAGGTCACAAAATAAATAACGTCACAATAATAAATGACGTCACAAAAAATAATGTCACAAAAATAAATGACTTTACAAAATAAATAACGTCAGAAAAATAAATAACGTCACAAAATAAATAACGTCACAAAATAAATAACGTCACAAAAATAAATGACGTCAAAAATACATAACGTCACATAAATTAATGACGTAACAAAAATTAATGACGTCACAAAATAAATAACGTCACAAAAATAAATGACGTCACAAAATACATAACGTCACAAAATTAAATAACATCACAAAATACATAACGTCACAAAAATAAAAGACGTCACCAAATACATAACGTCACAAAAATAAATGATATCACAAAATACATAACGTCACAAAAATAAATGAAGTCACAAAATAAATAACGTCACAAAAATAAATGACGTCACAAAAATAAATGACGTCACAAAAAGAAATGACGTCACAAAATACATAACGTCACAAAAATAAATGACGTCACATATTAAATAACGTCACAAAAATAAATGACGTCAAAAAATACATAACGTCACAAAGATAAATTACTTAACAAAAAATAATGACGTCACAAAAGACATGACGTCACAAAAAATGACGCCACAAAATACATAAGGTCACAAAAATAAATGACATCACAAAATACATAACGTCGCAAAAATAAATGACGTCACAAAAATTAATGACGTCACAAAATACATAACGTCACAAAAATAAATGATATCACAAAATACATAACGTCACAAAAATAAATGAAGTCACAAAATAAATAACGTCACAAAAATAAATGACGTAAAAAAAATGAAGTCACAAAAATAAATGACGTAACAAAAATTAAAGACGTCACAAAATAAATAACGTCACAAAATTAAATGACGTCACAAAATACATAACTTAAAAAAATAAATGACGTCAAAAATACATATCGTCACAAAAATAAATGACGTCACAAAAATAATTGAGGTCACAAAATAAATAACGTCATAAAAAATGATGCCACAAAATACATAACGTCACAAAAATAAATGACGTCACAAAAATAAATAACGTCACAAAATTAAATGACGTCACAAAAATAAATGACTTCACAAAAATAAATGACGTCACAAAATACATAACTTCACTAAATAAATAAGGTCAAAAAAATAAATGACGTCACAAAATACAAAACGTCACTAAATATATGACGTCACAAAATACGTAACGTCACAAAAATAAATGACGTCATAAAATAAATAACGTCACAAAAATAAATAACGTCACAAAAATAAATAATGTCACAAAATTAAATGACGCCACAAAATACATAACGTCACAAAAATAATTGAGGTCACAAAATACATAACGACACAAGAATAAATAACGTCACAAAAATACATAACGTCACAAAAATAAATGATGTCACAAAAAATGACGTCACAAAAATAAATGACGTTACAAATATAAATGACGTCACTAAAATAAATGACGTCACAAAAATAAATGACGTCACAAAAATAAATGACGTCAAAAAAAACCATAACGTAACAAAAATAAATGACGTCACAAAAATAAATGACGTCGAAAAATACATAACGTCACAAAAATAAATGACGTCACAAAATACATAAAGTCACAAAAATAAATGACGTCACAAAAATAAATGACGTCACAAAATACACAACGTCACTAAATAAATGACGTCACAAAATATATAACCTCAGAAAAATAAATAACGTCAAAAAATAAATGACGTCACAAAAAAATAACGTCGCAAAAATAATTAAGGTCACAAAATGCATAACGTCACAAAAATAAATGACGTCACAAAAATACATAACGTCACAAAAATAAATGAGGTCAAAAAATACATAACGTCACAAAAATAAATGACGTCACAAGAATAAATAACGCCACAAAATACATAACGTCACAAAAAAAATTGAGGTCACAAAATACATAACGTCACAAAAATAAATGACGTCACAAAAATACATAACGTCACAAAAATAAATGATGTCACAAAAAATGATGTCACAAAAATAAATGACGTTACAAATATAAATGACGTCACAAATATAAATGACGTCACAAAATACATAACGTCGCAAAAATAAATGACGTCACAAAAATTAATGACGTCACAAAATACATAACGTCACAAAAATAAATGATATCACAAAATACATAACGTCACAAAAATAAATGAAGTCACAAAATAAATAACGTCACAAAAATAAATGACGTCAAAAAAATGAAGTCACAAAAATAAATGACGTAACAAAAATTAAAGACGTCACAAAATAAATAACGTCACAAAATTAAATGACGTCACAAAATACATAACGTAAAAAATAAATGACGTCAAAAATACATAACGTCACAAAAATAAATGACGTCACAAAAATAATTGAGGTCACAAAATACATAACGTCATAAAAAATGACGCCACAAAATACATAACGTCACAAAAATAAATGACGTCACAAAAATAAATAACGTCACAAAATTAAATGACGTCACAAAAATAAATGACGTCACAAAAATAAATGACGTCATAAAATACATAACGTCACTAATTAAAAAACGTCACAAAAATAAATGACGTCACAAAATACAAAACGTCACTAAATATATGACGTCACAAAATACGTAACGTCACAAAAATAAATGACGTCATAAAATAAATAACGTCACAAAAATAAATAATGTCACAAAATTAAATGACGCCACAAAATACATAACGTCACAAAAATAAATGATGTCACAAAAAATGACGTCACAAATATAAATGACGTCACAAAAATTAATGACGTCACAAAAATAAATGACGTCACAAAAATAAATGACGTCACAAAAAACATAACGTAACAAAAAAACATTACGTAACAAAAATAAATGACGTCAAGAAAATAAATGACGTCGAAAAATACATAACGTCACAAAAATAAATGACGTCACAAAATACATAACGTCACAAAAATAAATGACGTCACAAAAATAAATGACGTCACAAAATAGATAACGTCATAAAAATAATTTAGGTCATAAAATACATAACGTCACAAAAAATGACGCCACAAAATACATAAGGTCACAAAAATAAATGACATCACAAAATACATAACATCGCAAAAATAAATGACGTCACAAAAAATAAATGACGTCACAAAATACATAACGTCACAAAAATAAATGATATCACAAAATACATAACGTCACAAAAATAAATGACGTCACAAAATAAATAACGTCACAAAAATAAATGACGTCAAAAAAACTTGAAGTCACAAAAATAAATGACGTAACAAAAATTAAAGACGTCACAAAATAAATAACGTCACAAAATTATATGACGTCACAAAATACATAACGTCACTAAATATATGACGTCACAAAATATGTAACGTCACAAAAATAAATGATATCACAAAATACATAACGTCACAAAAATAAATGACGTCACAAAATAAATAACGTCACAAAAATAAATGACGTCATAAAATAAATAACGTCACAAAAATAAATAACATCACAAAAATAAATGACGCCACAAAATACATAACGTCACAAAAATAATTGAGGTCACAAAATACATAACGTCACAAAAATAAATGACGTCACAAGAATAAATGACGCCACAAAATACATAACGTCACAAAAATAATTGAGGTCACAAAATACATAACGTCACAAAAATAAATGACGACACAAAAATACATAACGTCACAAAAATAAATGATGTCACAAAAATGACGTCACAAAAAAATGGCGTCACAAATATAAATGACGTCACAAAAATAAATGACGTCACAAAAATAAATAACGTCACAAAAAAACATAACGTCACAAAAATAAATGACGTCACAAAATACATAACGTCACAAAATTAAATGACGTTACAAAAAATGACGTCACAAACATAAATGACGGCACGAAAATAATTTAGGTCACAAAATAAATAACGTCACAATAATAAATGACGTCACAAAAAATAATGTCACAAAAATAAATGACTTTACAAAATAAATAACGTCAGAAAAATAAATAACGTCACAAAATAAATAACGTCACAAAATAAATAACGTCACAAAAATAAATGACGTCAAAAATACATAACGTCACATAAATTAATGACGTAACAAAAATTAATGACGTCACAAAATAAATAACGTCACAAAAATAAATGACGTCACAAAATACATAACGTCACAAAATTAAATAACATCACAAAATACATAACGTCACAAAAATAAAAGACGTCACCAAATACATAACGTCACAAAAATAAATGATATCACAAAATACATAACGTCACAAAAATAAATGAAGTCACAAAATAAATAACGTCACAAAAATAAATGACGTCACAAAAATAAATGACGTCACAAAAAGAAATGACGTCACAAAATACATAACGTCACAAAAATAAATGACGTCACATATTAAATAACGTCACAAAAATAAATGACGTCAAAAAATACATAACGTCACAAAGATAAATTACTTAACAAAAAATAATGACGTCACAAAAGACATGACGTCACAAAAAATGACGCCACAAAATACATAAGGTCACAAAAATAAATGACATCACAAAATACATAACGTCGCAAAAATAAATGACGTCACAAAAATTAATGACGTCACAAAATACATAACGTCACAAAAATAAATGATATCACAAAATACATAACGTCACAAAAATAAATGAAGTCACAAAATAAATAACGTCACAAAAATAAATGACGTAAAAAAAATGAAGTCACAAAAATAAATGACGTAACAAAAATTAAAGACGTCACAAAATAAATAACGTCACAAAATTAAATGACGTCACAAAATACATAACTTAAAAAAATAAATGACGTCAAAAATACATATCGTCACAAAAATAAATGACGTCACAAAAATAATTGAGGTCACAAAATAAATAACGTCATAAAAAATGATGCCACAAAATACATAACGTCACAAAAATAAATGACGTCACAAAAATAAATAACGTCACAAAATTAAATGACGTCACAAAAATAAATGACTTCACAAAAATAAATGACGTCACAAAATACATAACTTCACTAAATAAATAAGGTCAAAAAAATAAATGACGTCACAAAATACAAAACGTCACTAAATATATGACGTCACAAAATACGTAACGTCACAAAAATAAATGACGTCATAAAATAAATAACGTCACAAAAATAAATAACGTCACAAAAATAAATAATGTCACAAAATTAAATGACGCCACAAAATACATAACGTCACAAAAATAATTGAGGTCACAAAATACATAACGACACAAGAATAAATAACGTCACAAAAATACATAACGTCACAAAAATAAATGATGTCACAAAAAATGACGTCACAAAAATAAATGACGTTACAAATATAAATGACGTCACTAAAATAAATGACGTCACAAAAATAAATGACGTCACAAAAATAAATGACGTCAAAAAAAACCATAACGTAACAAAAATAAATGACGTCACAAAAATAAATGACGTCGAAAAATACATAACGTCACAAAAATAAATGACGTCACAAAATACATAAAGTCACAAAAATAAATGACGTCACAAAAATAAATGACGTCACAAAATACACAACGTCACTAAATAAATGACGTCACAAAATATATAACCTCAGAAAAATAAATAACGTCAAAAAATAAATGACGTCACAAAAAAATAACGTCGCAAAAATAATTAAGGTCACAAAATGCATAACGTCACAAAAATAAATGACGTCACAAAAATACATAACGTCACAAAAATAAATGAGGTCAAAAAATACATAACGTCACAAAAATAAATGACGTCACAAGAATAAATAACGCCACAAAATACATAACGTCACAAAAAAAATTGAGGTCACAAAATACATAACGTCACAAAAATAAATGACGTCACAAAAATACATAACGTCACAAAAATAAATGATGTCACAAAAAATGATGTCACAAAAATAAATGACGTTACAAATATAAATGACGTCACAAATATAAATGACGTCACAAAATACATAACGTCGCAAAAATAAATGACGTCACAAAAATTAATGACGTCACAAAATACATAACGTCACAAAAATAAATGATATCACAAAATACATAACGTCACAAAAATAAATGAAGTCACAAAATAAATAACGTCACAAAAATAAATGACGTCAAAAAAATGAAGTCACAAAAATAAATGACGTAACAAAAATTAAAGACGTCACAAAATAAATAACGTCACAAAATTAAATGACGTCACAAAATACATAACGTAAAAAATAAATGACGTCAAAAATACATAACGTCACAAAAATAAATGACGTCACAAAAATAATTGAGGTCACAAAATACATAACGTCATAAAAAATGACGCCACAAAATACATAACGTCACAAAAATAAATGACGTCACAAAAATAAATAACGTCACAAAATTAAATGACGTCACAAAAATAAATGACGTCACAAAAATAAATGACGTCATAAAATACATAACGTCACTAATTAAAAAACGTCACAAAAATAAATGACGTCACAAAATACAAAACGTCACTAAATATATGACGTCACAAAATACGTAACGTCACAAAAATAAATGACGTCATAAAATAAATAACGTCACAAAAATAAATAATGTCACAAAATTAAATGACGCCACAAAATACATAACGTCACAAAAATAAATGATGTCACAAAAAATGACGTCACAAATATAAATGACGTCACAAAAATTAATGACGTCACAAAAATAAATGACGTCACAAAAATAAATGACGTCACAAAAAACATAACGTAACAAAAAAACATTACGTAACAAAAATAAATGACGTCAAGAAAATAAATGACGTCGAAAAATACATAACGTCACAAAAATAAATGACGTCACAAAATACATAACGTCACAAAAATAAATGACGTCACAAAAATAAATGACGTCACAAAATAGATAACGTCATAAAAATAATTTAGGTCATAAAATACATAACGTCACAAAAAATGACGCCACAAAATACATAAGGTCACAAAAATAAATGACATCACAAAATACATAACATCGCAAAAATAAATGACGTCACAAAAAATAAATGACGTCACAAAATACATAACGTCACAAAAATAAATGATATCACAAAATACATAACGTCACAAAAATAAATGACGTCACAAAATAAATAACGTCACAAAAATAAATGACGTCAAAAAAACTTGAAGTCACAAAAATAAATGACGTAACAAAAATTAAAGACGTCACAAAATAAATAACGTCACAAAATTATATGACGTCACAAAATACATAACGTCACTAAATATATGACGTCACAAAATATGTAACGTCACAAAAATAAATGATATCACAAAATACATAACGTCACAAAAATAAATGACGTCACAAAATAAATAACGTCACAAAAATAAATGACGTCATAAAATAAATAACGTCACAAAAATAAATAACATCACAAAAATAAATGACGCCACAAAATACATAACGTCACAAAAATAATTGAGGTCACAAAATACATAACGTCACAAAAATAAATGACGTCACAAGAATAAATGACGCCACAAAATACATAACGTCACAAAAATAATTGAGGTCACAAAATACATAACGTCACAAAAATAAATGACGACACAAAAATACATAACGTCACAAAAATAAATGATGTCACAAAAATGACGTCACAAAAAAAATGGCGTCACAAATATAAATGACGTCACAAAAATAAATGACGTCACAAAAATAAATAACGTCACAAAAAAACATAACGTCACAAAAATAAATGACGTCACAAAATACATAACGTCACAAAATTAAATGACGTTACAAAAAATGACGTCACAAACATAAATGACGGCACGAAAATAATTTAGGTCACAAAATAAATAACGTCACAATAATAAATGACGTCACAAAAAATAATGTCACAAAAATAAATGACTTTACAAAATAAATAACGTCGGAAAAATAAATAACGTCACAAAATAAATAACGTCACAAAATAAATAACGTCACAAAAATAAATGACGTCAAAAATACATAACGTCACATAAATTAATGACGTAACAAAAATTAATGACGTCACAAAATAAATAACGTCACAAAAATAAATGACGTCACAAAATACATAACGTCACAAAATTAAATAACATCACAAAATACATAACGTCACAAAAATAAAAGACGTCACCAAATACATAACGTCACAAAAATAAATGATATCACAAAATACATAACGTCACAAAAATAAATGAAGTCACAAAATAAATAACGTCACAAAAATAAATGACGTCACAAAAATAAATGACGTCACAAAAAGAAATGACGTCACAAAATACATAACGTCACAAAAATAAATGACGTCACATATTAAATAACGTCACAAAAATAAATGACGTCAAAAAATACATAACGTCACAAAGATAAATTACTTAACAAAAAATAATGACGTCACAAAAGACATGACGTCACAAAAAATGACGCCACAAAATACATAAGGTCACAAAAATAAATGACATCACAAAATACATAACGTCGCAAAAATAAATGACGTCACAAAAATTAATGACGTCACAAAATACATAACGTCACAAAAATAAATGATATCACAAAATACATAACGTCACAAAAATAAATGAAGTCACAAAATAAATAACGTCACAAAAATAAATGACGTAAAAAAAATGAAGTCACAAAAATAAATGACGTAACAAAAATTAAAGACGTCACAAAATAAATAACGTCACAAAATTAAATGACGTCACAAAATACATAACGTAAAAAAATAAATGACGTCAAAAATACATATCGTCACAAAAATAAATGACGTCACAAAAATAATTGAGGTCACAAAATAAATAACGTCATAAAAAATGATGCCACAAAATACATAACGTCACAAAAATAAATGACGTCACAAAAATAAATAACGTCACAAAATTAAATGACGTCACAAAAATAAATGACTTCACAAAAATAAATGACGTCACAAAATACATAACGTCACTAAATAAATAAGGTCACAAAAATAAATGACGTCACAAAATACAAAACGTCACTAAATATATGACGTCACAAAATACGTAACGTCACAAAAATAAATGACGTCATAAAATAAATAACGTCACAAAAATAAATAACGTCACAAAAATAAATAATGTCACAAAATTAAATGACGCCACAAAATACATAACGTCACAAAAATAATTGAGGTCACAAAATACATAACGACACAAGAATAAATAACGTCACAAAAATACATAACGTCACAAAAATAAATGATGTCACAAAAAATGACGTCACAAAAATAAATGACGTTACAAATATAAATGACGTCACTAAAATAAATGACGTCACAAAAATAAATGACGTCAAAAAAAACCATAACGTAACAAAAATAAATGACGTCACAAAAATAAATGACGTCGAAAAATACATAACGTCACAAAAATAAATGACGTCACAAAATACATAAAGTCACAAAAATAAATGACGTCACAAAAATAAATGACGTCACAAAAATAAATAACGTCACAAAATTAAATGACGTCACAAAAATAAATGACTTCACAAAAATAAATGACGTCACAAAATACATAACGTCACTAAATAAATAAGGTCACAAAAATAAATGACGTCACAAAATACAAAACGTCACTAAATATATGACGTCACAAAATACGTAACGTCACAAAAATAAATGACGTCATAAAATAAATAACGTCACAAAAATAAATAACGTCACAAAAATAAATAATGTCACAAAATTAAATGACGCCACAAAATACATAACGTCACAAAAATAATTGAGGTCACAAAATACATAACGACACAAGAATAAATAACGTCACAAAAATACATAACGTCACAAAAATAAATGATGTCACAAAAAATGACGTCACAAAAATAAATGACGTTACAAATATAAATGACGTCACTAAAATAAATGACGTCACAAAAATAAATGACGTCACAAAAATAAATGACGTCAAAAAAAACCATAACGTAACAAAAATAAATGACGTCACAAAAATAAATGACGTCGAAAAATACATAACGTCACAAAAATAAATGACGTCACAAAATACATAAAGTCACAAAAATAAATGACGTCACAAAAATAAATGACGTCACAAAATACACAACGTCACTAAATAAATGACGTCACAAAATATATAACCTCAGAAAAATAAATAACGTCAAAAAATAAATGACGTCACAAAAAAATAACGTCGCAAAAATAATTAAGGTCACAAAATGCATAACGTCACAAAAATAAATGACGTCACAAAAATACATAACGTCACAAAAATAAATGACGTCACAAAAAAATGACGTCAAAAAAATAAATGACGTAACAAAAATAATTGAAGTCACAAAATAAATATCGTCACAATAATAGTTGACGTCACAAAAAATAATGTCACAAAAATAAATGACGTCACAAAATAAATAACGTCAGAAAAATAAATAACGTCACAAAATAAATAATGTCACAAAATAAATAACGTCACAAAAATAAATGACGTCAAAAATACATAACGTCACAAAATTAAATAACGTCACAAAATACATAACGTCACAAAAATAAAAGACGTCACCAAATACATAATGTCAAAAAATAAATGATATCACAAAATACATAACGTCACAAAAATAAATGACGTCACAAAATAAATAACGTCACAAAAATAAATGACGTCACAAAAATAAATGACGTCACAAAAAATAATGTCACAAAAATAATTGACGTCACAAAATAAATAACGTCAGAAAAATAAATAACGTCACAAAATAAATAATGTCACAAAATAAATAACGTCACAAAAATAAATGACGTCAAAAATACATAACGTCACAAAAATTAATGACGTAACAAAAATTAATGACGTTACAAAATAAATAACGTCACAAAAATAAATGACGTCACAAAATACATAACGTCACAAAATTAAATAACGTCACAAAATACATAACGTCACAAAAATAAAAGACGTCACCAAATACATAACGTCAAAAAATAAATGATATCACAAAATACATAACGTCACAAAAATAAATGACGTCACAAAATAAATAACGTCACAAAAAGAAATGACGTCACAAAATACATAACGTCACAAAAATAAATGACGTTACATATTAAATAACGTCACAAAAATAAATGACGTCAAAAAATACATAACGTCACAAAAATAAATTACTTAACAAAAAATAATGACGTCACAAAATACATAACGTCACAAAATTAAATGACGTCACAAAAGACATAACGTCACAAAAAATGACGCCACAAAATACATAAGGTCACAAAAATAAATGACATCACAAAATACATAACGTCGCAAAAATAAATGACGTCACAAAATACATAACATCGCAAAAATAAATGACGTCACAAAAAATAAATGACGTCACAAAATAGATAACGTCACAAAAATAATTGTGGTCACAAAATACATAACGTCACAAAAAATGACGCCACAAAATACATAAGGTCACAAAAATAAATGACATCACAAAATACATAACATCGCAAAAATAAATGACGTCACAAAAAATAAATGACGTCACAAAATACATAACGTCGCGAAAATAATTAAGGTCACAAAATACATAACGTCACAAAAATAAATGACGTCACAAAAATACATAACGTCACTAAAATAAATGACGTTACAAAAAAATGACGTCACAAAAATAAATGACGGCATAAAAATAATTTAGGTCACAAAATAAATAACGTCACAAAAATAAATGACGTCACAAAATACATAACGTCACAAAAATAAATGACGTCACCGAATACATAACGTCACAAAAATAAATGACGTCCCAAAATAGATAACGTCACAAAAATAATTGAGGTCACAAAATACATAACGTCACAAAAAATGACGCCACTAAATACATAAGGTCACAAAAATGAATGACATCACAAAATACATAACGTCACAAAAATAATTGAGGTCACAAAATGCATGACGTCACAAAAATAAATGACGTCACAAAATACATAACGTCACAAAAATAAATGACGTCACAAAATAAATAACGTCACAAAAATAAATGACGTCACAAAATAAATAACGTCAGAAAAATAAATAACGTCAGAAAAATAAATAACGTGACAAAATAAATAACGTCACAAAATAAATTACGTCACAAAAATAAATGACGTCACAAAAATACATAACGTCACAAAAATAATTGACGTCACGAAAAAAATGACGTCACAAAAATAAATGACGTCACAAGAATAAATGACGCCACAAAGTACATAACGTCACAAAAATAATTGAGGTCACAAAATACATAACGTCACAAATATAAATGACGTCACAAAAATACATAACGTCACAAAAATAATTGATGTCACAAAAAATGACGTCACAAAAATAAATGACGTCACTAAATAAATGACGTCAGAAAATACGTAACGTCACAAAAATAAATGACGTCACAAAATAAATAACCCCAGAAAAATAAATAACGTCAAAAAATAAATGACGTCACAAAATACATAACGTCGCAAAAATAATAATGGTCACAAAATACATAACGTCACAAAAATAAATGACGTTGCAAAAAAATGACGTCACAAAAATAAATGACGGCACAAAAATAATTTAGGTCACAAAATAAATAACGTCACAAAAATAAATGACTTCAAAAGATACATAACGTCACAAAATTAAATGACGTCACAAAATACATAACGTCACAAAAATAAATGACGTCACCAAATACATAACGTCACAAAAATAATTGAGGTCACAAAATACATAACGTCACAAAAATTATTGAGGTCACAAAATACATAACGTCACAAAATTAAATGACGTCACAAAATACATATCGTCACAAAAATAATTGAGGTCACAAAATACATAACGTCACAAGAAATGACGCCACTAAATACATAAGGTCACAAAAATGAATGAAATCACAAAATACATAACGTCACAAAAATAATTGAGGTCACAAAATACATGACGTCACAAAAATAAATGACGTCACAAAATACATAACGTCACAAAAATAAATGACGTCACAAGAATAAATGACGCCACAAAATACATAACGTCACAAAAATAATTGAGGTCACAAAATACATGACGTCACAAAAATAAATGACGTCACAAAATAAATAACGTCCCAAAAATAAATGACGTCACACAATAAATAACGTCAGAAAAATAAATAACGACACAAAATAAATAACGACACAAAATAAATAACGTCACAAAAATAAATGACGTCACAAAAATAAATGACGTCAAAAAATAAATGACGTCGCAAAATACATAACGTCACTAAATAAATAACGTCACAAAAATAAATGACGTCACATAATACATAACGTCACTAAATATATGACGTCACAAAATACGTAACGTCACAAAAATAAATGACGTCACAAAATAAATAACGTCAGAAAAATAAATAACGTCACAAAAATAAATGACGTCACAAAAATAAATGACGTCAAAAAATACCTAACGTTACAAAAATAAATGACGTAACAAAAATTAATGACGTCACAAAATAAATAACGTCACAAAAATAAATGACGTCACAAAATAATTAACGTCACAAAATAAATGACGTCACAAAATACATAACGTCACAAAAATAAATGACGTCAAAAATACATTACGTCACAAAAATAAATGACGTCACAAAATAGATAACGTCACAAAAATAAATGACGTCAAAAAAACTTGAAGTCACAAAAATAAATGACGTAACAAAAATTAAAGACGTCACAAAATAAATAACGTCACAAAATTATATGACGTCACAACATACATAACGTCACTAAATATATGACGTCACAAAATATGTAACGTCACAAAAATAAATGACGTCATAAAATAAATAACGTCACAAAAATAAATAACGTCACAAAAATAAATGACGCCACAAAATACATAACGTCACAAAAATAAATGACGTCACAAGAATAAATGACGCCACAAAATACATAACGTCACAAAAATAATTGAGGTCACAAAATACATAACGTCACAAAAATAAATGACGTCACAAAAATACATAACGTCACAAAAATAAATGATGTCACAAAAAATGACGTCACAAAAATAAATGACGTCACAAATATAAATGACGTCACAAAAATAAATGACGTCACAAAAATAAATGACGTCACAAAAATAAATGACGTCACAAAAATAAATGACGTCACAAAAAACATAACGTCACAAAAATAAATGACGTCACAAAATACATAACGTCACAAAATTAAATGACGTTACAAAAAAATGACGTCACAAAAATAAATGACGGCACAAAAATAATTTAGGTCACAAAATAAATAACGTCACAATAATAAATGACGTCACAAAAAATAATGTCACAAAAATAAATGACGTCACAAAATAAATAACGACACAAAAACAAATGACGTCAAAAATACCTAACGTCAAAAAATAAATGACTTAACAAAAATTAATGACGTCACAAAATACATAACGTCACAAAAATAAATGACGTCACATATTTAATAACGTCACAAAAATAAATGACGTCACAAAAATAAATGACGTCACAAAAAAACATAACGTCACAAAAATAAATGACGTCACAAAATACATAACGTCACAAAATTAAATAACGTCAAAAAATACATAATGTCAAAAAAATAAAAGACGTCACCAAATACATAACGTCACAAAAATAAATGATATCACAAAATACATAACGTCACAAAAATAAATGACGTCACAAAATAAATAACGTCACAAAAATAAATGACGTCACAAAAATAAATGACGTCTCAAAAAGAAATGACGTCACAAAATACATAACGTCACAAAAATAAATGACGTCACATATTAAATAACGTCACAAAAATAAATGACGTCAAAAAATACATAACGTCACAAAAATAAATTTCTAAACAAAAAATAATGACGTCACAAAATACATAACGTCACAAAATTAAATGACGTCACAAAATACATAACGTAAAAAAATAAATGACGTCAAAAATACATAACGTCACAAAAATAAATGACGTCACAAAATACATAACGTCACAAAAAATGACGCCACAAAATACATAAGGTCACAAAAATAAATGACATCACAAAATACATAACGTCGCAAAAATAAATGACGTCACAAAAATTAATGACGTCACAAAATACATAACGTCACAAAAATAAATGATATCACAAAATACATAACGTCACAAATATAAATGACGTCACAAAAATAAATGACGTCACAAAAATAAATGACGTCACAAAAATAAATGACGTCACAAAAAAACATAACGTCACAAAAATAAATGACGTCACAAAATACATAACGTCACAAAATTAAATGACGTTACAAAAAAATGACGTCACAAAAATAAATGACGGCACAAAAATAATTTAGGTCACAAAATAAATAACGTCACAATAATAAATGACGTCACAAAAATAAATGACGTCACAAAATAAATAACGACACAAAAACAAATGACGTCAAAAATACCTAACGTCACAAAAATAAATGACGTAACAAAAATTAATGACGTCACAAAATACATAACGTCACAAAAGTAAATGACGTCACATATTAAATAACGTCACAAAATAAATAACGTCACAAAAATAAATTTAGTCAAAAAAATAAATGACGTCACAAAAATAAATGACATCACAAAATACATAACGTCACTAAATAAATAACGTCACAAAAATAAATGACGTCACAAAATAAAAAACGTCACTAAATATATGACGTCACAAAATACGTAACGTCACAAAAATAAATGACGTCATAAAATAAATAACGTCACAAAAATAAATAACGTCACAAAAATAAATAATGTCACAAAATAAATAACATCACAAAAATATATGACGTCAAAAAAATAAATGACGTCATAAAAATAAATGCCATCACAAAATACATAACGTCACTAAATAAATAACGTCACAAAAATAAATGACGTCACAAAATAAAAAACGTCACTACATATATGACGTCACAAAATACGTAACGTCACAAAAATAAATGACGTCATAAAATAAATAACGTCACAAAAATACATAACGTCACAAAAATAAATTACTTAACAAAAATTAAAGACGTCACAAAATAAATAACGTCACAAAATTAAATGACGTCACAAAATAACATAACGCAAAAAAATAAATGACGTCAAAAATACATAACGTCACAAAAATAAATGACGACACAAAAATAATTGAGGTCACAAAATACATAACGTCATAAAAAATGACGCCACAAAATACATAACGTCACAAAAATAAATGACGTCACAAAAATAAATAACGTCACAAAATTAAATGACGTCACAAAAATAAATGACGTCACAAAAATAAATGACATCACAAAATACATAACGTCACTAAATAAATAACGTCACAAAAATAAATGACGTCACAAAATAAAAAACGTCACTAAATATATGACGTCACAAAATACGTAACGTCACAAAAATAAATTACTTAACAAAAATTAAAGACGTCACAAAATAAATAACGTCACAAAATTAAATGACGTCAAAAATACATAACGTCACAAAAATAAATGACGACACAAAAATAATTGAGGTCACAAAATACATAACGTCATAAAAAATGACGCCACAAAATACATAACGTCACAAAAATAAATTACTTAACAAAAATTAAAGACGTCACAAAATAAATAACGTCACAAAATTAAATGACGTCACAAAATAACATAACGCAAAAAAATAAATGACGTCAAAAATACATAACGTCACAAAAATAAATGACGACACAAAAATAATTGAGGTCACAAAATACATAACGTCATAAAAAATGACGCCACAAAATACATAACGTCACAAAAATAAATGACGTCACAAAAATAAATAACGTCACAAAATTAAATGACGCCACAAAATACATAACGTCAAAAAAATAATTGAGGTCACAAAATACATAACGTCACAAAAATAAATGACGTCACAAAAATACATAACGTCAATAAAATAAATGATGTCACAAAAAATGACGTCACAAAAATAAATGACGTCACAAATATAAATGACGTCACAAAAATAAATGACGTCACAAAAATAAATGACGTCACAAAAATAAATGTCGTCACGAAAAATCATAACGTAACAAAAATAAATGACGTCACAAAAATAAATGACGTCGAAAAATACATAACGTCACAAAAATAAATGACGTCACAAAATACATAACGTCACAAAAATAAATGACGTCACAAAAATAAATGACGTCACAAAATAGATAACGTCACAAAAATAATTGAGGTCACAAAATAAATAACGTCACAAAAAATGACGCCACAAAATACATAAGGTCACAAAAATAAATGACATCACAAAATACATAACATCGCAAAATTAAATGACGTCACAAAAAATAAATGACGTCACAAAATACATAACGTCACAAAAATAAATGATATCACAAAATACATAACGTCACAAAAATAAATGACGTCACAAAATAAATAACGTCACAAAAATAAATGACGTCAAAAAAACTTGAAGTCACAAAAATAAATGACGTAACAAAAATTAAGACGTCACAAAATAAATAACGTCACAAAATTATATGACGTCACAAAATACACAACGTCACTAAATATATGACGTCACAAAATATGTAACGTCACAAAAATAAATGACGTCATAAAATAAATAACGTCACAAAAATAAATAACGTCACAAAAATAAATGACGCCACAAAATTAATAACGTCACAAAAATAATTGAGGTCACAAAATACATAACGTCACAAAAATAAATGACGTCACAAGAATAAATAACGCCACAAAATACATAACGTCACAAAAAAAATTGAGGTCACAAAATACATAACGTCACAAAAATAAATGACGTCACAAAAATACATAACGTCACAAAAATAAATGATGTCACAAAAAATGACATCACAAAAATAAATGACGTCACAAATATAAATGACGTCACAAATATAAATGACGTCGCAAAAATAAATGACGTCACAAAAATTAATGACGTCACAAAATACATAACGTCACAAAAATAAATGATATCACAAAATACATAACGTCACAAAATTAAATGACGTTACAAAATACATAACGTAAAAAAATAATTGACGTCAAAAATACAAAACGTCACAAAAATAAATGACGTCACAAAAATAATTGAGGTCACAAAATACATAACGTCACAAAAAATGACGCCACAAAATACATAACGTCACAAAAATAAATGACGTCACAAAAATAAATAACGTCACAAAATTAAATGACGTCACAAAAATAAATGACGTCACAAAAATAAATGATGTCACAAAATACTTAACGTCACTAATTAAATAACGTCACAAAAATAAATGACGTCACAAAATACAAAACGTCACTAAATATATGACGTCACAAAATACGTAACGTCACAAAAATAAATGACGTCATAAAATAAATAACGTCACAAAAATAAATGACGTCATAAAATAAATAACGTCACAAAAATAAATGACGTCACAAAAAATAAATGACGTCACAAAATAGATAACATCACAAAAATAATTGAGGTCACAAAATACATAACGTCACAAAAAATGACACCACAAAATACATAAGGTCACAAAAATAAATGACATAACAAAATACATAACATCGAAAAAATAAATGACGTCACAAAAAATAAATGATGTCACAAAATACTTAACGTCACTAATTAAATAACGTCACAAAAATAAATGACGTCACAAAATACAAAACGTCACTAAATATATGACGTCACAAAATACGTAACGTCACAAAAATAAATGACGTCATAAAATAAATAACGTCACAAAAATAAATGACGTCATAAAATAAATAACGTCACAAAAATAAATGACGTCACAAAAAATAAATGACGTCACAAAATAGATAACATCACAAAAATAATTGAGGTCACAAAATACATAACGTCACAAAAAATGACGTCACAAAATACACAACGTCACTAAATATATGACGTCACAAAATATGTAACGTCACAAAAATAAATGACGTCATAAAATAAATAACGTCACAAAAATAAATAACGTCACAAAAATAAATGACGCCACAAAATTAATAACGTCACAAAAATAATTGAGGTCACAAAATACATAACGTCACAAAAATAAATGACGTCACAAGAATAAATAACGCCACAAAATACATAACGTCACAAAAAAAATTGAGGTCACAAAATACATAACGTCACAAAAATAAATGACGTCACAAAAATACATAACGTCACAAAAATAAATGATGTCACAAAAAATGACATCACATAAATAAATGACGTCACAAATATAAATGACGTCACAAATATAAATGACGTCGCAAAAATAAATGACGTCACAAAAATTAATGACGTCACAAAATACATAACGTCACAAAAATAAATGATATCACAAAATACATAACGTCACAAAATTAAATGACGTTACAAAATACATAACGTAAAAAAATAATTGACGTCAAAAATACAAAACGTCACAAAAATAAATGACGTCACAAAAATAATTGAGGTCACAAAATACATAACGTCACAAAAAATGACGCCACAAAATACATAACGTCACAAAAATAAATGACGTCACAAAAATAAATAACGTCACAAAATTAAATGACGTCACAAAAATAAATGACGTCACAAAAATAAATGATGTCACAAAATACTTAACGTCACTAATTAAATAACGTCACAAAAATAAATGACGTCACAAAATACAAAACGTCACTAAATATATGACGTCACAAAATACGTAACGTCACAAAAATAAATGACGTCATAAAATAAATAACGTCACAAAAATAAATGACGTCATAAAATAAATAACGTCACAAAAATAAATGACGTCACAAAAAATAAATGACGTCACAAAATAGATAACATCACAAAAATAATTGAGGTCACAAAATACATAACGTCACAAAAAATGACACCACAAAATACATAAGGTCACAAAAATAAATGACATAACAAAATACATAACATCGAAAAAATAAATGACGTCACAAAAAATAAATGACGTCACAAAATACATAACGTCACAAAATTAAATGATATCACAAAATACATAACGTCAAAAAAATAAATGACGTCACAAAATAAATAACGTCACAAAAATAAATGACGTCAAAAAAACTTGAAGTCACAAAAATAAATGACGTAACAAAAATTAAAGACGTCACATAATAAATAACGTCACAAAATTATATGACGTCACAAAATACATAACGTCACTAAATATATGACGTCACAAAATATGTAACGTCACAAAAATAAATGACGTCATAAAATAAATAACGTCACAAAAATAAATAACGTCACAAAAATAAATGACGCCACAAAATACATAACGTCACAAAAATAATTGAGGTCACAAACTACATAACGTCACAAAAATAAATGACGTCACAAGAATAAATGACGCCACAAAATACATAACGTCAAAAAAATAATTGAGGTCACAAAATACATAACGTCACAAAAATAAATGACGTCACAAAAATACATAACGTCACAAAAATAAATGATGTCACAAAAAATGACGTCACAAAAAAAATGACGTCACAAATATAAATGACGTCACAAAAATAAATGACGTCACAAAAATAAATGACGTCACAAAAAAACATAACGTCACAAAATACATAACGTCACAAAATTAAATGACGTTACAAAAAAATGACGTCACAAACATAAATGACGGCACGAAAATAATTTAGGTCACAAATTAAATAACGTCACAATAATAAATGACGTCACAAAAAATAATGACACAAAAATAAATGACGTCACAAAATAAATAACGTCAGAAAAATAAATAACGTCACAAAATAAATAATGTCACAAAATAAATAACGTCACAAAAATAAATGACGTCAAAAATACATAACGTCACAAAAATTAATGACGTAACAAAAATTAATGACGTCACAAAATAAATAACGTCACAAAAATAAATGACGTCACAAAATACATAACGTCACAAAATTAAATAACGTCACAAAATACATAACGTCACAAAAATAAAAGACGTCACCAAATACATAACGTCAAAAAATAAATGATATCACAAAATACATAACGTCACAAAAATAAATGACGTCACAAAATAAATAACGTCACAAAAATAAATGACGTCACAAAATTAAATGACGTCACAAAAGACATAACGTCACAAAAAATGACGCCACAAAATACATAAGGTCACAAAAAAAAATGACATCACAAAATACATAACGTCGCAAAAATAAATGACGTCACAAAAATTAATGACGTCACAAAATACATAACGTCACAAAAATAAATGATATCACAAAATACATAACGTCACAAAAATAAATGAAGTCACAAAATAAATAACGTCACAAAAATAAATGACGTCAAAAAAAATGAAGTCACAAAAATAAATGACGTAACAAAAATTAAAGACGTCACAAAATAAATAACGTCACAAAATTAAATGACGTCACAAAATACATAACGTAAAAAAATTAATGACGTCAAAAATACATAACGTCACAAAAATAAATGACGACACAAAAATAATTGAGGTCACAAAATACATAACGTCATAAAAAATGACGCCACAAAATACATAACGTCACAAAAATAAATGACGTCACAAAAATAAATAACGTCACAAAATTAAATGACGCCACAAAATACATAACGTCAAAAAAATAATTGAGGTCACAAAATACATAACGTCACAAAAATAAATGACGTCACAAAAATACATAACGTCAATAAAATAAATGATGTCACAAAAAATGACGTCACAAAAATAAATGACGTCACAAATATAAATGACGTCACAAAAATAAATGACGTCACAAAAATAAATGACGTCACAAAAATAAATGTCGTCACGAAAAATCATAACGTAACAAAAATAAATGACGTCACAAAAATAAATGACGTCGAAAAATACATAACGTCACAAAAATAAATGACGTCACAAAATACATAACGTCACAAAAATAAATGACGTCACAAAAATAAATGACGTCACAAAATAGATAACGTCACAAAAATAATTGAGGTCACAAAATACATAACGTCACAAAAAATGACGCCACAAAATACATAAGGTCACAAAAATAAATGACATCACAAAATACATAACATCGCAAAAATAAATGACGTCACAAAAAATAAATGACGTCACAAAATACATAACGTCACAAAAATAAATGATATCACAAAATACATAACGTCACAAAAATAAATGACGTCACAAAATAAATAACGTCACAAAAATAAATGACGTCAAAAAAACTTGAAGTCACAAAAATAAATGACGTAACAAAAATTAAGACGTCACAAAATAAATAACGTCACAAAATTATATGACGTCACAAAATACACAACGTCACTAAATATATGACGTCACAAAATATGTAACGTCACAAAAATAAATGACGTCATAAAATAAATAACGTCACAAAAATAAATAACGTCACAAAAATAAATGACGCCACAAAATTAATAACGTCACAAAAATAATTGAGGTCACAAAATACATAACGTCACAAAAATAAATGACGTCACAAGAATAAATAACGCCACAAAATACATAACGTCACAAAAAAAATTGAGGTCACAAAATACATAACGTCACAAAAATAAATGACGTCACAAAAATACATAACGTCACAAAAATAAATGATGTCACAAAAAATGACATCACAAAAATAAATGACGTCACAAATATAAATGACGTCACAAATATAAATGACGTCGCAAAAATAAATGACGTCACAAAAATTAATGACGTCACAAAATACATAACGTCACAAAAATAAATGATATCACAAAATACATAACGTCACAAAATTAAATGACGTTACAAAATACATAACGTAAAAAAATAATTGACGTCAAAAATACAAAACGTCACAAAAATAAATGACGTCACAAAAATAATTGAGGTCACAAAATACATAACGTCACAAAAAATGACGCCACAAAATACATAACGTCACAAAAATAAATGACGTCACAAAAATAAATAACGTCACAAAATTAAATGACGTCACAAAAATAAATGACGTCACAAAAATAAATGATGTCACAAAATACTTAACGTCACTAATTAAATAACGTCACAAAAATAAATGACGTCACAAAATACAAAACGTCACTAAATATATGACGTCACAAAATACGTAACGTCACAAAAATAAATGACGTCATAAAATAAATAACGTCACAAAAATAAATGACGTCATAAAATAAATAACGTCACAAAAATAAATGACGTCACAAAAAATAAATGACGTCACAAAATAGATAACATCACAAAAATAATTGAGGTCACAAAATACATAACGTCACAAAAAATGACACCACAAAATACATAAGGTCACAAAAATAAATGACATAACAAAATACATAACATCGAAAAAATAAATGACGTCACAAAAAATAAATGATGTCACAAAATACTTAACGTCACTAATTAAATAACGTCACAAAAATAAATGACGTCACAAAATACAAAACGTCACTAAATATATGACGTCACAAAATACGTAACGTCACAAAAATAAATGACGTCATAAAATAAATAACGTCACAAAAATAAATGACGTCATAAAATAAATAACGTCACAAAAATAAATGACGTCACAAAAAATAAATGACGTCACAAAATAGATAACATCACAAAAATAATTGAGGTCACAAAATACATAACGTCACAAAAAATGACGTCACAAAATACACAACGTCACTAAATATATGACGTCACAAAATATGTAACGTCACAAAAATAAATGACGTCATAAAATAAATAACGTCACAAAAATAAATAACGTCACAAAAATAAATGACGCCACAAAATTAATAACGTCACAAAAATAATTGAGGTCACAAAATACATAACGTCACAAAAATAAATGACGTCACAAGAATAAATAACGCCACAAAATACATAACGTCACAAAAAAAATTGAGGTCACAAAATACATAACGTCACAAAAATAAATGACGTCACAAAAATACATAACGTCACAAAAATAAATGATGTCACAAAAAATGACATCACAAAAATAAATGACGTCACAAATATAAATGACGTCACAAATATAAATGACGTCGCAAAAATAAATGACGTCACAAAAATTAATGACGTCACAAAATACATAACGTCACAAAAATAAATGATATCACAAAATACATAACGTCACAAAATTAAATGACGTTACAAAATACATAACGTAAAAAAATAATTGACGTCAAAAATACAAAACGTCACAAAAATAAATGACGTCACAAAAATAATTGAGGTCACAAAATACATAACGTCACAAAAAATGACGCCACAAAATACATAACGTCACAAAAATAAATGACGTCACAAAAATAAATAACGTCACAAAATTAAATGACGTCACAAAAATAAATGACGTCACAAAAATAAATGATGTCACAAAATACTTAACGTCACTAATTAAATAACGTCACAAAAATAAATGACGTCACAAAATACAAAACGTCACTAAATATATGACGTCACAAAATACGTAACGTCACAAAAATAAATGACGTCATAAAATAAATAACGTCACAAAAATAAATGACGTCATAAAATAAATAACGTCACAAAAATAAATGACGTCACAAAAAATAAATGACGTCACAAAATAGATAACATCACAAAAATAATTGAGGTCACAAAATACATAACGTCACAAAAAATGACACCACAAAATACATAAGGTCACAAAAATAAATGACATAACAAAATACATAACATCGAAAAAATAAATGACGTCACAAAAAATAAATGACGTCACAAAATACATAACGTCACAAAATTAAATGATATCACAAAATACATAACGTCAAAAAAATAAATGACGTCACAAAATAAATAACGTCACAAAAATAAATGACGTCAAAAAAACTTGAAGTCACAAAAATAAATGACGTAACAAAAATTAAAGACGTCACATAATAAATAACGTCACAAAATTATATGACGTCACAAAATACATAACGTCACTAAATATATGACGTCACAAAATATGTAACGTCACAAAAATAAATGACGTCATAAAATAAATAACGTCACAAAAATAAATAACGTCACAAAAATAAATGACGCCACAAAATACATAACGTCACAAAAATAATTGAGGTCACAAACTACATAACGTCACAAAAATAAATGACGTCACAAGAATAAATGACGCCACAAAATACATAACGTCAAAAAAATAATTGAGGTCACAAAATACATAACGTCACAAAAATAAATGACGTCACAAAAATACATAACGTCACAAAAATAAATGATGTCACAAAAAATGACGTCACAAAAAAAATGACGTCACAAATATAAATGACGTCACAAAAATAAATGACGTCACAAAAATAAATGACGTCACAAAAAAACATAACGTCACAAAATACATAACGTCACAAAATTAAATGACGTTACAAAAAAATGACGTCACAAACATAAATGACGGCACGAAAATAATTTAGGTCACAAATTAAATAACGTCACAATAATAAATGACGTCACAAAAAATAATGACACAAAAATAAATGACGTCACAAAATAAATAACGTCAGAAAAATAAATAACGTCACAAAATAAATAATGTCACAAAATAAATAACGTCACAAAAATAAATGACGTCAAAAATACATAACGTCACAAAAATTAATGACGTAACAAAAATTAATGACGTCACAAAATAAATAACGTCACAAAAATAAATGACGTCACAAAATACATAACGTCACAAAATTAAATAACGTCACAAAATACATAACGTCACAAAAATAAAAGACGTCACCAAATACATAACGTCAAAAAATAAATGATATCACAAAATACATAACGTCACAAAAATAAATGACGTCACAAAATAAATAACGTCACAAAAATAAATGACGTCACAAAATTAAATGACGTCACAAAAGACATAACGTCACAAAAAATGACGCCACAAAATACATAAGGTCACAAAAATAAATGACATCACAAAATACATAACGTCGCAAAAATAAATGACGTCACAAAAATTAATGACGTCACAAAATACATAACGTCACAAAAATAAATGATATCACAAAATACATAACGTCACAAAAATAAATGAAGTCACAAAATAAATAACGTCACAAAAATAAATGACGTCAAAAAAAATGAAGTCACAAAAATAAATGACGTAACAAAAATTAAAGACGTCACAAAATAAATAACGTCACAAAATTAAATGACGTCACAAAATACATAACGTAAAAAAATTAATGACGTCAAAAATACATAACGTCACAAAAATAAATGACGTCACAAAAATAATTGAAGTCACAAAATACATAACGTCATAAGAAATGATGCCACAAAATACATAACGTCACAAAAATAAATGACGTCACAAAGATAAATAACGTCACAAAATTAAATGACGTCACAAAATACAAAACGTCACTAAATATATGACGTCAAAAAATACGTAACGTCACAAAAATAAATGACGTCACAAAAATAAATGACGTCACAAAATACATAACGTCACTAAATAAATAAGGTCACAAAAATAAATGACGTCACAAAATACAAAACGTCACTAAATATATGTCGTCACAAAATACGTAACGTCACAAAAATAAATGACGTCATAAAATAAATAACGTCACAAAAATAAATAACGTCACAAAAATAAATAATGTCACAAAATTAAATGACGCCACAAAATACATAACGTCACAAAAATAATTGAGGTCACAAAATACATAACGTCACAAAAATAAATAACGTCACAAAAATACATAACGTCACAAAAATAAATGATGTCACAAAAAATGACGTCACAAAAATAAATGACGTTACAAATATAAATGACGTCACAAAAATAAATGACGTCACAAAAATAAATGACGTCACAAAATACACAACGTCACTAAATAAATGACGTCACAAAATATATAACCTCAGAAAAATAAATAACGTCAAAAAATAAATGACGTCACAAAAAAATAACGTCGCAAAAATAATTAAGGTCACAAAATGCATAACGTCACAAAAATAAATGACGTCACAAAAATACATGACGTCACAAGAATAAATGACGTCACAAAAAAATGACGTCACAAAAATAAATGACGTAACAAAAATAATTGAGGTCACAAAATAAATAACGTCACAATAATAGTTGACGTCACAAAAATAAATGTCACAAAAAATGACGTCACAAAAATAAATGACGTCACAATTATAAATGACGTCACAAAAATAAATGACGTAACAAAAAATGACGTCACAAAAATAAATGACGTCACAAAAAAACATAACGTAACAAGAATAAATGACGTCACAAAAATAAATGACGTCGAAAAATACATAACGTCACAAAAATAAATGACGTCACAAAATACATAACGTCACAAAAAGAAATGACGTCACAATAATAAATGACGTCACAAAATACACAACGTCACTAAATAAATGACGTCACAAAATATATAACCTCAGAAAAATAAATAACGTCAAAAAATAAATTACGTCACAAAAAAATAACGTCGCAAAAATAATTAAGGTCACAAAATGCATAACGTCACAAAAATAAATGACGTCACAAAATAAATAACGTCACAAAAATAAATAACGTCTCAAAAAAATGACGTCACAAAAATAAATGACGTCACAAAAATAATTGAGGTCACAAAATACATGACGTCACAAAAATAAATGACATCAAAAAATACATATCGTCACAAAAATAAATGACGTCACAAAAATAATTGACGTCACAAAATACATAACGTCACAAAAATATATGATATCATAAAATACATAACGTCACAAAAATAAATGACGTCACAAAATAAATAACGTCCAAAAATAAATGACGTCAAAAAAAACATGAAGTCACAAAAATAAATGACGTCACAAAATACATAACGACACAAAAATAAATTACGTCACAAAAATACATAACGTCACAAAAATAAATGACGTCACAAAAATAAATGACGTCACAAAATACACAACGTCACTAAATAAATGACGTCAGAAAAATAAATGACGTCACAAAATACATAACGTCACAAAAATATATGATATCACAAAATATATTACGTCACAAAAATAAATGACGTCACAAAATAAATAACGTCAAAAAAATAAATGACGTCAAAAAAAACATGAAGTCACAAAAATAAATGACGTCACAAAATAAATAACGTCACAAAATACATAACGTCGCTAAAATAATTAAGGTCACAAAATACATAACGTCACTAAAATAAATTACGTCACAAAAATACGTAACGTCACAGAAAAATGACGTCCCAAAAATAAATAACGTCACAAAATACACAACGTCACTAAATAAATGACGTTAGAAAATACGTAACGTCACAGAAATAAATGACGTTACAAAAAAATGACTTCTCAAAAATAAATGACGTCACAAAAATAATTTAGGTCACAAAATAAATAACGTCACAAAAATAAATGACGTCAAAAAATACATAACGTCACAAAAATAAATGACGTAACAAAAATTACTGACGTCACAAAATATATAACGTCACAAAAATAAATGACGTCACAAAATACATAACGTCACAAGATTAAATGACGTCACAAAATACATAACGTCACAAAAATAATTGAGGTCACAAAATACATGACGTCACAAATATAAATGACGTCACAAAATACATAACGTCACAAAAATAAATGACGTCACAAAATACATAATGTCACAAAAAGTATTGAGGTCACAAAATACATAACGTCGCAAAAATAAATGACGTCACAAAAATTAATGACGTCACAAAATACATAACGTCACAAAAATAAATGATATCACAAAATACATAACGTCACAAAAATAAATGAAGTCACAAAATAAATAACGTCACAAAAATAAATGACGTCAAAAAAAATGAAGTCACAAAAATAAATGACGTAACAAAAATTAAAGACGTCACAAAATAAATAACGTCACAAAATTAAATGACGTCACAAAATACATAACGTAAAAAAATAAATGACGTCAAAAATACATAACGTCACAAAAATAAATGACGTCACAAAAATAAATGAGGTCACAAAATACATAACGTCATAAAAAATGATGCCACAAAATAAAAAAAGCACAAAAATAAATGACGTCACAAAAATAAATAACGTCACAAAATTAAATGACATCACAAAATACAAAACGTCACTAAATATATGACGTCACAAAATACGTAACGTCACAAAAATAAATGACGTCACAAAAATAAATGACGTCACAAAATACATAACGTCACTAAATAAATAAGGTCACAAAAATAAATGACGTCACAAAATACAAAATGTCACTAAATATATGACGTCACAAAATACGTAACGTCACAAAAATAAATGACGTCATAAAATAAATAACGTCACAAAAATAAATAACGTCACAAAAATAAATAATGTCACAAAATTAAATGACGCCACAAAATACATAACGTCACAAAAATAATTGAGGTCACAAAATACATAACGTCACAAAAATAAATAACGTCACAAAAATACATAACGTCACAAAAATAAATGATGTCACAAAAATGACGTCACAAAAATAAATGACGTTACAAATATAAATGACGTCACTAAAATAAATAACGTCACAAAAATAAATGACGTCACAAAAATAAATGACGTCACAAAAATAAATGACGTCACAAAAAACCATAACGTAACAAAGATAAATGACGTCACAAAAATAAATGACGTCGAAAAATACATAACGTCACAAAAATAAATGACGTCACAAAATACATAATGTCACAAAAATAAATGACGTCACAAAAATAAATGACGTCACAAAATACACAACGTCACTAAATAAATGACGTCACAAAATATATAACCTCAGAAAAATAAATAACGTCAAAAAATAAATGACGTCACAAAAAAATAACGTCGCAAAAATAATTAAGGTCACAAAATGCATAACGTCACAAAAATAAATGACGTCACAAAAATACATAACGTCACAAAAATAAATGACGTCACAAAAAAATGACGTCACAAAAATAAATGACGTAACAAAAATAATTGAGGTCACAAAATAAATAACGTCACAATAATAGTTGACGTCACAAAAAATAATGTCACAAAAATAAATGACGTCACAAAATAAATAACGTCACAAAAATAAATAACGTCACAAAATAAATAACGTCAAAAAATAAATAACGTCACAAAAATGGATGACGTCAAAAAAATACATAACGTCACAAAAATAAATGACGTAACAAAAATTAATGACGTCACAAAATAAATAACGTCACAAAAATAAATGACGTCACCAAATACATAACGTCACAAAAATAAATGACGTCACAAAAATAAATGACGTCGAAAAAACATGAAGTCACAAAAATTAATGACGTTACAAAATACATAACGTCACAAAAATAAATGTCACAAAAAATGACGTCACAAAAATAACTGACGTCACAATTATAAATGACGTCACAAAAATAAATGACGTCACAAAAAAACATAACGTAACAAGAATAAATGACGTCACAAAAATAAATGACGTCGAAAAATACATAACGTCACAAAAATAAATGACGTCACAAAATACATAACGTCACAAAAAGAAATGACGTCACAATAATAAATGACGTCACAAAATACACAACGTCACTAAATAAATGACGTCACAAAATATATAACCTCAGAAAAATAAATAACGTCAAAAAATAAATTACGTCACAAAAAAATAACGTCGCAAAAATAATTAAGGTCACAAAATGCATAACGTCACAAAAATAAATGACGTCACAAAAAAAATAACGTCACAAAAATAAATAACGTCACAAAAAAATGACGTCACAAAAATAAATGACGTCACAAAAATAATTGAGGTCACAAAATACATGACGTTACAAAAATAAATGACATCAAAAAATTCATAACGTCACAAAAATAAATGACGTCACAAAAATAAATGACGTCACAAAATACATAACGTCACAAAAATATATGATATCAAAAAATACATAACGTCACAAAAATAAATGACGTCACAAAATAAATAACGTCCAAAAATAAATGACGTCAAAAAAAACATGAAGTCACAAAAATAAATGACGTCACAAAATACATAACGACACAAAAATAAATTACGTCACAAAAATACATAACGTCACAAAAATAAATGACGTCACAAAAATAAATGACGTCACAAAATACACAACGTCACTAAATAAATGACGTCAGAAAAATAAATGACGTCACAAAATACATAACGTCACAAAAATATATGATATCACAAAATATATTACGTCACAAAAATAAATGACGTCACAAAATAAATAACGTCAAAAAATAAATGACGTCAAAAAAAACATGAAGTCACAAAAATAAATGACGTCACAAAATAAATAACGTCACAAAATACACAATGTCACTAAATAAATGACGTTAGAAAATACGTAACGTCACAGAAATAAATGACGTCTCAAAAATAAATGACGTCACAAAAATAATTTAGGTCACAAAATAAATAACGTCACAAAAATAAATGACGTCAAAAAATACATAACGTCACAAAAATAAATGACGTAACAAAAATTACTGACGTCACAAAATATATAACGTCACAAAAATAAATGACGTCACAAAATACATAACGTCACAAAATTAAATGACGTCACAAAATACATAACGTCACAAAAATAATTGAAGTCACAAAATACATGACGTCACAAATATAAATGACGTCACAAAATACATAACGTCACAAAAATAAATGACGTCACAAAATACATAGTGTCACAAAAAGTATTGAGGTCACAAAATACATAACGTCACATAAAATGACGCCACAAAATACATAAGTTCACAAAAATAAATGACATCAAAAAATACATAACGTCACAAAAATAAATGACGTCACAAAAATAAATGACGTCACAAAATACATAACGTCACAAAAATATATGATATCACAAAAAACATAACGTCACAAAAATAAATGACGTCACAAAATAAATAACGTCAAAAAATAAATGACGTCAAAAAAAACATGAAGTCACAAAAATAAATGACGTCACAAAATACATAACGACACAATAATAAATTACGTCACAAAAATACATAACGTCACAAAAATAAATTACGTCACAAAAATAAATGACGTCACAAAATACACAACGTCACTAAATAAATGACGTCAGAAAAATAAATGACGTCACAAAATACATAACGTCGCAAAAATATATGTTATCACAAAATACATAACGTCACAAAAATAAATGACGTCACAAAATAAATAACGTCACAAAAATAAATGACGTCACAAAATAAATAACGTCACAAAAATAAATGACGTCAAAAAAAACATGAAGTCACAAAAATAAATGACGTCACAAAATAAATAACGTCACAAAATACATAACATCGCAAAAATAATTAAGGTCACAAAATTCATAACGTCACAAAAATAAATGACGTCACAAAAATATATAACGTTACAAAAATAAATGACGTTACAAAAAATGACGTCACAAAAATAAATGACGTCATAAAAATAATTGAGGTCACAAAATAAATAACGTCACAATAATAAATGACGTCACAAAAATAAATGATGTCACAAAAAATGACGTCACAAAAATAAAAGACGTCACAAATATAAATGACGTCACAAAAATAAATGACGTCACAAAAATAAATGACGTCACAAAAATAAATGACGTCACAAAAATACATAACGTAACAAAAATAAATTACGGCACAAAAATAAATGACGTCACAAAATACATAACGTCACAAAAATTAAGGACGTCACAAAAAACATAACGTCACAAAAATAAATTACGTCACAAAAATACATAACGTCACAAAAAAAAGACATCCCAAAAATAAATGACGTCACAAAATACACAACGTCACTAAATAAATGACGTCAGAAAATACGTAACGTAACAAAAATAAATGACGTTACAAAAAAATGACGTCACAAAAATAAAAGACGTCACAAATATAAATGACGTCACAAAAATAAATGACGTCACAAAATAAATGACGTCACAAAATACATAATGTCACAAAAATAAATGACGTCACAAAATAAATAACGTCAGGAAAATAAATAACGTCACAAAAAATAACGTAACAAAAATAAATGACGTCACTAAATACATAACGTCACAAAAAATGAAGTCACAAAACAAATGACGTCACAAAGTACGTAACGTCACAAAAATAAATGACATCACAAAAATAAATGACGTCACAAAATACATAACGTCACAAAAATAAATGACGTCACAAAATACATAACGTCACTAATATAAATTACGTCACAAAAATACGAAACGTCACAAAAAAATGACGTCCCAAAAATAAATAACGTCACAAAATACACAACGTCACTAAATAAATGACGTTAGAAAATACGTAACGTCACAAAAATAAATGACGTTACAAAAAAATGACGTCACAAAAATAAATGACGTCACAAAAAAATGACGTCACAAAAAACATAACGTAAGAAAATAAATGACGTCACAAAGTACGTAACGTCACAAAAATAAATGACGTCACAAAATAAATACCTCAGAAAAAAAAATAACGTCAAAAAAATAAATAACGTCACAAAAATAAATGACGTCACCAAATACATAACGTCACAAAAATAAATGACGTCACAAAAATAAATGACGTCAAAAAAACATGAAGTCACAAAAATTAATGACGTTACAAAATACATAACGTCACAAAAATAAATGTCACAAAAAATGACGTCACAAAAATAAATGACGTCACAATTATAAATGACGTCACAAAAATAAATGACGTCACAAAAAAACATAACGTAACAAGAATAAATGACGTCACAAAAATAAATGACGTCGAAAAATACATAACGTCACAAAAATAAATGACGTCACAAAATACATAACGTCACAAAAAGAAATGACGTCACAATAATAAATGACGTCACAAAATACACAACGTCACTAAATAAATGACGTCACAAAATATATAACCTCAGAAAAATAAATAACGTCAAAAAATAAATTACGTCACAAAAAAATAACGTCGCAAAAATAATTAAGGTCACAAAATGCATAACGTCACAAAAATAAATGACGTCACAAAAAAAATAACGTCACAAAAATAAATAACGTCACAAAAAAATGACGTCACAAAAATAAATGACGTCACAAAAATAATTGAGGTCACAAAATACATGACGTCACAAAAATAAATGACATCAAAAAATACATAACGTCACAAAAATAAATGACGTCACAAAAATAAATGACGTCACAAAATACATAACGTCACAAAAATATATGATATCAAAAAATACATAACGTCACAAAAATAAATGACGTCACAAAATAAATTACGTCCAAAAATAAATGACGTCAAAAAAAACATGAAGTCACAAAAATAAATGACGTCACAAAATACATAACGACACAATAATAAATTACGTCACAAAAATACATAACGTCACAAAAATAAATTACGTCACAAAAATAAATGACGTCACAAAATACACAACGTCACTAAATAAATGACGTCAGAAAAATAAATGACGTCACAAAATACATAACGTCGCAAAAATATATGTTATCACAAAATACATAACGTCACAAAAATAAATGACGTCACAAAAAAGAATGACGTCACAAAATAAATAACGTCACAAAAATAAATGACGTCACAAAATAAATAACGTCACAAAAATAAATGACGTCAAAAAAACATGAAGTCACAAAAATAAATGACGTCACAAAATAAATAACGTCACAAAATACATAACATCGCAAAAATAATTAAGGTCACAAAATTCATAACGTCACAAAAATAAATGACGTCACAAAAATATATAACGTTACAAAAATAAATGACGTTACAAAAAATGACGTCACAAAAATAAATGACGTCACAAAAATAATTGAGGTCACAAAATAAATAACATCACAATAATAAATGACGTCACAAAAATAAATGATGTCACAAAAAATGACGTCACAAAAATTAAGGACGTCACAAAAAACATATCGTCACAAAAATAAATTACGTCACAAAAATACATAACGTCACAAAAAAAAGACGTCCCAAAAATAAATGACGTCACAAAATACACAACGTCACTAAATAAATGACGTCAGAAAATACGTAACGTCACAAAAATAAATGACGTTACAAAAAAATGACGTCAAAAAAATAAATGACGTCACAAAAATAATTTAGGTCACAAAATAAATGACGTCACAAAATACATAATGTCACAAAAATAAATGACGTCACAAAATAAATAACGTCAGGAAAATAAATAACGTCACAAAAAAATAACGTAACAAAAATAAATGACGTCACTAAATACATAACGTCACAAAAAATGAAGTCACAAAACAAATGACGTCACAAAGTACGTAACGTCACAAAAATAAATGACATCACAAAAATAAATGACGTCACAAAATACATAACGTCACAAAAATAAATGACGTCACAAAATACATAACGTCACTAAAATAAATTACGTCACAAAAATACGAAACGTCACAAAAAAATGACGTCCCAAAAATAAATAACGTCACAAAATACACAACGTCACTAAATAAATGACGTTAGAAAATACGTAACGTCACAAAAATAAATGACGTTACAAAAAAATGACGTCACAAAAATAAATGACGTCACAAAAAAATGACGTCACAAAAAACATAACGTAAGAAAATAAATGACGTCACAAAGTACGTAACGTCACAAAAATAAATGACGTCACAAAATAAATACCTCAGAAAAATAAATAACGTCAAAAAAATAAATGACGTCACAAAAATAAATGACGTCACAAAATACATAACGTCACAAAAATAAATGACGTCACAAAATAAATAACGTCACAAAAATAAATGACGTCAAAAAAAACATGAAGTCACAAAAATAAATGACGTCACAAAATAAATAACGTCACAAAATACATAACGTCGCAAAAATAATTAAGGTCACAAAATACATAATGTCACAAAAATAAATGATGTCACAAAAATATATGACAAATGACGCTACAAAAAATGACGTCACAAAAATAAATGACGTCACAAACATAATTGAGGTCACAAAATAAATAACGTCACAATAATAAATGACGTCACAAAAATAAATGATGTCACAAAAAATGACGTCACAAAAATAAATGACGTCACAAAAATAAATGACGTCACAAAAATAAATGAAGTCACAAAAATAAAAGACGTCACAAAAAAACATAACGTAACAAAAATAAATGACGTCACAAAATTAATGACGTCACAAAATACATAACGTCACAAAAATAAATGACGTCAAAAAAATAAATGACGTCACAAAATACACAACGTCACTAAATAAATGACGTCACAAAATAAATAACCTCAGAAAAATAAATAACGTCAAAAAATAAATGACGTCACAAAATACATAACGTCACAAAAATAATTAATGTCACAAAATACATAACGACAAAAAATAAATGACGTCAAAAATACATAACGTCACAAAAATAAATGACGTCACAAAAAAATGACGTCACAAAATTAAATGACGTCACAAAAATAATTGAGGTCACAAAATAAATAACGTCACAATAATAAATGACGTCACAAAAAATAATGTCACAAAAATAAACGACGTCACAAAATAAATAACGTCAGAAAAATAAATAACGTCACAAAATAAATAACGTCACAAAATAAATAACGTCACAAAAATGAATGACGTCAAAAAATACATAACATCACAAAAATAAATGACGTAACAAAAGTTAATGACGTCACAAAATAAATAACGTCACAAAAATAAATGACGTCACAAAATACATAACGTCGCAAAAATAATTATGGTCACAAAATACATAACGTCACAAAAATGAATGACGTCACAAAAATACATAACGTCACAAAAATAAATGTCACAAAAATTTACGTCACAAAAATAAATGACGTCAAAAAATACACAACGTCACTAAATAAATGATGTCAGAAAATACGTAACGTCACAATAATAAATGACGTCACAAAAAAAATAACTCCAGAAAAATAAATAACGTCAAAAAATTAATGACGTCACAAAATACATAAAGTCGCAAAAATAATTAAGGTCACAAAATACATAACGTCACAAAAATAAAAGACGTCACAAAAATACATAACGTCACAAAAATAAATGACGTTACAAAAAAATGACGTCACAAAAATAAATGACGGCACAAAAATAATTTAGGTCACAAAATAAATAACGTCACAAAAAATAAATGACTTCAAAAAATACATAACGTCACAAAATTAAATGACGTCACAAAAACATAAAGTCACAAAAATAAATGACGTCACCAAATACATAACGTCACAAAAATAATTGAGGTCACAAAATACATAACGTCACAAAAATAATTGAGGTCACAAAATACATAACGTCACAGAATTAAATGACGTCACAAAATACATATCGTCACAAAAATAATTGAGGTCACAAAATACATAACGTCACAGAAATGACGCCACTAAATACATAAGGTCACAAAAATGAATGACATCACAAAATACATAACGTCACAAAAATAATTGAGGTCACAAAATACATGACGTCACAAAAATAAATGACGTCACAAAATACATAACGTCATAAAAATAAATGACGTCACAAAATAAATAACGTCACAAAAATAAATGACGTCACACAATAAATAACGTCAGAAAAATAAATAACGTCACAAAATAAATAACGTCACAAAATAAATAACGTCACAAAAATAAATGACGTCACAAAAATACATAACGTCACAAAAATAAATGACGTCACGAAAAAAATGACGTCACAAAAATAAATGAAGTCACAAAAGTAATTGAGGTCACAAAATAAATAACGTCACAAAAATAAGTGACTTCACAAAAATAAATGACGTCACAAAAATAAATAACGTCACAAAAATAAATGACGTCACAAAAATAAATGACGTCAAAAAATAAATGACGTCGCAAAATACATAACGTAACTAAATAAATAACGTCACAAAAATAAATGACGTCACATAATACATAACGTCACTAAATATATGACGTCACAAAATACGTAACGTCACAAAAATAAATAACGTCACAAAAATAAATGACGTCAAAAAATACATTACGTCACAAAAATAAATGACGTAACAAAAATTAATGACGTCACAAAATAAATAACGTCACAAAAATAAATTACGTCACAAAATAATTAACGTCACAAAATTAAATGACGTCACAAAATACATAACGTCACAAAAATAAATGACGTCAAAAATACATAACGTCACAAAAATAAATGACGTCACAAAATAGATAACGTCACAAAAATAATTGAGGTCACAAAATACATAACGTCACAAAAAATGACGCCACAAAATACATAAGGTCACAAAAATAAATGACATCACAAAATACATAACATCGCAAAAATAAATGACGTCACAAAAAATAAATGACGTCACAAAATACATAACGTCACAAAAATAAATGATATCACAAAATACATAACGTCACAAAAATAAATGACGTCACAAAATAAATAACGTCACAAAAATAAATGACGTCAAAAAAACTTGAAGTCACGAAAATAAATGACGTAACAAAAATTAAAGACGTCACAAAATAAATAACGTCACAAAATTATATGACGTCACAAAATACATAACGTCACTAAATATATGACGTCACAAAATATGTAACGTCACAAAAATAAATGACGTCATAAAATAAATAACGTCACAAAAATCAATAACGTCACAAAAATAAATGACGCCACAAAATACATAACGTCACAAAAATAATTGAGGTCACAAAATACATAACGTCACAAAAATAAATGACGTCATAAAATAAAAAACGTCACAAAAATAAATAACGTCACAAAAATAAATGACGCCACAAAATACATAACGTCACAAAAATAATTGAGGTCACAAAATACATAATGTCACAAAAATAAATGACGTCATAAAATAAAAAACGTCACAAAAATAAATAACGTCACAAAAATAAATGACGCCACAAAATACATAACGTCACAAAAATAATTGAGGTCACAAAATACATAACGTCACAAAAATAAATGACGTCACAAGAATAAATGACGCCACAAAATACATAACGTCACAAAAATAATTGAGGTCAAAAAATACATAACGTCACAAAAATAAATGACGTCACAAAAATACATAACGTCACAAAAATAAATGATGTCAGAAAAAATGACGTCACAAAAATAAGTGACGTCACAAATATAAATGACGTCACAAAAATAAATGACGTCACAAAAATAAATGACGTCACAAAAAAACATAACGTCACAAAACTAAATGACGTCACAAAATACATAACGTCACAAAATTAAATGACGTTACAAAAAAATGACGTCACAAAAATAAATGACGGCACAAAAATAATTTAGGTCACAAAATAAATAACGTCACAATAATAAATGACGTCACAAAAAATAATGTCACAAAAATAAATGACGTCACAAAATAAATAACGTCACAAAAACAAATGACGTCAAAAATACCTAACGTCACAAAAATAAATGACGTAACAAAAATTAATGACGTCACAAAATACATAACGTCACAAAAATAAATGACGTCACATATTAAATAACGTCACAAAAATAAATGACGTCAAAAAAATAAATGACGTCACAAAAAAACATAACGTCACAAAAATAAATGACGTCACAAAATACATAACGTCACAAAATTAAATAACGTCACAAAATACATAATGTCACAAAAATAAAAGACGTCACCAAATACATAACGTCACAAAAATAAATGATATCACAAAATACATAACGTCACAAAAATAAATTACGTCACAAAAATAAATGACGTCACAAAATACACAACGTCACTAAATAAATGACGTCAGAAAAATAAATGACGTCACAAAATACTTAACGTCGCAAAAATATATGTTATCACAAAATACATAACGTCACAAAAATAAATGACGTCACAAAAATAAATGACGTCACAAAATAAATAACGTCACAAAAATAAATGACGTCACAAAATAAATAACGTCACAAAAATAAATGACGTCAAAAAAAACATGAAGTCACAAAAATAAATGACGTCACAAAATAAATAACGTCACAAAATACATAACATCGCAAAAATAATTAAGGTCACAAAATTCATAACGTCACAAAAATAAATGACGTCACAAAAATATATAACGTTACAAAAATAAATGACGTTACAAAAAATGACGTCACAAAAATAAATGACGTCACAAAAATAATTGAGGTCACAAAATAAATAACGTCACAATAATAAATGACGTCACAAAAATAAATGATGTCACAAAAAATGACGTCACAAAAATAAAAGACGTCACAAATATAAATGACGTCACAAAAATAAATGACGTCAAAAAATAAATGACGTCACAAAATACATAACGTCACAAAAATAATTAATGTCACAAAATACATAACGACAAAAAATAAATGACGTCAAAAATACATAACGTCACAAAAATAAATGACGTCACAAAAAAATGACGTCACAAAATTAAATGACGTCACAAAAATAATTGAGGTCACAAAATAAATAACGTCACAATAATAAATGACGTCACAAAAAATAATGTCACAAAAATAAACGACGTCACAAAATAAATAACGTCAGAAAAATAAATAACGTCACAAAATAAATAACGTCACAAAATAAATAACGTCACAAAAATGAATGACGTCAAAAAATACATAACATCACAAAAATAAATGACGTAACAAAAGTTAATGACGTCACAAAATAAATAACGTCACAAAAATAAATGACGTCACAAAATACATAACGTCGCAAAAATAATTATGGTCACAAAATACATAACGTCACAAAAATGAATGACGTCACAAAAATACATAACGTCACAAAAATAAATGTCACAAAAATTTACGTCACAAAAATAAATGACGTCAAAAAATACACAACGTCACTAAATAAATGATGTCAGAAAATACGTAACGTCACAATAATAAATGACGTCACAAAAAAAATAACTCCAGAAAAATAAATAACGTCAAAAAATTAATGACGTCACAAAATACATAAAGTCGCAAAAATAATTAAGGTCACAAAATACATAACGTCACAAAAATAAAAGACGTCACAAAAATACATAACGTCACAAAAATAAATGACGTTACAAAAAAATGACGTCACAAAAATAAATGACGGCACAAAAATAATTTAGGTCACAAAATAAATAACGTCACAAAAAATAAATGACTTCAAAAAATACATAACGTCACAAAATTAAATGACGTCACAAAAACATAAAGTCACAAAAATAAATGACGTCACCAAATACATAACGTCACAAAAATAATTGAGGTCACAAAATACATAACGTCACAAAAATAATTGAGGTCACAAAATACATAACGTCACAGAATTAAATGACGTCACAAAATACATATCGTCACAAAAATAATTGAGGTCACAAAATACATAACGTCACAGAAATGACGCCACTAAATACATAAGGTCACAAAAATGAATGACATCACAAAATACATAACGTCACAAAAATAATTGAGGTCACAAAATACATGACGTCACAAAAATAAATGACGTCACAAAATACATAACGTCATAAAAATAAATGACGTCACAAAATAAATAACGTCACAAAAATAAATGACGTCACACAATAAATAACGTCAGAAAAATAAATAACGTCACAAAATAAATAACGTCACAAAATAAATAACGTCACAAAAATAAATGACGTCACAAAAATACATAACGTCACAAAAATAAATGACGTCACGAAAAAAATGACGTCACAAAAATAAATGAAGTCACAAAAGTAATTGAGGTCACAAAATAAATAACGTCACAAAAATAAGTGACTTCACAAAAATAAATGACGTCACAAAAATAAATAACGTCACAAAAATAAATGACGTCACAAAAATAAATGACGTCAAAAAATAAATGACGTCGCAAAATACATAACGTAACTAAATAAATAACGTCACAAAAATAAATGACGTCACATAATACATAACGTCACTAAATATATGACGTCACAAAATACGTAACGTCACAAAAATAAATAACGTCACAAAAATAAATGACGTCAAAAAATACATTACGTCACAAAAATAAATGACGTAACAAAAATTAATGACGTCACAAAATAAATAACGTCACAAAAATAAATTACGTCACAAAATAATTAACGTCACAAAATTAAATGACGTCACAAAATACATAACGTCACAAAAATAAATGACGTCAAAAATACATAACGTCACAAAAATAAATGACGTCACAAAATAGATAACGTCACAAAAATAATTGAGGTCACAAAATACATAACGTCACAAAAAATGACGCCACAAAATACATAAGGTCACAAAAATAAATGACATCACAAAATACATAACATCGCAAAAATAAATGACGTCACAAAAAATAAATGACGTCACAAAATACATAACGTCACAAAAATAAATGATATCACAAAATACATAACGTCACAAAAATAAATGACGTCACAAAATAAATAACGTCACAAAAATAAATGACGTCAAAAAAACTTGAAGTCACGAAAATAAATGACGTAACAAAAATTAAAGACGTCACAAAATAAATAACGTCACAAAATTATATGACGTCACAAAATACATAACGTCACTAAATATATGACGTCACAAAATATGTAACGTCACAAAAATAAATGACGTCATAAAATAAATAACGTCACAAAAATCAATAACGTCACAAAAATAAATGACGCCACAAAATACATAACGTCACAAAAATAATTGAGGTCACAAAATACATAACGTCACAAAAATAAATGACGTCATAAAATAAAAAACGTCACAAAAATAAATAACGTCACAAAAATAAATGACGCCACAAAATACATAACGTCACAAAAATAATTGAGGTCACAAAATACATAATGTCACAAAAATAAATGACGTCATAAAATAAAAAACGTCACAAAAATAAATAACGTCACAAAAATAAATGACGCCACAAAATACATAACGTCACAAAAATAATTGAGGTCACAAAATACATAACGTCACAAAAATAAATGACGTCACAAGAATAAATGACGCCACAAAATACATAACGTCACAAAAATAATTGAGGTCAAAAAATACATAACGTCACAAAAATAAATGACGTCACAAAAATACATAACGTCACAAAAATAAATGATGTCAGAAAAAATGACGTCACAAAAATAAGTGACGTCACAAATATAAATGACGTCACAAAAATAAATGACGTCACAAAAATAAATGACGTCACAAAAAAACATAACGTCACAAAACTAAATGACGTCACAAAATACATAACGTCACAAAATTAAATGACGTTACAAAAAAATGACGTCACAAAAATAAATGACGGCACAAAAATAATTTAGGTCACAAAATAAATAACGTCACAATAATAAATGACGTCACAAAAAATAATGTCACAAAAATAAATGACGTCACAAAATAAATAACGTCACAAAAACAAATGACGTCAAAAATACCTAACGTCACAAAAATAAATGACGTAACAAAAATTAATGACGTCACAAAATACATAACGTCACAAAAATAAATGACGTCACATATTAAATAACGTCACAAAAATAAATGACGTCAAAAAAATAAATGACGTCACAAAAAAACATAACGTCACAAAAATAAATGACGTCACAAAATACATAACGTCACAAAATTAAATAACGTCACAAAATACATAATGTCACAAAAATAAAAGACGTCACCAAATACATAACGTCACAAAAATAAATGATATCACAAAATACATAACGTCACAAAAATAAATTACGTCACAAAAATAAATGACGTCACAAAATACACAACGTCACTAAATAAATGACGTCAGAAAAATAAATGACGTCACAAAATACTTAACGTCGCAAAAATATATGTTATCACAAAATACATAACGTCACAAAAATAAATGACGTCACAAAAATAAATGACGTCACAAAATAAATAACGTCACAAAAATAAATGACGTCACAAAATAAATAACGTCACAAAAATAAATGACGTCAAAAAAAACATGAAGTCACAAAAATAAATGACGTCACAAAATAAATAACGTCACAAAATACATAACATCGCAAAAATAATTAAGGTCACAAAATTCATAACGTCACAAAAATAAATGACGTCACAAAAATATATAACGTTACAAAAATAAATGACGTTACAAAAAATGACGTCACAAAAATAAATGACGTCACAAAAATAATTGAGGTCACAAAATAAATAACGTCACAATAATAAATGACGTCACAAAAATAAATGATGTCACAAAAAATGACGTCACAAAAATAAAAGACGTCACAAATATAAATGACGTCACAAAAATAAATGACGTCACAAAAATAAATGACGTCACAAAAATAAATGACGTCACAAAAAAACATAACGTAACAAAAATAAATGACGGCACAAAAATAAATGACGTCACAAAATACATAACGTCACAAAAATTAAGGACGTCACAAAAAACATATCGTCACAAAAATAAATTACGTCACAAAAATACATAACGTCACAAAAAAAAGACGTCCCAAAAATAAATGACGTCACAAAATACACAACGTCACTAAATAAATGACGTCAGAAAATACGTAACGTCACAAAAATAAATGACGTTACAAAAAAATGACGTCAAAAAAATAAATGACGTCACAAAAATAATTTAGGTCACAAAATAAATGACGTCACAAAATACATAATGTCACAAAAATAAATGACGTCACAAAATAAATAACGTCAGGAAAATAAATAACGTCACAAAAAAATAACGTAACAAAAATAAATGACGTCACTAAATACATAACGTCACAAAAAATGAAGTCACAAAACAAATGACGTCACAAAGTACGTAACGTCACAAAAATAAATGACATCACAAAAATAAATGACGTCACAAAATACATAACGTCACAAAAATAAATGACGTCACAAAATACATAACGTCACTAAAATAAATTACGTCACAAAAATACGAAACGTCACAAAAAAATGACGTCCCAAAAATAAATAACGTCACAAAATACACAACGTCACTAAATAAATGACGTTAGAAAATACGTAACGTCACAAAAATAAATGACGTTACAAAAAAATGACGTCACAAAAATAAATGACGTCACAAAAAAATGACGTCACAAAAAACATAACGTAAGAAAATAAATGACGTCACAAAGTACGTAACGTCACAAAAATAAATGACGTCACAAAATAAATACCTCAGAAAAATAAATAACGTCAAAAAAATAAATGACGTCACAAAAATAAATGACGTCACAAAATACATAACGTCACAAAAATAAATGACGTCACAAAATAAATAACGTCACAAAAATAAATGACGTCAAAAAAAACATGAAGTCACAAAAATAAATGACGTCACAAAATAAATAACTTCACAAAATACATAACGTCGCAAAAATAATTAAGGTCACAAAATACATAACGTCACAAAAATAAATGATGTCACAAAAATATATGACAAATGACGCTACAAAAAATGACGTCACAAAAATAAATGACGTCACAAACATAATTGAGGTCACAAAATAAATAACGTCACAATAATAAATGACGTCACAAAAATAAATGATGTCACAAAAAATGACGTCACAAAAATAAATGACGTCACAAAAATAAATGACGTCACAAAAATAAATGAAGTCACAAAAATAAAAGACGTCACAAAAAAACATAACGTAACAAAAATAAATGACGTCACAAAATTAATGACGTCACAAAATACATAACGTCACAAAAATAAATGACGTCAAAAAAATAAATGACGTCACAAAATACACAACGTCACTAAATAAATGACGTCACAAAATAAATAACCTCAGAAAAATAAATAACGTCAAAAAATAAATGACGTCACAAAATACATAACGTCACAAAAATAATTAATGTCACAAAATACATAACGACAAAAAATAAATGACGTCACAAAAATACATAACGTCACAAAAATAAATGACGTCACAAAAAAATGACGTCACAAAATTATATGACGTCACAAAAATAATTGAGGTCACAAAATAAATAACGTCACAATAATAAATGACGTCACAAAAAATAATGTCACAAAAATAAACGACGTCACAAAATAAATAACGTCAGAAAAATAAATAACGTCACAAAATAAATAACGTCACAAAAATGAATGACGTCAAAAAATACATAACATCACAAAAATAAATGACGTAACAAAAGTTAATGACGTCACAAAATAAATAACGTCACAAAAATTAATGACGTCACAAAATACATAACGTCGCAAAAATAATTATGGTCACAAAATACATAACGTCACAAAAATGAATGACGTCACAAAAATACATAACGTCACAAAAATAAATGTCACAAAAATTTACGTCACAAAAATAAATGACGTCAAAAAATACACAACGTCACTAAATAAATGATGTCAGAAAATACGTAACGTCACAATAATAAATGACGTCACAAAATAAATAACTCCAGAAAAATAAATAACGTCAAAAAAATAATGACGTCACAAAATACATAAAGTCGCAAAAATAATTAAGGTCACAAAATACATAACGTCACAAAAATAAATGACGTCACAAAAATACATAACGTCACAAAAATAAATGACGTTACAAAAAAATGACGTCACAAAAATAAATGACGGCACAAAAATAATTTAGGTCACAAAATAAATAACGTCACAAAAAATAAATGACTTCAAAAAATACATAACGTCACAAAATTAAATGACGTCACAAAAAACATAACGTCACAAAAATAAATGACGTCACCAAATACATAACGTCACAAAAATAATTGAGGTCACAAAATACATAACGTCACAAAAATAATTGAGGTCACAAAATACATAACGTCACAGAATTAAATGACGTCACAAAATACATATCGTCACAAAAATAATTGAGGTCACAAAATACATAACGTCACAGAAATGACGCCACTAAATACATAAGGTCACAAAAATGAATGACATCACAAAATACATAACGTCACAAAAATAATTGAGGTCACAAAATACATGACGTCACAAAAATAAATGACGTCACAAAATACATAACGTCATAAAAATAAATGACGTCACAAAATAAATAACGTCACAAAAATAAATGACGTCACACAATAAATAACGTCAGAAAAATAAATAACGTCACAAAATAAATAACGTCACAAAATAAATAACGTCACAAAAATAAATGACGTCACAAAAATACATAACGTCACAAAAATAAATGACGTCACGAAAAAATGACGTCACAAAAATAAATGAAGTCACAAAAGTAATTGAGGTCACAAAATAAATAACGTCACAAAAATAAGTGACTTCACAAAAATAAATGACGTCACAAAAATAAATAACGTCACAAAAATAAATGACGTCACAAAAATAAATAACGTCAAAAAATAAATGACGTCGCAAAATACATAACGTAACTAAATAAATAACGTCACAAAAATAAATGACGTCACATAATACATAACGTCACTAAATATATGACGTCACAAAATACGTAACGTCACAAAAATAAATGACGTCACAAAATAAATAACGTCAGAAAAATAAATAACGTCACAAAAATAAATAACGTCACAAAAATAAATGACGTCAAAAAATACATGACGTCACAAAAATAAATGACGTAACAAAAATTAATGACGTCACAAAATAAATAACGTCACAAAAATAAATTACGTCACAAAATAATTAACGTCACAAAATTAAATGACGTCACAAAATACATAACGTCACAAAAATAAATGACGTCAAAAATACATAACGTCACAAAAATAAATGACGTCACAAAATAGATAACGTCACAAAAATAATTGAGGTCACAAAATACATAACGTCACAAAAAATGACGCCACAAAATACATAAGGTCACAAAAATAAATGACATCACAAAATACATAACATCGCAAAAATAAATGACGTCACAAAAAATAAATGACGTCACAAAATACATAACGTCACAAAAATAAATGATATCACAAAATACATAACGTCACAAAAATAAATGACGTCACAAAATAAATAACGTCACAAAAATAAATGACGTCAAAAAAACTTGAAGTCACGAAAATAAATGACGTAACAAAAATTAAAGACGTCACAAAATAAATAACGTCACAAAATTATATGACGTCACAAAATACATAACGTCACTAAATATATGACGTCACAAAATATGTAACGTCACAAAAATAAATGACGTCATAAAATAAATAACGTCACAAAAATCAATAACGTCACAAAAATAAATGACGCCACAAAATACATAACGTCACAAAAATAATTGAGGTCACAAAATACATAACGTCACAAAAATAAATGACGTCATAAAATAAAAAACGTCACAAAAATAAATAACGTCACAAAAATAAATGACGCCACAAAATACATAACGTCACAAAAATAATTGAGGTCACAAAATACATAATGTCACAAAAATAAATGACGTCATAAAATAAAAAACGTCACAAAAATAAATAACGTCACAAAAATAAATGACGCCACAAAATACATAACGTCACAAAAATAATTGAGGCCACAAAATACATAACGTCACAAAAATAAATGACGTCACAAGAATAAATGACGCCACAAAATACATAACGTCACAAAAATAATTGAGGTCAAAAAATACATAACGTCACAAAAATAAATGACGTCACAAAAATACATAACGTCACAAAAATAAATGATGTCAGAAAAAATGACGTCACAAAAATAAGTGACGTCACAAATATAAATGACGTCACAAAAATAAATGACGTCACAAAAATAAATGACGTCACAAAAAAACATAACGTCACAAAACTAAATGACGTCACAAAATACATAACGTCACAAAATTAAATGACGTTACATAAAAATGACGTCACAAAAATAAATGACGGCACAAAAATAATTTAGGTCACAAAATAAATAACGTCACAATAATAAATGACGTCACAAAAAATAATGTCACAAAAATAAATGACGTCACAAAATAAATAACGTCACAAAAACAAATGACGTCAAAAATACCTAACGTCACAAAAATAAATGACGTAACAAAAATTAATGACGTCACAAAATACATAACGTCACAAAAATAAATGACGTCACATATTAAATAACGTCACAAAAATAAATGACGTCAAAAAAATAAATGAAGTCACAAAAAAACATAACGTCACAAAAATAAATGACGTCACAAAATACATAACGTCACAAAATTAAATAACGTCACAAAATACATAATGTCACAAAAATAAAAGACGTCACCAAATACATAACGTCACAAAAATAAATGATATCACAAAATACATAACGTCACAAAAATAAATTACGTCACAAAAATAAATGACGTCACAAAATACACAACGTCACTAAATACATGACGTCAGAAAAATAAATGACGTCACAAAATACATAACGTCGCAAAAATATATGTTATCACAAAATACATAACGTCACAAAAATAAATGACGTCACAAAAATAAATGACGTCACAAAATAAATAACGTCACAAAAATAAATGACGTCACAAAATAAATAACGTCACAAAAATAAATGACGTCAAAAAAACATGAAGTCACAAAAATAAATGACGTCACAAAATAAATAACGTCACAAAATACATAACATCGCAAAAATAATTAAGGTCACAAAATTCATAACGTCACAAAAATAAATGACGTCACAAAAATATATAACGTTACAAAAATAAATGACGTTACAAAAAATGACGTCACAAAAATAAATGACGTCACAAAAATAATTGAGGTCACAAAATAAATAACGTCACAATAATAAATGACGTCACAAAAATAAATGATGTCACAAAAAATGACGTCACAAAAATAAAAGACGTCACAAATATAAATGACGTCACAAAAATAAATGACGTCACAAAAATAAATGACGTCACAAAAATAAATGACGTCACAAAAAAACATAACGTAACAAACATAAATGACGGCACAAAAATAAATGACGTCACAAAAATAATTTAGGTCACAAAATAAATGACGTCACAAAATACATAATGTCACAAAAATAAATGACGTCACAAAATAAATAACGTCAGGAAAATAAATAACGTCACAAAAAAATAACGTAACAAAAATAAATGACGTCACTAAATACATAACGTCACAAAAAATGAAGTCACAAAACAAATGACGTCACAAAGTACGTAACGTCACAAAAATAAATGACATCACAAACATAAATGACGTCACAAAATACATAAAGTCACAAAAATAAATGACGTCACAAAATACATAACGTCACTAAAATAAATTACGTCACAAAAATACGAAACGTCACAAAAAAATGACGTCCCAAAAATAAATAACGTCACAAAATACACAACGTCACTAAATAAATGACGTTAGAAAATACGTAACGTCACAAAAATAAATGACGTTACAAAAAAATGACGTCACAAAAATAAATGACGTCACAAAAAAATGACGTCACAAAAAACATAACGTAAGAAAATAAATGACGTCACAAAGTACGTAACGTCACAAAAATAAATGACGTCACAAAATAAATACCTCAGAAAAATAAATAACGTCAAAAAAATAAATGACGTCACAAAAATAAATGACGTCACAAAATACATAACGTCACAAAAATAAATGACTTCACAAAATAAATAACGTCACAAAAATAAATGACGTCAAAAAAAACATGAAGTCACAAAAATAAATGACGTCACAAAATAAATAACGTCACAAAATACATAACGTCGCAAAAATAATTAAGGTCACAAAATACATAACGTCACAAAAATAAATGATGTCACAAAAATATATGACAAATGACGCTACAAAAAATGACGTCACAAAAATAAATGACGTCACAAACATAATTGAGGTCACAAAATAAATAACGTCACAATAATAAATGACGTCACAAAAATAAATGATGTCACAAAAAATGACGTCACAAAAATAAATGACGTCACAAAAATAAATGACGTCACAAAAATAAATGAAGTCACAAAAATAAAAGACGTCACAAAAAAACATAACGTAACAAAAATAAATGACGTCACAAAATTAATGACGTCACAAAATACATAACGTCACAAAAATAAATGACGTCAAAAAAATAAATGACGTCACAAAATACACAACGTCACTAAATAAATGACGTCACAAAATAAATAACCTCAGAAAAATAAATAACGTCAAAAAATAAATGACGTCACAAAATACATAACGTCACAAAAATAATTAATGTCACAAAATACATAACGACAAAAAATAAATGACGTCACAAAAATACATAACGTCACAAAAATAAATGACGTCACAAAAAAATGACGTCACAAAATTAAATGACGTCACAAAAATAATTGAGGTCACAAAATAAATAACGTCACAATAATAAATGACGTCACAAAAAATAATGTCACAAAAATAAACGACGTCACAAAATAAATAACGTCAGAAAAATAAATAACGTCACAAAATAAATAACGTCACAAAATAAATAACGTCACAAAAATGAATGACGTCAAAAAATACATAACATCACAAAAATAAATGACGTAACAAAAGTTAATGACGTCACAAAATAAATAACGTCACAAAAATAAATGACGTCACAAAATACATAACGTCGCAAAAATAATTATGGTCACAAAATACATAACGTCACAAAAATGAATGACGTCACAAAAATACATAACGTCACAAAAATAAATGTCACAAAAATTTACGTCACAAAAATAAATGACGTCAAAAAATACACAACGTCACTAAATAAATGATGTCAGAAAATACGTAACGTCACAATAATAAATGACGTCACAAAATAAATAACTCCAGAAAAATAAATAACGTCAAAAAAATAAATGACGTCACAAAATACATAAAGTCGCAAAAATAATTAAGGTCACAAAATACATAACGTCACAAAAATAAATGACGTCACAAAAATACATAACGTCACAAAAATAAATGACGTTACAAAAAAATGACGTCACAAAAATAAATGACGGCACAAAAATAATTTAGGTCACAAAATAAATAACGTCACAAAAAATAAATGACTTCAAAAAATACATAACGTCACAAAATTAAATGACGTCACAAAAAACATAACGTCACAAAAATAAATGACGTCACCAAATACATAACGTCACAAAAATAATTGAGGTCACAAAATACATAACGTCACAAAAATAATTGAGGTCACAAAATACATAACGTCACAGAATTAAATGACGTCACAAAATACATATCGTCACAAAAATAATTGAGGTCACAAAATACATAACGTCACAGAAATGACGCCACTAAATACATAAGGTCACAAAAATGAATGACATCACAAAATACATAACGTCACAAAAATAATTGAGGTCACAAAATACATGACGTCACAAAAATAAATGACGTCACAAAATACATAACGTCATAAAAATAAATGACGTCACAAAATAAATAACGTCACAAAAATAAATGACGTCACACAATAAATAACGTCAGAAAAATAAATAACGTCACAAAATAAATAACGTCACAAAATAAATAACGTCACAAAAATAAATGACGTCACAAAAATACATAACGTCACAAAAATAAATGACGTCACGAAAAAAATGACGTCACAAAAATAAATGAAGTCACAAAAGTAATTGAGGTCACAAAATAAATAACGTCACAAAAATAAGTGACTTCACAAAAATAAATGACGTCACAAAAATAAATAACGTCACAAAAATAAATGACGTCACATAATACATAACGTCACTAAATATATGACGTCACAAAATACGTAACGTCACAAAAATAAATGACGTCACAAAATAAATAACGTCAGAAAAATAAATAACGTCACAAAAATAAATAACGTCACAAAAATAAATGACGTCAAAAAATACATGACGTCACAAAAATTAATGACGTAACAAAAATTAATGACGTCACAAAATAAATAACGTCACAAAAATAAATTACGTCACAAAATAATTAACGTCACAAAATTAAATGACGTCACAAAATACATAACGTCACAAAAATAAATGACGTCAAAAATACATAACGTCACAAAAATAAATGACGTCACAAAATAGATAACGTCACAAAAATAATTGAGGTCACAAAATACATAACGTCACAAAAAATGACGCCACAAAATACATAAGGTCACAAAAATAAATGACATCACAAAATACATAACATCGCAAAAATAAATGACGTCACAAAAAATAAATGACGTCACAAAATACATAACGTCACAAAAATAAATGATATCACAAAATACATAACGTCACAAAAATAAATGACGTCACAAAATAAATAACGTCACAAAAATAAATGACGTCAAAAAAAGTTGAAGTCACGAAAATAAATGACGTAACAAAAATTAAAGACGTCACAAAATAAATAACGTCACAAAATTATATGACGTCACAAAATACATAACGTCACTAAATATATGACGTCACAAAATATGTAACGTCACAAAAATAAATGACGTCATAAAATAAATAACGTCACAAAAATCAATAACGTCACAAAAATAAATGACGCCACAAAATACATAACGTCACAAAAATAATTGAGGTCACAAAATACATAACGTCACAAAAATAAATGACGTCATAAAATAAAAAACGTCACAAAAATAAATAACGTCACAAAAATAAATGACGCCACAAAATACATAACGTCACAAAAATAATTGAGGTCACAAAATACATAATGTCACAAAAATAAATGACGTCATAAAATAAAAAACGTCACAAAAATAAATAACGTCACAAAAATAAATGACGCCACAAAATACATAACGTCACAAAAATAATTGAGGTCACAAAATACATAACGTCACAAAAATAAATGACGTCACAAGAATAAATGACGCCACAAAATACATAACGTCACAAAAATAATTGAGGTCAAAAAATACATAACGTCACAAAAATAAATGACGTCACAAAAATACATAACGTCACAAAAATAAATGATGTCAGAAAAAATGACATCACAAAAATAAGTGACGTCACAAATATAAATGACGTCACAAAAATAAATGACGTCACAAAAATTAATGACGTCACAAAAAAACATAACGTCACAAAACTAAATGACGTCACAAAATACATAACGTCACAAAATTAAATGACGTTACAAAAAAATGACGTCACAAAAATAAATGACGGCACAAAAATAATTTAGGTCACAAAATAAATAACGTCACAATAATAAATGACGTCACAAAAAATAATGTCACAAAAATAAATGACGTCACAAAATAAATAACGTCACAAAAACAAATGACGTCAAAAATACCTAACGTCACAAAAATAAATGACGTAACAAAAATTAATGACGTCACAAAATACATAACGTCACAAAAATAAATGACGTCACATATTAAATAACGTCACAAAAATAAATGACGTCAAAAAAATAAATGACGTCACAAAAAAACATAACGTCACAAAAATAAATGACGTCACAAAATACATAACGTCACAAAATTAAATAACGTCACAAAATACATAATGTCACAAAAATAAAAGACGTCACCAAATACATAACGTCACAAAAATAAATGATATCACAAAATACATAACGTCACAAAAATAAATGGCGTCACAAAATAAATAACGTCACAAAAATAAATGACGTCACAAAAAAAATGACGTCACAAAAAGAAATGACGTCACAAAATACATAACGTCACAAAAATAAATGACGTCAAAAAATACATAACGTCACAAAAATAAATTACTTAACAAAAAATTATGACGTCACAAAATACATAACGTCACAAAATTACATGACGTCACAAAATACATAACGTAAAAAAATAAATGACGTCAAAAATACATAACGTCACAAAAATAAATGACGTCACAAAATACATAACGTCACAAAAAATGACGCCACAAAATACAAAAGGTCACAAAAATAAATGACATCACAAAATACATAACGTCGCAAAAATAAATGACGTCACAAAAATTAATGACGTCACAAAAAAAATGACGTCACAAAAAATAAATGACTTCAAAAAATACATAACGTCACAAAATTAAATGACGTCACAAAAAACATAACGTCACAAAAATAAATGACGTCACCAAATACATAACGTCACAAAAAAAATTGAGGTCACAAAATACATAACGTCACAAAAATAATTGAGGTCACAAAATACATAACGTCACAGAATTAAATGACGTCACAAAATACATATCGTCACAAAAATAATTGAGGTCACAAAATACATAACGTCACAGAAATGACGCCACTAAATACATAAGGTCACAAAAATGAATGACATCACAAAATACATAACGTCACAAAAATAATTGAGGTCACAAAATACATGACGTCACAAAAATAAATGACGTCACAAAATACATAACGTCATAAAAATAAATGACGTCACAAAATAAATAACGTCACAAAAATAAATGACGTCACACAATAAATAACGTCAGAAAAATAAATAACGTCACAAAATAAATAACGTCACAAAATAAATAACGTCACAAAAATAAATGACGTCACAAAAATACATAACGTCACAAAAATAAATGACGTCACGAAAAAAATGACGTCACAAAAATAAATGAAGTCACAAAAGTAATTGAGGTCACAAAATAAATAACGTCACAAAAATAAGTGACTTCACAAAAATAAATGACGTCACAAAAATAAATAACGTCACAAAAATAAATGACGTCACAAAAATAAATGACGTCAAAAAATAAATGACGTCGCAAAATACATAACGTAACTAAATAAATAACGACACAAAAATAAATGACGTCACATAATACACAACGTCACTAAATATATGACGTCACAAAATACGTAACGTCACAATAATAAATGACGTCACAAAATAAATAACGTCAGAAAAATAAATAACGTCACAAAAATAAATAACGTCACAAAAATAAATGACGTCAAAAAATACATGACGTCACAAAAATAAATGACGTAACAAAAATTAATGACGTCACAAAATAAATAACGTCACAAAAATAAATTACGTCACAAAATAATTAACGTCACAAAATTAAATGACGTCACAAAATACATAACGTCACAAAAATAAATGACGTCAAAAATACATAACGTCACAAAAATAAATGACGTCACAAAATAGATAACGTCACAAAAATAATTGAGGTCACAAAATACATAACGTCACAAAAAATGACGCCACAAAATACATAAGGTCACAAAAATAAATGACATCACAAAATACATAACATCGCAAAAATAAATGACGTCACAAAAAATAAATGACGTCACAAAATACATAACGTCACAAAAATAAATGATATCACAAAATACATAACGTCACAAAAATAAATGACGTCACAAAATAAATAACGTCACAAAAATAAATGACGTCAAAAAAACTTGAAGTCACGAAAATAAATGACGTAACAAAAATTAAAGACGTCACAAAATAAATAACGTCACAAAATTATATGACGTCACAAAATACATAACGTCACTAAATATATGACGTCACAAAATATGTAACGTCACAAAAATAAATGACGTCATAAAATAAATAACGTCACAAAAATCAATAACGTCACAAAAATAAATGACGCCACAAAATACATAACGTCACAAAAATAATTGAGGTCACAAAATACATAACGTCACAAAAATAAATGACGTCATAAAATAAAAAACGTCACAAAAATAAATAACGTCACAAAAATAAATGACGCCACAAAATACATAACGTCACAAAAATAATTGAGGTCACAAAATACATAATGTCACAAAAATAAATGACGTCATAAAATAAAAAACGTCACAAAAATAAATAACGTCACAAAAATAAATGACGCCACAAAATACATAACGTCACAAAAATAATTGAGGTCACAAAATACATAACGTCACAAAAATAAATGACGTCACAAGAATAAATGACGCCACAAAATACATAACGTCACAAAAATAATTGAGGTCAAAAAATACATAACGTCACAAAAATAAATGACGTCACAAAAATACATAACGTCACAAAAATAAATGATGTCAGAAAAAATGACGTCACAAAAATAAGTGACGTCACAAATATAAATGACGTCACAAAAATAAATGACGTCACAAAAATAAATGACGTCACAAAAAAACATAACGTCACAAAACTAAATGACGTCACAAAATACATAACGTCACAAAATTAAATGACGTTACAAAAAAATGACGTCACAAAAATAAATGACGGCACAAAAATAATTTAGGTCACAAAATAAATAACGTCACAATAATAAATGACGTCACAAAAAATAATGTCACAAAAATAAATGACGTCACAAAATAAATAACGTCACAAAAACAAATGACGTCAAAAATACCTAACGTCACAAAAATAAATGACGTAACAAAAATTAATGACGTCACAAAATACATAACGTCACAAAAATAAATGACGTCACATATTAAATAACGTCACAAAAATAAATGACGTCAAAAAAATAAATGACGTCACAAAAAAACATAACGTCACAAAAATAAATGACGTCACAAAATACATAACGTCACAAAATTAAATAACGTCACAAAATACATAATGTCACAAAAATAAAAGACGTCACCAAATACATAACGTCACAAAAATAAATGATATCACAAAATACATAACGTCACAAAAATAAATGGCGTCACAAAATAAATAACGTCACAAAAATAAATGACGTCACAAAAATAATGACGTCACAAAAAGAAATGACGTCACAAAATACATAACGTCACAAAAATAAATGACGTCAAAAAATACATAACGTCACAAAAATAAATTACTTAACAAAAAATTATGACGTCACAAAATACATAACGTCACAAAATTACATGACGTCACAAAATACATAACGTAAAAAAATAAATGACGTCAAAAATACATAACGTCACAAAAATAAATGACGTCACAAAATACATAACGTCACAAAAAATGACGCCACAAAATACAAAAGGTCACAAAAATAAATGACATCACAAAATACATAACGTCGCAAAAATAAATGACGTCACAAAAATTAATGACGTCACAAAATACATAACGTCACAAAAATAAATGATATCACAAAATACATAACGTCACAAAAATAAATGAAGTCACAAAATAAATAACGTCACAAAAATAAATGACGTCAAAAAAATGAAGTCACAAAAATAAATGACGTAACAAAAATTAAAGACGTCACAAAATAAATAACGTCACAAAATAAATAACGTCACAAAATTAAATGACGTCACAAAATAACATAACGCAAAAAAATAAATGACATCAAAAATACATAACGTCACAAAAATAAATGACGACACAAAAATAATTGAGGTCACAAAATACATAACGTCATAAAAAATGACGCCACAAAATACATAACGTCACAAAAATAAATGACGTCACAAAAATAAATAACGTCACAAAATTAAATGACGTCACAAAAATACATAACGTCACAAAAATAAATGTCACAAAAATTTACGTCACAAAAATAAATGACGTCACAAAATACACAACGTCACTAAATAAATGATGTCAGAAAATACGTAACGTCACAATAATAAATGACGTCACAAAATAAATAACTCCAGAAAAATAAATAACGTCAAAAAAAATGACGTCACAAAATACATAAAGTCGCAAAAATAATTAAGGTCACAAAATACATAACGTCACAAAAATAAATGACGTCACAAAAATACATAACGTCACAAAAATAAATGACGTTACAAAAAAATGACGTCACAAAAATAAATGACGGCACAAAAATAATTTAGGTCACAAAATAAATAACGTCACAAAAATAAATGACTTCAAAAAATACATAACGTCACAAAATTAAATGACGTCACAAAATACATAACGTCACAAAAATAAATGACGTCAACAAATACATAAGGTCACAAAAATAATTGAGGTCACAAAATACATAACGTCACAAAAATAATTGAGGTCACAAAATACATAACGTCACAAAATTAAATGACGTCACAAAATACATATCGTCACAAAAATAACTGAGGTCACAAAATACATAACGTCACAAGAAATGAAGCCACTAAATACATAAGGTCACAAAAATGAATGACATCACAAAATACATAACGTCACAAAAATAAATGACGTCACAAAAATTAATGACGTCACAAAATACATAACGTCACAAAAATAAATGACGTCACAAAATACATAACGTCACAAAAAATGACGCCACAAAATACATAAGGTCACAAAAATAAATGACATCACAAAATACATAACGTCGCAAAAATAAATGACGTCACAAAAATTAATGACGTCACAAAATACATAACGTCACAAAAATAAATGATATCACAAAATACATAACGCAAAAAAATAAATGACGTCAAAAATACATAACGTCTCAAAAATAAATGACGACACAAAAATAATTGAGGTCACAAAATACATAACGTCATAAAAAATGACGCCACAAAATACATAACGTCACAAAAATAAATGACGTCACAAAAATAAATAACGTCACAAAATTAAATGACGTCACAAAAATAAATGACGTCACAAAAATAAATGACATCACAAAATACATAACGTCACTAAATAAATAACGTCACAAAAATAAATGACGTCACAAAATACAAAACGTCACTAAATATATGACGTCACAAAATACGGAACGTCACAAAAATAAATGACGTCATAAAATAAATAACGTCACAAAAATAAATAACGTCACAAAAATAAATAATGTCACAAAAATAAATGACGACACAAAAATAATTGAGGTCACAAAATACATAACTTCATAAAAAATGACGCCACAAAATACATAACGTCACAAAAATAAATGACGTCACAAAAATAAATAACGTCACAAAATTAAATGACGTCACAAAAATAAATGACGTCACAAAAATAAATGACATCACAAAATACATAACGTCACTAAATAAATAACATCACAAAAATAAATGACGTCACAAAATACAAAACGTCACTAAATATATGACGTCACAAAATACGTAACGTCACAAAAATAAATGACGTCATAAAATAAATAACGTCACAAAAATAAATAACGTCACAAAAATAAATAATGTCACAAAATTAAATGACGCCACATAATACATAACGTCAAAAAAATAATTGAGGTCACAAAATACATAACGTCACAAAAATAAATGACGTCACAAAAATACATAACGTCAAAGAAATAAATGATGTCACAAAAAATGACGTCACAAAAATAAATGACGTCACAAATATAAATGACGTCACAAAAATAAATGACGTCACAAAAATAAATGACGTCGAAAAATACATAACGTCACAACATACATAACGTCACAAAAATAAATGACGTCAAAAATACATAACGTCACAAAAATAAATGACGTCACAAAATAGATAACGTCACAAAAATAATTGAGGTCACAAAATACATAACGTCACAAAAAATGACGCCACAAAATACATAAGGTCACAAAAATAAATGACATCACAAAATACATAACATCGCTAAAATAAATGACGTCACAAAAAATAAATGACGTCACAAAATACATAACGTCACAAAAATAAATGATATCACAAAATACATAACGTCACAAAAATAAATGACGTCACAAAATAAATAACGTCACAAAAATAAATGACGTCTAAAAAACTTGAAGTCACAAAAATAAATGACGTAACAAAAATTAAAGACGTCACAAAATAAATAACGTCACAAAATTATATGACGTCACAAAATACATAACGTCACTAAATATATGACATCACAAAATATGTAACGTCACAAAACTAAATGACGTCATAAAATAAATAACGTCACAAAAAGAAATAACGTCACAAAAATAAATGACGTCACAAAATACATAACGTCACAAAAATAATTGAGGTCACAAAATACATAATGTCACAAAAATAAATGACGTCATAAAATAAAAAACGTCACAAAAATAAATAACGTCACAAAAATAAATGACGCCACAAAATACATAACGTCACAAAAATAATTGAGGTCACAAAATACATAACGTCACAAAAATAAATGACGTCACAAGAATAAATGACGCCACAAAATACATAACGTCACAAAAATAATTGAGGTCACAAAATACATAACGTCACAAAAATAAATGACGTCACAAAAATACATAACGTCACAAAAATAAATGATGTCACAAAAAATTACGTCACAAAAATCAATGACGTCACAAATATAAATGACGTCACAAAAATAAATGACGTCACAAAAATAATTTAGGTCACAAAATAAATAACGTCACAAAAATAAATGACTTCAAAAAATACATAACGTCACAAAAATATATAACGTCACAAAAATAAATGACGCCACAAAATACATAACGTCACAAAAATAATTGAGGTCACAAAATACATAACGTCACAAAAATAAATGACGTCATAAAATAAAAAAACGTCACAAGAATAAATAACGTCACAAAAATAAATGACGCCACAAAATACATAACGTCACAAAAATAATTGAGGTCACAAAATACATAATGTCACAAAAATAAATGACGTCATAAAATAAAAAACGTCACAAAAATAAATAACGTCACAAAAATAAATGACGCCACAAAATACATAACGTCACAAAAATAATTGAGGTCACAAAATACATAACGTCACAAAAAATGACGCCACAAAATACATAAGGTCACAAAAATAAATGACATCACAAAATACATAACGTCGTAAAAATAAATGACGTCACAAAAATTAATGACGTCACAAAATACATAACGTCACAAAAATAAATGATATCACAAAATACATAACGTCACAAAAATAAATGAAGTCACAAAATAAATAACGTCACAAAAATAAATGACGTCAAAAAAATGAAGTCACAAAAATAAATGACGTAACAAAAATTAAAGACGTCACAAAATAAATAACGTCACAATAATAAATGACGACACAAAAATAATTGAGGTCACAAAATACATAACGTCATAAAAAATGACGCCACAAAATACATAACGTCACAAAAATAAATGACGTCACAAAAATAAATAACGTCACAAAATTAAATGACGTCACAAAAATACATAACGTCACAAAAATAAATGTCACAAAAATTTACGTCACAAAAATAAATGACGTCACAAAATACACAACGTCACTAAATAAATGATGTCAGAAAATACGTAACGTCACAATAATAAATGACGTCACAAAATAAATAACTCCAGAAAAATAAATAACGTCAAAAAAATAAATGACGTCACAAAATACATAAAGTCGCAAAAATAATTAAGGTCACAAAATACATAACGTCACAAAAATAAATGACGTCACAAAAATACATAACGTCACAAAAATAAATGAAGTTACAAAAAAATGACGTCACAAAAATAAATGACGGCACAAAAATAATTTAGGTCACAAAATAAATAACGTCACAAAAAATAAATGACTTCAAAAAATACATTACGTCACAAAATTAAATGACGTCACAAAAAACATAACGTCACAAAAATAAATGACGTCACCAAATACATAACGTCACAAAAATAATTGAGGTCACAAAATACATAACGTCACAAAAATAATTGAGGTCACAAAATACATAACATCACAGAATTAAATGACGTCACAAAATACATATCGTCACAAAAATAATTGAGGTCACAAAATACATAACGTCACAGAAATGACGCCACTAAATACATAAGGTCACAAAAATGAATGACATCACAAAATACATAACGTCACAAAAAAAATTGAGGTCACAAAATACATGACGTCACAAAAATAAATGACGTCACAAAATACATAACGTCATAAAAATAAATGACGTCACAAAATAAATAACGTCACAAAAATGAATGACGTCACACAATAAATAACGTCAGAAAAATAAATAACGTCACAAAATAAATAACGTCACAAAATAAATAACGTCACAAAAATAAATGACGTCACAAAAATACATAACGTCACAAAAATAAATGACGTCACGAAAAAAATGACGTCACAAAAATAAATGACGTCACAAAAGTAATTGAGGTCACAAAATAAATAACGTCACAAAAATAAGTGACTTCACAAAAATAAATGACGTCACAAAAATAAATTACGTCACAAAAATAAATGACGTCACAAAAATAAATGACGTCAAAAAATAAATGACGTCGCAAAATACATAACGTCACTAAATAAATAACGTCACAAAAATAAATGACGTCACATAATACATAACGTCACTAAATATTTGACGTCACAAAATACGTAACGTCACAAAAATAAATGACGTCACAAAATAAATAACGTCAGAAAAATAAATAACGTCACAAAAATAAATAACGTCACAAAAATAAATGACGTCAAAAAATACATGACGTCACAAAAATAAATGACGTAACAAAAATTAATGACGTCACAAAAATAAATGACGTCACAAAATAGATAACGTCACAAAAATAATTGAGGTCACAAAATATATAACGTCACAAAAAATGACGCCACAAAATACATAAGGTCACAAAAATAAATGACATCACAAAATACATAACATCGCAAAAATAAATGACGTCACAAAAAATAAATGACGTCACAAAATACATAACGTCACAAAAATAAATGATATCACAAAATACATAACGTCACAAAAATAAATGACGTCACAAAATAAATAACGTCACAAAAATAAATGACGTCAAAAAAACTTGAAGTCACGAAAATAAATGACGTAACAAAAATTAAAGACGTCACAAAATAAATAATGTCACAAAATTATATGACGTCACAAAATACATAACGTCACTAAATATATGACGTCACAAAATATGTAACGTCACAAAAATAAATGACGTCATAAAATAAATAACGTCACAAAAATCAATAACGTCACAAAAATAAATGACGCCACAAAATACATAACGTCACAAAAATAATTGAGGTCACAAAATACATAACGTCACAAAAATAAATGACGTCACAAGAATAAATGACGCCACAAAATACATAACGTCACAAAAATTAATTGAGGTCAAAAAATACATAACGTCACAAAAATAAATGACGTCACAAAAATACATAACGTCACAAAAATAAATGATGTCACAAAAAATGACGTCACAAAAATAAGTGACGTCACAAATATAAATGACGTCACAAAAATAAATGACGTCACAAAAATAAATGACGTCACAAAAAAACATAACGTCACAAAAATAAATGACGTCAAAAAATACATAACGTCACAAAATTAAATGACGTTACAAAAAAATGACGTCACAAAAATAAATGACGGCACAAAAATAATTTAGGTCACAAAATAAATGACGTCACAAAAAATAATGTCACAAAAATAAATGACGTCACAAAATAAATAACGTCACAAAAACAAATGACGTCAAAAATACCTAACGTCACAAAAATAAATGACGTAACAAAAATTAATGACGTCACAAAATACATAACGTCACAAAAATAAATGACGTCACATATTAAATAACGTCACAAAAATAAATGACGTCAAAAAAATAAATGACGTCACAAAAAAACATAACGTCACAAAAATAAATGACGTCACAAAATACATAACGTCACAAAATTAAATAACGTCACAAAATACATAATGTCACAAAAATAAAAGACGTCACCAAATACATAACGTCACAAAAATAAATGATATCACAAAATACATAACGTCACAAAAATAAATGGCGTCACAAAATAAATAACGTCACAAAAATAAATGACGTCACATATTAAATAACGTCACAAAAATAAATGACGTCAAAAAATACATAACGTCACAAAAATAAATTACTTAACAAAAAATTATGACGTCACAAAATACATAACGTCACAAAATTACATGACGTCACAAAATACATGACGTAAAAAAATAAATGACGTCAAAAATACATAACGTCACAAAAATAAATGACGTCACAAAATACATAACGTCACAAAAAATGACGCCACAAAATACATAAGGTCACAAAAATAAATGACATCACAAAATACATAACGTCGCAAAAATAAATGACGTCACAAAAATTAATGACGTCACAAAATACATAACGTCACAAAAATAAATGATATCACAAAATACATAACGTCACAAAAATAAATGAAGTCACAAAATAAATAACGTCTCAAAAATAAATGACGTCAAAAAAATGAAGTCACAAAAATAAATGACGTAACAAAAATTAAAGACGTCACAAAATAAATAACGTCACAAAATTAAATGACGTCACAAAATAACATAACGCAAAAAAATAAATGACGTCGAAAATACATAACGTCACATAAATAAATGACGACACAAAAATAATTGAGGTCACAAAATACATAACGTCATAAAAAATGACGCCACAAAATACATAACGTCACAAAAATAAATGACGTCACAAAAATAAATAACGTCACAAAATTAAATGACGTCACAAAAATACATAACGTCACAAAAATAAATGTCACAAAAATTTACGTCACAAAAATAAATGACGTCACAAAATACACAACGTCACTAAATAAATGATGTCAGAAAATACGTAACGTCACAATAATAAATGACGTCACAAAAATTAATGACGTCACAAAATACATAACGTCACAAAAATAAATGACGTTACAAAAAAATGACGTCACAAAAATAAATGACGGCACAAAAATAATTTAGGTCACAAAATAAATAACGTCACAAAAATAAATGACTTCAAAAAATACAAAACGTCACAAAATTAAATGACGTCACAAAATACATAACGTCACAAAAATAAATGACGTCAACAAATACATAACGTCACAAAAATAATTGAGGTCACAAAATACATAACGTCACAAAAATAATTGAGGTCACAAAATACATAACGTCACAAAATTAAATGACGTCACAAAATACATATCGTCACAAAAATAATTGAGGTCACAAAATACATAACGTCACAAGAAATGAAGCCACTAAATACATAAGGTCACAAAAATGAATGACATCACAAAATACATAACGTCACAAAAATAAATGACGTCACAAAAATTAATGACGTCACAAAATACATAACGTCACAAAAATAAATGTCGTCACAAAATACATAACGTCACAAAAAATGACGCCACAAAATACATAAGGTCACAAAAATAAATGACATCACAAAATACATAACGTCGCAAAAATAAATGACGTCACAAAAATTAATGACGTCACAAAATACATAACGTCACAAAAATAAATGATATCACAAAATACATAACGTCACAAAAATAAATGAAGTCACAAAATAAATAACCTCACAAAAATAAATGACGTCAAAAAAAATGAAGTCACAAAAATAAATGACGTAACAAAAATTAAAGACGTCACAAAATAAATAACGTCACAAAATTAAATGTCGTCACAAAATAACTTAACGCAAAAAAATAAATGACGTCAAAAATACATAACGTCACAAAAATAAATGACGACACAAAAATAATTGAGGTCACAAAATACATAACGTCATAAAAAATGACGCCACAAAATACATAACGTCACAAAAATAAATGACGTCACAAAAATAAATAACGTCACAAAATTAAATGACGTCACAAAAATAAATGACGTCACAAAAATAAATGACATCACAAAATACACAACGTCACTAAATAAATAACGTCACAAAAATAAATCACGTCACAAAATACAAAACGTCACTAAATATATGACGTCACAAAATACGGAACGTCACAAAAATAAATGACGTCATAAAATAAATAACGTCACAAAAATAAATAACGTCACAAAAATAAATAACGTCACAAAAATAAATAATGTCACAAAATTAAATGACGCCACAAAATACATAACGTCAAAAAATAATTGAGGTCACAAAATACATAACGTCACAAAAATAAATGACGTCACAAAAATACATAACGTCAAAAAAATAAATGATATCACAAAAAATGACGTCACAAAAATAAATGACGTCACAAATATAAATGACGTCACAAAATAACATAACGCAAAAAAATAAATGACGTCAAAAATACATAACGTCACAAAAATAAATGACGACACAAAAATAATTGAGGTCACAAAATACATAACTTCATAAAAAATGACGCCACAAAATACATAACGTCACAAAAATAAATGACGTCACAAAAATAAATAACGTCACAAAATTAAATGACGTCACAAAAATAAATGACGTCACAAAAATAAATGACATCACAAAATACATAACGTCACTAAATAAATAACGTCACAAAAATAAATGACGTCACAAAATACAAAACGTCACTAAATATATGACGTCACAAAATACATAACGTCACAAAAATAAATGACGTCACAAGAATAAATGACGCCACAAAATACATAACGTCACAAAAATAATTGAGGTCAAAAAATACATAACGTCACAAAAATAAATGACGTCACAAAAATACATAACGTCACAAAAATAAATGATGTCACAAAAAATGACGTCACAAAAATAAGTGACGTCACAAATATAAATGACGTCACAAAAATAAATGACGTCACAAAATACATAACGTCACAAAAATAATTGAGGTCAAAAAAACATAACGTCACAAAAATAAATGACGTCACAAAATACATAACGTCACAAAATTAAATGACGTTACAAAAAAATGACGTCACAAAAATAAATGACGGCACAAAAATAATTTAGGTCACAAAATAAATAACGTCACAATAATAAATGACGTCACAAAAAATAATGTCACAAAAATAAATGACGTCACAAAATAAATAACGTCACAAAAACAAATGACGTCAAAAATACCTAACGTCACAAAAATAAATGACGTAACAAAAATTAATGACGTCACAAAAATACATAACGTCAAAAAAATAAATGATATCACAAAAAATGACGTCACAAAAATAAATGACGTCACAAATATAAATGACGTCACAAAATAACATAACGCAAAAAAATAAATGACGTCAAAAATACATAACGTCACAAAAATAAATGACGACACAAAAATAATTGAGGTCACAAAATACATAACTTCATAAAAAATGACGCCACAAAATACATAACGTCACAAAAATAAATGACGTCACAAAAATACATAACGTCACAAAAATAAATGACGTTACAAAAAAATGACGTCACAAAAATAAATGACGGCACAAAAATAATTTAGGTCACAAAATAAATAACGTCACAAAAATAAATGACTTCAAAAAATACATAACGTCACAAAATTAAATGACGTCACAAAATACATAACGTCACAAAAATAAATGACGCCACAAAATACATAACGTCACAAAAATAATTGAGGTCAAAAAATACATAACGTCACAAAAATAAATGACGTCACAAAAATACATAACGTCACAAAAATAAATGATGTCACAAAAAATGACGTCACAAAAATAAGTGACGTCACAAATATAAATGACGTCACAAAAATAAATGACGTCACAAAATACATAACGTCACAAAAATAATTGAGGTCAAAAAAACATAACGTCACAAAAATAAATGACGTCACAAAATACATAACGTCACAAAATTAAATGACGTTACAAAAAAATGACGTCACAAAAATAAATGACGGCACAAAAATAATTTAGGTCACAAAATAAATAACGTCACAATAATAAATGACGTCACAAAAAATAATGTCACAAAAATAAATGACGTCACAAAATAAATAACGTCACAAAAACAAATGACGTCAAAAATACCTAACGTCACAAAAATAAATGACGTAACAAAAATTAATGACGTCACAAAATACATAACGTCACAAAAATAAATGACGTCACATATTAAATAACGTCACAAAAATAAATGGCGTCAAAAAAATAAATGACGTCACAAAAAAACATAACTTCACAAAAATAAATGACGTCACAAAATACATAACGTCACAAAATTAAATAACGTCACAAAATACATAATGTCACAAAAATAAAAGACGTCACCAAATACATAACGTCACAAAAATAAATGATATCACAAAATACATAACGTCACAAAAATAAATGGCGTCACAAAATAAATAACGTCACAAAAATAAATGACGTCACAAAAAAAATGACGTCACAAAAAGAAATGACGTCACAAAATACATAACGTCACAAAAATAAATGACGTCACATATTAAATAACGTCACAAAAATAAATGACGTCAAAAAATACATAACGTCACAAAAATAAATTACTTAACAAAAAATTATGACGTCACAAAATACATAACGTCACAAAATTACATGACGTCACAAAATACATGACGTAAAAAAATAAATGACGTCAAAAATACATAACGTCACAAAAATAAATGACGTCACAAAATACATAACGTCACAAAAAATGACGCCACAAAATACATAACGTCACAAAAATAAATGACGTCACAAAAATACATAACGTCACAAAAATAAATGACGTTACAAAAAAATGACGTCACAAAAATAAATGACGGCACAAAAATAATTTAGGTCACAAAATAAATAACGTCACAAAAATAAATGACGCCACAAAATACATAACGTCACAAAAATAATTGAGGTCAAAAAATACATAACGTCACAAAAATAAATGACGTCACAAAAATACATAACGTCACAAAAATAAATGACGTTACAAAAAAATGACGTCACAAAAATAAATGACGGCACAAAAATAATTTAGGTCACAAAATAAATGACGTCACAAAAAGAAATGACGTCACAAAATACATAACGTCGCAAAAATAAATGACGTCACAAAAATTAATGACGTCACAAAATACATAACGTCACAAAAATAAATGATATCACAAAATACATAACGTCACAAAAATAAATGAAGTCACAAAATAAATAACGTCACAAAAATAAATGACGTCAAAAAAATGAAGTCACAAAAATAAATGACGTAACAAAAATTAAAGACGTCACAAAATAAATAACGTCACAAAATTAAATGACGTCACAAAATAACATAACGCAAAAAAATAAATGACGTCGAAAATACATAACGTCACATAAATAAATGACGACACAAAAATAATTGAGGTCACAAAATACATAACGTCATAAAAAATGACGCCACAAAATACATAACGTCACAAAAATAAATGACGTCACAAAAATAAATAACGTCACAAAATTAAATGACGTCACAAAAATACATAACGTCACAAAAATAAATGTCACAAAAATTTACGTCACAAAAATAAATGACGTCACAAAATACACAACGTCACTAAATAAATGATGTCAGAAAATACGTAACGTCACAATAATAAATGACGTCACAAAATAAATAACTCCAGAAAAATAAATAACGTCAAAAAAAAATGACGTCACAAAATACATAAAGTCGCAAAAATAATTAAGGTCACAAAATACATAACGTCACAAAAATAAATGACGTCACAAAAATACATAACGTCACAAAAATAAATGACGTTACAAAAAAATGACGTCACAAAAATAAATGACGGCACAAAAATAATTTAGGTCACAAAATAAATAACGTCACAAAAATAAATGACTTCAAAAAATACAAAACGTCACAAAATTAAATGACGTCACAAAATACATAACGTCACAAAAATAAATGACGTCAACAAATACATAACGTCACAAAAATAATTGAGGTCACAAAATACATAACGTCACAAAAATAATTGAGGTCACAAAATACATAACGTCACAAAATTAAATGACGTCACAAAATACATATCGTCACAAAAATAATTGAGGTCACAAAATACATAACGTCACAAGAAATGAAGCCACTAAATACATAAGGTCACAAAAATGAATGACATCACAAAATACATAACGTCACAAAAATAAATGACGTCACAAAAATTAATGACGTCACAAAATACATAACGTCACAAAAATAAATGTCGTCACAAAATACATAACGTCACAAAAAATGACGCCACAAAATACATAAGGTCACAAAAATAAATGACATCACAAAATACATAACGTCGCAAAAATAAATGACGTCACAAAAATTAATGACGTCACAAAATACATAACGTCACAAAAATAAATGATATCACAAAATACATAACGTCACAAAAATAAATGAAGTCACAAAATAAATAACCTCACAAAAATAAATGACGTCAAAAAAAATGAAGTCACAAAAATAAATGACGTAACAAAAATTAAAGACGTCACAAAATAAATAACGTCACAAAATTAAATGTCGTCACAAAATAACTTAACGCAAAAAAATAAATGACGTCAAAAATACATAACGTCACAAAAATAAATGACGACACAAAAATAATTGAGGTCACAAAATACATAACGTCATAAAAAATGACGCCACAAAATACATAACGTCACAAAAATAATTGACGTCACAAAAATAAATAACGTCACAAAATTAAATGACGTCACAAAAATAAATGACGTCACAAAAATAAATGACATCACAAAATACACAACGTCACTAAATAAATAACGTCACAAAAATAAATCACGTCACAAAATACAAAACGTCACTAAATATATGACGTCACAAAATACGGAACGTCACAAAAATAAATGACGTCATAAAATAAATAACGTCACAAAAATAAATAACGTCACAAAAATAAATAACGTCACAAAAATAAATAATGTCACAAAATTAAATGACGCCACAAAATACATAACGTCAAAAAATAATTGAGGTCACAAAATACATAACGTCACAAAAATAAATGACGTCACAAAAATACATAACGTCAAAAAAATAAATGATATCACAAAAAATGACGTCACAAAAATAAATGACGTCACAAATATAAATGACGTCACAAAATAACATAACGCAAAAAAATAAATGACGTCAAAAATACATAACGTCACAAAAATAAATGACGACACAAAAATAATTGAGGTCACAAAATACATAACTTCATAAAAAATGACGCCACAAAATACATAACGTCACAAAAATAAATGACGTCACAAAAATAAATAACGTCACAAAATTAAATGACGTCACAAAAATAAATGACGTCACAAAAATAAATGACATCACAAAATACATAACGTCACTAAATAAATAACGTCACAAAAATAAATGACGTCACAAAATACAAAACGTCACTAAATATATGACGTCACAAAATACATAACGTCACAAAAATAAATGACGTCACAAGAATAAATGACGCCACAAAATACATAACGTCACAAAAATAATTGAGGTCAAAAAATACATAACGTCACAAAAATAAATGACGTCACAAAAATACATAACGTCACAAAAATAAATGATGTCACAAAAAATGACGTCACAAAAATAAGTGACGTCACAAATATAAATGACGTCACAAAAATAAATGACGTCACAAAATACATAACGTCACAAAAATAATTGAGGTCAAAAAAACATAACGTCACAAAAATAAATGACGTCACAAAATACATAACGTCACAAAATTAAATGACGTTACAAAAAAATGACGTCACAAAAATAAATGACGGCACAAAAATAATTTAGGTCACAAAATAAATAACGTCACAATAATAAATGACGTCACAAAAAATAATGTCACAAAAATAAATGACGTCACAAAATAAATAACGTCACAAAAACAAATGACGTCAAAAATACCTAACGTCACAAAAATAAATGACGTAACAAAAATTAATGACGTCACAAAAATACATAACGTCAAAAAAATAAATGATATCACAAAAAATGACGTCACAAAAATAAATGACGTCACAAATATAAATGACGTCACAAAATAACATAACGCAAAAAAATAAATGACGTCAAAAATACATAACGTCACAAAAATAAATGACGACACAAAAATAATTGAGGTCACAAAATACATAACTTCATAAAAAATGACGCCACAAAATACATAACGTCACAAAAATAAATGACGTCACAAAAATACATAACGTCACAAAAATAAATGACGTTACAAAAAAATGACGTCACAAAAATAAATGACGGCACAAAAATAATTTAGGTCACAAAATAAATAACGTCACAAAAATAAATGACTTCAAAAAATACATAACGTCACAAAATTAAATGACGTCACAAAATACATAACGTCACAAAAATAAATGACGCCACAAAATACATAACGTCACAAAAATAATTGAGGTCAAAAAATACATAACGTCACAAAAATAAATGACGTCACAAAAATACATAACGTCACAAAAATAAATGATGTCACAAAAAATGACGTCACAAAAATAAGTGACGTCACAAATATAAATGACGTCACAAAAATAAATGACGTCACAAAATACATAACGTCACAAAAATAATTGAGGTCAAAAAAACATAACGTCACAAAAATAAATGACGTCACAAAATACATAACGTCACAAAATTAAATGACGTTACAAAAAAATGACGTCACAAAAATAAATGACGGCACAAAAATAATTTAGGTCACAAAATAAATAACGTCACAATAATAAATGACGTCACAAAAAATAATGTCACAAAAATAAATGACGTCACAAAATAAATAACGTCACAAAAACAAATGACGTCAAAAATACCTAACGTCACAAAAATAAATGACGTAACAAAAATTAATGACGTCACAAAATACATAACGTCACAAAAATAAATGACGTCACATATTAAATAACGTCACAAAAATAAATGACGTCAAAAAAATAAATGACGTCACAAAAAAACATAACTTCACAAAAATAAATGACGTCACAAAATACATAACGTCACAAAATTAAATAACGTCACAAAATACATAATGTCACAAAAATAAAAGACGTCACCAAATACATAACGTCACAAAAATAAATGATATCACAAAATACATAACGTCACAAAAATAAATGGCGTCACAAAATAAATAACGTCACAAAAATAAATGACGTCACAAAAAAAATGACGTCACAAAAAGAAATGACGTCACAAAATACATAACGTCACAAAAATAAATGACGTCACATATTAAATAACGTCACAAAAATAAATGACGTCAAAAAATACATAACGTCACAAAAATAAATTACTTAACAAAAAATTATGACGTCACAAAATACATAACGTCACAAAATTACATGACGTCACAAAATACATGACGTAAAAAAATAAATGACGTCAAAAATACATAACGTCACAAAAATAAATGACGTCACAAAATACATAACGTCACAAAAAATGACGCCACAAAATACATAAGGTCACAAAAATAAATGACATCACAAAATACATAACGTCGCAAAAATAAATGACGTCACAAAAATTAATGACGTCACAAAATACATAACGTCACAAAAATAAATGATATCACAAAATACATAACGTCACAAAAATAAATGAAGTCACAAAATAAATAACGTCACAAAAATAAATGACGTCAAAAAAATGAAGTCACAAAAATAAATGACGTAACAAAAATTAAAGACGTCACAAAATAAATAACGTCACAAAATTAAATGACGTCACAAAATAACATAACGCAAAAAAATAAATGACGTCGAAAATACATAACGTCACATAAATAAATGACGACACAAAAATAATTGAGGTCACAAAATACATAACGTCATAAAAAATGACGCCACAAAATACATAACGTCACAAAAATAAATGACGTCACAAAAATAAATAACGTCACAAAATTAAATGACGTCACAAAAATACATAACGTCACAAAAATAAATGTCACAAAAATTTACGTCACAAAAATAAATGACGTCACAAAATACACAACGTCACTAAATAAATGATGTCAGAAAATACGTAACGTCACAATAATAAATGACGTCACAAAATAAATAACTCCAGAAAAATAAATAACGTCAAAAAAATGACGTCACAAAATACATAAGGTCGCAAAAATAATTAAGGTCACAAAATACATAACGTCACAAAAATAAATGACGTCACAAAAATACATAACGTCACAAAAATAAATGACGTTACAAAAAAATGACGTCACAAAAATAAATGACGGCACAAAAATAATTTAGGTCACAAAATAAATAACGTCACAAAAATAAATGACTTCAAAAAATACATAACGTCACAAAATTAAATGACGTCACAAAATACATAACGTCACAAAAATAAATGACGTCAACAAATACATAACGTCACAAAAATAATTGAGGTCACAAAATACATAACGTCACAAAAATAATTGAGGTCACAAAATACATAACGTCACAAAATTAAATGACGTCACAAAATACATATCGTCACAAAAATAATTGAGGTCACAAAATACATAACGTCACAAGAAATGAAGCCACTAAATACATAAGGTCACAAAAATGAATGACATCACAAAATACATAACGTCACAAAAATAAATGACGTCACAAAAATTAATGACGTCACAAAATACATAACGTCACAAAAATAAATGACGTCACAAAATACATAACGTCACAAAAAATGACGCCACAAAATACATAAGGTCACAAAAATAAATGACATCACAAAATACATAACGTCGCAAAAATAAATGACGTCACAAAAATTAATGACGTCACAAAATACATAACGTCACAAAAATAAATGATATCACAAAATACATAACGTCACAAAAATAAATGAAGTCACAAAATAAATAACCTCACAAAAATAAATGACGTCAAAAAAAATGAAGTCACAAAAATAAATGACGTAACAAAAATTAAAGACGTCACAAAATAAATAACGTCACAAAATTAAATGTCGTCACAAAATAACTTAACGCAAAAAAATAAATGACGTCAAAAATACATAACGTCGCAAAAATAAATGACGACACAAAAATAATTGAGGTCACAAAATACATAACGTCATAAAAAATGACGCCACAAAATACATAACGTCACAAAAATAAATGACGTCACAAAAATAAATAACGTCACAAAATTAAATGACGTCACAAAAATAAATGACGTCACAAAAATAAATGACATCACAAAATACATAACGTCACTAAATAAATAACGTCACAAAAATAAATGACGTCACAAAATACAAAACGTCACTAAATATATGACGTCACAAAATACGGAACGTCACAAAAATAAATGACGTCATAAAATAAATAACGTCACAAAAATAAATAACGTCACAAAAATAAATAACGTCACAAAAATAAATAATGTCACAAAATTAAATGACGCCACAAAATACATAACGTCAAAAAAATAATTGAGGTCACAAAATACATAACGTCACAAAAATAAATGACGTCACAAAAATACATAACGTCAAAAAAATAAATGATATCACAAAAAATGACGTCACAAAAATAAATGACGTCACAAAAATAAATGACGTCACAAAATAACATAACGCAAAAAAATAAATTACGTCAAAAATACATAACGTCACAAAAATAAATGACGACACAAAAATAATTGAGGTCACAAAATACATAACTTCATAAAAAATGACGCCACAAAATACATAACGTCACAAAAATAAATGACGTCACAAAAATAAATAACGTCACAAAATTAAATGACGTCACAAAAATAAATGACGTCACAAAAATAAATGACATCACAAAATACATAACGTCACAAAAATACATAACGTCAAAAAAATAAATGATGTCACAAAAAATGACGTCACAAAAATAAATGACGTCACAAATATAAATGACGTCACAAAAATAAATGACGTCACAAAATACATAAAGTCGCAAAAATAATTAAGGTCACAAAATACATAACGTCACAAAAATAAATGACGTCACAAAAATACATAACGTCACAAAAATAAATGAAGTTACAAAAAAATGACGTCACAAAAATAAATGACGGCACAAAAATAATTTAGGTCACAAAATAAATAACGTCACAAAAAATAAATGACTTCAAAAAATACATAACGTCACAAAATTAAATGACGTCACAAAAAACATAACGTCACAAAAATAAATGACGTCACCAAATACATAACGTCACAAAAATAATTGAGGTCACAAAATACATAACGTCACAAAAATAATTGAGGTCACAAAATACATAACATCACAGAATTAAATGACGTCACAAAATACATATCGTCACAAAAATAATTGAGGTCACAAAATACATAACGTCACAGAAATGACGCCACTAAATACATAAGGTCACAAAAATGAATGACATCACAAAATACATAACGTCACAAAAAAAATTGAGGTCACAAAATACATGACGTCACAAAAATAAATGACGTCACAAAATACATAACGTCATAAAAATAAATGACGTCACAAAATAAATAACGTCACAAAAATGAATGACGTCACACAATAAATAACGTCAGAAAAATAAATAACGTCACAAAATAAATAACGTCACAAAATAAATAACGTCACAAAAATAAATGACGTCACAAAAATACATAACGTCACAAAAATAAATGACGTCACGAAAAAAATGACGTCACAAAAATAAATGACGTCACAAAAGTATTTGAGGTCACAAAATAAATAACGTCACAAAAATAAGTGACTTCACAAAAATAAATGACGTCACAAAAATAAATTACGTCACAAAAATAAATGACGTCACAAAAATAAATGACGTCAAAAAATAAATGACGTCGCAAAATACATAACGTCACTAAATAAATAACGTCACAAAAATAAATGACGTCACATAATACATAACGTCACTAAATATTTGACGTCACAAAATACGTAACGTCACAAAAATAAATGACGTCACAAAATAAATAACGTCAGAAAAATAAATAACGTCACAAAAATAAATAACGTCACAAAAATAAATGACGTCAAAAAATACATGACGTCACAAAAATAAATGACGTAACAAAAATTAATGACGTCACAAAATAAATAACGTCACAAAAATAAATGACGTCACAAAATAATTAACGTCAAAAAATTAAATGACGTCAAAAATACATAACGGTACAAAAATAAATGACGTCACAAAATAGATAACGTCACAAAAATAATTGAGGTCACAAAATACATAACGTCACAAAAATAAATGACGTCAAAAAAACTTGAAGTCACGAAAATAAATGACGTAACAAAAATTAAAGACGTCACAAAATAAATAACGTCACAAAATTATATGACGTCACAAAATACATAACGTCACTAAATATATGACGTCACAAAATATGTAACGTCACAAAAATAAATGACGTCATAAAATAAATAACGTCACAAAAATCAATAACGTCACAAAAATAAATGACGCCACAAAATACATAACGTCACAAAAATAATTGAGGTCACAAAATACATAACGTCACAAAAATAAATGACGTCACAAGAATAAATGACGCCACAAAATACATAACGTCACAAAAATTAATTGAGGTCAAAAAATACATAACGTCACAAAAATAAATGACGTCACAAAAATACATAACGTCACAAAAATAAATGATGTCACAAAAAATGACGTCACAAAAATAAGTGACGTCACAAATATAAATGACGTCACAAAAATAAATGACGTCACAAAAATAAATGACGTCACAAAAAAACATAACGTCACAAAAATAAATGACGTCAAAAAATACATAACGTCACAAAATTAAATGACGTTACAAAAAAATGACGTCACAAAAATAAATGACGGCACAAAAATAATTTAGGTCACAAAATAAATAACGTCACAATAATAAATGACGTCACAAAAAATAATGTCACAAAAATAAATGACGTCACAAAATAAATAACGTCACAAAAACAAATGACGTCAAAAATACTTAACGTCACAAAAATAAATGACGTAACAAAAATTAATGACGTCACAAAATACATAACGTCACAAAAATAAATGACGTCACATATTAAATAACGTCACAAAAATAAATGACGTCAAAAAAATAAATGACGTCACAAAAAAACATAACGTCACAAAAATAAATGACGTCACAAAATACATAACGTCACAAAATTAAATAACGTCACAAAATACATAATGTCACAAAAATAAAAGACGTCACCAAATACATAACGTCACAAAAATAAATGATATCACAAAATACATAACGTCACAAAAATAAATGGCGTCACAAAATAAATAACGTCACAAAAATAAATGACGTCACATATTAAATAACGTCACAAAAATAAATGACGTCAAAAAATACATAACGTCACAAAAATAAATTACTTAACAAAAAATTATGACGTCACAAAATACATAACGTCACAAAATTACATGACGTCACAAAATACATGACGTAAAAAAATAAATGACGTCAAAAATACATAACGTCACAAAAATAAATGACGTCACAAAATACATAACGTCACAAAAAATGACGCCACAAAATACATAAGGTCACAAAAATAAATGACATCACAAAATACATAACGTCGCAAAAATAAATGACGTCACAAAAATTAATGACGTCACAAAATACATAACGTCACAAAAATAAATGATATCACAAAATACATAACGTCACAAAAATAAATGAAGTCACAAAATAAATAACGTCACAAAAATAAATGACGTCAAAAAAATGAAGTCACAAAAATAAATGACGTAACAAAAATTAAAGACGTCACAAAATAAATAACGTCACAAAATTAAATGACGTCACAAAATAACATAACGCAAAAAAATAAATGACGTCGAAAATACATAACGTCACATAAATAAATGACGACACAAAAATAATTGAGGTCACAAAATACATAACGTCATAAAAAATGACGCCACAAAATACATAACGTCACAAAAATAAATGACGTCACAAAAATAAATAACGTCACAAAATTAAATGACGTCACAAAAATACATAACGTCACAAAAATAAATGTCACAAAAATTTACGTCACAAAAATAAATGACGTCACAAAATACACAACGTCACTAAATAAATGATGTCAGAAAATACGTAACGTCACAATAATAAATGACGTCACAAAATAAATAACTCCAGAAAAATAAATAACGTCAAAAAAAAATGACGTCACAAAATACATAAAGTCGCAAAAATAATTAAGGTCACAAAATACATAACGTCACAAAAATAAATGACGTCACAAAAATACATAACGTCACAAAAATAAATGACGTTACAAAAAAATGACGTCACAAAAATAAATGACGGCACAAAAATAATTTAGGTCACAAAATAAATAACGTCACAAAAATAAATGACTTCAAAAAATACAAAACGTCACAAAATTAAATGACGTCACAAAATACATAACGTCACAAAAATAAATGACGTCAACAAATACATAACGTCACAAAAATAATTGAGGTCACAAAATACATAACGTCACAAAAATAATTGAGGTCACAAAATACATAACGTCACAAAATTAAATGACGTCACAAAATACATATCGTCACAAAAATAATTGAGGTCACAAAATACATAACGTCACAAGAAATGAAGCCACTAAATACATAAGGTCACAAAAATGAATGACATCACAAAATACATAACGTCACAAAAATAAATGACGTCACAAAAATTAATGACGTCACAAAATACATAACGTCACAAAAATAAATGTCGTCACAAAATACATAACGTCACAAAAAATGACGCCACAAAATACATAAGGTCACAAAAATAAATGACATCACAAAATACATAACGTCGCAAAAATAAATGACGTCACAAAAATTAATGACGTCACAAAATACATAACGTCACAAAAATAAATGATATCACAAAATACATAACGTCACAAAAATAAATGAAGTCACAAAATAAATAACCTCACAAAAATAAATGACGTCAAAAAAAATGAAGTCACAAAAATAAATGACGTAACAAAAATTAAAGACGTCACAAAATAAATAACGTCACAAAATTAAATGTCGTCACAAAATAACTTAAGGCAAAAAAATAAATGACGTCAAAAATACATAACGTCACAAAAATAAATGACGACACAAAAATAATTGAGGTCACAAAATACATAACGTCATAAAAAATGACGCCACAAAATACATAACGTCACAAAAATAAATGACGTCACAAAAATAAATAACGTCACAAAATTAAATGACGTCACAAAAATAAATGACGTCACAAAAATAAATGACATCACAAAATACACAACGTCACTAAATAAATAACGTCACAAAAATAAATCACGTCACAAAATACAAAACGTCACTAAATATATGACGTCACAAAATACGGAACGTCACAAAAATAAATGACGTCATAAAATAAATAACGTCACAAAAATAAATAACGTCACAAAAATAAATAACGTCACAAAAATAAATAATGTCACAAAATTAAATGACGCCACAAAATACATAACGTCAAAAAATAATTGAGGTCACAAAATACATAACGTCACAAAAATAAATGACGTCACAAAAATACATAACGTCAAAAAAATAAATGATATCACAAAAAATGACGTCACAAAAATAAATGACGTCACAAATATAAATGACGTCACAAAATAACATAACGCAAAAAAATAAATGACGTCAAAAATACATAACGTCACAAAAATAAATGACGACACAAAAATAATTGAGGTCACAAAATACATAACTTCATAAAAAATGACGCCACAAAATACATAACGTCACAAAAATAAATGACGTCACAAAAATAAATAACGTCACAAAATTAAATGACGTCACAAAAATAAATGACGTCACAAAAATAAATGACATCACAAAATACATAACGTCACTAAATAAATAACGTCACAAAAATAAATGACGTCACAAAATACAAAACGTCACTAAATATATGACGTCACAAAATACATAACGTCACAAAAATAAATGACGTCACAAGAATAAATGACGCCACAAAATACATAACGTCACAAAAATAATTGAGGTCAAAAAATACATAACGTCACAAAAATAAATGACGTCACAAAAATACATAACGTCACAAAAATAAATGATGTCACAAAAAATGACGTCACAAAAATAAGTGACGTCACAAATATAAATGACGTCACAAAAATAAATGACGTCACAAAATACATAACGTCACAAAAATAATTGAGGTCAAAAAAACATAACGTCACAAAAATAAATGACGTCACAAAATACATAACGTCACAAAATTAAATGACGTTACAAAAAAATGACGTCACAAAAATAAATGACGGCACAAAAATAATTTAGGTCACAAAATAAATAACGTCACAATAATAAATGACGTCACAAAAAATAATGTCACAAAAATAAATGACGTCACAAAATAAATAACGTCACAAAAACAAATGACGTCAAAAATACCTAACGTCACAAAAATAAATGACGTAACAAAAATTAATGACGTCACAAAATACATAACGTCACAAAAATAAATGACGTCACATATTAAATAACGTCACAAAAATAAATGACGTCAAAAAAATAAATGACGTCACAAAAAAACATAACTTCACAAAAATAAATGACGTCACAAAATACATAACGTCACAAAATTAAATAACGTCACAAAATACATAATGTCACAAAAATAAAAGACGTCACCAAATACATAACGTCACAAAAATAAATGATATCACAAAATACATAACGTCACAAAAATAAATGGCGTCACAAAATAAATAACGTCACAAAAATAAATGACGTCACAAAAAAAATGACGTCACAAAAAGAAATGACGTCACAAAATACATAACGTCACAAAAATAAATGACGTCACATATTAAATAACGTCACAAAAATAAATGACGTCAAAAAATACATAACGTCACAAAAATAAATTACTTAACAAAAAATTATGACGTCACAAAATACATAACGTCACAAAATTACATGACGTCACAAAATACATGACGTAAAAAAATAAATGACGTCAAAAATACATAACGTCACAAAAATAAATGACGTCACAAAATACATAACGTCACAAAAAATGACGCCACAAAATACATAAGGTCACAAAAATAAATGACATCACAAAATACATAACGTCGCAAAAATAAATGACGTCACAAAAATTAATGACGTCACAAAATACATAACGTCACAAAAATAAATGATATCACAAAATACATAACGTCACAAAAATAAATGAAGTCACAAAATAAATAACGTCACAAAAATAAATGACGTCAAAAAATGAAGTCACAAAAATAAATGACGTAACAAAAATTAAAGACGTCACAAAATAAATAACGTCACAAAATTAAATGACGTCACAAAATAACATAACGCAAAAAAATAAATGACGTCGAAAATACATAACGTCACATAAATAAATGACGACACAAAAATAATTGAGGTCACAAAATACATAACGTCATAAAAAATGACGCCACAAAATACATAACGTCACAAAAATAAATGACGTCACAAAAATAAATAACGTCACAAAATTAAATGACGTCACAAAAATACATAACGTCACAAAAATAAATGTCACAAAAATTTACGTCACAAAAATAAATGACGTCACAAAATACACAACGTCACTAAATAAATGATGTCAGAAAATACGTAACGTCACAATAATAAATGACGTCACAAAATAAATAACTCCAGAAAAATAAATAACGTCAAAAAAAATGACGTCACAAAATACATAAGGTCGCAAAAATAATTAAGGTCACAAAATACATAACGTCACAAAAATAAATGACGTCACAAAAATACATAACGTCACAAAAATAAATGACGTTACAAAAAAATGACGTCACAAAAATAAATGACGGCACAAAAATAATTTAGGTCACAAAATAAATAACGTCACAAAAATAAATGACTTCAAAAAATACATAACGTCACAAAATTAAATGACGTCACAAAATACATAACGTCACAAAAATAAATGACGTCAACAAATACATAACGTCACAAAAATAATTGAGGTCACAAAATACATAACGTCACAAAAATAATTGAGGTCACAAAATACACAACGTCACAAAATTAAATGACGTCACAAAATACATATCGTCACAAAAATAATTGAGGTCACAAAATACATAACGTCACAAGAAATGAAGCCACTAAATACATAAGGTCACAAAAATGAATGACATCACAAAATACATAACGTCACAAAAATAAATGACGTCACAAAAATTAATGACGTCACAAAATACATAACGTCACAAAAATAAATGACGTCACATAATACATAACGTCACAAAAAATGACGCCACAAAATACATAAGGTCACAAAAATAAATGACATCACAAAATACATAACGTCGCAAAAATAAATGACGTCACAAAAATTAATGACGTCACAAAATACATAACGTCACAAAAATAAATGATATCACAAAATACATAACGTCACAAAAATAAATGAAGTCACAAAATAAATAACCTCACAAAAATAAATGACGTAACAAAAATTAAAGACGTCACAAAATAAATAACGTCACAAAATTAAATGTCGTCACAAAATAACTTAACGCAAAAAAATAAATGACGTCAAAAATACATAACGTCGCAAAAATAAATGACGACACAAAAATAATTGAGGTCACAAAATACATAACGTCATAAAAAATGACGCCACAAAATACATAACGTCACAAAAATAAATGACGTCACAAAAATAAATAACGTCACAAAATTAAATGACGTCACAAAAATAAATGACGTCACAAAAATAAATGACATCACAAAATACATAACGTCACTAAATAAATAACGTCACAAAAATAAATGACGTCACAAAATACAAAACGTCACTAAATATATGACGTCACAAAATACGGAACGTCACAAAAATAAATGACGTCATAAAATAAATAACGTCACAAAAATAAATAACGTCACAAAAATAAATAACGTCACAAAAATAAATAATGTCACAAAATTAAATGACGCCACAAAATACATAACGTCAAAAAAATAATTGAGGTCACAAAATACATAACGTCACAAAAATAAATGACGTCACAAAAATACATAACGTCAAAAAAATAAATGATATCACAAAAAATGACGTCACAAAAATAAATGACGTCACAAAAATAAATGACGTCACAAAATAACATAACGCAAAAAAATAAATGACGTCAAAAATACATAACGTCACAAAAATAAATGACGACACAAAAATAATTGAGGTCACAAAATACATAACTTCATAAAAAATGACGCCACAAAATACATAACGTCACAAAAATAAATGACGTCACAAAAATAAATAACGTCACAAAATTAAATGACGTCACAAAAATAAATGACGTCACAAAAATAAATGACATCACAAAATACATAACGTCACAAAAATACATAACGTCAAAAAAATAAATGATGTCACAAAAAATGACGTCATAAAAATAAATGACGTCACAAATATAAATGACGTCACAAAAATAAATGACGTCACAAAAATAAATGACGTCGAAAAATACATAACGTCACAAAATACATAACGTCACAAAAATAAATGACGTCAAAAATACATAACGTCACAAAAATAAATGACGTCACAAAATAGATAACGTCACAAAAATAATTGAGGTCACAAAATACATAACGTCACAAAAAATGACGCCACAAAATACATGAGGTCACAAAAATAAATGACATCACAAAATACATAACATCACTAAAATAAATGACGTCACAAAAAATAAATGACGTCACAAAATACATAACGTCACAAAAATAAATGATATCACAAAATACATAACGTCACAAAAATAAATGACGTCACAAAATAAATAACGTCACAAAAATAAATGACGTCAAAAAAACTTGAAGTCACAAAAATATATGACGTAACAAAAATTAAAGACGTCACAAAATAAATAACGTCACAAAATTATATGACGTCACAATTTACATAACGTCACTAAATATATGACGTCACAAAATATGTAACGTCACAAAAATAAATGACGTCATAAAATAAATAACGTCACAAAAACAAATAACGTCACAAAAATAAATGACGTCACAAAATACATAACGTCACAAAAATAATTGAGGTCACAAAATACATAATGTCACAAAAATAAATGACGTCATAAAATAAAAAACGTCACAAAAATAAATAACGTCACAAAAATAAATGACGCCACAAAATACATAACGTCACAAAAATAATTGAGGTCACAAAATACATAACGTCATAACAAATAACGTCACAATAATAAATGACGTCACAAAAAATAATGTCACAAAAATAAATGACGTCACAAAATAAATAACGTCACAAAAATAAATAACGTCACAAAAATAAATGACGCCACAAAATACATAACGTCACAAAAATAATTGAGGTCACAAAATACATAATGTCACAAAAATAAATAACGTCATAAAATAAAAAACGTCACAAAAATAAATGACGCCACAAAATACATAACGTCACAAAAATAATTGAGGTCACAAAATACATAACGTCACAAAAATAAATGACGTCACAAGAATAAATGACGCCACAAAATACATAACGTCACAAAAATAATTGAGGTCACAAAATACATAACGTCACAAAAATAAATGACGTCACAAAAATACATAACGTCAAAAAAATAAATGATATCACAAAAAATGACGTCACAAAAATAAATGACGTCACAAAAATAAATGACGTCACAAAATAACATAACGCAAAAAAATAAATGACGTCAAAAATACATAACGTCACAAAAATAAATGACGACACAAAAATAATTGAGGTCACAAAATACATAACTTCATAAAAAATGACGCCACAAAATACATAACGTCACAAAAATAAATGACGTCACAAAAATAAATAACGTCACAAAATTAAATGACGTCACAAAAATAAATGACGTCACAAAAATAAATGACATCACAAAATACATAACGTCACAAAAATACATAACGTCAAAAAAATAAATGATGTCACAAAAAATGACGTCATAAAAATAAATGACGTCACAAATATAAATGACGTCACAAAAATAAATGACGTCACAAAAATAAATGACGTCGAAAAATACATAACGTCACAAAATACATAACGTCACAAAAATAAATGACGTCAAAAATACATAACGTCACAAAAATAAATGACGTCACAAAATAGATAACGTCACAAAAATAATTGAGGTCACAAAATACATAACGTCACAAAAAATGACGCCACAAAATACATGAGGTCACAAAAATAAATGACATCACAAAATACATAACATCACTAAAATAAATGACGTCACAAAAAATAAATGACGTCACAAAATACATAACGTCACAAAAATAAATGATATCACAAAATACATAACGTCACAAAAATAAATGACGTCACAAAATAAATAACGTCACAAAAATAAATGACGTCAAAAAAACTTGAAGTCACAAAAATATATGACGTAACAAAAATTAAAGACGTCACAAAATAAATAACGTCACAAAATTATATGACGTCACAATTTACATAACGTCACTAAATATATGACGTCACAAAATATGTAACGTCACAAAAATAAATGACGTCATAAAATAAATAACGTCACAAAAACAAATAACGTCACAAAAATAAATGACGTCACAAAATACATAACGTCACAAAAATAATTGAGGTCACAAAATACATAATGTCACAAAAATAAATGACGTCATAAAATAAAAAACGTCACAAAAATAAATAACGTCACAAAAATAAATGACGCCACAAAATACATAACGTCACAAAAATAATTGAGGTCACAAAATACATAACGTCATAACAAATAACGTCACAATAATAAATGACGTCACAAAAAATAATGTCACAAAAATAAATGACGTCACAAAATAAATAACGTCACAAAAATAAATAACGTCACAAAAATAAATGACGCCACAAAATACATAACGTCACAAAAATAATTGAGGTCACAAAATACATAATGTCACAAAAATAAATAACGTCATAAAATAAAAAACGTCACAAAAATAAATGACGCCACAAAATACATAACGTCACAAAAATAATTGAGGTCACAAAATACATAACGTCACAAAAATAAATGACGTCACAAGAATAAATGACGCCACAAAATACATAACGTCACAAAAATAATTGAGGTCACAAAATACATAACGTCACAAAAATAAATGACGTCACAAAAATACATAACGTCACAAAAATAAATGATGTCACAAAAAATGACGTCACAAAAATAAATGACGTCACAAATATAAATGACGTCACAAAAATAAATGACGTCACAAAAATAATTTAGGTCACAAAATAAATAACGTCACAAAAATAAATGACTTCAAAAAATACATAACGTCACAAAATTAAATGACGTCACAAAATACATAACGTCACAAAAATAAATGACGTCAACAAATACATAACGTCACAAAAATAATTGAGGTCACAAAATACATAACGTCACAAAAATAATTGAGGTCACAAAATACATAACGTCACAAAATTATATGACGTCACAAAATACATATCGTCACAAAAATAATTGAGGTCACAAAATACATAACGTCACAAGAAATGAAGCCACTAAATACATAAGGTCACAAAAATGAATGACATCACAAAATACATAACGTCACAAAAATAAATGAGGTCACAAAAATTAATGACGTCAGAAAATACATAACGTCACAAAAATAAATGACGTCACAAAATACATAACGTCACAAAAAATGACGCCACAAAATACATAAGGTCACAAAAATAAATGACATCACAAAATACATAACGTAGCAAAAATAAATGACGTCACAAAAATTAATGACGTCACAAAATACATAACGTCACAAAAATAAATGATATCACAAAATACATAACGTCACAAAAATAAATGAAGTCACAAAATAAATAACGTCACAAAAATAAATGACGTCAAAAAAAATGAAGTCACAAAAATAAATGACGTAACAAAAATTAAAGACGTCACAAAATAAATAACGTCACAAAATTAAATGACGTCACAAAATAAATAACGTCACAAAATAAATAACGTCACAAAATTAAATGACGTCACAAAATAACATAACGCAAAAAAATAAATGACGTCAAAAATACATAACGTCACAAAATACATAACGTCACAAAAAATGACGCCACAAAATACATAAGGTCACAAAAATAAATGACATCACAAAATACATAACGTCACAAAAATAAATGACGTCACAAAAATTAATGACGTCACAAAATACATAACGTCACAAAAATAAATGATATCACAAAATACATAAGGTCACAAAAATGAATGACATCACAAAATACATAACGTCACAAAATAAATAACGTCACAAAATTAAATGACGTCACAAAATAACATAACGCAAAAAAATAAATGACGTCAAAAATACATAACGTCACAAAATACATAACGTCACAAAAATAAATGACGACACAAAAATAATTGAGGTCACAAAATACATAACGTCGCAAAAATAAATGATTTCACAAAAATTAATGACGTCACAAAATACATAACGTCACAAAAATAAATGATATCACAAAATACATAAGGTCACAAAAATGAATGACATCACAAAATACATAACGTCACAAAATAAATAACGTCACAAAATTAAATGACGTCACAAAATAACATAACGCAAAAAAATAAATGACGTCAAAAATACATAACGTCACAAAATACATAACGTCACAAAAAATGACGCCACAAAATACATAAGGTCACAAAAATAAATGACATCACAAAATACATAACGTCGCAAAAATAAATGACGTCACAAAAATTAATGACGTCACAAAATACATAACGTCACAAAAATAAATGATATCACAAAATACATAACGTCACAAAATTAAATGACGTCACAAAATACATAACGTAAAAAAATAAATGACGTCAAAAATACATAACGTCACAAAAATAAATGACGACACAAAAATAATTGAGGTCACAAAATACATAACGTCATAAAAAATGACGCCACAAAATACATAACGTCACAAAAATAAATGACGTCACAAAAATAAATAACGTCACAAAATTAAATGACGTCACAAAAATATATAACGTCACAAAAATAAATGTCACAAAAATTTACGTCACAAAAATAAATGACGTCACAAAATACACAACGTCACTAAATAAATGATGTCAGAAAATACGTAACGTCACAATAATAAATGACGTCAGAAAATAAATAACTCCAGAAAAATAAATAACGTCAAAAAAATTAATGACGTCAAAAAATACATAAAGTCGCAAAAATAATTAAGGTCACAAAATACATAACGTCACAAAAATAAATGACGTCACAAAAATACATAACGTCACAAAAATAAATGACGTTACAAAAAAATGACGTCACAAAAATAAATGACGGCACAAAAATAATTTAGGTCACAAAATAAATAAAGTCACAAAAATAAATGACTTCAAAAAATACATAACGTCACAAAATTAAATGACGTCACAAAATACATATCGTCACAAAAATAAATGACGTCACCAAATACATAACGTCACAAAAATAATTGAGGTCACAAAATACATAACGTCACAAAAATAATTTAGGTCACAAAATAAATAACGTCACAAAAATAAATGACTTCAAAAAATACATAACGTCACAAAATTAAATGACGTCACAAAATACATAACGTCACAAAAATAAATGACGTCACCAAATACATAACGTCACAAAATTAAATGACGTCACAAAATACATATCGTCACAAAAATAATTGAGGTCACAAAATACATAAGGTCACAAGAAATGACGCCACTAAATACATAAGGTCACAAAAATGAATGACATCACAAAATACATAACGTCACAAAAATAAATGATGTCACAAAAATTAATGACGTCACAAAATACATAACGTCACAAAAATAAATGACGTCACAAAATACATAACGTCACAAAAAATGACGCCACAAAATACATAAGGTCACAAAAATAAATGACATCACAAAATACATAACGTCGCAAAAATAAATGACGTCACAAAAATTAATGACGTCACAAAATACATAACGTCACAAAAATAAATGATATCACAAAATACATAACGTCACAAAAATAAATGAAGTCACAAAATAAATAACGTCACAAAAATAAATGACGTCAAAAAAAATGAAGTCACAAAAATAAATGACGTAACAAATATTAAAGACGTCACAAAATAAATAACGTCACAAAATTAAATGACGTCACAAAATAACATAACGCAAAAAAATAAATGACGTCAAAAATACGTAACGTCACAAAAATAAATAACGACACAAAAATAATTGAGGTCACAAAATACATAACGTCATAAAAAATGACGCCACAAAATACATAACGTCACAAAAATAAATGACGTCACAAAAATAAATAACGTCACAAAATTAAATGACGTCACAAAAATAAATGACGTCACAAAAATAAATGACATCACAAAATACATAACGTCACTAAATAAATAACGTCACAAAAATAAATGACGTCACAAAATACAAAACGTCACTAAATATATGACGTCACAAAATTAGGAACGTCACAAAAATAAATGACGTCATAAAATAAATAACGTCACAAAAATAAATAACGTCACTAAAATAAATAATGTCACAAAATTAAATGACGCCACAAAATACATAACGTCAAAAAAAAATTAAGGTCACAAAATACATAACGTCACAAAAATAAATGACGTCACAAAAATACATAACGTCAAAAAAATAAATGATGTCACAAAAAATGACGTCACAAAAATAAATGACGTCACAAATATAAATGACGTCACAAAATAACATAACGCAAAAAAATAAATGACGTCAAAAATACATAACGTCACAAAAATAAATGACGACACAAAAATAATTGAGGTCACAAAATACATAACGTCATAAAAAATGACGCCACAAAATACATAACGTCACAAAAATAAATGACGTCACAAAAATAAATAACGTCACAAAATTAAATGACGTCACAAAAATAAATGACGTCACAAAAATAAATGACATCACAAAATACATAACGTCACTAAATAAATAACGTCACAAAAATAAATGACGTCACAAAATACATAACGTCATAAAAAATGACGCCACAAAATACATAACGGCACAAAAATAAATGACGTCACAAAAAAAATAACGTCACAAAATTAAATGACGTCACAAAAATAAATGACGTCACAAAAATAAATGACATCACAAAATACACAACGTCACTAAATAAATGATGTCAGAAAATACGTAACGTCACAATAATAAATGACGTCACAAAATAAATAACTCCAGAAAAATAAATAACGTCAAAAAAATAAATGACGTCACAAAATACATAAAGTCGCAAAAATAATTAAGATCACAAAATACATAACGTCACAAAAATAAATGACGTCACAAAAATACATAACGTCACAAAAATAAATGACGTTACAAAAAATGACGTCACAAAAATAAATGACGGCACAAAAATAATTTAGGTCACAAAATAAATAACGTCACAAAAATAAATTACTTCAAAAAATACATAACGTCACAAAATTAAATGACGTCACAAAATACATAACGTCACAAAAATAAATGACGTCACCAAATACATAACGTCACAAAAATAATTGAGGTCACAAAATACATAACGTCACAAAAATAATTGAGGTCACAAAATACATAACGTCACAAAATTAAATGACGTCACAAAATACATAAGGTCACAAAAATAAATGACATCACAAAATACATAACGTCGCAAAAATAAATGACGTCACAAAAATTAATGACGCCACTAAATACATAAGGTCACAAAAATGAATGACATCACAAAATACATAACGTCACAAAAATAATTGAGGTCACAAAATACATGACGTCACAAAAATAAATGACGTCACAAAATACATAACGTCATAAAAATAAATGACGTCACAAAATAAATAACGTCACAAAAATAAATGACGTCACACAATAAATAACGTCAGAAAAATAAATAACGTCACAAAATAAATAACGTCACAAAATAAATAACGTCACAAAAATAAATGACGTCACAAAAATAAATAACGTCACAAAAATAAAAGACGTCACGAAAAAAATGACGTCACAAAAATAAATGACGTCACAAAAATCATTGAGGTCACAAAATAAATAACGTCACAAAAATAAGTGACTTCACAAAAATAAATGACGTCACAAAAATAAATAACGTCACAAAAATAAATGACGTCACAAAAATAAATGACGTCAAAAAATAAATGACGTCGCAAAATACATAACGTCACTAAATAAATAACGTCACAAAAATAAATGACGTGAAAAAATACATAACGTCACAAAAATAAATGACGTAACAAAAATTAATGACGTCACAAAATAAATAACGTCACAAAAATAAATGACGTCACAAAATAATTAACGTCACAAAATTAAATGACGTCACAAAATACATAACGTCACAAAAATAAATGACGTCACAAAATAAATAACGTCACAAAAATAAATGACGTCACACAATAAATAACGTCAGAAAAATAAATAACGTCACAAAATAAATAACGTCACAAAATAAATAACGTCACAAAAATAAATGACGTCAAAAAATAGATAACGTCACAAAAATAATTGAGGTCACAAAATACATAACGTCACAAAAAATGACGCCACAAAATACATAAGGTCACAAAAATAAATGACATCACAAAATACATAACATCGCAAAAATAAATGACGTCACAAAAAATAAATGACGTCACAAAATACATAACGTCACAAAAATAAATGATATCACAAAATACATAACGTCACAAAAATAAATGACGTCACAAAATAAATAACGTCACAAAAATAAATGACGTCAAAAAAACTTGAAGTCACAAAAATAAATGACGTAACAAAAATTAGAGACGTCACAAAATAAATAACGTCACAAAATTATATGACGTCACAAAATACATAACGTCACTAAATATATGACGTCACAAAATATGTAACGTCACAAAAATAAATGACGTCATAAAATAAATAACGTCACAAAAATAAATAACGTCACAAAAATAAATGACGCCACAAAATACATAACGTCACAAAAATAATTGAGGTCACAAAATACATAACGTCACAAAAATAAATGACGTCATAAAATAAAAAACGTCACAAAAATAAATAACGTCACAAAAATAAATGACGCCACAAAATACATAACGTCACAAAATTAATTGAGGTCACAAAATACATAATGTCACAAAAATAAATGACGTCATAAAATAAAAAACGTCACAAAAATAAATAACGTCACAAAAATAAATGACGCCACAAAATACATAACGTCACAAAAATAATTGAGGTCACAAAATACATAACGTCACAAAAGTAAATGACGTCACAAGAATAAATGACGCCACAAAATACATAACGTCACAAAAATAATTGAGGTCACAAAATACATAACGTCACAAAAATAAATGACGTCACAAAAACACATAACGTCACAAAAATAAATGATGTCACAAAAATAAATGGCGTCACAAAAAACATAACGTCACAAAAATAAATGACGTCATAAAATAAAAAACGTCACAAAAATAAATAACGTCACAAAAATAAATGACGCCACAAAATACATAACGTCACAAAAATAATTGAGGTCACAAAATACATAACGTCACAAAATTAAATAACGTTACAAAAAAATGACGTCACAAAAATAAAAGACGGCACAAAAAAAATTTAGGTCACAAAATAAATAACGTCACAAAAAAACATAACGTCACAAAAATAATTGAGGTCACAAAATACATAACGTCACAAAAATAAATAACGTCACATATTAAATAACGTCACAAAAATAAATGACGTCACAAATATAAATGACGTCACAAAAATAAATGACGTCACAAAAATAAATGACGTCACAAAAATAAATGACGTCACAAAAAAACATAACGTCACAAAAATAATTGAGGTCACAAAATACATAACGTCACAAAATTAAATGACGTCACAAAATACATAACGTCACAAAAATAAATAACGTCACATATTAAATAACGTCACAAAAATAAATGACGTCACAAATATAAATGACGTCACAAAAATAAATGACGTCACAAAAATAAATGACGTCACAAAAATAAATGACGTCACAAAAAAACATAACGTCACAAAAATAAATGACGTCACAAAATACATAACGTCACAAAATTAAATGACGTCACAAAATACATAACGTAAAAAATAAATGACGTCAAAAATACATAACGTCACAAAAATAAATGACGACACAAAAATAATTGAGGTCACAAAATACATAACGTCATAAAAAATGACGCCACAAAATACATAACGTCACAAAAATAAATGACGTCACAAAAATAAATAACGTCACAAAATTAAATGACGTCACAAAAATATATAACGTCACAAAAATAAATGTCACAAAAATTTACGTCACAAAAATAAATGACGTCACAAAATACACAACGTCACTAAATAAATGATGTCAGAAAATACGTAACGTCACAATAATAAATGACGTCACAAAATAAATAACTCCAGAAAAATAAATAACGTCAAAAAAATAAATGACGTCACAAAATACATAAAGTCGCAAAAATAATTAAGGTCACAAAATACATAACGTCACAAAAATAAAATGACGTCACAAAAATACATAACGTCACAAAAATAAATGACGTTACAAAAAAATGACGTCACAAAAATAAATGACGGCACAAAAATAATTTAGGTCACAAAATAAATAAGTCACAAAAATAAATGACTTCAAAAAATACATAACGTCACAAAATTAAATGACGTCACAAAATACATATCGTCACAAAAATAAATGACGTCACCAAATACATAACGTCACAAAAATAATTGAGGTCACAAAATACATAACGTCACAAAAATAATTTAGGTCACAAAATAAATAACGTCACAAAAATAAATGACGTCAAAAAAAATGAAGTCACAAAAATAAATGACGTAACAAAAATTAAAGACGTCACAAAATAAATAACGTCACAAAATTAAATGACGTCACAAAATAACATAACGCAAAAAAATAAATGACGTCAAAAATACATAACGTCACAAAAATAAATGACGACACAAAAATAATTGAGGTCACAAAATACATAACGTCATAAAAAATGACGCCACAAAATACATAACGTCACAAAAATAAATGACGTCACAAAAATAAATAACGTCACAAAATTAAATGACGTCACAAAAATAAATGACGTCACAAAAATAAATGACATCACAAAATACATAACGTCACTAAATAAATAACGTCACAAAAATAAATGACGTCACAAAATACAAAACGTCACTAAATATATGACGTCACAAAATTAGGAACGTCACAAAAATAAATGACGTCATAAAATAAATAACGTCACAAAAATAAATAACGTCACTAAAATAAATAATGTCACAAAATTAAATGACGCCACAAAATACATAACGTCAAAAAAATAATTGAGGTCACAAAATACATAACGTCACAAAAATAAATGACGTCACAAAAATACATAACGTCAAAAAAATAAATGATGTCACAAAAAATGACGTCACAAAAATAAATGACGTCACAAATATAAATGACGTCACAAAATAACATAACGCAAAAAAATAAATGACGTCAAAAATACATAACGTCACAAAAATAAATGACGACACAAAAATAATTCAGGTCACAAAATACATAACGTCATAAAAAATGACGCCACAAAATACATAACGTCACAAAAATAAATGACGTCACAAAAATAAATAACGTCACAAAATTAAATGACGTCACAAAAATAAATGACGTCACAAAAATAAATGACATCACAAAATACATAACGTCACTAAATAAATAACGTCACAAAAATAAATGACGTCACAAAATACATAACGTCATAAAAAATGACGCCACAAAATACATAACGTCACAAAAATAAATGACGTCACAAAAAAAAATAACGTCACAAAATTAAATGACGTCACAAAAATAAATGACGTCACAAAAATAAATGACATCACAAAATACACAACGTCACTAAATAAATGATGTCAGAAAATACGTAACGTCACAATAATAAATGACGTCACAAAATAAATAACTCCAGAAAAATAAATAACGTCAAAAAAATAAATGACGTCACAAAATACATAAAGTCGCAAAAATAATTAAGATCACAAAATACATAACGTCACAAAAATAAATGACGTCACAAAAATACATAACGTCACAAAAATAAATGACGTTACAAAAAATGACGTCACAAAAATAAATGACGGCACAAAAATAATTTAGGTCACAAAATAAATAACGTCACAAAAATAAATGACTTCAAAAAATACATAACGTCACAAAATTAAATGACGTCACAAAATACATAACGTCACAAAAATAAATGACGCCACCAAATACATAACGTCACAAAAATAATTGAGGTCACAAAATACATAACGTCACAAAAATAATTGAGGTCACAAAATACATAACGTCACAAAATTAAATGACGTCACAAAATACATAAGGTCACAAAAATAAATGACATCACAAAATACATAACGTCGCAAAAATAAATGACGTCACAAAAATTAATGACGCCACTAAATACATAAGGTCACAAAAATGAATGACATCACAAAATACATAACGTCACAAAAATAATTGAGGTCACAAAATACATGACGTCACAAAAATAAATGACGTCACAAAATACATAACGTCATAAAAATAAATGACGTCACAAAATAAATAACGTCACAAAAATAAATGACGTCACACAATAAATAACGTCAGAAAAATAAATAACGTCACAAAATAAATAACGTCACAAAATAAATAACGTCACAAAAATAAATGACGTCACAAAAATCCATAACGTCACAAAAATAAAAGACGTCACGAAAAAAATGACGTCACAAAAATAAACGACGTCACAAAAATCATTGAGGTCACAAAATAAATAACGTCACAAAAATAAGTGACTTCACAAAAATAAATGACGTCACAAAAATAAATAACGTCACAAAAATAAATGACGTCACAAAAATAAATGACGTCAAAAAATAAATGACGTCGCAAAATACATAACGTCACTAAATAAATAACGTCTCAAAAATAAATGACGTCACATAATACATAACGTCACTAAATATATGACGTCACAAAATACGTAACGTCACAAAAATAAATGACGTCACAAAATAAATAACGTCAGAAAAATAAATAACGTGACAAAAATAAATAACGTCACAAAAATAAATGACGTCAAAAAATACATAACGTCACAAAAATAAATGACGTAACAAAAATTAATGACGTCACAAAATAAATAACGTCACAAAAATAAATGACGTCACAAAATAATTAACGTCACAAAATTAAATGACGTCACAAAATACATAACGTCACAAAAATAAATGACGTCAAAAATACATAACGTCACAAAAATAAATGACGTCAAAAAATAGATAACGTCACAAAAATAATTGAGGTCACAAAATACATAACGTCACAAAAAATGACGCCACAAAATACATAAGGTCACAAAAATAAATGACATCACAAAATACATAACATCGCAAAAATAAATGACGTCACAAAAAATAAATGACGTCACAAAATACATAACGTCACAAAAATAAATGATATCACAAAATACATAACGTCACAAAAATAAATGACGTCACAAAATAAATAACGTCACAAAAATAAATGACGTCAAAAAAACTTGAAGTCACAAAAATAAATGACAAAACAAAAATTAAAGACGTCACAAAATAAATAACGTCACAAAATTATATGACGTCACAAAATACATAACGTCACTAAATATATGACGTTACAAAATATGTAACGTCACAAAAATAAATGACGTCACAAAAATAAATAACGTCACAAAAATAAATGACGTCACAAAAATAAATGACGTCAAAAAATAAATGACGTCGCAAAATACATAACGTCACTAAATAAATAACGTCACAAAAATAAATTACGTCACATAATACATAACGTCACTAAATATATGACGTCACAAAATACGTAACGTCACAAAAATAAATGACGTCACAAAATAAATAACGTCAGAAAAATAAATAACGTGACAAAAATAAATAACGTCACAAAAATAAATGACGTCAAAAAATACATAACGTCACAAAAATAAATGACGTAACAAAAATTAATGACGTCACAAAATAAATAACGTCACAAAAATAAATGACGTCACAAAATAATTAACGTCACAAAATTAAATGACGTCACAAAATACATAACGTCACAAAAATAAATGACGTCAAAAATACATAACGTCACAAAAATAAATGACGTCAAAAAATAGATAACGTCACAAAAATAATTGAGGTCACAAAATACATAACGTCACAAAAAATGACGCTACAAAATACATAAGGTCACAAAAATAAATGACATCACAAAATACATAACATCGCAAAAATAAATGACGTCACAAAAAATAAATGACGTCACAAAATACATAACGTCACAAAAATAAATGATATCACAAAATACATAACGTCACAAAAATAAATGACGTCACAAAATAAATAACGTCACAAAAATAAATGACGTCAAAAAAACTTGAAGTCACAAAAATAAATGACAAAACAAAAATTAAAGACGTCACAAAATAAATAACGTCACAAAATTATATGACGTCACAAAATACATAACGTCACTAAATATATGACGTCACAAAATATGTAACGTCACAAAAATAAATGACGTCATAAAATAAATAACGTCACAAAAATAAATAACGTCACAAAAATAAATGACGCCACAAAATACATAACGTCACAAAAATAATTGAGGTCACAAAATACATAACGTCACAAAAATAAATGACGTCATAAAATAAAAAACGTCACAAAAATAAATAACGTCACAAAAATAAATGACGCCACAAAATACATAACGTCACAAAAATAATTGAGGTCACAAAATACATAACGTCACAAAAGTAAATGACGTCACAAGAATAAATGACGCCACAAAATACATAACGTCACAAAAATAATTGAGGTCACAAAATACATAACGTCACAAAAATAAATGACGTCACAAAAATACATAACGTCACAAAAATAAATGATGTCACAAAAATAAATGGCGTCACAAAAAAACATAACGTCACAAAAATAAATGACGTCACAAAATACATAACGTCACAAAATTAAATAACGTTACAAAAAAATGACGTCACAAAAATAAAAGACGGCACAAAAATAATTTAGGTCACAAAATAAATAACGTCACAATAATAAATGACGTCACAAAAAATAATGTCACAAAAATAAATGACGTCACAAAATAAATAACGTCACAAAAACAAATGACGTCAAAAATACCTAACGTCACAAAAATAAATGACGTAACAAAAATTAATGACGTCACAAAATACATAACGTCACAAAAATAAATAACGTCACATATTAAATAACGTCACAAAAATAAATGACGTCACAAATATAAATGACGTCACAAAAATAAATGACTTCACAAAAATAAATGACGTCACAAAAATAAATGACGTCACAAAAAAACATAACGTCACAAAAATAAATGACGTCACAAAATACATAATGTCACAAAATTAAATGACGTTACAAAAAAATTACGTCACAAAAATAAAAGACGGCACAAAAATAATTTAGGTCACAAAATAAATAACGTCACAATAATAAATGACGTCACAAAAAATAATGTCACAAAAATAAATGACGTCACAAAATAAATAACGTCACAAAAACAAATGACGTCAAAAATACCTAACGTCACAAAAATAAATGACGTAACAAAAATTAATGACGTCACAAAATACATAACGTCACAAAAATAAATAACGTCACATATTAAATAACGTCACAAAAATAAATGACGTCACAAAAATAAATGGCGTCACAAAAAAACATAACGTCACAAAAATAAATGACGTCACAAAATACATAACGTCACAAAATTAAATAACGTCACAAAATACATAATGTCAAAAAAATAAAAGACGTCACCAAATACATAACGTCACAAAAATAAATGATATCACAAAATACATAACGTCACAAAAATAAATGACGTCACGAAATAAATAACGTCACAAGAATAATTGACGTCACAAAAAAAATGACGTCACAAAAAGAAATGACGTCACAAAATACATAACGTCACAAAAATAAATGACGTCACATATTAAATAACGTCACAAAATAAATGACGTCAAAAATACATAACGTCACAAAAATAAATTACTTAACAAAAAATTATGACGTCACAAAATACATAACGTCACAAAATTAAATTACGTCACAAAATACATAACGTTAAAAAGTAAATGACGTCAAAAATACATAACGTCACAAAAATAAATACGTCAAAAAATACATAACGTCACAAAAATAAATGACGTAACAAAAATTAATGACGTCACAAAATAAATAACGTCACAAAAATAAATGACGTCACAAAATAATTAACGTCACAAAATTAAATGACGTCAAAAAATACATAACGTCACAAAAATAAATGACGTCAAAAATACATAACGTCACAAAAATAAATGACGTCACAAAATAGATAACGTCACAAAAATAATTGAGGTCACAAAATACATAACGTCACAAAAAATGACGCCACAAAATACATAATGTCACAAAAATAAATGACATCACAAAATACATAACATCGCAAAAATAAATGACGTCACAAAAAATAAATGACGTCACAAAATACATAACGTCACAAAAATAAATGATATCACAAAATACATAACGTCACAAAAATAAATGACGTCACAAAATAAATAACGTCACAAAAATAAATGACGTCAAAAAAACTTGAAGTCACAAAAATAAATGACGTAGCAAAAATTAAAGACGTCACAAAATAAATAACGTCACAAAATTATATGACGTCACAAAATACATAACGTCACTAAATATATGACGTCACAAAATATAAAACGTCACAAAAATAAATGACGTCATAAAATAAATAACGTCACAAAAATAAATAACGTCACAAAAATAAATGACGCCACAAAATACATAACGTCACAAAAATAATTGAGGTCACAAAATACATAACGTCACAAAAATAAATGACGTCATAAAATAAAAAACGTCACAAAAATAAATAACCTCACAAAAATAAATGACGCCACAAAATACATAACGTCACAAAAATAATTGAGGTCACAAAATACATAATGTCACAAAAATAAATGACGTCATAAAATAAAAAAACGTCACAAAAATAAATAACGTCACAAAAATAAATGACGCCACAAAATACATAACGTCACAAAAATAATTGAGGTCACAAAATACATAACGTAACAAAAGTAAATGACGTCACAAGAATAAATGACGCCACAAATACATAACGTCACAAAAATAATTGAGGTCACAAAATACATAACGTCACAAAAATAAATGACGTCACAAAAATACATAACGTCACAAAAATAAATGATGTCACAAAAAATGACGTCACAAAAATAAATGACGTCACAAATATAAATGACGTCACAAAAATAAATGACGTCACAAAAATAAATGACGTCACAAAAATAAATGACGTCACAAAAAAACATAACGTCACAAAAATAAATGACGTCACAAAATACATAACGTCACAAAATTAAATGACGTTACAAAAAAATGACGTCACAAAAATAAATGACGGCACAAAAATAATTTAGGCCACAAAATAAATAACGTCACAATAATAAATGACGTCACAAAAAATAATGTCAAAAAAATAAATGACGTCACAAAATAAATAACGTCACAAAAACAAATGACGTCAAAAATACCTAACGTCACAAAAATAAATGACGTAACAAAAATTAATGACGTCACAAAATACATAACGTCACAAAAATAAATAACGTCACATATTAAATAACGTCACATATTAAATAACGTCACAAAAATAAATGACGTCACAAAAATAAATGACGTCACAAAAAAACATAACGTCACAAAAATAAATGACGTCACAAAATACATAACGTCACAAAATTAAATAACGTCACAAAATACATAATGTCACAAAAATAAAAGACGTCACCAAATACATAACGTCACAAAAATAAATGATATCACAAAAAAAATGACGTCACAAAAAGAAATGACGACACAAAATACATAACGTCACAAAAATAAATGACGTCACATATTAAATAACGTCACAAAAATAAATGACGTCAAAAAATACATAACGTCACAAAAATAAATTACTTAACAAAAAATTATGACGTCACAAAATACATAACGTCACAAAATTAAATTACGTCACAAAATACATAACGTAAAAAAATAAATGACGTCAAAAATACATAACGTCACAAAAATAAATGACGTCACAAAATACATAACGTCACAAAAAATGACGCCACAAAATACATAAGGTCACAAAAATAAATGACATCACAAAATACATATCGTCGCAAAAATAAATGACGTCACAAAACTTAATGACGTCACAAAATACATAACGTCACAAAAATAAATGATATCACAAAATACATAACGTCACAAAAATAAGTGAAGTCACAAAATAAATAACGTCACAAAAATAAATGACGTCAAAAAAAATGAAGTCACAAAAATAAATGACGTAACAAAAATTAAAGACGTCACAAAATAAATAACGTCACAAAATTAAATGACGTCGGAAAAATAACATAACGCAAAAAAATAAATGACGTCAAAAATACATAACGTCACAAAAATAAATGACGACACAAAAATAATTGAGGTCACAAAATACATAACGTCATAAAAAATGACGCCACAAAATACATAACGTCACAAAAATAAATGACGTCACAAAAATAAATAACGTCACAAAATTAAATGACGTCACAAAAATAAATGACGTCACAAAAATAAATGACATCACAAAATACATAACGTCACTAAATAAATAACGTCACAAAAATAAATGACGTCACAAAATACAAAACGTCACTAAATATATGACGTCACAAAATACGTAACGTCACAAAAATAAATGACGTCATAAAATAAATAACGTCACAAAAATAAATAACGTCACAAAAATAAATAATGTCACAAAATTAAATGACGCCACAAAATACATAACGTCAAAAAAATAATTGAGGTCACAAAATACATAACGTCACAAAAATAAATACGTCAAAAAATACATAACGTCACAAAAATAAATGACGTAACAAAAATTAATGACGTCACAAAATAAATAACGTCACAAAAATAAATGACGTCACAAAATAATTAACGTCACAAAATTAAATGACGTCAAAAAATACATAACGTCACAAAAATAAATGACGTCAAAAATACATAACGTCACAAAAATAAATGACGTCACAAAATAGATAACGTCACAAAAATAATTGAGGTCACAAAATACATAACGTCACAAAAAATGACGCCACAAAATACATAATGTCACAAAAATAAATGACATCACAAAATACATAACATCGCAAAAATAAATGACGTCACAAAAAATAAATGACGTCACAAAATACATAACGTCACAAAAATAAATGATATCACAAAATACATAACGTCACAAAAATAAATGACGTCACAAAATAAATAACGTCACAAAAATAAATGACGTCAAAAAAACTTGAAGTCACAAAAATAAATGACGTAGCAAAAATTAAAGACGTCACAAAATAAATAACGTCACAAAATTATATGACGTCACAAAATACATAACGTCACTAAATATATGACGTCACAAAATATGTAACGTCACAAAAATAAATGACGTCATAAAATAAATAACGTCACAAAAATAAATAACGTCACAAAAATAAATGACGCCACAAAATACATAACGTCACAAAAATAATTGAGGTCACAAAATACATAACGTCACAAAAATAAATGACGTCATAAAATAAAAAACGTCACAAAAATAAATAACCTCACAAAAATAAATGACGCCACAAAATACATAACGTCACAAAAATAATTGAGGTCACAAAATACATAATGTCACAAAAATAAATGACGTCATAAAATAAAAAAACGTCACAAAAATAAATAACGTCACAAAAATAAATGACGCCACAAAATACATAACGTCACAAAAATAATTGAGGTCACAAAATACATAACGTAACAAAAGTAAATGACGTCACAAGAATAAATGACGCCACAAAATACATAACGTCACAAAAATAATTGAGGTCACAAAATACATAACGTCACAAAAATAAATGACGTCACAAAAATACATAACGTCACAAAAATAAATGATGTCACAAAAAATGACGTCACAAAAATAAATGACGTCACAAATATAAATGACGTCACAAAAATAAATGACGTCACAAAAATAAATGACGTCACAAAAATAAATGACGTCACAAAAAAACATAACGTCACAAAAATAAATGACGTCACAAAATACATAACGTCACAAAATTAAATGACGTTACAAAAAAATGACGTCACAAAAATAAATGACGGCACAAAAATAATTTAGGCCACAAAATAAATAACGTCACAATAATAAATGACGTCACAAAAAATAATGTCAAAAAAATAAATGACGTCACAAAATAAATAACGTCACAAAAACAAATGACGTCAAAAATACCTAACGTCACAAAAATAAATGACGTAACAAAAATTAATGACGTCACAAAATACATAACGTCACAAAAATAAATAACGTCACATATTAAATAACGTCACATATTAAATAACGTCACAAAAATAAATGACGTCACAAAAATAAATGACGTCACAAAAAAACATAACGTCACAAAAATAAATGACGTCACAAAATACATAACGTCACAAAATTAAATAACGTCACAAAATACATAATGTCACAAAAATAAAAGACGTCACCAAATACATAACGTCACAAAAATAAATGATATCACAAAAAAAATGACGTCACAAAAAGAAATGACGACACAAAATACATAACGTCACAAAAATAAATGACGTCACATATTAAATAACGTCACAAAAATAAATGACGTCAAAAAATACATAACGTCACAAAAATAAATTACTTAACAAAAAATTATGACGTCACAAAATACATAACGTCACAAAATTAAATTACGTCACAAAATACATAACGTAAAAAAAATAAATGACGTCAAAAATACATAACGTCACAAAAATAAATGACGTCACAAAATACATAACGTCACAAAAAATGACGCCACAAAATACATAAGGTCACAAAAATAAATGACATCACAAAATACATAACGTCGCAAAAATAAATGACGTCACAAAACTTAATGACGTCACAAAATACATAACGTCACAAAAATAAATGATATCACAAAATACATAACGTCACAAAAATAAGTGAAGTCACAAAATAAATAACGTCACAAAAATAAATGACGTCAAAAAAAATGAAGTCACAAAAATAAATGACGTAACAAAAATTAAAGACGTCACAAAATAAATAACGTCACAAAATTAAATGACGTCGGAAAAATAACATAACGCAAAAAAATAAATGACGTCAAAAATACATAACGTCACAAAAATAAATGACGACACAAAAATAATTGAGGTCACAAAATACATAACGTCATAAAAAATGACGCCACAAAATACATAACGTCACAAAAATAAATGACGTCACAAAAATAAATAACGTCACAAAATTAAATGACGTCACAAAAATAAATGACGTCACAAAAATAAATGACATCACAAAATACATAACGTCACTAAATAAATAACGTCACAAAAATAAATGACGTCACAAAATACAAAACGTCACTAAATATATGACGTCACAAAATACGTAACGTCACAAAAATAAATGACGTCATAAAATAAATAACGTCACAAAAATAAATAACGTCACAAAAATAAATAATGTCACAAAATTAAATGACGCCACAAAATACATAACGTCAAAAAAATAATTGAGGTCACAAAATACATAACGTCACAAAAATAAATACGTCAAAAAATACATAACGTCACAAAAATAAATGACGTAACAAAAATTAATGACGTCACAAAATAAATAACGTCACAAAAATAAATGACGTCACAAAATAATTAACGTCACAAAATTAAATGACGTCAAAAAATACATAACGTCACAAAAATAAATGACGTCAAAAATACATAACGTCACAAAAATAAATGACGTCACAAAATAGATAACGTCACAAAAATAATTGAGGTCACAAAATACATAACGTCACAAAAAATGACGCCACAAAATACATAATGTCACAAAAATAAATGACATCACAAAATACATAACATCGCAAAAATAAATGACGTCACAAAAAATAAATGACGTCACAAAATACATAACGTCACAAAAATAAATGATATCACAAAATACATAACGTCACAAAAATAAATGACGTCACAAAATAAATAACGTCACAAAAATAAATGACGTCAAAAAAACTTGAAGTCACAAAAATAAATGACGTAGCAAAAATTAAAGACGTCACAAAATAAATAACGTCACAAAATTATATGACGTCACAAAATACATAACGTCACTAAATATATGACGTCACAAAATATGTAACGTCACAAAAATAAATGACGTCATAAAATAAATAACGTCACAAAAATAAATAACGTCACAAAAATAAATGACGCCACAAAATACATAACGTCACAAAAATAATTGAGGTCACAAAATACATAACGTCACAAAAATAAATGACGTCATAAAATAAAAAACGTCACAAAAATAAATAACCTCACAAAAATAAATGACGCCACAAAATACATAACGTCACAAAAATAATTGAGGTCACAAAATACATAATGTCACAAAAATAAATGACGTCATAAAATAAAAAAACGTCACAAAAATAAATAACGTCACAAAAATAAATGACGCCACAAAATACATAACGTCACAAAAATAATTGAGGTCACAAAATACATAACGTAACAAAAGTAAATGACGTCACAAGAATAAATGACGCCACAAAATACATAACGTCACAAAAATAATTGAGGTCACATAATACATAACGTCACAAAAATAAATGACGTCACAAAAATACATAACGTCACAAAAATAAATGATGTCACAAAAAATGACGTCACAAAAATAAATGACGTCACAAATATAAATGACGTCACAAAAATAAATGACGTCACAAAAATAAATGACGTCACAAAAATAAATGACGTCACAAAAAAACATAACGTCACAAAAATAAATGACGTCACAAAATACATAACGTCACAAAATTAAATGACGTTACAAAAAAATGACGTCACAAAAATAAATGACGGCACAAAAATAATTTAGGCCACAAAATAAATAACGTCACAATAATAAATGACGTCACAAAAAATAATGTCAAAAAAATAAATGACGTCACAAAATAAATAACGTCACAAAAACAAATGACGTCAAAAATACCTAACGTCACAAAAATAAATGACGTAACAAAAATTAATGACGTCACAAAATACATAACGTCACAAGAATAAATAACGTCACATATTAAATAACGTCACATATTAAATAACGTCACAAAAATAAATGACGTCACAAAAATAAATGACGTCACAAAAAAACATAACGTCACAAAAATAAATGACGTCACAAAATACATAACGTCACAAAATTAAATAACGTCACAAAATACATAATGTCACAAAAATAAAAGACGTCACCAAATACATAACGTCACAAAAATAAATGATATCACAAAAAAAATGACGTCACAAAAAGAAATGACGACACAAAATACATAACGTCACAAAAATAAATGACGTCACATATTAAATAACGTCACAAAAATAAATGACGTCAAAAAATACATAACGTCACAAAAATAAATTACTTAACAAAAAATTATGACGTCACAAAATACATAACGTCACAAAATTAAATTACGTCACAAAATACATAACGTAAAAAAAATAAATGACGTCAAAAATACATAACGTCACAAAAATAAATGACGTCACAAAATACATAACGTCACAAAAAATGACGCCACAAAATACATAAGGTCACAAAAATAAATGACATCACAAAATACATAACGTCGCAAAAATAAATGACGTCACAAAACTTAATGACGTCACAAAATACATAACGTCACAAAAATAAATGATATCACAAAATACATAACGTCACAAAAATAAGTGAAGTCACAAAATAAATAACGTCACAAAAATAAATGACGTCAAAAAAAATGAAGTCACAAAAATAAATGACGTAACAAAAATTAAAGACGTCACAAAATAAATAACGTCACAAAATTAAATGACGTCGGAAAAATAACATAACGCAAAAAAATAAATGACGTCAAAAATACATAACGTCACAAAAATAAATGACGACACAAAAATAATTGAGGTCACAAAATACATAACGTCATAAAAAATGACGCCACAAAATACATAACGTCACAAAAATAAATGACGTCACAAAAATAAATAACGTCACAAAATTAAATGACGTCACAAAAATAAATGACGTCACAAAAATAAATGACATCACAAAATACATAACGTCACTAAATAAATAACGTCACAAAAATAAATGACGTCACAAAATACAAAACGTCACTAAATATATGACGTCACAAAATACGTAACGTCACAAAAGTAAATGACGTCATAAAATAAATAACGTCACAAAAATAAATAACGTCACAAAAATAAATAATGTCACAAAATTAAATGACGCCACAAAATACATAACGTCAAAAAAATAATTGAGGTCACAAAATACATAACGTCACAAAAATAAATGACGTCACAAAAATACATAACGTCAAAAAAATAAATGATGTCACAAAAAATGACGTCACAAAAATAAATGACGTCACAAATATAAATGACGTCACAAAAATAAATGACGTCACAAAAATAAATGACGTCACAAAAATAAATGACGTCACAAAAAAAATAACGTAACAAAAATAAATGACGTCACAGAAATAAATGACGTCGAAAAATACATAACGTCACAAAAATAAATGACGTCACAAAATACATAACGTCACAAAAATAAATGACGTCACAAAAATAAATGACGTCACAAAATAGATAACGTCACAAAAAATGACGCCACAAAATACATAAGGTCACAAAAATAAATGACATCACAAAATACATAACATCGCAAAAATAAATGACGTCACACAAAATAAATGACGTCACAAAATACATAACGTCACAAAAATAAATGATATCACAAAATACATAACGTCACAAAAATAAATGACGTCACAAAATAAATATCGTCACAAAAATAAATGACGTCAAAAAAACTTGAAGTCACAAAAATAAATGACGTAACAAAAATTAAAGACTTCACAAAATAAATAACGTCACAAAATTATATGACGTCACAAAATAAATAACGTCACAAAAATAAATGACGTCACACAATAAATAACGTCAGAAAAATAAATAACGTCACAAAATAAATAACGTCACAAAATAAATAACGTCACAAAAATAAATGACGTCACAAAAATACATAACGTCACAAAAATAAATGACGTCACGAAAATAAATAACGTCACAAAATTAAATGACGTCACAAAAATAAATGACGTCACAAAAATAAATGACATCACAAAATACATAACGTCACTAAATAAACGTCATAACGTCACAAAAATAAATGACGTCACATATTAAATAACGTCACAAAAATAAATGACGTCAAAAAATACATAACGTCACAAAAATAAATTACTTAACAAAAAATTATGACGTCACAAAATACATAACGTCACAAAATTAAATTACGTCACAAAATACATAACGTAAAAAAAATAAATGACGTCAAAAATACATAACGTCACAAAAATAAATGACGTCACAAAATACATAACGTCACAAAAAATGACGCCACAAAATACATAAGGTCACAAAAATAAATGACATCACAAAATACATAACGTCGCAAAAATAAATGACGTCACAAACCTTAATGACGTCACAAAATACATAACGTCACAAAAATAAATGATATCACAAAATACATAACGTCACAAAAATAAGTGAAGTCACAAAATAAATAACGTCACAAAAATAAATGACGTCAAAAAAAATGAAGTCACAAAAATAAATGACGTAACAAAAATTAAAGACGTCACAAAATAAATAACGTCACAAAATTAAATGACGTCGGAAAAATAACATAACGCAAAAAAATAAATGACGTCAAAAATACATAACGTCACAAAAATAAATGACGACACAAAAATAATTGAGGTCACAAAATACATAACGTCATAAAAAATGACGCCACAAAATACATAACGTCACAAAAATAAATGACGTCACAAAAATAAATAACGTCACAAAATTAAATGACGTCACAAAAATAAATGACGTCACAAAAATAAATGACATCACAAAATACATAACGTCACTAAATAAATAACGTCACAAAAATAAATGACGTCACAAAATACAAAACGTCACTAAATATATGACGTCACAAAATACGTAACGTCACAAAAATAAATGACGTCATAAAATAAATAACGTCACAAAAATAAATAACGTCACAAAAATAAATAATGTCACAAAATTAAATGACGCCACAAAATACATAACGTCAAAAAAATAATTGAGGTCACAAAATACATAACGTCACAAAAATAAATACGTCAAAAAATACATAACGTCACAAAAATAAATGACGTAACAAAAATTAATGACGTCACAAAATAAATAACGTCACAAAAATAAATGACGTCACAAAATAATTAACGTCACAAAATTAAATGACGTCAAAAAATACATAACGTCACAAAAATAAATGACGTCAAAAATACATAACGTCACAAAAATAAATGACGTCACAAAATAGATAACGTCACAAAAATAATTGAGGTCACAAAATACATAACGTCACAAAAAATGACGCCACAAAATACATAATGTCACAAAAATAAATGACATCACAAAATACATAACATCGCAAAAATAAATGACGTCACAAAAAATAAATGACATCACAAAATACATAACGTCACAAAAATAAATGATATCACAAAATACATAACGTCACAAAAATAAATGACGTCACAAAATAAATAACGTCACAAAAATAAATGACGTCAAAAAAACTTGAAGTCACAAAAATAAATGACGTAGCAAAAATTAAAGACGTCACAAAATAAATAACGTCACAAAATTATATGACGTCACAAAATACATAACGTCACTAAATATATGACGTCACAAAATATGTAACGTCACAAAAATAAATGACGTCATAAAATAAATAACGTCACAAAAATAAATAACGTCACAAAAATAAATGACGCCACAAAATACATAACGTCACAAAAATAATTGAGGTCACAAAATACATAACGTCACAAAAATAAATGACGTCATAAAATAAAAAACGTCACAAAAATAAATAACCTCACAAAAATAAATGACGCCACAAAATACATAACGTCACAAAAATAATTGAGGTCACAAAATACATAATGTCACAAAAATAAATGACGTCATAAAATAAAAAAACGTCACAAAAATAAATAACGTCACAAAAATAAATGACGCCACAAAATACATAACGTCACAAAAATAATTGAGGTCACAAAATACATAACGTAACAAAAGTAAATGACGTCACAAGAATAAATGACGCCACAAAATACATAACGTCACAAAAATAATTGAGGTCACATAATACATAACGTCACAAAAATAAATGACGTCACAAAAATACATAACGTCACAAAAATAAATGATGTCACAAAAAATGACGTCACAAAAATAAATGACGTCACAAATATAAATGACGTCACAAAAATAAATGACGTCACAAAAATAAATGACGTCACAAAAATAAATGACGTCACAAAAAAACATAACGTCACAAAAATAAATGACGTCACAAAATACATAACGTCACAAAATTAAATGACGTTACAAAAAAATGACGTCACAAAAATAAATGACGGCACAAAAATAATTTAGGCCACAAAATAAATAACGTCACAATAATAAATGACGTCACAAAAAATAATGTCAAAAAAATAAATGACGTCACAAAATAAATAACGTCACAAAAACAAATGACGTCAAAAATACCTAACGTCACAAAAATAAATGACGTAACAAAAATTAATGACGTCACAAAATACATAACGTCACAAGAATAAATAACGTCACATATTAAATAACGTCACATATTAAATAACGTCACAAAAATAAATGACGTCACAAAAATAAATGACGTCACAAAAAAACATAACGTCACAAAAATAAATGACGTCACAAAATACATAACGTCACAAAATTAAATAACGTCACAAAATACATAATGTCACAAAAATAAAAGACGTCACCAAATACATAACGTCACAAAAATAAATGATATCACAAAAAAAATGACGTCACAAAAAGAAATGACGACACAAAATACATAACGTCACAAAAATAAATGACGTCACATATTAAATAACGTCACAAAAATAAATGACGTCAAAAAATACATAACGTCACAAAAATAAATTACTTAACAAAAAATTATGACGTCACAAAATACATAACGTCACAAAATTAAATTACGTCACAAAATACATAACGTAAAAAAAATAAATGACGTCAAAAATACATAACGTCACAAAAATAAATGACGTCACAAAATACATAACGTCACAAAAAATGACGCCACAAAATACATAAGGTCACAAAAATAAATGACATCACAAAATACATAACGTCGCAAAAATAAATGACGTCACAAAACTTAATGACGTCACAAAATACATAACGTCACAAAAATAAATGATATCACAAAATACATAACGTCACAAAAATAAGTGAAGTCACAAAATAAATAACGTCACAAAAATAAATGACGTCAAAAAAAATGAAGTCACAAAAATAAATGACGTAACAAAAATTAAAGACGTCACAAAATAAATAACGTCACAAAATTAAATGACGTCGGAAAAATAACATAACGCAAAAAATAAATGACGTCAAAAATACATAACGTCACAAAAATAAATGACGACACAAAAATAATTGAGGTCACAAAATACATAACGTCATAAAAAATGACGCCACAAAATACATAACGTCACAAAAATAAATGACGTCACAAAAATAAATAACGTCACAAAATTAAATGACGTCACAAAAATAAATGACGTCACAAAAATAAATGACATCACAAAATACATAACGTCACTAAATAAATAACGTCACAAAAATAAATGACGTCACAAAATACAAAACGTCACTAAATATATGACGTCACAAAATACGTAACGTCACAAAAGTAAATGACGTCATAAAATAAATAACGTCACAAAAATAAATAACGTCACAAAAATAAATAATGTCACAAAATTAAATGACGCCACAAAATACATAACGTCAAAAAAATAATTGAGGTCACAAAATACATAACGTCACAAAAATAAATGACGTCACAAAAATACATAACGTCAAAAAAATAAATGATGTCACAAAAAATGACGTCACAAAAATAAATGACGTCACAAATATAAATGACGTCACAAAAATAAATGACGTCACAAAAATAAATGACGTCACAAAAATAAATGACGTCACAAAAAAAATAACGTAACAAAAATAAATGACGTCACAGAAATAAATGACGTCGAAAAATACATAACGTCACAAAAATAAATGACGTCACAAAATACATAACGTCACAAAAATAAATGACGTCACAAAAATAAATGACGTCACAAAATAGATAACATCGCAAAAATAAATGACGTCACACAAAATAAATGACGTCACAAAAATTAAAGACTTCACAAAATAAATAACGTCACAAAATTATATGACGTCACAAAATAAATAACGTCACAAAAATAAATGACGTCACACAATAAATAACGTCAGAAAAATAAATAACGTCACAAAATAAATAACGTCACAAAATAAATAACGTCACAAAAATAAATGACGTCACAAAAATACATAACGTCACAAAAATAAATGACGTCACGAAAAAAATGACGTCACAAAAATAAATGACGTCACAAAAATAATTGAGGTCACAAAATAAATAACGTCACAAAAATAAGTGACTTCACAAAAATAAATGACGTCACAAAAATAAATAACGTCACAAAAATAAATGACGTCACAAAAATAAATGACGTCAAAAAATAAATGACGTCGCAAAATACATAACGTCACTAAATAAATAACGTCACAAAAATAAATGACGTCACATAATACATAACGTCACTAAATATATGACGTCACAAAATACGTAACGTCACAAAAATAAATGACGTCACAAAATAAATAACGTCAGAAAAATAAATAACGTGACAAAAATAAATAACGTCACAAAAATAAATGACGTCAAAAAATACATAACGTCACAAAAATAAATGACGTAACAAAAATTAATGACGTCACAAAATACATAACGTCACAAAAATAAATGACGTCAAAAATACATAACGTCACAAAAATAAATGACGTCACAAAATAGATAACGTCACAAAAATAATTGAGGTCACAAAATACATAACGTCACAAAAAATGACGCCACAAAATACATAAGGTCACAAAAATAAATGACATCACAAAATACATAACATCGCAAAAATAAATGACGTCACAAAAAATAAATGACGTCACAAAATACATTACGTCACAAAAATAAATGATATCACAAAATACATAACGTCACAAAAATAAATGACGTCACAAAATAAATAACGTCACAAAAATAAATGACGTCACAAAAATACATAACGTCACAAAAATAAATGACGTCACGAAAAAAATGACGTCACAAAAATAAATGACGTCACAAAAATAATTGAGGTCACAAAATAAATAACGTCACAAAAATAAGTGACTTCACAAAAATAAATGACGTCACAAAAATAAATAACGTCACAAAAATAAATGACGTCACAAATATAAATGACGTCACAAAAATAAATGACGTCACAAAAATAAATGACGTCACAAAAATAAATGACGTCACAAAAAAAATAACGTAACAAAAATAAATGACGTCACAGAAATAAATGACGTCGAAAAATACATAACGTCACAAAAATAAATGACGTCACAAAATACATAACGTCACAAAAATAAATGACGTCACAAAAATAAATGACGTCACAAAAATAAATAATGTCACAAAATTAAATGACGCCACAAAATACATAACGTCAAAAAAATAATTGAGGTCACAAAATACATAACGTCACAAAAATAAATGACGTCACAAAAATACATAACGTCAAAAAAATAAATGATGTCACAAAAAATGACGTCACAAAAATAAATGACGTCACAAATATAAATGACGTCACAAAAATAAATGACGTCACAAAAATATATGACGTCACAAAAATAAATGACGTCACAAAAAAAATAACGTAAAAAAATAAATGACGTCACAAAAATACATAACGTCACAAAAATAAATGACGTCACAAAAATAATTGAGGTCACAAAATAAATAACGTCACAAAAATAAGTGACTTCACAAAAATAAATGACGTCACAAAAATAAATAACGTCACAAAAATAAATGACGTCACAAAAATAAATGACGTCAAAAAATAAATGACGTCGCAAAATACATAACGTCACTAAATAAATAACGTCACAAAAATAAATGACGTCACATAATACATAACGTCACTAAATATATGACGTCACAAAATACGTAACGTCACAAAAATAAATGACGTCACAAAATAAATAACGTCAGAAAAATAAATAACGTGACAAAAATAAATAACGTCACAAAAATAAATGACGTCAAAAAATACATAACGTCACAAAAATAAATGACGTAACAAAAATTAATGACGTCACAAAATAAATAACGTCACAAAAATAAATGACGTCACAAAATAATTAACGTCACAAAATTAAATGACGTCACAAAATACATAACGTCACAAAAATAAATGACGTCAAAAATACATAACGTCACAAAAATAAATGACGTCACAAAATACATAACGTCACAAAAAATGACGCCACAAAATACATAAGGTCACAAAAATAAATGACATCACAAAATACATAACATCGCAAAAATAAATGACGTCACAAAAAATAAATGACGTCACAAAATACATAACGTCACAAAAATAAATGATATCACAAAATACATAACGTCACAAAAATAAATGACGTCATAAAATAAATAACGTCACAAAAATAAATGACGTCAAAAAAACTTGAAGTCACAAAAATAAATGACGTAACAAAAATTAAAGATGTCACAAAATAAATAACGTCACAAAATTATATGACGTCACAAAATACATAACGTCACTAAATATATGACGTCACAAAATATGTAACGTCACAAAAATAAATGACGTCATAAAATAAATAACGTCACAAAAATAAATAACGTCACAAAAATAAATGACGCCACAAAATACATAACGTCACAAAAATAATTGAGGTCACAAAATACATAATGTCACAAAAATAAATGACGTCATAAAATAAAAAACGTCACAAAAATAAATAACGTCACAAAAATAAATGACGCCACAAAATACATAACGTCACAAAAATAATTGAGGTCACAAAATACATAACGTCACAAAAGTAAATGACGTCACAAGAATAAATGACGCCACAAAATACATAACGTCACAAAAATAATTGAGGTCACAAAATACATAACGTCACAAAAATAAATGACGTCACAAAAATACATAACGTCACAAAAATAAATGATGTCACAAAAAATGACGTCACAAAAATAAATGACGTCACAAATATAAATGACGTCACAAAAATAAATGACGTCACAAAAATAAATGACGTCACAAAAATAAATGACGTCACAAAAAAACATAACGTCACAAAAATAAATGACGTCACAAAATACATAACGTCACAAAATTAAATGACGTAACAAAAAAATGACGTCACAAAAATAAATGACGGCACAAAAATAATTTAGGTCACAAAATAAATAACGTCACAATAATAAATGACGTCACAAAAAATAATGTCACAAAAATAAATGACGTCACAAAATAAATAACGTCACAAAAACAAATGACGTCAAAAATACCTAACGTCACAAAAATAAATGACGTAACAAAAATTAATGACGTCACAAAATACATAACGTCACAAAAATAAATAACGTCACATATTAAATAATGTCACAAAAATAAATGACGTCACAAAAATAAATGACGTCACAAAAAAACATAACGTCACAAAAATAAATGACGTCACAAAATACATAACGTCACAAAATTAAATAACGTCACAAAATACATAATGTCACAAAAATAAAAGACGTCACCAAATACATAACGTCACAAAAATAAATGATATCACAAAATACATAACGTCACAAAAATAAATGACGTCACAAAATAAATAACGTCACAAGAATAATTGACGTCACAAAAATATGACGTCACAAAAAGAAATGACGTCACAAAATACATAACGTCACAAAAATAAATGACGTCACATATTAAATAACGTCACAAAAATAAATGACGTCTAAAAATACATAACGTCACAAAAATAAATTACTTAACAAAAAATTATGACGTCACAAAATACATAACGTCACAAAATTAAATGACGTCACAAAATACATAACGTAAAAAAATAAATGACGTCAAAAATACATAACGTCACAAAAATAAATGACGTCACAAAATACATAACGTCACAAAAAATGACGCCACAAAATACATAAGGTCACAAAAATAAATGACATCACAAAATACATAACGTCGCAAAATAAATGACGTCACAAAAATTAATGACGTCACAAAATACATAACGTCACAAAAATAAATGATATCACAAAATACATAACGTCACAAAAATAAGTGAAGTCACAAAATAAATAACGTCACAAAAATAAATGACGTCAAAAAAAATGAAGTCACAAAAATAAATGACGTAACAAAAATTAAAGACGTCACAAAATAAATAACGTCACAAAATTAAATGACGTCACAAAATAACATAACGCAAAAAAATAAATACGTCAAAAATACATAACGTCACAAAAATAAATGACGACACAAAAATAATTGAGGTCACAAAATACATAACGTCATAAAAAATGACGCCACAAAATACATAACGTCACAAAAATAAATGACGTCACAAAAATAAATAACGTCACAAAATTAAATGACGTCACAAAAATAAATGACGTCACAAAAATAAATGACATCACAAAATACATAACGTCACTAAATAAATAACGTCAGAAAAATAAATGACGTCACAAAATACAAAACGTCACTAAATATATGACGTCACAAAATACGTAACGTCACAAAAATAAATGACGTCATAAAATAAATAACGTCACAAAAATAAATAACGTCACAAAAATAAATAATGTCACAAAATTAAATGACGCCACAAAATACATAACGTCAAAAAAATAATTGAGGTCACAAAATACATAATGTCACAAAAATAAATGACGTCACAAAAATACATAACGTCAAAAAAATAAATGATGTCACAAAAAATGACGTCACAAAAATAAATGACGTCACAAATATAAATGACGTCACAAAAATAAATGACGTCACAAAAATAAATGACGTCACAAAAATAAATGACGTCACAAAAAACATAAAGTAACAAAAATAAATTACGTCACAGAAATAAATGACGTCGAAAAATACATAACGTCACAAAAATAAATGACGTCACAAAATACATTACGTCACAAAAATAAATGACGTCACAAAAATAAATGACGTCACAAAATAGATAACGTCACAAAAAATGACGCCACAAAATACATAAGGTCACAAAAATAAATGACATCACAAAATACATAACATCGCAAAAATAAATGACGTCACAAAAAATAAATGACGTCACAAAATACATAACGTCACAAAAATAAATGACGTCAAAAAAACTTGAAGACACAAAAATAAATGACGTAACAAAAATTAATGACGCCACAAAATAAATAACGTCACAAAAATAAATGACGTCACAAAATCATTAACGTCACAAAATTAAATGACGTCACAAAATACATAACGTCACAAAAATAAATGACGTCAAAAATACATAACGTCACAAAAATAAATGACGTCACAAAATAGATAACGTCACAAAAATAATTGAGGTCACAAAATACATAACGTCACAAAAAATGACGCCACAAAATACATAAGGTCACAAAAATAAATGACATCACAAAATACATAACATCGCAAAAATAAATGACGTCACAAAAAATAAATGACGTCACAAAATACATAACGTCACAAAAATAAATGATATCACAAAATACATAACGTCACAAAAATAAATGACGTCACAAAATAAATAACGTCACAAAAATAAATGACGTCAAAAAAACTTGAAGTCACAAAAATAAATGACGTAACAAAAATTAAAGATGTCACAAAATAAATAACGTCACAAAATTATATGACGTCACAAAATACATAACGTCACTAAATATATGACGTCACAAAATATGTAACGTCACAAAAATAAATGACGTCATAAAATAAATAACGTCACAAAAATAAATAACGTCACAAAAATAAATGACGCCACAAAATACATAACGTCACAAAAATAATTGAGGTCACAAAATACATAACGTCACAAAAATAAATGACGTCATAAAATAAAAACGTCACAAAAATAAATAACGTCACAAAAATAAATGACGCCACAAAATACATACCGTCACAAAAATAATTGAGGTCACAAAATACATAATGTCACAAAAATAAATGACGTCATAAAATAAAAAACGTCACAAAAATAAATAACGTCACAAAAATAAATGACGCCACAAAATACATAACGTCACAAAAATAATTGAGGTCACAAAATACATAACGTCACAAAAGTAAATGACGTCACAAGAATAAATGACGCCACAAAATACATAACGTGACAAAAATAATTGAGGTCACAAAATACATAACGTCACAAAAATAAATGACGTCACAAAAATACATAACGTCACAAAAATAAATGATGTCACAAAAAATGACGTCACAAAAATAAATGACGTCACAAATATAAATGACGTCACAAAAATAAATGACGTCACAAAAATAAATGACGTCACAAAAATAAATGACGTCACAAAAAAACATAACGTCACAAAAATAAATGACGTCACAAAATACATAACGTCACAAAATTAAATGACGTAACAAAAAAATGACGTCACAAAAATAAATGACGGCACAAAAATAATTTAGGTCACAAAATAAATAACGTCACAATAATAAATGACGTCACAAAAAATAATGTCACAAAAATAAATGACGTCACAAAATAAATAACGTCACAAAAACAAATGACGTCAAAAATACCTAACGTCACAAAAATAAATGACGTAACAAAAATTAATGACGTCACAAAATACATAACGTCACAAAAATAAATGATATCACAAAATACATAACGTCACAAAAATAAGTGAAGTCACAAAATAAATAACGTCACAAAAATAAATGACGTCAAAAAAAATGAAGTCACAAAAATAAATGACGTAACAAAAATTAAAGACGTCACAAAATAAATAACGTCACAAAATTAAATGACGTCACAAAATAACATAACGCAAAAAAATAAATACGTCAAAAATACATAACGTCACAAAAATAAATGACGACACAAAAATAATTGAGGTCACAAAATACATAACGTCATAAAAAATGACGCCACAAAATACATAACGTCACAAAAATAAATGACGTCACAAAAATAAATAACGTCACAAAATTAAATGACGTCACAAAAATAAATGACGTCACAAAAATAAATGACATCACAAAATACATAACGTCACTAAATAAATAACGTCAGAAAAATAAATGACGTCACAAAATACAAAACGTCACTAAATATATGACGTCACAAAATACGTAACGTCACAAAAATAAATGACGTCATAAAATAAATAACGTCACAAAAATAAATAACGTCACAAAAATAAATAATGTCACAAAATTAAATGACGCCACAAAATACATAACGTCAAAAAAATAATTGAGGTCACAAAATACATAATGTCACAAAAATAAATGACGTCACAAAAATACATAACGTCAAAAAAATAAATGATGTCACAAAAAATGACGTCACAAAAATAAATGACGTCACAAATATAAATGACGTCACAAAAATAAATGACGTCACAAAAATAAATGACGTCACAAAAATAAATGACGTCACAAAAAAACATAAAGTAACAAAAATAAATTACGTCACAGAAATAAATGACGTCGAAAAATACATAACGTCACAAAAATAAATGACGTCACAAAATACATAACGTCACAAAAATAAATGACGTCACAAAAATAAATGACGTCACAAAATAGATAACGTCACAAAAAATGACGCCACAAAATACATAAGGTCACAAAAATAAATGACATCACAAAATACATAACATCGCAAAAATAAATGACGTCACAAAAAATAAATGACGTCACAAAATACATAACGTCACAAAAATAAATGACGTCAAAAAAACTTGAAGACACAAAAATAAATGACGTAACAAAAATTAATGACGCCACAAAATAAATAACGTCACAAAAATAAATGACGTCACAAAATCATTAACGTCACAAAATTAAATGACGTCACAAAATACATAACGTCACAAAAATAAATGACGTCAAAAATACATAACGTCACAAAAATAAATGACGTCACAAAATAGATAACGTCACAAAAATAATTGAGGTCACAAAATACATAACGTCACAAAAAATGACGCCACAAAATACATAAGGTCACAAAAATAAATGACATCACAAAATACATAACATCGCAAAAATAAATGACGTCACAAAAAATAAATGACGTCACAAAATACATAACGTCACAAAAATAAATGATATCACAAAATACATAACGTCACAAAAATAAATGACGTCACAAAATAAATAACGTCACAAAAATAAATGACGTCAAAAAAACTTGAAGTCACAAAAATAAATGACGTAACAAAAATTAAAGATGTCACAAAATAAATAACGTCACAAAATTATATGACGTCACAAAATACATAACGTCACTAAATATATGACGTCATAAAATATGTAACGTCACAAAAATAAATGACGTCATAAAATAAATAACGTCACAAAAATAAATAACGTCACAAAAATAAATGACGCCACAAAATACATAACGTCACAAAAATAATTGAGGTCACAAAATACATAACGTCACAAAAATAAATGACGTCATAAAATAAAAACGTCACAAAAATAAATAACGTCACAAAAATAAATGACGCCACAAAATACATACCGTCACAAAAATAATTGAGGTCACAAAATACATAATGTCACAAAAATAAATGACGTCATAAAATAAAAAACGTCACAAAAATAAATAACGTCACAAAAATAAATGACGCCACAAAATACATAACGTCACAAAAATAATTGAGGTCACAAAATACATAACGTCACAAAAGTAAATGACGTCACAAGAATAAATGACGCCACAAAATACATAACGTGACAAAAATAATTGAGGTCACAAAATACATAACGTCACAAAAATAAATGACGTCACAAAAATACATAACGTCACAAAAATAAATGATGTCACAAAAAATGACGTCACAAAAATAAATGACGTCACAAATATAAATGACGTCACAAAAATAAATGACGTCACAAAAATAAATGACGTCACAAAAATAAATGACGTCACAAAAAAACATAACGTCACAAAAATAAATGACGTCACAAAATACATAACGTCACAAAATTAAATGACGTAACAATAAAATGACGTCACAAAAATAAATGACGGCACAAAAATAATTTAGGTCACAAAATAAATAACGTCACAATAATAAATGACGTCACAAAAAATAATGTCACAAAAATAAATGACGTCACAAAATAAATAACGTCACAAAAACAAATGACGTCAAAAATACCTAACGTCACAAAAATAAATGACGTAACAAAAATTAATGACGTCACAAAATACATAACGTCACAAAAATAAATAACGTCACATATTAAATAATGTCACAAAAATAAATGACGTCACAAAAATAAATGACGTCACAAAAAAACATAACGTCACAAAAATAAATGACGTCACAAAATACATAACGTCACAAAATTAAATAACGTCACAAAATACATAATGTCACAAAAATAAAAGACGTCACCAAATACATAACGTCACAAAAATAAATGATATCACAAAATACATAACGTCACAAAAATAAATGACGTCACAAAATAAATAACGTCACAAGAATAATTGACGTCACAAAAAATGACGTCACAAAAAGAAATGACGTCACAAAATACATAACGTCACAAAAATAAATGACGTCACATATTAAATAACGTCACAAAAATAAATGACGTCTAAAAATACATAACGTCACAAAAATAAATTACTTAACAAAAAATTATGACGTCACAAAATACATAACGTCACAAAATTAAATGACGTCACAAAATACATAACGTAAAAAAATAAATGACGTCAAAAATACATAACGTCACAAAAATAAATGACGTCACAAAATACATAACGTCACAAAAAATGACGCCACAAAATACATAAGGTCACAAAAATAAATGACATCACAAAATACATAACGTCGCAAAAATAAATGACGTCACAAAAATTAATGACGTCACAAAATACATAACGTCACAAAAATAAATGATATCACAAAATACATAACGTCACAAAAATAAGTGAAGTCACAAAATAAATAACGTCACAAAAATAAATGACGTCAAAAAAATGAAGTCACAAAAATAAATGACGTAACAAAAATTAAAGACGTCACAAAATAAATAACGTCACAAAATTAAATGACGTCACAAAATAACATAACGCAAAAAAATAAATACGTCAAAAATACATAACGTCACAAAAATAAATGACGACACAAAAATAATTGAGGTCACAAAATACATAACGTCATAAAAAATGACGCCACAAAATACATAACGTCACAAAAATAAATGACGTCACAAAAATAAATAACGTCACAAAATTAAATGACGTCACAAAAATAAATGACGTCACAAAAATAAATGACATCACAAAATACATAACGTCACTAAATAAATAACGTCACAAAAATAAATGACGTCACAAAATACAAAACGTCACTAAATATATGACGTCACAAAATACGTAACGTCACAAAAATAAATGACGTCATAAAATAAATAACGTCACAAAAATAAATAACGTCACAAAAATAAATAATGTCACAAAATTAAATGACGCCACAAAATACATAACGTCAAAAAAATAATTGAGGTCACAAAATACATAACGTCACAAAAATAAATGACGTCACAAAAATACATAACGTCAAAAAAATAAATGATGTCACAAAAAATGACGTCACAAAAATAAATGACGTCACAAATATAAATGACGTCACAAAAATAAATGACGTCACAAAAATAAATGACGTCACAAAAATAAATGACGTCACAAAAAACATAAAGTAACAAAAATAAATGACGTCACAGAAATAAATGACGTCGAAAAATACATAACGTCACAAAAATAAATGACGTCACAAAATACATAACGTCACAAAAATAAATGACGTCACAAAAATAAATGACGTCACAAAATAGATAACGTCACAAAAAATGACGCCACAAAATACATAAGGTCACAAAAATAAATGACATCACAAAATACATAACATCGCAAAAATAAATGACGTCACAAAAAATAAATGACGTCACAAAATACATAACGTCACAAAAATAAATGACGTCAAAAAAACTTGAAGACACAAAAATAAATGACGTAACAAAAATTAAAGACGTCACAAAATAAATAACGTCACAAAATTATATGACGTCACAAAATACATAACGTCACAAAAATAAATGATGTCACAAAAAATGACGTCACAAAAATAAATGACGTCACAAATATAAATGACGTCACAAAAATAAATGACGTCACAAAAATAAATGACGTCACAAAAATAAATGACGTCACAAAAAAACATAACGTCACAAAAATAAATGACGTCACAAAATACATAACGTCACAAAAAATGACGCCACAAAATACATAAGGTCACACAAATAAATGACATCACAAAATACATAACGTCGCAAAAATAAATGACGTCACAAAAATTAATGACGTCACAAAATACATAACGTCACAAAAATAAATGACGTCACAAAAATAATTGAGGTCACAAAAATAAATGACGTCACAAAAATAAATTACGTCACAAAAATAATTGAGGTCACAAAATACATAACGTCATAAAAAATGACGCCACAAAATACATAACGTCACAAAAATAAATGACGTCACAAAAATATATAACGTCACAAAATTAAATGACGTCACAAAAATAAATGACGTCACAAAAATAAATGACGTCACAAAAATAAATTACGTCACAAAATACATAACGTCACAAAAATAAATGATATCACAAAATACATAACGTCACGAAAATAAATGACGTCACAATATAAATAACGTCACAAAAATAAATGACGTCAAAAAAATACATAACGTCACAAAAATAAATGATGTCACAAAAAATGACGTCACAAAAATAAATGACGTCACAAATATAAATGACGTCACAAAAATAAATGACGTCGAAAAAATAAATGACGTCACAAAAATAAATGACGTCACAAAAATAAATGACGTCACAAAAAAACATAACGTCACAAAAATAAATGACGTCACAAAATACATAACGTCACAAAAAATGACGCCACAAAATACATAAGGTCACACAAATAGATGACATCACAAAATATATAACGTCGCAAAAATAAATGACGTCACAAAAATTAATGACGTCATAAAATACATAGCGTCACAAAAATAAATGATCACAAAATACATAACGTCACAAAAATAAATGAAGTCACAAAATAAATAATGTCACAAAAATAAATGACGTCAAAAAAATGAAGTCACAAAAATAAATGACGTAGCAAAAATTAAAGACGTCACAAAATAAATAACGTCACAAAATTAAATGACGTCACAAAATACATAACGTAAAAAAATAAATGACGTTAAAAATACATAACGTCACAAAAATAAATTAAGTCACAAAAATAATTGAGGTCACAAAATACATAACGTCATAAAAAATGACGCCACAAAATACATAACGTCACAAAAATAAATGACGTCACAAAAATAAATAACGTCACAAAATTAAATGACGTCACAAAAATAAATGACGTCACAAAAAATAAATGACGTCACAAAATACATAACGTCACAAAAATAAATGATATCACAAAATACATAACGTCACAAAAATAAATGACGTCACAAAATAAATATCGTCACAAAAATAAATGACGTCAAAAAAACTTGAAGTCACAAAAATAAATGACGTAACAAAAATTAAAGATTTCACAAAATAAATAACGTCACAAAATTATATGACGTCACAAAATAAATAACGTCACAAAAATAAATGATGTCACACAATAAATAACGTCAGAAAAATAAATAACGTCACAAAAATAAATGACGTCACAAAAATACATAACGTCACAAAAATAAATGACGTCACGAAAAAAATGACGTCACAAAAATAAATGACGTCACAAAAATAATTGAGGTCACAAAATAAATAACGTCACAAAAATAAGTGACTTCACAAAAATAAATGACGTCACAAAAATAAATAACGTCACAAAAATAAATGACGTCACAAAAATAAATGACGTCAAAAAATAAATGACGTCGCAAAATACATAACGTCACTAAATAAATAACGTCACAAAAATAAATGACGTCACATAATACATAACGTCACTAAATATATTACGTCACAAAATACGTAACGTAACAAAAATAAATGACTTCACAAAATAAATAACGTCAGAAAAATAAATAACGTGACAAAAATAAATAACGTCACAAAAATAAATGACGTCAAAAAATACATAACGTCACAAAAATAAATGACGTAACAAAAATTAATGACGTCACAAAATAAATAACGTCACAAAAATAAATGACGTCACAAAATAATTAACGTCACAAAATTAAATGACGTCACAAAATACATAACGTCATAAAAATAAATGACGTCAAAAATACATAACGTCACAAAAATAAATGACGTCACAAAATAGATAACGTCACAAAAATAATTGAGGTCACAAAATACATAACGTCACAAAAAATGACGCCACAAAATACATAAGGTCACAAAAATAAATGACATCACAAAATACATAACATCGCAAAAATAAATGACGTCACAAAAAATAAATGACGTCACAAAATACATAACGTCACAAAAATAAATGATATCACAAAATACATAACGTCACAAAAATAAATGACGTCACAAAATAAATAACGTCACAAAAATAAATGACGTCAAAAAAACTTGAAGTCACAAAAATAAATGACGTAACAAAAATTAAAGACGTCACAAAATAAATAACGTCACAAAAATAAATGACGCCACAAAATACATAACGTCACAAAAATAATTGAGGTCACAAAATACATAATGTCACAAAAATAAATGACGTCATAAAATAAAAAACGTCACAAAAATAAATAACGTCACAAAAATAAATGACGCCACAAAATACATAACGTCACAAAAATAAATGACGCCACAAAATACATAACGTCACAAAAATAATTGAGGTCACAAAATACATAACGTCACAAAAGTAAATGACGTCACAAGAATAAATGACGCCACAAAATACATAACGTCACAAAAATAATTGAGGTCACAAAATACATAACGTCACAAAAATAAATGACGTCACAAAAATACATAACGTCACAAAAATAAATGATGTCACAAAAAATGACGTCACAAAAATAAATGACGTCACAAATATAAATGACGTCACAAAAATAAATGACGTCACAAAAATAAATGACGTCACAAAAATAAATGACGTCACAAAAAAACATAACGTCACAAAAATAAATGACGTCACAAAATACATAACGTCACAAAATTAAATGACGTAACAAAAAAATGACGTCACAAAAATAAATGACGGCACAAAAATAATTTGAGTCACAAAATAAATAACGTCACAATAATAAATGACGTCACAAAAAATAATGTCACAAAAATAAATGACGTCACAAAATAAATAACGTCACAAAAACAAATGACGTCAAAAATACCTAACGTCACAAAAATAAATGACGTAACAAAAATTAATGACGTCTCAAAATACATAACGTCACAAAAATAAATAACGTCACATATTAAATAATGTCACAAAAATAAATGACGTCACAAAAATAAATGACGTCACAAAAAAACATAACGTCACAAAAATAAATGACGTCACAAAATACATAACGTCACAAAATTAAATAACGTCACAAAATACATAATGTCACAAAAATAAAAGACGTCACCAAATACATAACGTCACAAAAATAAATGATATCACAAAATACATAACGTCACAAAAATAAATGACGTCACAAAATAAATAACGTCACAAGAATAATTGACGTCACAAAAAAAATGACGTCACAAAAAGAAATAACGTCACAAAATACATAACGTCACAAAAATAAATGACGTCACATATTAAATAACGTCACAAAAATAAATGACGTCTAAAAATACATAACGTCACAAAAATAAATTACTTAACAAAAAATTATGACGTCACAAAATACATAACGTCACAAAATCAAATGACGTCACAAAATACATAACGTAAAAAAAATAATGACGTCAAAAATACATAACGTCACAAAAATAAATGACGTCACAAAATACATAACGTCACAAAAAATGACGCCACAAAATACATAAGGTCACAAAAATAAATGACGTCACAAAATAAATAACGTCAGAAAAATAAATAACGTGACAAAAATAAATAACGTCACAAAAATAAATGACGTCAAAAAATACATAACGTCACAAAAATAAATGACGTAACAAAAATTAATGACGTCACAAAATAAATAACGTCACAAAAATAAATGACGTCCCAAAATAATTAACGTCACAAAATTAAATGACGTCACAAAATACATAACGTCACAAAAATAAATGACGTCAAAAATACATAACGTCACAAAAATAAATGACGTCACAAAATAGATAACGTCACAAAAATAATTGAGGTCACAAAATACATAACGTCACAAAAAATGACGCCACAAAATACATAAGGTCACAAAAATAAATGACATCACAAAATACATAACATCGCAAAAATAAATGACGTCACAAAAAATAAATGACGTCACAAAATACATAACGTCACAAAAATAAATGATATCACAAAATACAAAACGTCACAAAAATAAATGACGTCACAAAAATAAATGACGTCAAAAAAACTTGAAGTCACAAAAATAAATGACGTAACAAAAATTAAAGACGTCACAAAATAAATAACGTCACAAAAATAAATGACGCCACAAAATACATAACGTCACAAAAATAATTGAGGTCACAAAATACATAATGTCACAAAAATAAATGACGTCATAAAATAAAAAACGTCACAAAAATAAATAACGTCACAAAAATAAATGACGCCACAAAATACATAACGTCACAAAAATAATTGAGGTCACAAAATACATAATGTCACAAAAATAAATGACGTCATAAAATAAAAAACGTCACAAAAATAAATAACGTCACAAAAATAAATGACGCCACAAAATACATAACGTCACAAAAATAATTGAGGTCACAAAATACATAACGTCACAAAAGTAAATGACGTCACAAGAATAAATGACGCCACAAAATACATAACGTCACAAAAATAATTGAGGTCACAAAATACATAACGTCACAAAAATAAATGACGTCACAAAATACATAACGTCACAAAAAATGACGCCACAAAATACATAAGGTCACAAAAATAAATGACATCACAAAATACATAACATCGCAAAAATAAATGACGTCACAAAAAATAAATGACGTCACAAAATACATAACGTCACAAAAATAAATGACATCACAAAATACATAACGTCACAAAAATAAATGACGTCACAAAATAAATAACGTCACAAAAATAAATGACGTCAAAAAAACTTGAAGTCACAAAAATAAATGACGTAACAAAATTTAAAGATGTCACAAAATAAATAACGTCACAAAATTATATGACGTCACAAAATACATAACGTCACTAAATATATGACGTCACAAAATATGTAACGTCACAAAAATAAATGACGTCATAAAATAAATAACGTCACAAAAATAAATAACGTCACAAAAATAAATGACGCCACAAAATACATAACGTCACAAAAATAATTGAGGTCACAAAATACATAACGTCACAAAAATAAATGACGTCATAAAATAAAAACGTCACAAAAATAAATAACGTCACAAAAATAAATGACGCCACAAAATACATAACGTCACAAAAATAATTGAGGTCACAAAATACATAATGTCACAAAAATAAATGACGTCATAAAATAAAAAACGTCACAAAAATAAATAACGTCACAAAAATAAATGACGCCACAAAATACATAACGTCACAAAAATAATTGAGGTCACAAAATACATAACGTCACAAAAGTAAATGACGTCACAAGAATAAATGACGCCACAAAATACATAACGTCACAAAAATAATTGAGGTCACAAAATACATAACGTCACAAAAATAAATGACGTCACAAAAATACATAACGTCACAAAAATAAATGATGTCACAAAAATGACGTCACAAAAATAAATGACGTCACAAATATAAATGACGTCACAAAAATAAATGACGTCACAAAAATAAATGACGTCACAAAAATAAATGACGTCACAAAAAAACATAACGTCACAAAAATAAATGACGTCACAAAATATATAACGTCACAAAATTAAATGACGTAACAAAAAAATGACGTCACAAAAATAAATGACGGCACAAAAATAATTTAGGTCACAAAATAAATAACGTCACAATAATAAATGACGTCACAAAAAATAATGTCACAAAAATAAATGACGTCACAAAATAAATAACGTCACAAAAACAAATGACGTCAAAAATACCTAACGTCACAAAAATAAATGACGTAACAAAAATTAATGACGTCACAAAATACATAACGTCACAAAAATAAATAACGTCACATATTAAATAATGTCACAAAAATAAATGACGTCACAAAAAAACATAACGTCACAAAAATAAATGACGTCACAAAATACATAACGTCACAAAATTAAATAACGTCACAAAATACATAATGTCACAAAAATAAAAGACGTCACCAAATACATAACGTCACAAAAATAAATGATATCACAAAATACATAACGTCACAAAAATAAATGACGTCACAAAATAAATAACGTCACAAGAATAATTGACGTCACAAAAAAATGACGTCACAAAAAGAAATGACGTCACAAAATACATAACGTCACAAAAATAAATGACGTCACATATTAAATAACGTCACAAAAATAAATGACGTCTAAAAATACATAACGTCACAAAAATAAATTACTTAACAAAAAATTATGACGTCACAAAATACATAACGTCACAAAATTAAATGACGTCACAAAATACATAACGTAAAAAAATAAATGACGTCAAAAATACATAACGTCACAAAAATAAATGACGTCACAAAATACATAACGTCACAAAAAATGACGCCACAAAATACATAAGGTCACAAAAATAAATGACATCACAAAATACATAACGTCGCAAAAATAAATGACGTCACAAAAATTAATGACGTCACAAAATACATAACGTCACAAAAATAAATGATATCACGAAATACATAACGTCACAAAAATAAGTGAAGTCACAAAATAAATAACGTCACAAAAATAAATGACGTCAAAAAAAATGAAGTCACAAAAATAAATGACGTAACAAAAATTAAAGACGTCACAAAATAAATAACGCAAAAAAATAAATACGTCAAAAATACATAACGTCACAAAAATAAATGACGACACAAAAATAATTGAGGTCACAAAATACATAACGTCATAAAAAATGACGCCACAAAATACATAACGTCACAAAAATAAATGACGTCACAAAAATAAATAACGTCACAAAATTAAATGACGTCACAAAAATAAATGACGTCACAAAAATAAATGACATCACAAAATACATAACGTCACTAAATAAATAACGTCACAAAAATAAATGACGTCACAAAATACAAAACGTCACTAAATATATGACGTCACAAAATACGTAACGTCACAAAAATAAATTACGTCATAAAATAAATAACGTCACAAAAATAAATAACGTCACAAAAATAAATAATGTCACAAAATTAAATGACGCCACAAAATACATAACGTCAAAAAAATAATTGAGGTCACAAAATACATAACGTCACAAAAATAAATGACGTCACAAAAATACATAACGTCAAAAAAATAAATGATGTCACAAAAAATGACGTCACAAAAATAAATGACGTCACAAATATAAATGACGTCACAAAAATAAATGACGTCACAAAAATAAATGACGTCACAAAAATAAATGACGTCACAAAAAAACATAAAGTAACAAAAATAAATGACGTCACAGAAATAAATGACGTCGAAAAATACATAACGTCACAAAAATAAATGACGTCACAAAATACATAACGTCACAAAAATAAATGACGTCACAAAAATAAATGACGTCACAAAATAGATAACGTCACAAAAAATGACGCCACAAAATACATAAGGTCACAAAAATAAATGACATCACAAAATACATAACATCGCAAAAATAAATGACGTCACAAAAAATAAATGACGTCACAAAATACATAACGTCACAAAAATTAATGACGTCAAAAAAACTTGAAGACACAAAAATAAATGACGTAAAAAAAATTAAAGACGTCACAAAATAAATAACGTCACAAAATTATATGACGTCACAAAATACATAACGTCACTAAATATATGACGTCACAAAAATACATAACGTCACAAAAATAAATGATGTCACAAAAAATGACGTCACAAAAATAAATGACGTCACAAATATAAATGACGTCACAAAAATAAATGACGTCACAAAAATAAATGACGTCACAAAAATACATAACGTCACAAAAATAAATGATGTCACAAAAAATGACGTCACAAAAATAAATGACGTCACAAATATAAATGACGTCACAAAAATAAATGACGTCTCAAAAATAAATGACGTCACAAAAATAAATGACGTCACAAAAATAAATGACGTCACAAAAAAACATAACGTCACAAAAATAAATGACGTCACAAAATACATAACGTCACAAAAAATGACGCCACAAAATACATAAGGTCACACAAATAAATGACATCACAAAATACATAACGTCGCAAAAATAAATGACGTCACAAAAATTAATGACGTCACAAAATACATAACGTCACAAAAATAAATGACGTCACAAAATATTAATTACATCACAAAATGCATAACGTCACAAAAATAAATGACGTCACAAAAATAATTGAGGTCACAAAATACATAACGTCATAAAAAATGACGCCACAAAATACATAACGTCACAAAAATAAATGACGTCACAAAAATAAATAACGTCACAAAATTAAATGACGTCACAAAAATAAATGACGTCACAAAAATAAATGACGTCACAAAAATAAATTACGTCACAAAATACATAACGTCACTAATTAAATAACGTCACAAAAATAAATGACGTCACAAAATACAAAACGTCACTAAATATATGACGTCACAAAATACGTAACGTCACAAAAATAAATGACGTCACAAAAATAAATGACGTCACAAAAATAAATGACGTCACAAAAATAAATGACGTCACAAAAAACATAACGTAACAAAAATAAATGACGTCACAGAAATAAATGACGTCGAAAAATACATAACGTCACAAAAATAAATGACGTCACAAAATACATAACGTCACAAAAATAAATGACGTCACAAAAATAAATGACGTCACAAAATAGATAACGTCACAAAAAATGACGCCACAAAATACATAAGGTCACAAAAATAAATGACATCACAAAATACATAACATCGCAAAAATAAATGACGTCACAAAAAATAAATGACGTCACAAAATACATAACGTCACAAAAATAAATGATATCACAAAATACATAACGTCACGAAAATAAATGACGTCACAATATAAATAACGTCACAAAAATAAATGACGTCAAAAAAATACATAACGTCACAAAAATAAATGATGTCACAAAAAATGACGTCACAAAAATACATAACGTCACAAAAATAAATGACGTCACAAAAATAAATGACGTCACAAAAATAAATGACGTCACAAAAAAACATAACGTCACAAAAATAAATGACGTCACAAAATACATAACGTCACAAAAAATGACGCCACAAAATACATAAGGTCACACAAATAGATGACATCACAAAATACATAACGTCGCAAAAATAAATGACGTCACAAAAATTAATGAAGTCATAAAATACATAACGTCACAAAAATAAATGATATCACAAAATACATAACGTCACAAAAATAAATGAAGTCACAAAATAAATAATATCACAAAAATAAATGACGTCAAAAAAAATGAAGTCACAAAAATAAATGACGTAGCAAAAATTAAAGACGTCACAAAATAAATAACGTCACAAAATTAAATGACGTCACAAAATACATAACGTAAAAAAATAAATGACGTTAAAAAAATACATAACGTCACAAAAATAAATTAAGTCACAAAAATAATTGAGGTCACAAAATACATAACGTCATAAAAAATGACGCCACAAAATACATAACGTCACAAAAATAAATGACGTCACAAAAATAAATAACGTCACAAAATTAAATGACGTCACAAAAATAAATGACGTCACAAAAAATAAATGACGTCACAAAATACATAACGTCACAAAAATAAATGATATCACAAAATACATAACGTCACAAAAATAAATGACGTCACAAAATAAATATCGTCACAAAAATAAATGACGTCAAAAAAACTTGAAGTCACAAAAATAAATGACGTAACAAAAATTAAAGATTTCACAAAATAAATAACGTCACAAAATTATATGACGTCACAAAATAAATAACGTCACAAATATAAATGATGTCACACAATAAATAACGTCAGAAAAATAAATAACGTCACAAAATAAATAACGTCACAAAATAAATAACGTCACAAAAATAAATGACGTCACAAAAATACATAACGTCACAAAAATAAATGACGTCACGAAAAAAATGACGTCACAAAAATAAATGACGTCACAAAAATAATTGAGGTCACAAAATAAATAACGTCACAAAAATAAGTGACTTCACAAAAATAAATGACGTCACAAAAATAAATAACGTCACAAAAATAAATGACGTCACAAAAATAAATGACGTCAAAAAATAAATGACGTCGCAAAATACATAACGTCACTAAATAAATAACGTCACAAAAATAAATGACGTCACATAATACATAACGTCACTAAATATATTACGTCACAAAATACGTAACGTAACAAAAATAAATGACTTCACAAAATAAATAACGTCGGAAAAATAAATAACGTGACAAAAATAAATAACGTCACAAAAATAAATGACGTCAAAAAATACATAACGTCACAAAAATAAATGACGTAACAAAAATTAATGACGTCACAAAATAAATAACGTCACAAAAATAAATGACGTCACAAAATAATTAACGTCACAAAATTAAATGACGTCACAAAATACATAACGTCACAAAAATAAATGACGTCAAAAATACATAACGTCACAAAAATAAATGACGTCACAAAAAATAAATGACGTCACAAAATACATAACGTCACAAAAATAAATGATATCACAAAATACATAACGTCACAAAAATAAATGACGTCACAAAATAAATAACGTCACAAAAATAAATGACGTCAAAAAAACTTGAAGTCACAAAAATAAATGACGTAACAAAAATTAAAGACGTCACAAAATAAATAACGTCACAAAAATAAATGACGCCACAAAATACATAACGTCACAAAAATAATTGAGGTCACAAAATACATAATGTCACAAAAATAAATGACGTCATAAAATAAAAAACGTCACAAAAATAAATAACGTCACAAAAATAAATGACGCCACAAAATACATAACGTCACAAAAATAAATGACGCCACAAAATACATAACGTCACAAAAATAATTGAGGTCACAAAATACATAACGTCACAAAAGTAAATGACGTCACAAGAATAAATGACGCCACAAAATACATAACGTCACAAAAATAATTGAGGTCACAAAATACATAACGTCACAAAAATAAATGACGTCACAAAAATACATAACGTCACAAAAATAAATGATGTCACAAAAAATGACGTCACAAAAATAAATGACGTCACAAATATAAATGACGTCACAAAAATAAATGACGTCACAAAAATAAATGACGTCACAAAAATAAATGACGTCACAAAAAAACATAACGTCACAAAAATAAATGACGTCACAAAATACATAACGTCACAAAATTAAATGACGTAACAAAAAAATGACGTCACAAAAATAAATGACGGCACAAAAATAATTTAGGTCACAAAATAAATAACGTCACAATAATAAATGACGTCACAAAAAATAATGTCACAAAAATAAATGACGTCACAAAATAAATAACGTCACAAAAACAAATGACGTCAAAAATACCTAACGTCACAAAAATAAATGACGTAACAAAAATTAATGACGTCACAAAATACATAACGTCACAAAAATAAATAACGTCACATATTAAATAATGTCACAAAAATAAATGACGTCACAAAAATAAATGACGTCACAAAAAAACATAACGTCACAAAAATAAATGACGTCACAAAATACATAACGTCACAAAATTAAATAACGTCACAAAATACATAATGTCACAAAAATAAAAGACGTCACCAAATACATAACGTCACAAAAATAAATGATATCACAAAATACATAACGTCACAAAAATAAATGACGTCACAAAATAAATAACGTCACAAGAATAATTGACGTCACAAAAAAAATGACGTCACAAAAAGAAATAACGTCACAAAATACATAACGTCACAAAAATAAATGACGTCACATATTAAATAACGTCACAAAAATAAATGACGTCTAAAAATACATAACGTCACAAAAATAAATTACTTAACAAAAAATTATGACGTCACAAAATACATAACGTCACAAAATTAAATGACGTCACAAAATACATAACGTAAAAAAAATAATGACGTCAAAAATACATAACGTCACAAAAATAAATGACGTCACAAAATACATAACGTCACAAAAAATGACGCCACAAAATACATAAGGTCACAAAAATAAATGACGTCACAAAATAAATAACGTCAGAAAAATAAATAACGTGACAAAAATAAATAACGTCACAAAAATAAATGACGTCAAAAAATACATAACGTCACAAAAATAAATGACGTAACAAAAATTAATGACGTCACAAAATAAATAACGTCACAAAAATAAATGACGTCCCAAAATAATTAACGTCACAAAATTAAATGACGTCACAAAATACATAACGTCACAAAAATAAATGACGTCAAAAATACATAACGTCACAAAAATAAATGACGTCACAAAATAGATAACGTCACAAAAATAATTGAGGTCACAAAATACATAACGTCACAAAAAATGACGCCACAAAATACATAAGGTCACAAAAATAAATGACATCACAAAATACATAACATCGCAAAAATAAATGACGTCACAAAAAATAAATGACGTCACAAAATACATAACGTCACAAAAATAAATGATATCACAAAATACAAAACGTCACAAAAATAAATGACGTCACAAAATAAATAACGTCACAAAAATATATGACGTCAAAAAAACTTGAAGTCACAAAAATAAATGACGTAACAAAAATTAAAGACGTCACAAAATAAATAACGTCACAAAAATAAATGACGCCACAAAATACATAACGTCACAAAAATAATTGAGGTCACAAAATACATAATGTCACAAAAATAAATGACGTCATAAAATAAAAAACGTCACAAAAATAAATAACGTCACAAAAATAAATGACGCCACAAAATACATAACGTCACAAAAATAATTGAGGTCACAAAATACATAATGTCACAAAAATAAATGACGTCATAAAATAAAAAACGTCACAAAAATAAATAACGTCACAAAAATAAATGACGCCACAAAATACATAACGTCACAAAAATAATTGAGGTCACAAAATACATAACGTCACAAAAGTAAATGACGTCACAAGAATAAATGACGCCACAAAATACATAACGTCACAAAAATAATTGAGGTCACAAAATACATAACGTCACAAAAATAAATGACGTCACAAAAATACATAACGTCACAAAAATAAATGATGTCACAAAAAATGACGTCACAAAAATAAATGACGTCACAAATATAAATGACGTCACAAAAATAAATGACGTCACAAAAATAAATGACGTCACAAAAATAAATGACGTCACAAAAAAACATAACGTCACAAAAATAAATGACGTCACAAAATACATAACGTCACAAAATTAAATGACGTAACAAAAAAATGACGTCACAAAAATAAATGACGGCACAAAAATAATTTAGGTCACAAAATAAATAACGTCACAATAATAAATGACGTCACAAAAAATAATGTCACAAAAATAAATGACGTCACAAAATAAATAACGTCACAAAAACAAATGACGTCAAAAATACCTAACGTCACAAAAATAAATGACGTAACAAAAATTAATGACGTCACAAAATACATAACGTCACAAAAATAAATAACGTCACATATTAAATAATGTCACAAAAATAAATGACGTCACAAAAATAAATGACGTCACAAAAAAACATAACGTCACAAAAATAAATGACGTCACAAAATACATAACGTCACAAAATTAAATAACGTCACAAAATACATAATGTCACAAAAATAAAAGACGTCACCAAATACATAACGTCACAAAAATAAATGATATCACAAAATACATAACGTCACAAAAATAAATGACGTCACAAAATAAATAACGTCACAAGAATAATTGACGTCACAAAAAAATGACGTCACAAAAAGAAATAACGTCACAAAATACATAACGTCACAAAAATAAATGACGTCACATATTAAATAACGTCACAAAAAAAATGACGTCTAAAAATACATAACGTCACAAAAATAAATTACTTAACAAAAAATTATGACGTCACAAAATACATAACGTCACAAAATTAAATGACGTCACAAAATACATAACGTAAAAAAATAAATGACGTCAAAAATACATAACGTCACAAAAATAAATGACGTCACAAAATACATAACGTCACAAAAAATGACGCCACAAAATACATAAGGTCACAAAAATATATGACATCACAAAATACATAACGTCGCAAAAATAAATGACGTCACAAAAATTAATGACGTCACAAAATACATAACATCACAAAAATAAATAATATCACAAAATACATAACGTCACAAAAATAAGTGAAGTCACAAAATAAATAACGTCACAAAAATAAATGACGTCAAAAAAATGAAGTCACAAAAATAAATGACGTAACAAAAATTAAAGACGTCACAAAATAAATAACGTCACAAAATTAAATGACGTCACAAAATAACATAACGCAAAAAAATAAATGACGTCAAAAATACATAACGTCACAAAAATAAATGACGACACAAAAATAATTGAGGTCACAAAATACATAACGTCATAAAAAATGACGCCACAAAATACATAACGTCACAAAAATAAATGACGTCACAAAAATAAATAACGTCACAAAATTAAATGACGTCACAAAAATAAATGACGTCACAAAAATAAATGACATCACAAAATACATAACGTCACTAAATAAATAACGTCACAAAAATAAATGACGTCACAAAATACAAAACGTCACTAAATATATGACGTCACAAAATACGTAACGTCACAAACATAAATGACGTCATAAAATAAATAACGTCACAAAAATAAATAACGTCACAAAAATAAATAATGTCACAAAATTAAATGACGCCACAAAATACATAACGTCAAAAAAATAATTGAGGTCACAAAATACATAACGTCACAAAAATAAATGACGTCACAAAAATACATAACGTCAAAAAAATAAATGATGTCACAAAAAATGACGTCACAAAAATAAATGACGTCACAAATATAAATGACGTCACAAAAATAAATGACGTCACAAAAATAAATGACGTCACAAAAATAAATGACGTCACAAAAAACATAACGTAACAAAAATAAATGACGTCACAGAAATAAATGACGTCGAAAAATACGTAACGTCACAAAAATAAATGACGTCACAAAATACATAACGTCACAAAAATAAATGACGTCACAAAAATAAATGACGTCACAAAATAGATAACGTCACAAAAAATGACGCCACAAAATACATAAGGTCACAAAAATAAATGACATCACAAAATACATAACATCGCAAAAATAAATGACGTCACAAAAAATAAATGACGTCACAAAATACATAACGTCACAAAAATAAATGATATCACAAAATACATAACGTCACAAAAATAAATGACGTCACAAAATAAATAACGTCACAAAAATAAATGACGTCAAAAAAACTTGAAGTCACAAAAATAAATGACGTAACAAAAATTAAAGACGTCACAAAATAAATAACGTCACAAAATTATATGACGTCACAAAATACATAACGTCACTAAATATATGACGTCACAAAATATGTAACGTCACAAAAATAAATGACGTCATAAAATAAATAACGTCACAAAAATAAATAACGTCACAAAAATAAATGACGCCACAAAATACATAACGTCACAAAAATAATTGAGGTCACAAAATACATAACGTCACAAAAATAAATGACGTCACATATTAAATAACGTCACAAAAAAATGACGTCTAAAAATACATAACGTCACAAAAATAAATGACGTCACAAAATATTTATTACATCACAAAATACATAACGTCACAAAAATAAATGACGTCACAAAAATAATTGAGGTCACAAAATACATAACGTCATAAAAAATGACGCCACAAAATACATAACGTCACAAAAATAAATGACGTCACAAAAATAAATAACGTCACAAAATTAAATGACGTCACAAAAATAAATGACGTCACAAAAATAAATGACGTCACAAAAATAAATTACGTCACAAAATACATAACGTCACTAATTAAATAACGTCACAAAAATAAATGACGTCACAAAATACAAAACGTCACTAAATATATGACGTCACAAAATACGTAACGTCACAAAAATAAATGACGTCACAAAAATAAATGACGTCACAAAAATAAATGACGTCACAAAAATAAATGACGTCACAAAAAACATAACGTAACAAAAATAAATGACGTCACAGAAATAAATGACGTCGAAAAATACATAACGTCACAAAAATAAATGACGTCACAAAATACATAACGTCACAAAAATAAATGACGTCACAAAAATAAATGACGTCACAAAATAGATAACGTCACAAAAAATGACGCCACAAAATACATAAGGTCACAAAAATAAATGACATCACAAAATACATAACATCGCAAAAATAAATGACGTCACAAAAAATAAATGACGTCACAAAATACATAACGTCACAAAAATAAATGATATCACAAAATACATAACGTCACGAAAATAAATGACGTCACAATATAAATAACGTCACAAAAATAAATGACGTCAAAAAAATACATAACGTCACAAAAATAAATGATGTCACAAAAAATGACGTCTAAAAAATAAATGACGTCACAAATATAAATGACGTCACAAAAATAAATGACGTCGAAAAAATAAATGACGTCACAAAAATAAATGACGTCACAAAAATAAATGACGTCACAAAAAAACATAACGTCACAAAAATAAATGACGTCACAAAATACATAACGTCACAAAAAATGACGCCACAAAATACATAAGGTCACACAAATAGATGACATCACAAAATACATAACGTCGCAAAAATAAATGACGTCACAAAAATTAATGACGTCATAAAATACATAACGTCACAAAAATAAATGATATCACAAAATACATAACGTCACAAAAATAAATGAAGTCACAAAATAAATAATGTCACAAAAATAAATGACGTCAAAAAAAATGAAGTCACAAAAATAAATGACGTAGCAAAAATTAAAGACGTCACAAAATAAATAACGTCACAAAATTAAATGACGTCACAAAATACATAACGTAAAAAAATAAATGACGTTAAAAATACATAACGTCACAAAAATAAATTAAGTCACAAAAATAATTGAGGTCACAAAATACATAACGTCATAAAAAATGACGCCACAAAATACATAACGTCACAAAAATAAATGACGTCACAAAAATAAATAACGTCACAAAATTAAATGACGTCACAAAAATAAATGACGTCACAAAAAATAAATGACGTCACAAAATACATAACGTCACAAAAATAAATGATATCACAAAATACATAACGTCACAAAAATAAATGAAGTCACAAAATAAATAACGTCACAAAAATAAATGACGTCAAAAAAACTTGAAGTCACAAAAATAAATGACGTAACAAAAATTAAAGATTTCACAAAATAAATAACGTCACAAAATTATATGACGTCACAAAATAAATATCGTCACAAAAATAAATGATGTCACACAATAAATAACGTCAGAAAAATTAATAACGTCACTAAATAAATAACGTCACAAAATAAATAACGTCACAAAAATAAATGACGTCACAAAAATACATAACGTCACAAAAATAAATGACGTCACGAAAAAAATGACGTCACAAAAATAAATGACGTCACAAAAATAATTGAGGTCACAAAATAAATAACGTCACAAAAATAAGTGACTTCACAAAAATAAATGACGTCACAAAAATAAATAACGTCACAAAAATAAATGACGTCACAAAAATAAATGACGTCAAAAAATAAATGACGTCGCAAAATACATAACGTCACTAAATAAATAACGTCACAAAAATAAATGACGTCACATAATACATAACGTCACTAAATATATTACGTCACAAAATACGTAACGTAACAAAAATAAATGACTTCACAAAATAAATAACGTAAGAAAAATAAATAACGTGACAAAAATAAATAACGTCACAAAAAAAAATGACGTCAAAAAATACATAACGTCACAAAAATAAATGACGTAACAAAAATTAATGACGTCACAAAATAAATAACGTCACAAAAATAAATGACGTCACAAAATAATTAACGTCACAAAATTAAATGACGTCACAAAATACATAACGTCACAAAAATAAATGACGTCAAAAATACATAACGTCACAAAAATAAATGACGTCACAAAATAGATAACGTCACAAAAATAATTGAGGTCACAAAATACATAACGTCACAAAAAATGACGCCACAAAATACATAAGGTCACAAAAATAAATGACATCACAAAATACATAACATCGCAAAAATAAATGACGTCACAAAAAATAAATGACGTCACAAAATACATAACGTCACAAAAATAAATGATATCACAAAATACATAACGTCACAAAAATAAATGACGTCACAAAATAAATAACGTCACAAAAATAAATGACGTCAAAAAAACTTGAAGTCACAAAAATAAATGACGTAACAAAAATTAAAGACGTCACAAAATAAATAACGTCACAAAAATAAATGACGCCACAAAATACATAACGTCACAAAAATAATTGAGGTCACAAAATACATAATGTCACAAAAATAAATGACGTCATAAAATAAAAAACGTCACAAAAATAAATAACGTCACAAAAATAAATGACGCCACAAAATACATAACGTCACAAAAATAATTGAGGTCACAAAATACATAATGTCACAAAAATAAATGACGTCATAAAATAAAAAACGTCACAAAAATAAATAACGTCACAAAAATAAATGACGCCACAAAATACATAACGTCACAAAAATAATTGAGGTCACAAAATACATAACGTCACAAAAGTAAATGACGTCACAAGAATAAATGACGCCACAAAATACATAACGTCACAAAAATAATTGAGGTCACAAAATACATAACGTCACAAAAATAAATGACGTCACAAAAATACATAACGTCACAAAAATAAATGATGTCACAAAAAATGACGTCACAAAAATAAATGACGTCACAAATATAAATGACGTCACAAAAATAAATGACGTCACAAAAATAAATGACGTCACAAAAATAAATGACGTCACAAAAAAACATAACGTCACAAAAATAAATGACGTCACAAAATACATAACGTCACAAAATTAAATGACGTAACAAAAAAATGACGTCACAAAAATAAATGACGGCACAAAAATAATTTAGGTCACAAAATAAATAACGTCACAATAATAAATGACGTCACAAAAAATAATGTCACAAAAATAAATGACGTCACAAAATAAATAACGTCACAAAAACAAATGACGTCAAAAATACCTAACGTCACAAAAATAAATGACGTAACAAAAATTAATGACGTCACAAAATACATAACGTCACAAAAATAAATAACGTCACATATGAAATAATGTCACAAAAATAAATGACGTCACAAAAATAAATGACGTCACAAAAAAACATAACGTCACAAAAATAAATGACGTCACAAAATACATAACGTCACAAAATTAAATAACGTCACAAAATACATAATGTCACAAAAATAAAAGACGTCACCAAATACATAACGTCACAAAAATAAATGATATCACAAAATACATAACGTCACAAAAATAAATGACGTCACAAAATAAATAACGTCACAAGAATAATTGACGTCACAAAAAAAATGACGTCACAAAAAGAAATAACGTCACAAAATACATAACGTCACAAAAATAAATGACGTCACATATTAAATAACGTCACAAAAATAAATGACGTCTAAAAATACATAACGTCACAAAAATAAATTACTTAACAAAAAATTATGACGTCACAAAATACATAACGTCACAAAATTAAATGACGTCACAAAATACATAACGTAAAAAAAAAATGACGTCAAAAATACATAACGTCACAAAAATAAATGACGTCACAAAATACATAACGTCACAAAAAATGACGCCACAAAATACATAAGGTCACAAAAATAAATGACGTCACAAAATAAATAACGTCAGAAAAATAAATAACGTGACAAAAATAAATAACGTCACAAAAATAAATGACGTCAAAAAATACATAACGTCACAAAAATAAATGACGTAACAAAAATTAATGACGTCACAAAATAAATAACGTCACAAAAATAAATGACGTCACAAAATAATTAACGTCACAAAATTAAATGACGTCACAAAATACATAACGTCACAAAAATAAATGACGTCAAAAATACATAACGTCACAAAAATAAATGACGTCACAAAATAGATAACGTCACAAAAATAATTGAGGTCACAAAATACATAACGTCACAAAAAATGACGCCACAAAATACATAAGGTCACAAAAATAAATGACATCACAAAATACATAACATCGCAAAAATAAATGACGTCACAAAAAATAAATGACGTCACAAAATACATAACGTCACAAAAATAAATGATATCACAAAATACAAAACGTCACAAAAATAAATGACGTCACAAAATAAATAACGTCACAAAAATAAATGACGTCAAAAAAACTTGAAGTCACAAAAATAAATGACGTAACAAAAATTAAAGACGTCACAAAATAAATAACGTCACAAAAATAAATGACGCCACAAAATACATAACGTCACAAAAATAATTGAGGTCACAAAATACATAATGTCACAAAAATAAATGACGTCATAAAATAAAAAACGTCACAAAAATATATAACGTCACAAAAATAAATGACGCCACAAAATACATAACGTCACAAAAATAATTGAGGTCACAAAATACATAATGTCACAAAAATAAATGACGTCATAAAATAAAAAACGTCACAAAAATAAATAACGTCACAAAAATAAATGACGCCACAAAATACATAACGTCACAAAAATAATTGAGGTCACAAAATACATAACGTCACAAAAGTAAATGACGTCACAAGAATAAATGACGCCACAAAATACATAACGTCACAAAAATAATTGAGGTCACAAAATACATAACGTCACAAAAATAAATGACGTCACAAAAATACATAACGTCACAAAAATAAATGATGTCACAAAAAATGACGTCACAAAAATAAATGACGTCACAAATATAAATGACGTCACAAAAATAAATGACGTCACAAAAATAAATGACGTCACAAAAATAAATGACGTCACAAAAAAACATAACGTCACAAAAATAAATGACGTCACAAAATACATAACGTCACAAAATTAAATGACGTAACAAAAAAATGACGTCACAAAAATAAATGACGGCACAAAAATAATTTAGGTCACAAAATAAATAACGTCACAATAATAAATGACGTCACAAAAAATAATGTCACAAAAATAAATGACGTCACAAAATAAATAACGTCACAAAAACAAATGACGTCAAAAATACCTAACGTCACAAAAATAAATGACGTAACAAAAATTAATGACGTCACAAAATACATAACGTCACAAAAATAAATAACGTCACATATGAAATAATGTCACAAAAATAAATGACGTCACAAAAATAAATGACGTCACAAAAAAACATAACGTCACAAAAATAAATGACGTCACAAAATACATAACGTCACAAAATTAAATAACGTCACAAAATACATAATGTCACAAAAATAAAAGACGTCACCAAATACATAACGTCACAAAAATAAATGATATCACAAAATACATAACGTCACAAAAATAAATGACGTCACAAAATAAATAACGTCACAAGAATAATTGACGTCACAAAAAAAATGACGTCACAAAAAGAAATAACGTCACAAAATACATAACGTCACAAAAATAAATGACGTCACATATTAAATAACGTCACAAAAATAAATGACGTCTAAAAATACATAACGTCACAAAAATAAATTACTTAACAAAAAATTATGACGTCACAAAATACATAACGTCACAAAATTAAATGACGTCACAAAATACATAACGTAAAAAAAATAATGACGTCAAAAATACATAACGTCACAAAAATAAATGACGTCACAAAATACATAACGTCACAAAAAATGACGCCACAAAATACATAAGGTCACAAAAATAAATGACGTCACAAAATAAATAACGTCAGAAAAATAAATAACGTGACAAAAATAAATAACGTCACAAAAATAAATGACGTCAAAAAATACATAACGTCACAAAAATAAATGACGTAACAAAAATTAATGACGTTACAAAATAAATAACGTCACAAAAATAAATGACGTCACAAAATTAAATGACGTCACAAAATACATAACGTCACAAAAATAAATGACGTCAAAAATACATAACGTCACAAAAATAAATGACGTCACAAAATAGATAACGTCACAAAAATAATTGAGGTCACAAAATACATAACGTCACAAAAAATGACGCCACAAAATACATAAGGTCACAAAAATAAATGACATCACAAAATACATAACATCGCAAAAATAAATGACGTCACTAAAAATAAATGACGTCACAAAATACATAACGTCACAAAAATAAATGATATCACAAAATACAAAACGTCACAAAAATAAATGACGTCACAAAATAAATAACGTCACAAAAATAAATGACGTCAAAAAAACTTGAAGTCACAAAAATAAATGACGTAACAAAAATTAAAGACGTCACAAAATAAATAACGTCACAAAAATAAATGACGCCACAAAATACATAACGTCACAAAAATAATTGAGGTCACAAAATACATAATGTCACAAAAATAAATGACGTCATAAAATAAAAAACGTCACAAAAATAAATAACGTCACAAAAATAAATGACGCCACAAAATACATAACGTCACAAAAATAATTGAGGTCACAAAATACATAATGTCACAAAAATAAATGACGTCATAAAATAAAAAACGTCACAAAAATAAATAACGTCACAAAAATAAATGACGCCACAAAATACATAACGTCACAAAAATAATTGAGGTCACATAATACATAACGTCACAAAAGTAAATGACGTCACAAGAATAAATGACGCCACAAAATACATAACGTCACAAAAATAATTGAGGTCACAAAATACATAACGTCACAAAAATAAATGACGTCACAAAAATACATAACGTCACAAAAATAAATGATGTCACAAAAAATGACGTCACAAAAATAAATGACGTCACAAATATAAATGACGTCACAAAAATAAATGACGTCACAAAAATAAATGACGTCACAAAAATAAATGACGTCACAAAAAAACATAACGTCACAAAAATAAATGACGTCACAAAATACATAACGTCACAAAATTAAATGACGTAACAAAAAAATGACGTCACAAAAATAAATGACGGCACAAAAATAATTTAGGTCACAAAATAAATAACGTCACAATAATAAATGACGTCACAAAAAATAATGTCACAAAAATAAATGACGTCACAAAATAAATAACGTCACAAAAACAAATGACGTCAAAAATACCTAACGTCACAAAAATAAATGACGTAACAAAAATTAATGACGTCACAAAATACATAACGTCACAAAAATAAATAACGTCACATATTAAATAATGTCACAAAAATAAATGACGTCACAAAAATAAATGACGTCACAAAAAAACATAACGTCACAAATATAAATGACGTCACAAAATACATAACGTCACAAAATTAAATAACGTCACAAAATACATAATGTCACAAAAATAAAAGACGTCACCAAATACATAACGTCACAAAAATAAATGATATCACAAAATACATAACGTCACAAAAATAAATGACGTCACAAAATAAATAACGTCACAAGAATAATTGACGTCACAAAAAAATGACGTCACAAAAAGAAATAACGTCACAAAATACATAACGTCACAAAAATTAATGACGTCACATATTAAATAACGTCACAAAAAATGACGTCTAAAAATACATAACGTCACAAAAATAAATTACTTAACAAAAAATTATGACGTCACAAAATACATAACGTCACAAAATTAAATGACGTCACAAAATACATAACGTAAAAAAATAAATGACGTCAAAAATACATAACGTCACAAAAATAAATGACGTCACAAAATACATAACGTCACAAAAAATGACGAGACAAAATACATAAGGTCACAAAAATATATGACATCACAAAATACATAACGTCGCAAAAATAAATGACGTCACAAAAATTAATGACGTCACAAAATACATAACATCACAAAAATAAATAATATCACAAAATACATAACGTCACAAAAATAAGTGAAGTCACAAAATAAATAACGTCACAAAAATAAATGACGTCCAAAAAATGAAGTCACAAAAATAAATGACGTAACAAAAATTAAAGACGTCACAAAATAAATAACGTCACAAAATTAAATGACGTCACAAAATAACATAACGCAAAAAAATAAATGACGTCAAAAATACATAACGTCACAAAAATAAATGACGACACAAAAATAATTGAGGTCACAAAATACATAACGTCATAAAAAATGACGCCACAAAATACATAACGTCACAAAAATAAATGACGTCACAAAAATAAATAACGTCACAAAATTAAATGACGTCACAAAAATAAATGACGTCACAAAAATAAATGACATCACAAAATACATAACGTCACTAAATAAATAACGTCACAAAAATAAATGACGTCACAAAATACAAAACGTCACTAAATATATGACGTCACAAAATACGTAACGTCACAAAAATAAATGACGTCATAAAATAAATAACGTCACAAAAATAAATAACGTCACAAAAATAAATAATGTCACAAAATTAAATGACGCCACAAAATACATAACGTCAAAAAAATAATTGAGGTCACAAAATACATAACGTCACAAAAATAAATGACGTCACAAAAATACATAACGTCAAAAAAATAAATGATGTCACAAAAAATGACGTCACAAAAATAAATGACGTCACAAATATAAATGACGTCACAAAAATAAATGACGTCACAAAAATAAATGACGTCACAAAAATAAATGACGTCACAAAAATAAATGACGTCACAAAAAACATAACGTAACAAAAATAAATGACGTCACAGAAATAAATGACGTCGAAAAATACATAACGTCACAAAAATAAATGACGTCACAAAAATAAATGATATCACAAAATACATAACGTCACAAAAATAAATGACGTCACAAAATAAATAACGTCACAAAAATAAATGACGTCAAAAAAACTTGAAGTCACAAAAATAAATGACGTAACAAAAATTAAAGACGTCACAAAATAAATAACGTCACAAAATTATATGACGTCACAAAATACATAACGTCACTAAATATATGACGTCACAAAATATGTAACGTCACAAAAATAAATGACGTCATAAAATAAATAACGTCACAAAAATAAATAACGTCACAAAAATAAATGACGCCACAAAATACATAACGTCACAAAAATAATTGAGGTCACAAAATACATAACGTCACAAAAATAAATGACGTCACAAGAATAAATAACGCCACAAAATACATAACGTCACAAAAAAAATTGAGGTCACAAAATACATAACGTCACAAAAATAAATGACGTCACAAAAATACATAACGTCAAAAAAATAAATTATGTCACAAAAAATGACGTCACAAAAATAAATGACGTCACAAATATAAATGACGTCACAAAAATAAATGACGTCACAAAAATAAATGACGTCACAAAAATAAATGACGTCACAAAAAAACATAACGTAACAAAAATAAATGACGTCACAGAAATAAATGACGTCGAAAAATACATAACGTCACAAAAATAAATGACGTCACAAAATACATAACGTCACAAAAATAAATGACGTCACAAAAATAAATGACGTCACAAAATAGATAACGTCACAAAAAATGACGCCACAAAATACATAAGGTCACAAAAATAAATGACATCACAAAATACATAACATCGCAAAAATAAATGACGTCACAAAAAATAAATGACGTCACAAAAAATAAATGACGTCACAAAATACATAACGTCACAAAAATAAATGATATCACAAAATACATAACGTCACAAAAATAAATGACGTCTCAAAATAAATAACGTCACAAAAATAAATGACGTCAAAAAAACTTGAAGTCACAAAAATAAATGACGTAACAAAAATTAAAGACGTCACAAAATAAATAACGTCACAAAATTATATGACGTCACAAAATACATAACGTCACTAAATATATGACGTCACAAAATATGTAACGTCACAAAAATAAATGACGTCATAAAATAAATAACGTCACAAAAATAAATAACGTCACAAAAATAAATGACGCCACAAAATACATAACGTCACAAAAATAATTGAGGTCACAAAATACATAACGTCACAAAAATAAATGACGTCACAAGAATAAATAACGCCACAAAATACATAACGTCACAAAAAAAATTGAGGTCACAAAATACATAACGTCACAAAAATAAATGACGTCACAAAAATACATAACGTCACAAAAATAAATGACGTAACAAAAAATGACGTCACAAAAATAAATGACGTCACAAAAATAAATGACGTCACAAAAATAAATGACGTCACAAAAATAAATGACGTCACAAAAATAAATGACGTCACAAAAAAACATAACGTAACAAAAATAAATGACGTCACAGAAATAAATGACGTCGAAAAATACATAACGTCACAAAAATAAATGACGTCAAAAAAATGAAGTCACAAAAATAAATGACGTAACAAAAATTAAAGACGTCACAAAATAAATAACGTCACAAAATTAAATGACGTCACAAAATAACATAACGCAAAAAAATAAATGACGTCAAAAATACATAACGTCACAAAAATAAATGACGACACAAAAATAATTGAGGTCACAAAATACATAACGTCATAAAAAATGACGCCACAAAATACATAACGTCACAAAAATAAATGACGTCACAAAAATAAATAACGTCACATATTAAATAATGTCACAAAAATAAATGACGTCACAAAAATAAATGACGTCACAAAAAAACATAACGTCACAAAAATAAATGACGTCACAAAATACATAACGTCACAAAATTAAATAACGTCACAAAATACATAATGTCACAAAAATAAAAGACGTCACCAAATACATAACGTCACAAAAATAAATGATATCACAAAATACATAACGTCACAAAAATAAATGACGTCACAAAATAAATAACGTCACAAGAATAATTGACGTCACAAAAAAAATGACGTCACAAAAAGATATAACGTCGCAAAATACATAACGTCACGAAAATAAATGACGTCACATATTAAATAACGTCACAAAAAAAATGACGTCTAAAAATACATAACGTCACAAAAATAAATTACTTAACAAAAAATTATGACGTCACAAAATACATAACGTCACAAAATTAAATGACGTCACAAAATACATAACGTAAAAAAATAAATGACGTCAAAAATACATAACGTCACAAAAATAAATGACGTCACAAAATACATAACGTCACAAAAAATGACGAGACAAAATACATAAGGTCACAAAAATATATGACATCACAAAATACATAACGTCGCAAAAATAAATGACGTCACAAAAATTAATGACGTCACAAAATACATAACATCACAAAAATAAATAATATCACAAAATACATAACGTCACAAAAATAAGTGAAGTCACAAAATAAATAACGTCACAAAAATAAATGACGTCAAAAAAATGAAGTCACAAAAATAAATGACGTAACAAAAATTAAAGACGTCACAAAATAAATAACGTCACAAAATTAAATGACGTCACAAAATAACATAACGCAAAAAAATAAATGACGTCAAAAATACATAACGTCACAAAAATAAATGACGACACAAAAATAATTGAGGTCACAAAATACATAACGTCATAAAAAATGACGCCACAAAATACATAACGTCACAAAAATAAATGACGTCACAAAAATAAATAACGTCACATATTAAATAATGTCACAAAAATAAATGACGTCACAAAAATAAATGACGTCACAAAAAAACATAACGTCACAAAAATAAATGACGTCACAAAATACATAACGTCACAAAATTAAATAACGTCACAAAATACATAATGTCACAAAAATAAAAGACGTCACCAAATACATAACGTCACAAAAATAAATGATATCACAAAATACATAACGTCACAAAAATAAATGACGTCACAAAATAAATAACGTCACAAGAATAATTGACGTCACAAAAAAAATGACGTCACAAAAAGATATAACGTCACAAAATACATAACGTCACGAAAATAAATGACGTCACATATTAAATAACGTCACAAAAAAATGACGTCTAAAAATACATAACGTCACAAAAATAAATTACTTAACAAAAAATTATGACGTCACAAAATACATAACGTCACAAAATTAAATGACGTCACAAAATACATAACGTAAAAAAATAAATGACGTCAAAAATACATAACGTCACAAAAATAAATGACGTCACAAAATACATAACGTCACAAAAAATGACGAGACAAAATACATAAGGTCACAAAAATATATGACATCACAAAATACATAACGTCGCAAAAATAAATGACGTCACAAAAATTAATGACGTCACAAAATACATAACATCACAAAAATAAATAATATCACAAAATACATAACGTCACAAAAATAAGTGAAGTCACAAAATAAATAACGTCACAAAAATAAATGACGTCAAAAAAATGAAGTCACAAAAATAAATGACGTAACAAAAATTAAAGACGTCACAAAATAAATAACGTCACAAAATTAAATGACGTCACAAAATAACATAACGCAAAAAAATAAATGACGTCAAAAATACATAACGTCACAAAAATAAATGACGACACAAAAATAATTGAGGTCACAAAATACATAACGTCATAAAAAATGACGCCACAAAATACATAACGTCACAAAAATAAATGACGTCACAAAAATAAATAACGTCACAAAATTAAATGACGTCACAAAAATAAATGACGTCACAAAAATAAATGACATCACAAAATACATAACGTCACTAAATAAATAACGTCACAAAAATAAATGACGTCACAAAATACAAAACGTCACTAAATATATGACGTCACAAAATACGTAACGTCACAAAAATAAATGACGTCATAAAATAAATAACGTCACAAAAATAAATAACGTCACAAAAATAAATAATGTCACAAAATTAAATGACGCCACAAAATACATAACGTCAAAAAAATAATTGAGGTCACAAAATACATAACGTCACAAAAATAAATGACGTCACAAAAATACATAACGTCAAAAAAATAAATGATGTCACAAAAAATGACGTCACAAAAATAAATGACGTCACAAATATAAATGACGTCACAAAAATAAATGACGTCACAAAAATAAATGACGTCACAAAAATAAATGACGTCACAAAAATAAATGACGTCACAAAAAACATAACGTAACAAAAATAAATGACGTCACAGAAATAAATGACGTCGAAAAATACATAACGTCACAAAAATAAATGACGTCACAAAAATAAATGATATCACAAAATACATAACGTCACAAAAATAAATGACGTCACAAAATAAATAACGTCACAAAAATAAATGACGTCAAAAAAACTTGAAGTCACAAAAATAAATGACCTAACAAAAATTAAAGACGTCACAAAATAAATAACGTCACAAAATTATATGACGTCACAAAATACATAACGTCACTAAATATATGACGTCACAAAATATGTAACGTCACAAAAATAAATGACGTCATAAAATAAATAACGTCACAAAAATAAATAACGTCACAAAAATAAATGACGCCACAAAATACATAACGTCACAAAAATAATTGAGGTCACAAAATACATAACGTCACAAAAATAAATGACGTCACAAGAATAAATAACGCCACAAAATACATAACGTCACAAAAAAAATTGAGGTCACAAAATACATAACGTCACAAAAATAAATGACGTCACAAAAATACATAACGTCAAAAAAATAAATTATGTCACAAAAAATGACGTCACAAAAATAAATGACGTCACAAATATAAATGACGTCACAAAAATAAATGACGTCACAAAAATAAATGACGTCACAAAAATAAATGACGTCACAAAAAAACATAACGTAACAAAAATAAATGACGTCACAGAAATAAATGACGTCGAAAAATACATAACGTCACAAAAATAAATGACGTCACAAAATACATAACGTCACAAAAATAAATGACGTCACAAAAATAAATGACGTCACAAAATAGATAACGTCACAAAAAATGACGCCACAAAATACATAAGGTCACAAAAATAAATGACATCACAAAATACATAACATCGCAAAAATAAATGACGTCACAAAAAATAAATGACGTCACAAAAAATAAATGACGTCACAAAATACATAACGTCACAAAAATAAATGATATCACAAAATACATAACGTCACAAAAATAAATGACGTCTCAAAATAAATAACGTCACAAAAATAAATGACGTCAAAAAAACTTGAAGTCACAAAAATAAATGACGTAACAAAAATTAAAGACGTCACAAAATAAATAACGTCACAAAATTATATGACGTCACAAAATACATAACGTCACTAAATATATGACGTCACAAAATATGTAACGTCACAAAAATAAATGACGTCATAAAATAAATAACGTCACAAAAATAAATAACGTCACAAAAATAAATGACGCCACAAAATACATAACGTCACAAAAATAATTGAGGTCACAAAATACATAACGTCACAAAAATAAATGACGTCACAAGAATAAATAACGCCACAAAATACATAACGTCACAAAAAAAATTGAGGTCACAAAATACATAACGTCACAAAAATAAATGACGTCACAAAAATACATAACGTCACAAAAATAAATGACGTAACAAAAAATGACGTCACAAAAATAAATGACGTCACAAAAATAAATGACGTCACAAAAATAAATGACGTCACAAAAATAAATGACGTCACAAAAATAAATGACGTCACAAAAAAACATAACGTAACAAAAATAAATGACGTCACAGAAATAAATGACGTCGAAAAATACATAACGTCACAAAAATAAATGACGTCACAAAATACATAACGTCACAAAAATAAATGACGTCACAAAAATAAATGACGTCACAAAATAGATAACGTCACAAAAAATGACGCCACAAAATACATAAGGTCACAAAAATAAATGACATCACAAAATACATAACATCGCAAAAATAAATGACGTCACAAAAAATAAATGACGTCACAAAAAAATAAATGACGTCACAAAATACATAACGTCACAAAAATAAATGATATCACAAAATACATAACGTCACAAAAAATGACGCCACAAAATACATAAGGTCACACAAATAAATGACATCACAAAATACATAACGTCGCAAAAATAAATGACGTCACAAAAATTAATGACGTCACAAAATACATAACGTCACAAAAAATGACGCCACAAAATACATAAGGTCACACAAATAAATGACATTACAAAATACATAACGTCGCAAAAATAAATGACGTCACAAAAATTAATGACGTCACAAAATACATAACGTCACAAAAATAAATGACGTCACAAAATATTAATTACATCACAAAATACATAACGTCACAAAAATAAATGACGTCACAAAAATAATTGAGGTCACAAAATACATAACGTCATAAAAATTAACGCCACAAAATACATAACGTCACAAAAATAAATGACGTCACAAAAATAAATAACGTCACAAAATTAAATGACGTCACAAAAATAAATGACGTCACAAAAATAAATGACGTCACAAAAATAAATTACGTCACAAAATACATAACGTCACTAATTAAATAACGTCACAAAAATAAATGACGTCACAAAATACAAAACGTCACTAAATATATGACGTCACAAAATACGTAACGTCACAAAAATAAATGACGTCACAAAAATAAATGACGTCACAAAAATAAATGACGTCACAAAAAAACATAACGTAACAAAAATAAATGACGTCACAGAAATAAATGACGTCGAAAAATACATAACGTCACAAAAATAAATGACGTCACAAAATACATAACGTCACAAAAATAAATGACGTCACAAAAATAAATGACGTCACAAAATAGATAACGTCACAAAAAATGACGCCACAAAATACATAAGGTCACAAAAATAAATGACATCACAAAATACATAACATCGCAAAAATAAATGACGTCACAAAAAATAAATGACGTCACAAAATACATAACGTCACAAAAATAAATGATATCACAAAATACATAACGTCACAAAAATAAATGACGTCACAATATAAATAACGTCACAAAAATAAATGACGTCAAAAAAACTTGAAGTCACAAAAATAAATGACGTAACAAAAATTAAAGACGTCACAAAATAAATAACGTCACAAAATTATATGACGTCACAAAATACATAACGTCACTAAATATATGACGTCACAAAATATGTAACGTCACAAAAATAATTGAGGTCACAAAATACATAACGTCACAAAAATAAATGACGTCACAAGAATAAATAACGCCACAAAATACATAACGTCACAAAAAAAATTGAGGTCACAAAATACATAACGTCACAAAAATAAATGACGTCACAAAAATACATAACGTCACAAAAATAAATGATGTCACAAAAAATGACGTCACAAAAATAAATGACGTCACAAATATAAATGACGTCACAAAAATAAATGACGTCACAAAAATAAATGACGTCACAAAAATAAATGACGTCACAAAAATAAATGACGTCACAAAAAAACATAACGTCACAAAAATAAATGACGTCACAAAATACATAACGTCACAAAAAATGACGCCACAAAATACATAAGGTCACACAAATAAATGACATCACAAAATACATAACGTCGCAAAAATAAATGACGTCACAAAAATTAATGACGTCACAAAATACATAACGTCACAAAAATAAATGATATAACAAAATACATAACGTCACAAAAATAACTGAAGTCACAAAATAAATAACGTCACAAAAATAAATGATATCAGAAAATACATAACGTCACAAAAATAAATGACGTCACAAAATAAATAACGTCACAAAAATAAATGACGTCAAAAAAACTTGAAGTCACAAAAATAAATGACGTAACAAAAATTAAAGACGTCACAAAATAAATAACGTCACAAAATTTTATGACGTCACAAAATACATAACGTCACTAAATATATGACGTCACAAAATATGTAACGTCACAAAAATAAATGACGTCATAAAATAAATAACGTCACAAAAATAAATAACGTCACAAAAATAATGACGCCACAAAATACATAACGTCACAAAAATAATTGAGGTCACAAAATACATAACGTCACAAAAATAAATGACGTCACAAAAAAACATAACGTCACAAAAATAAATGACGTCACAAAATACATAACGTCACAAAAAATGACGCCACAAAATACATAAGGTCACACAAATAAATGACATCACAAAATACAAAACGTCGCAAAAATAAATGACGTCACAAAAATTAATGACGTCATAAAATACATAACGTCACAAAAATAAATGATATCACAAAATACATAACGTCACAAAAATAAATGAAGTCACAAAATAAATAACGTCACAAAAATAAATGACGTCAAAAAAAATGAAGTCACAAAAATAAATGACGTAGCAAAAATTAAAGACGTCACAAAATAAATAACGTCACAAAATTAAATGACGTCACAAAATACATAACGTAAAAAATAAATGACGTTAAAAATACATAACGTCACAAAAATAAATGAAGTCACAAAAATAATTGAGGTCACAAAATACATAACGTCATAAAAATGACGCCACAAAATACATAACGTCACAAAAATAAATGACGTCACAAAAATAAATGACGTCACAAAAAATAAATGACGTCACAAAATACATAACGTCACAAAAATAAATGATATCACAAAATACATAACGTCACAAAAATAAATGACGTCACAAAATAAATATCGTCACAAAAATAAATGACGTCAAAAAAACTTGAAGTCACAAAAATAAATGACGTAACAAAAATTAAAGATTTCACAAAATAAATAACGTCACAAAATTATATGACGTCACAAAATAGATAACGTCACAAAAATAATTGAGGTCACAAAATACATAACGTCACAAAAAATGACGCCACAAAATACATAAGGTCACAAAAATAAATGACGTCACAAAAATAAATAACGTCACAAAATTAAATGACGTCACAAAAATAAATGACGTCACACAATAAATAACGTCAGAAAAATAAATAACGTCACAAAATAAATAACGTCACAAAATAAATAACGTCACAAAAATAAATGACGTCACAAAAATACATAACGTCACAAAAATAAATGACGTCACGAAAAAAATGACGTCACAAAAATAAATGACGTCACAAAAATAATTGAGGTCACAAAATAAATAACGTCACAAAAATAAGTGACTTCACAAAAATAAATGACGTCACAAAAATAAATAACGTCACAAAAATAAATAACGTCACAAAATTTTATGACGTCACAAAATACATAACGTCACTAAATATATGACGTCACAAAATATGTAACGTCACAAAAATAAATGACGTCATAAAATAAATAACGTCACAAAAATAAATAACGTCACAAAAATAAATGACGCCACAAAATACATAACGTCACAAAAATAATTGAGGTCACAAAATACATAACGTCACAAAAATAAATGACGTCACAAAAAAACATAACGTCACAAAAATAAATGACGTCACAAAATACATAACGTCACAAAAAATGACGCCACAAAATACATAAGGTCACACAAATAAATGACATCACAAAATACAAAACGTCGCAAAAATAAATGACGTCACAAAAATTAATGACGTCATAAAATACATAACGTCACAAAAATAAATGATATCACAAAATACATAACGTCACAAAAATAAATGAAGTCACAAAATAAATAACGTCACAAAAATAAATGACGTCAAAAAAAATGAAGTCACAAAAATAAATGACGTAGCAAAAATTAAAGACGTCACAAAATAAATAACGTCACAAAATTAAATGACGTCACAAAATACATAACGTAAAAAATAAATGACGTTAAAAATACATAACGTCACAAAAATAAATGAAGTCACAAAAATAATTGAGGTCACAAAATACATAACGTCATAAAAATGACGCCACAAAATACATAACGTCACAAAAATAAATGACGTCACAAAAATAAATGACGTCACAAAAAATAAATGACGTCACAAAATACATAACGTCACAAAAATAAATGATATCACAAAATACATAACGTCACAAAAATAAATGACGTCACAAAATAAATATCGTCACAAAAATAAATGACGTCAAAAAAACTTGAAGTCACAAAAATAAATGACGTAACAAAAATTAAAGATTTCACAAAATAAATAACGTCACAAAATTATATGACGTCACAAAATAGATAACGTCACAAAAATAATTGAGGTCACAAAATACATAACGTCACAAAAAATGACGCCACAAAATACATAAGGTCACAAAAATAAATGACGTCACAAAAATAAATAACGTCACAAAATTAAATGACGTCACAAAAATAAATGACGTCACACAATAAATAACGTCAGAAAAATAAATAACGTCACAAAATAAATAACGTCACAAAATAAATAACGTCACAAAAATAAATGACGTCACAAAAATACATAACGTCACAAAAATAAATGACGTCACGAAAAAAATGACGTCACAAAAATAAATGACGTCACAAAAATAATTGAGGTCACAAAATAAATAACGTCACAAAAATAAGTGACTTCACAAAAATAAATGACGTCACAAAAATAAATAACGTCACAAAAATAAATGACGTCACAAAAATAAATGACGTCAAAAAATAAATGACCTCGCAAAATACATAACGTCACTAAATAAATAACGTCACAAAAATAAATGACGACACATAATACATAACGTCACTAAATATATTACGTCACAAAATACGTAACGTCACAAAAATAAATGACGTCACAAAATAAATAACGTCAGAAAAATAAATAACGTGACAAAAATAAATAACGTCACAAAAATTAATGACGTCAAAAAATACATAACGTCACAAAAATAAATGACGTAACAAAAATTAATGACGTCACAAAATAAATAACGTCACAAAAATAAATGACGTCACAAAATAATTAACGTCACAAAATTAAATGACGTCACAAAATACATAACGTCACAAAAATAAATGACGTCAAAAATACATAACGTCACAGAAATAAATGACGTCACAAAAAATAAATGACGTCACAAAATACATAACGTCACAAAAATAAATGATATCACAAAATACATAACGTCACAAAAATAAATGACGTCACAAAATAAATAACGTCACAAAAATAAATGACGTCAAAATAACTTGAAGTCACAAAAATAAATGACGTAACAAAAATTAAAGACGTCACAAAATAAATAACGTCACAAAAATAAATGACGCCACAAAATACATAACGTCACAAAAATAATTGAGGTCACAAAATACATAATGTCACAAAAATAAATGACGTCATAAAATAAAAAACGTCACAAAAATAAATAACGTCACAAAAATAAATGACGCCACAAAATACATAACGTCACAAAAATAATTGAGGTCACAAAATACATAATGTCACAAAAATAAATGACGTCATAAAATAAAAAACGTCACAAAAATAAATAACGTCACAAAAATAAATGACGCCACAAAATACATAACGTCACAAAAATAATTGAGGTCACAAAATACATAACGTCACAAAAGTAAATGACGTCACAATAATAAATGACGCCACAAAATACATAACGTCACAAAAATAATTGAGGTCACAAAATACATAACGTCACAAAAATAAATGACGTCACAAAAATACATAACGTCACAAAAATAAATGATGTCACAAAAAATGACGTCACAAAAATAAATGACGTCACAAATATAAATGACGTCACAAAAATAAATGACGTCACAAAAATAAATGACGTCACAAAAATAAATGACGTCACAAAAAAACATAACGTCACAAAAATAAATGACGTCACAAAATACATAACGTCACAAAATTAAATGACGTAACAAAAAAATGACGTCACAAAAATAAATGACGGCACAAAAATAATTTAGGTCACAAAATAAATAACGTCACAATAATAAATGACGTCACAAAAAATAATGTCACAAAAATAAATGACGTCACAAAATAAATAACGTCACAAAAACAAATGACGTCAAAAATACCTAACGTCACAAAAATAAATGACGTAACAAAAATTAATGACGTCACAAAATACATAACGTCACAAAAATAAATAACGTCACATATTAAATAATGTCACAAAAATAAATGACGTCAAAAAAATAAATGACGTCACAAAAAAACATAACGTCACAAAAATAAATGACGTCACAAAATACATAACGTCACAAAATTAAATAACGTCACAAAATACATAATGTCACAAAAATAAAAGACGTCACCAAATACATAACGTCACAAAAATAAATGATATCACAAAATACATAACGTCACAAAAATAAATGACGTCACAAAATAAATAACGTCACAAGAATAATTGACGTCACAAAAAAAATGACGTCACAAAAAGAAATAACGTCACAAAATACATAACGTCACAAAAATAAATGACGTCACAAAAATAAATGACGTCTAAAAATACATAACGTCACAAAAATAAATTACTTAACAAAAAATTATGACGTCACAAAATACATAACGTCATAAAATTAAATGACGTCACAAAATACATAACGTAAAAAATAAATGACGTCAAAAATACATAACGTCACAAAAATAAATGACGTCACAAAATACATAACGTCACAAAAAATGACGCCAAAAAATACATAAGGTCACAAAAATAAATGACATCACAAAATACAAAACGTCGCAAAAATAAATGACGTCACAAAAATTAATGACGTCACAAAATACATAACGTCACAAAAATAAATAATATCACAAAATACATAACGTCACAAAAATAAGTGAAGTCACAAAATAAATAACGTCACAAAAATAAATGACGTCAAAAAAATGAAGTCACAATAATAAATGACGTAACAAAAATTAAAGACGTCACAAAATAAATAACGTCACAAAATTAAATGACGTCACAAAATAACATAACGCAAAAAAATAAATGACGTCAAAAATACATAACGTCACAAAAATAAATGACGACACAAAAATAATTGAGGTCACAAAATACATAACGTCATAAAAAATGACGCCACAAAATACATAACGTCACAAAAATAAATGACGTCACAAAAATAAATAACGTCACAAAATTAAATGACGTCACAAAAATAAATGACGTCACAAAAATAAATGACATCACAAAATACATAACGTCACTAAATAAATAACGTCACAAAAATAAATGACGTCACAAAATACAAAACGTCACTAAATATATGACGTCACAAAATACGTAACGTCTCAAAAATAAATGACGTCATAAAATAAATAACGTCACAAAAATAAATAACGTCACAAAAATAAATAATGTCACAAAATTAAATGACGCCACAAAATACATAACGTCAAAAAAATAATTGAGGTCACAAAATACATAACGTCACAAAAATAAATGACGTCACAAAAATACATAACGTCAAAAAATAAATGATGCCACAAAAAATGACGTCACAAAAATAAATGACGTCACAAAATACAAAACGTCACTAAATATATGACGTCACAAAATACGTAACGTCACAAAAATAAATGACGTCACAAAAATAAATGACGTCACAAAAATAAATGACGTCACAAAAAAACATAACGTAACAAAAATAAATGACGTCACAGAAATAAATGACGTCAAAAAATACATAACGTCACAAAAATAAATGACGTCACAAAATACATAACGTCACAAAAATAAATGACGTCACAAAAATAAATGACGTCACAAAATAGATAACGTCACAAAAAATGACGCCACAAAATACATAAGGTCACAAAAATAAATGACATCACAAAATACATAACATCGCAAAAATAAATGACGTCACAAAAAATAAATGACGTCACAAAATACATAACGTCACAAAAATAAATGATATCACAAAATACATAACGTCACAAAAATAAATGACGTCACAATATAAATAACGTCACAAAAATAAATGACGTCAAAAAAACTTGAAGTCACAAAAATAAATGACGTAACAAAAATTAAAGACGTCACAAAATAAATAACGTCACAAAATTATATGACGTCACTAAATATATGACGTCACAAAATATGTAACGTCACAAAAATAATTGAGGTCACAAAATACATAACGTCACAAAAATAAATGACGTCACAAGAATAAATAACGCCACAAAATACATAACGTCACAAAAAAAATTGAGGTCACAAAATACATAACGTCACAAAAATAAATGACGTCACAAAAATACATAACGTCACAAAAATAAATGATGTCACAAAAAATGACGTCACAAAAATAAATGACGACACAAATATAAATGACGTCACAAAAATAAATGACGTCACAAAAATAAATGACGTCACAAAAATAAATGACGTCACAAAAATAAATGACGTCACAAAAAAACATAACGTCACAAAAATAAATGACGTCACAAAATACATAACGTCACAAAAAATGACGCCACAAAATACATAAGGTCACACAAATAAATGACATCACAAAATACATAACGTCGCAAAAATAAATGACGTCACAAAAATAAATGACGTCACAAAAATTAATGACGTCACAAAATACATAACGTTACAAAAATAAATGATATAACAAAATACATAACGTCAAAAAAATAACTGAAGTCACAAAATAAATAACGTCACAAAAATAAATGATATCACAAAATACATAACGTCACAAAAATAAATGACGTCACAAAATAAATAACGTCACAAAAATAAATGACGTCAAAAAAACTTGAAGTCACAAAAATAAATGACGTAACAAAAATTAAAGACGTCACAAAATAAATAACGTCACAAAATTTTATGACGTCACAAAATACATAACGTCACTAAATATATGACGTCACAAAATATGTAACGTCACAAAAATAAATGACGTCATAAAATAAATAACGTCACAAAAATAAATAACGTCACAAAAATAAATGACGCCACAAAATACATAACGTCACAAAAATAATTGAGGTCACAAAATACATAACGTCACAAAAATAAATGACGTCACAAAAAAACATAACGTCACAAAAATAAATGACGTCACAAAATACATAACGTCACAAAAAATGACGCCACAAAATACATAAGGTCACACAAATAAATGACATCACAAAATACAAAACGTCGCAAAAATAAATGACGTCACAAAAATTAATGACGTCATAAAATACATAACGTCACAAAAATAAATGATATCACAAAATACATAACGTCACAAAAATAAATGAAGTCACAAAATAAATAACGTCACAAAAATAAATGACGTCAAAAAAAATGAAGTCACAAAAATAAATGACGTAGCAAAAATTAAAGACGTCACAAAATAAATAACGTCACAAAATTAAATGACGTCACAAAATACATAACGTAAAAAAATAAATGACGTTAAAAATACATAACGTCACAAAAATAAATGAAGTCACAAAAATAATTGAGGTCACAAAATACATAACGTCATAAAAATGACGCCACAAAATACATAACGTCACAAAAATAAATGACGTCACAAAAATAAATGACGTCACAAAAAAACATAACGTCACAAAAATAAATGACGTCACAAAATACATAACGTCACAAAATTAAATGACGTAACAAAAAAATGACGTCACAAAAATAAATGACGGCACAAAAATAATTTAGGTCACAAAATAAATAACGTCACAATAATAAATGACGTCACAAAAAATAATGTCACAAAAATAAATGACGTCACAAAATAAATAACGTCACAAAAACAAATGACGTCAAAAATACCTAACGTCACAAAAATAAATGACGTAACAAAAATTAATGACGTCACAAAATATATAACGTCACAAAAATAAATAACGTCACATATTAAATAATGTCACAAAAATAAATGACGTCACAAAAATAAATGACGTCACAAAAAAACATAACGTCACAAAAATAAATGACGTCACAAAATACATAACGTCACAAAATTAAATAACGTCACAAAATACATAATGTCACAAAAATAAAAGACGTCACCAAATACATAACGTCACAAAAATAAATGATGTCACAAAATACATAACGTCACAAAAATAAATGACGTCACAAAATAAATAACGTCACAAGAATAATTGACGTCACAAAAAAAATGACGTCACAAAAAGAAATAACGTCACAAAATACATAACGTCACAAAAATAAATGACGTCACATATTAAATAACGTCACAAAAATAAATGACGTCTAAAAATACATAACGTCACAAAAATAAATTACTTAACAAAAAATTATGACGTCACAAAATACATAACGTCACAAAATTAAATGACGTCACAAAATACATAACGTAAAAAAATAAATGACGTCAAAAATACATAACGTCACAAAAATAAATGACGTCACAAAATACATAACGTCACAAAAAATGACGCCAAAAAATACATAAGGTCACAAAAATAAATGACATCACAAAATACAAAACGTCGCAAAAATAAATGACGTCACAAAAATTAATGACGTCACAAAATACATAACGTCACAAAAATAAATAATATCACAAAATACATAACGTCACAAAAATAAGTGAAGTCACAAAATAAATAACGTCACAAAAATAAATGACGTCAAAAAAATGAAGTCACAAAAATAAATGACGTAACAAAAATTAAAGACGTCACAAAATAAATAACGTCACAAAATTAAATGACGTCACAAAATAACATAACGCAAAAAAATAAATGACGTCAAAAATACATAACGTCACAAAAATAAATGACGACACAAAAATAATTGAGGTCACAAAATACATAACGTCATAAAAAATGACGCCACAAAATACATAACGTCACAAAAATAAATGACGTCACAAAAATAAATAACGTCACAAAATTAAATGACGTCACAAAAATAAATGACGTCACAAAAATAAATGACATCACAAAATACATAACGTCACTAAATAAATAACGTCACAAAAATAAATGACGTCACAAAATACAAAACGTCACTAAATATATGACGTCACAAAATACGTAACGTCACAAAAATAAATGACGTCATAAAATAAATAACGTCACAAAAATAAATAACGTCACAAAAATAAATAATGTCACAAAATTAAATGACGCCACAAAATACATAACGTCAAAAAAATAATTGAGGTCACAAAATACATAACGTCACAAAAATAAATGACGTCACAAAAATACATAACGTCAAAAAAATAAATGACGTCACAAAAATAAATGACGTCACAAAATACAAAACGTCACTAAATATATGACGTCACAAAATACGTAACGTCACAAAAATAAATGACGTCACAAAAATAAATGACGTCACAAAAATAAATGACGTCACAAAAAAACATAACGTAACAAAAATAAATGACGTCACAGAAATAAATGACGTCGAAAAATACATAACGTCACAAAAATAAATGACGTCACAAAATACATAACGTCACAAAAATAAATGACGTCACAAAAATAAATGACGTCACAAAATACATAACGTCACAAAAATAACTGAAGTCACAAAATACATAAGGTCACACAAATAAATGACATCACAAAATACATAACGTCACAAAAATAAATGACGTCACAAAAATTAATGACGTCACAAAATACATAACGTCACAAAAATAAATGATATAACAAAATACATAACGTCACAAAAATAACTGAAGTCACAAAATAAATAACGTCACAAAAATAAATGACGTCAAAAAAACTTGAAGTCACAAAAATAAATGACGTAACAAAAATTAAAGACGTCACAAAATAAATAACGTCACAAAATTTTATGACGTCACAAAATACATAACGTCACTAAATATATGACGTCACAAAATATGTAACGTCACAAAAATAAATGACGTCATAAAATAAATAACGTCACAAAAATAAATAACGTCACAAAAATAAATGACGCCACAAAATACATAACGTCACAAAAATAATTGAGGTCACAAAATACATAACGTCACAAAAATAAATGACGTCACAAAAAAACATAACGTCACAAAAATAAATGACGTCACAAAATACATAACGTCACAAAAAATGACGCCACAAAATACATAAGGTCACGCAAATAAATGACATCACAAAATACAAAACGTCGCAAAAATAAATGACGTCACAAAAATTAATGACGTCATAAAATACATAACGTCACAAAAATAAATGATATCACAAAATACATAACGTCACAAAAATAAATGAAGTCACAAAATAAATAACGTCACAAAAATAAATGACGTCAAAAAAAATGAAGTCACAAAAATAAATGACGTAGCAAAAATTAAAGACGTCACAAAATAAATAACGTCACAAAATTAAATGACGTCACAAAATACATAACGTAAAAAAATAAATGACGTTAAAAATACATAACGTCACAAAAATAAATGAAGTCACAAAAATAATTGAGGTCACAAAATACATAACGTCATAAAAATGACGCCACAAAATACATAACGTCACAAAAATAAATGACGTCACAAAAATAAATAACGTCACAAAATTAAATGACGTCACAAAAATAAATGACGTCACACAATAAATAACGTCAGAAAAATAAATAACGTCACAAAATAAATAACGTCACAAAATAAATAACGTCACAAAAATAAATGACGTCACAAAAATACATAACGTCACAAAAATAAATGACGTCACGAAAAAAATGACGTCACAAAAATAAATGACGTCACAAAAATAATTGAGGTCACAAAATAAATAACGTCACAAAAATAAGTGACTTCACAAAAATAAATGACGTCACAAAAATAAATAACGTCACAAAAATAAATGACGTCACAAAAATAAATGACGTCAAAAAATAAATGACCTCGCAAAATACATAACGTCACTAAATAAATAACGTCACAAAAATAAATGACGACACATAATACATAACGTCACTAAATATATTACGTCACAAAATACGTAACGTCACAAAAATAAATGACGTCACAAAATAAATAACGTCAGAAAAATAAATAACGTGACAAAAATAAATAACGTCACAAAAATAAATGACGTCAAAAAATACATAACGTCACAAAAATAAATGACGTAACAAAAATTAATGACGTCACAAAATAAATAACGTCACAAAAATAAATGACGTCACAAAATAATTGACGTCACAAAATTAAATGACGTCACAAAATACATAACGTCACAAAAATAAATGACGTCAAAAATACATAACGTCACAAAAATAAATGACGTCACAAAATAGATAACGTCACAAAAATAATTGAGGTCACAAAATACATAACGTCACAAAAAATGACGCTACAAAATACATAAGGTCACAAAAATAAATGACATCACAAAATACAAAACATCGCAAAAATAAATGACGTCACAAAAAATAAATGACGTCACATAATACATAACGTCACAAAAATAAATGATATCACAAAATACATAACGTCACAAAAATAAATGACGTCACAAAATAAATAACGTCACAAAAATAAATGACGTCAAAAAAACTTGAAGTCACAAAAATAAATGACGTATCAAAAATTAAAGACGTCACAAAATAAATAACGTCACAAAAATAAATGACGCCACAAAATACATAACGTCACAAAAATAATTGAGGTCACAAAATACATAATGTCACAAAAATAAATGACGTCATAAAATAAAAAACGTCACAAAAATAAATAACGTCACAAAAATAAATGACGCCACAAAATACATAACGTCACAAAAATAATTGAGGTCACAAAATACATAATGTAACAAAAATAAATGACGTCATAAAATAAAAAACGTCACAAAAATAAATAACGTCACAAAAATAAATGACGCCACAAAATACATAACGTCACAAAAATAATTGAGGTCACAAAATACATAACGTCACAAAAGTAAATGACGTCACAAGAATAAATGACGCCACAAAATACATAACGTCACAAAAATAATTGAGGTCACAAAATACATAACGTCACAAAAATAAATGACGTCACAAAAATACATAACGTCACAAAAATAAATGATGTCACAAAAAATGACGTCACAAAAATAAATGACGTCACAAATATAAATGACGTCACAAAAATAAATGACGTCACAAAAATAAATGACGTCACAAAAATAAATGACGTCACAAAAAAACATAACGTCACAAAAATAAATGACGTCACAAAATACATAACGTCACAAAATTAAATGACGTAACAAAAAAATGACGTCACAAAAATAAATGACGGCACAAAAATAATTTAGGTCACAAAATAAATAACGTCACAATAATAAATGACGTCACAAAAAATAATGTCACAAAAATAAATGACGTCACAAAATAAATAACGTCACAAAAACAAATGACGTCAAAAATACCTAACGTCACAAAAATAAATGACGTAACAAAAATTAATGACGTCACAAAATACATAACGTCACAAAAATAAATAACGTCACATATTAAATAATGTCACAAAAATAAATGACGTCACAAAAATAAATGACGTCACAAAAAAACATAACGTCACAAAAATAAATGACGTCACAAAATACATAACGTCACAAAATTAAATAACGTCACAAAATACATAATGTCACAAAAATAAAAGACGTCACCAAATACATAACGTCACAAAAATAAATGATATCACAAAATACATAACGTCACAAAAATAAATGACGTCACAAAATAAATAACGTCACAAGAATAATTGACGTCACAAAAAAAATGACGTCACAAAAAGAAATAACGTCACAAAATACATAACGTCACAAAAATAAATGACGTCACATATTAAATAACGTCACAAAAATAAATGACGTCTAAAAATACGTAACGTCACAAAAATAAATTACTTAACAAAAAATTATGACGTCACAAAATACATAACGTCACAAAATTAAATGACGTCACAAAATACATAACGTAAAAAAATAAATGACGTCAAAAATACATAACGTCACAAAAATAAATGACGTCACAAAATACATAACGTCACAAAAAATGACGCCAAAAAATACATAAGGTCACAAAAATAAATGACATCACAAAATACAAAACGTCGCAAAAATATATGACGTCACAAAAATTAATGACGTCACAAAATACATAACGTCACAAAAATAAATAATATCACAAAATACATAACGTCACAAAAATAAGTGAAGTCACAAAATAAATAACGTCACAAAAATAAATGACGTCAAAAAAATGAAGTCACAAAAATAAATGACGTAACAAAAATTAAAGACGTCACAAAATAAATAACGTCACAAAATTAAATGACGTCACAAAATAACATAACGCAAAAAAATAAATGACGTCAAAAATACATAACGTCACAAAAATAAATGACGACACAAAAATAATTGAGGTCGCAAAATACATAACGTCATAAAAAATGACGCCACAAAATACATAACGTCACAAAAATAAATGACGTCACAAAAATAAATAACGTCACAAAATTAAATGACGTCACAAAAATAAATGACGTCACAAAAATAAATGACATCACAAAATACATAACGTCACTAAATAAATAACGTCACAAAAATAAATGACGTCACAAAATACAAAACGTCACTAAATATATGACGTCACAAAATACGTAACGTCACAAAAATAAATGACGTCATAAAATAAATAACTCACAAAAATAAATAACGTCACAAAAATAAATAATGTCACAAAATTAAATGACGCCACAAAATACATAACGTCAAAAAAATAATTGAGGTCACAAAATACATAACGTCACAAAAATAAATGACGTCACAAAAATACATAACGTCAAAAAAATAAATGATGTCACAAAAAATGACGTCACAAAAATAAATGACGTCACAAATATAAATGACGTCACAAAAATAAATGACGTCACAAAAATAAATGACGTCACAAAAATAAATGACGTCACAAAAAAAATAACGTAACAAAAATAAATGACGTCACAGAAATAAATGACGTCGAAAAATACATAACGTCACAAAAATAAATGACGTCACAAAATACATAACGTCACAAAAATAAATGACGTCACAAAAATAAATGACGTCACAAAATAGATAACGTCACAAAAAATGACGCCACAAAATATATAAGGTCACAAAAATAAATGACATCACAAAATACATAACATCGCAAAAATAAATGACGTCACAAAAAATAAATGACGTCACAAAATACATAACGTCACAAAAATAAATGATATCACAAAATACATAACGTCACAAAAATAAATGACGTCACAAAATAAATAACGTCACAAAAATGAATGACGTCAAAAAAACTTGAAGTCACAAAAATAAATGACGTAACAAAAATTAAAGACGTCACAAAATAAATAACGTCACAAAATTATATGACGTCACAAAATACATAACGTCACTAAATATATGACGTCACAAAATATGTAACGTCACAAAAATAAATGACGTCATAAAATAAATAACGTCACAAAAATAAATAACGTCACAAAAATAAATGACGCCACAAAATACATAACGTCACAAAAATAATTGAGGTCACAAAATACATAACGTCACAAAAATAAATGACGTCACAAGAATAAATAACGCCACAAAATACATAACGTAACAAAAAAAATTGAGGTCACAAAATACATAACGTCACAAAAATAAATGACGTCACAAAAATACATAACGTCAAAAAAATAAATTATGTCACAAAAAATGACGTCACAAAAATAAATGACGTCACAAATATAAATGACGTCACAAAAATAAATGACGTCACAAAAATAAATGACGTCACAAAAAAAAATGACGTCACAAAAAAACATAACGTAACAAAAATAAATGACGTCACAGAAATAAATGACGTCGAAAAATACATAACGTCACAAAAATAAATGACGTCACAAAATACATAACGTCACAAAAATAAATGACGTCACAAAAATAAATGACGTCACAAAATAGATAACGTCACAAAAAATGACGCCACAAAATACATAAGGTCACAAAAATAAATGACATCACAAAATACATAACATCGCAAAAATAAATGACGTCACAAAAAATAAATGACGTCACAAAATACATAACGTCACAAAAATAAATGATATCACAAAATACATAACGTCACAAAAATAAATGACGTCACAAAATAAATAACGTCACAAAAGTAAATGACGTCAAAAAAACTTGAAGTCACAAAAATAAATGACGTAACAAAAATTAAAGACGTCACAAAATAAATAACGTCACAAAATTATATGACGTCACAAAATACATAACGTCACTAAATATATGACGTCACAAAATATGTAACGTCACAAAAATAAATGACGTCATAAAATAAATAACGTCACAAAAATAAATAACGTCACAAAAATAAATGACGCCACAAAATACATAACGTCACAAAAATAATTGAGGTCACAAAATACATAACGTCACAAAAATAAATGACGTCACAAGAATAAATAACGCCACAAAATACATAACGTCACAAAAAAAATTGAGGTCACAAAATACATAACGTCTCAAAAATAAATGACGTCACAAAAATACATAACGTCACAAAAATAAATGATGTCACAAAAAATGACGTCACAAAAATAAATGACGTCACAAATATAAATGACGTCACAAAAATAAATGACGTCACAAAAATAAATGACGTCACAAAAATAAATGACGTCACAAAAATAAATGACGTCACAAAAAATCATAACGTCACAAAAATAAATGACGTCACAAAATACATAACGTCACAAAAAATGACGCCACAAAATACATAAGGTCACACAAATAAATGACATCACAAAATACATAACGTCGCAAAAATAAATGACGTCACAAAAATTAATGACGTCACAAAATACATAACGTCACAAAAATAAATGACGTCACAAAATATTAATTACATCACAAAATACATAACGTCACAAAAATAAATGACGTCACAAAAATAATTGAGGTCACAAAATACATAACGTCATAAAAAATGACGCCACAAAATACATAACGTCACAAAAATAAATGACGTCACAAAAATAAATAACGTCACAAAATTAAATGACGTCACAAAAATAAATGACGTCACAAAAATAAATGACGTCACAAAAATAAATTACGTCACAAAATACATAACGTCACTAATTAAATAACGTCACAAAAATAAATGACGTCACAAAATACAAAACGTCACTAAATATATGACGTCACAAAATACGTAACGTCACAAAAATAAATGACGTCACAAAAATAAATGACGTCACAAAAATAAATGACGTCACAAAAAAACATAACGTAACAAAAATAAATGACGTCACAGAAATAAATGACGTCGAAAAATACATAACGTCACAAAAATAAATGACGTCACAAAATACATAACGTCACAAAAATAAATGACGTCACAAAAATAAATGACGTCACAAAATAGATAACGTCACAAAAAATGACGCCACAAAATACATAAGGTCACAAAAATAAATGACATCACAAAATACATAACATCGCAAAAATAAATGACGTCACAAAAAATAAATGACGTCACAAAATACATAACGTCACAAAAATAAATGATATCACAAAATACATAACGTCACAAAAATAAATGACGTCACAATATAAATAACGTCACAAAAATAAATGACGTCAAAAAAACTTGAAGTCACAAAAATAAATGAAGTAACAAAAATTAAAGACGTCACAAAATAAATAACGTCACAAAATTATATGACGTCACAAAATACATAACGTCACTAAATATATGGCGTCACAAAATATGTAACGTCACAAAAATAATTGAGGTCACAAAATACATAACGTCACAAAAATAAATGACGTCACAAGAATAAATAACGCCACAAAATACATAACGTCACAAAAAAAATTGAGGTCACAAAATACATAACGTCACAAAAATAAATGACGTCACAAAAATACATAACGTCACAAAAATAAATGATGTCACAAAAAATGACGTCACAAAAATAAATGACGTCACAAATATAAATGACGTCACAAAAATAAATGACGTCACAAAAATAAATGACGTCACAAAAATAAATGACGTCACAAAAATAAATGACGTCACAAAAAAACATAACGTCACAAAAATAAATGACGTCACAAAATACATAACGTCACAAAAAATGACGCCACAAAATACATAAGGTCACACAAATAAATGACATCACAAAATACATAACGTCGCAAAAATAAATGACGTCACAAAAATTAATGACGTCACAAAATACATAACGTCACAAAAATAAATGATATAACAAAATACATGACGTCACAAAAATAACTGAAGTCACAAAATAAATAACGTCACAAAAATAAATTACGTCAAAAAAAATGAAGTCACAAAAATAAATGACGTAGCAAAAATTAAAGACGTCACAAAATAAATAACGTCACAAAATTAAATGACGTCACAAAATACATAACGTAAAAAAATAAATGACGTTAAAAATACATAACGTCACAAAAATAAATGAAGTCACAAAAATAATTGAGGTCACAAAATACATAACGTCATAAAAAATGACGCCACAAAATACATAACGTCACAAAAATAAATGACGTCACAAAAATAAATAACGTCACAAAATTAAATGACGTCATAAAAATAAATGACGTCACAAAAATAAATGACGTCACAAAAATAAATTACGTCACAAAATACATAACGTCACTAATTAAATAACGTCACAAAAATAAATGACGTCACAAAATACAAAACGTCACTAAATATATGACGTCACAAAATACGTAACGTCACAAAAATAAATGACGTCATAAAATAAATAACGTCACAAAAATAAATAACGTCACAAAAATAAATAATGTCACAAAATTAAATGACGCCACAAAATACATAATGTCACAAAAATAATTGAGGTCACATAATACATAACGTCACAAAAATAAATGACGTCACAAAAATACATAACGTCACAAAAATAAATGATGTCACAAAAAATGACGTCACAAATATAAATGACGTCACAAAAATAAATGACGTCACAAAAATAAATGACGTCACAAAAATAAATGACGTCACAAAAAAACATAACGTAACAAAAATAAATGACGTCACAAAAATAAATGACGTCGAAAAATACATAACGTCACAAAAATAAATGACGTCACAAAATACATAACGTCACAAAAATAAATGACGTCACAAAAATAAATGACGTCACAAAATAGATAACGTCACAAAAATAATTGAGGTCACAAAATACATAACGTCACAAAAAATGACGCCACAAAATACATAAGGTCACAAAAATAAATGACATCACAAAATACATAACATCGCAAAAATAAATGACATCACAAAAAATAAATGACGTCACAAAATACATAACGTCACAAAAATAAATGATATCACAAAATATATAACGTCACAAAAATAAATGACGTCACAAAATAAATAACGTCACAAAAATAAATGACGTCAAATAAACTTGAAGTCACAAAAATAAATGACGTAACAAAAATTAAAGACGTCACAAAATACATAACGTCACTAAATATATGACGTCACAAAATATGTAACGTCACAAAAATAAATGACGTCATAAAATAAATAACGTCACAAAAATAAATAACGTCACAAAAATAAATGACGCCACAAAATACATAACGTCACAAAAATAATTGAGGTCACAAAATACATAACGTCACAAAAATAAATGACGTCACAAGAATAAATGACGCCACAAATATAAATGACGTCACAAAAATAAATGACGTCACAAAAATAAATGACGTCACAAAAAAACATAACGTCGCAAAAATAAATGACGTCACAAAATACATAACGTCACAAAATTAAATGACGTTACAAAAAAATGACGTTACAAACATAAAAGACGGCACGAAAATAATTTAGGTCACAAAATAAATAACGTCACAATAATAAATGACGTCACAAAAAATAATGTCACAAAAATAAATGACGTCACAAAATAAATAACGTTAGAAAAATAAATAACGTCACAAAATAAATAACGTCAAAAATACATAACGTCATAAAAATTAATGACGAAACAAAAATTAATGACGTCACAAAATAAATAACGTCACAAAAACAAATGACGTCACAAAATACATAACGTCACAAAATTAAATAACGTCACAAAATACATAACGTCACAAAAATAAAAGACGTCACCAAATACATAACGTCGCAAAAATAAATGACGTCACAAAAATTAATGACGTCACAAAATACATAACGTCACAAAAATAAATGATATCACAAAATACATAACGTCACAAAAATAAATGAAGTCACAAAATAAATAACGTCACAAAAATAAATGACGTCAAAAAAAATGAAGTCACAAAAATAAATGACGTAACAAAAATTAAAGACGTCACAAAATAAATAACGTCACAAAATTAAATGACGTCACAAAATATATAACCTCAGAAAAATAAATAACGTCAAAAAATAAATGACGTCACAAAAAAATAACGTCGCAAAAATAATGAAGGTCACAAAATGCATAACGTCTCAAAAATAAATGACGTCACAAAAAAATGACGTCACAAAAATAAATGACGTCAAAAATACATAACGTCACAAAAATAAATGACGTCACAAAAATAATTGAGGTCACAAAATACATAACGTCATAAAAAATGACGCCACAAAATACATAACGTCACAAAAATAAATGACGTCACAAAAATAAATAACGTCACAAAATTAAATGACGTCACAAAAATAAATGACGTCACAAAAATAAATGACGTCACAAAATACATAACGTCACTAAATAAATAAGGTCACAAAAATAAATGACGTCACAAAATACAAAACGTCACTAAATATATGACGTCACAAAATACGTAACGTCACAAAAATAAATGACGTCATAAAATAAATAACGTCACAAAAATAAATAACGTCACAAAAATAAATAATGTCACAAAATTAAATGACGCCACAAAATACATAACGTCACAAAAATAATTGAGGTCACAAAATACATAACGTCACAAAAATAAATAACGTCACAAAAAAACATAACGTCACAAAAATAAATGACGTCACAAAAATAAATGACGTCACAAAATACACAACGTCACTAAATAAATGACGTCACAAAATATATAACCTCAGAAAAATAAATAACGTCAAAAAATAAATGACGTCACAAAAAAATAACGTCGCAAAAATAATGAAGGTCACAAAATGCATAACGTCTCAAAAATAAATGACGTCACAAAAAAATGACGTCACAAAAATAAATGACGTAACAAAAATAATTGAGGTCACAAAATAAATAACGTCACAATAATAGTTGACGTCACAAAAAATAATGTCACAAAAATAAATGACGTCACAAAATGAATAACGTCAGAAAAATAAATAACGTCACAAAATAAATAACGTCAAAAAATAAATAATGTCACAAAAATGAATGACGTCAAAAAATACATAACGTCACAAAAATAAATGACGTAACAAAAATTAATGACGTCACAAAATAAATAACGTCACAAAAATAAATGACGTCACCAAATACATAACGTCACAAAAATAAATGACGTCACAAAAATAAATGACGTCAAAAAAACATGAAGTCACAAAAATTAATGACGTCACAAAATACATAACGTCACAAAAATAAATGTCACAAAAAATGACGTCACAAAAATAAATGACGTCACAATTATAAATGACGTCACAAAAATAAATGACGTAACAAAAATAAATGACGTCACAAAAATAAATGACGTCACAAAAAAATAACGTAACAAGAATAAATGACGTCACAAAAATAAATGACGTCGAAAAATACATAACGTCACAAAAATAAATGACGTCACAAAAAAAAATAACGTCACAAAAATAAATGACGTCACAAAAAAATGACGTCACAAAAATAAATGACGTCACAAAATAAATAACGTCACAAAAATATATGATATCACAAAATATATAACGTCACAAAAATAAATGACGTCACAAAATAAATAACGTCACAAAAATAAATGATATCAAAAAAAACATGAAGTCACAAAAATAAATGACGTCACAAAATAAATAACGTCACAAAATACATAACGTCGCAAAAATAATTAAGGTCACAAAATACATAACGTCACTAAAATAAATTACGTCACAAAAATACGTAACGTCACAGAAAAATGACGTCCCAAAAATAAATAACGTCACAAAATACACAACGTCACTAAATAAATGACGTTAGAAAATACGTAACGTCACAAAAATAAATGACGTTACAAAAAAATGACGTCACAAAAATAAATGACGTCACAAAAATAATTTAGGTCACAAAATAAATAACGTCACAAAAATAAATGACGTCAAAAAATACATAACGTCACAAAAATAAATGACGTAACAAAAATTAATGACGTCACAAAATATATAACGTCACAAAAATAAATGACGTCACAAAATACATAACGTCACAAAATTAAATGACATCACAAAATACATAACGTCACAAAAATAATTGAGGTCACAAAATACATGACGTCACAAATATGAATGACGTCACAAAATACATAACGTCACAAAAATAAAAGACGTCACAAAAAAAATAACGTCACAAAAATAAATTACGTAACAAAAATTAATGACGTCACAAAATACATAACGTCACAAAATTAAATGACGTCACAAAATACATAACGTCACAAAAATTATTGAGGTCCCAAAATACATGACGTCACAAATATAAATGACGTCACAAAATACATAACGTCACAAAAATAAATGACGTCACAAAATACATAATGTCACAAAAAATATTGAGGTCACAAAATACATAACGTCACAAAAAATGACGCCACAAAATACATAAGTTAACAAAATAAATGACATCAAAAAATACATAACGTCACAAAAATAAATGACGTCACAAAAATAAATGACGTCACAAAATACATAACGTCACAAAAATATATGATATCACAAAATACATAACGTCACAAAAATAAATGACGTCACAAAATAAATAACGTCAAAAAATAAATGACATCAAAAAAAACATGAAGTCACAAAAATAAATGACGTCACAAAATACATAACGACACAATAATAAATTACGTCACAAAAATACATAACGTCACAAAAATAAATGACGTCACAAAAATAAATGACGTCACAAAATACACAACGTCACTAAATAAATGACGTCAGAAATATAAATGACGTCACAAAATACATAACGTCGCAAAAATATATGTTATCACAAAATACATAACGTCACAAAAATAAATCACGTCACAAAATAAATAACGTCACAAAAATAAATGACGTCACAAAATAAATAACGTCACAAAATACATAACGTCGCAAAAATAATTAAGGTCACAAAAATATATAACGTTACAAAAATAAATGACGTTACAAAAAATGACGTCACAAAAATAAATGACGTCACAAAAATAAATGAGGTCACAAAATAAATAACGTCACAATAATAAATGACGTCACAAAAATAAATGATGTCACAAAATACATAACGTCACAAAAAGATATGATATTACAAAATACATAACGTCACAAAAATAAATGACGTCACAAAATAAATAACGTCAAAAAATAAATGACATCAAAAAAAACATGAAGTCACAAAAATAAATGACGTCACAAAATACATAACGACACAATAATAAATTACGTCACAAAAATACATAACGTCACAAAAATAAATGACGTCACAAAAATAAATGACGTCACAAAATACACAACGTCACTAAATAAATGACGTCAGAAATATAAATGACGTCACAAAATACATAACGTCGCAAAAATATATGTTATCACAAAATACATAACGTCACAAAAATAAATCACGTCACAAAATAAATAACGTCACAAAAATAAATGACGTCACAAAATAAATAACGTCACAAAATACATAACGTCACAAAAATAAATGACGTCACAAAAATATATAACGTTACAAAAATAAATGACGTTACAAAAAATGACGTCACAAAAATAAATGACGTCACAAAAATAAATGAGGTCACAAAATAAATAACGTCACAATAATAAATGACGTCACAAAAATAAATGATGTCACAAAAAATGACGTCACAAAAATAAATGACGTTACAAATATAAATGACGTCGCAAAAATAAATGACGTCACAAAAATAAATGGTCACAAAAATAAATGACGTCACAAAAAAACATAACGTAACAAAAATAAATGACGTCACAAAAATAAATGACGTCACAAAATACAAAACGTCACAAAAATTAAGGACGTCACAAAAAACATAACGTCACAAAAATAAATTACGTCACAAAATACACAACGTCACTAAATAAATGACGTCAGAAAATACGTAACGTCACAAAAATAAATGACGTTACAAAAAATGACGTCACAAAAATAAATGACGTCACAAAAATAATTTAGGTCACAAAATAAATGACGTCAAAAAATACATAATGTCACAAAAATAAATGACGTCACAAAATAAATAACGTCAGGAAAATAAATAACGTCACAAAAAAATAACGTAACAAAAATAAATGACGTCACTAAATACATAACGTCACAAAAAATGACGTCACAAAACAAATGACGTCACAAAATACACAACGTCACTAAATAAATGACGTCAGAAAATACGTAACGTCACAAAAATAAATGACGTTACAAAAAATGACGTCACAAAAATAAATGACGTCACAAAAATAAATGAGGTCACAAAATAAATAACGTCACAATAATTAATGACGTCACAAAAATAAATGATGTCACAAAAAATGACGTCACAAAAATAAATGACGTCACAAAAATAAATGACATCACAAAAATAAATGACGTCACAAAATACATAACGTCACAAAAATAAATGTCGTCACAAAATACATAACGTCACTAAAATAAATTACGTCACAAAAATACGTAACGTCACAAAAAAATGACGTCCCAAAAATAAATAACGTCACAAAATACACAACGTCACTAAATAAATGACGTTAGAAAATACGTAACGTCACAAAAATAAATGACGTTACAAAAAATGACGTCACAAAAATAAATGACGTCACAAAAAACATAACGTAAAAAAATAAATGACGTCACAAAGTACGTAACGTCACAAAAATAAATGACGTCACAAAAATAAATTACGTCACAAAATACACAACGTCACTAAATAAATGACGTCAGAAAATACGTAACGTCACAAAAATAAATGACGTCACAAAATAAATACCTCAGAAAAATAAATAACGTCAAAAAAATAAATGACGTCACAAAAATAAATTACGTCACAAAATACATAACGTCACAAAAATATATGATATCACAAAATACATAACGTCACAAAAATAAATGACGTCACAAAATAAATAACGTCACAAAAATAAATGACGTCAAAAAAAACATGAAGTCACAAAAAAAATGACGTCACAAAATACATAACGTCGCAAAAATAATTAAGGTCACAAAATACATAACGTCACAAAAATAAATGACGTCACAAAAATATATAACGTTACAAAAATAAATGACGCTACAAAAAATGACGTCACAAAAATAAATGACGTCACAAAAATAATTGAGGTCACAAAATAAATAACGTCACAATAATAAATGACGTCACAAAAATAAATGATGTCATAAAAAATGACGTCACGAAAATAAATGACGTCACAAAAATAAATGACGTCACAAAAATAAATGAAGTCACAAAAATAAAAGACGTCACAAAAAAACATAACGTAACAAAAATAAATGACGTCACAAAATTAATGACGTCACAAAATACATAACGTAACAAAAATAAATGACGTCAAAAAAATAAATGACGTCACAAAATACACAACGTCACTAAATAAATGACGTCACAAAATAAATAACCTCAGAAAAATAAATAACGTCAAAAAATAAATGACGTCACAAAATACATAACGTCACAAAAATAATTAATGTCACATAATACATAACGACAAAAAATAAATGACGTCACAAAAATACATAACGTCACAAAAATAAATGACGTCACAAAAAAATGACGTCACAAAAATAAATGACGTCACAAAAATAATTGAGGTCACAAAATTAATAACGTCACAATAATAAATGACGTCACAAAAAATAATGTCACAAAAATAAATGACGTCACAAAATAAATAACGTCAGAAAAATAAATAACGTCACAAAATAAATAACGTCACAAAATAAATAACGTCGAAAAAAATGAATGACGTCAAAAAATAAATGACGTCACAAAAATAAATGACGTCATTAAATACATAACGTCACAAAAATAAATGACGTCACAAAAATAAATGACGTCACAAAAATATATAACGTTACAAAAATAAATGACGCTACAAAAAATGCCGTCACAAAAATAAATGACGTCACAAAAATAATTGAGGTCATAAAATAAATAACGTCACAAAAATAAATAACGTCACAAAAATACATAACGTCACAAAAATAAATGATGTCACAAAAAATGACGTCACAAATATAAATGACGTCACAAAAATAAATGACGTCACAAAAATAAATGACGTCACAAAAATAAATGACGTCACTAAAAAACATTACGTAACAAAAATAAATGACGTCGAAAAATACATAACGTCACAAAAATAAATGACGTCACAAAATACATAACGTCACAAAAATAAATGACGTCACAAAAATAAATGACGTCACAAAATAGATAACGTCACAAAAATAATTGAGGTCACAAAATACATAAGGTCACAAAAAATGACGCCACAAAATACATAAGGACACAAAAATAAATGACATCACAAAATACATAACATCGCAAAAATAAATGACGTCACAAAAAATAAATGACGTCACAAAATACATAACGTCACAAAAAAAATGATGTCACAAAATACATAACTTCACAAAAATAAATGACGTCACAAAATAAATAACGTCACAAAAATAAATGACGTCAAAAAAACTTGAAGTCACAAAAATAAATGACGTAACAAAAATTAAAGACGTCACAAAATAAATAACGTCACAAAATTATATGACGTCACAAAATACATAACGTCACTAAATATATGACGTCACAAAATATGTAACGTCACAAAAATAAATGACGTCATAAAATAAATAACGTCACAAAAATAAATAACGTCACAAAAATAAATGACGCCACAAAATACATAACGTCACAAAAATAATTGAGGTCACAAAATACATAACGTCACAAAAATAAATGACGTCACAAGAATAAATGACGCCACAAAATACATAACGTCACAAAAATAATTGAGGTCACAAAATACATAACGTCACAAAAATTATGACGTCACAAAAATACATAACGTCACAAAAATAAATGATGTCAAAAAAAATGACGTCACAAAAAAAATGACGTCACAAATATAAATGACGTCACAAAAATAAATGACGTCACAAAAATAAATGACGTCTCAAAAAAACATAACGTCGCAAAATTAAATGACGTCACAAAATACATAACGTCACAAAATTAAATGACGTTACAAAAAAATGACGTCACGAACATAAATGACGGCACGAAAATAATTTAGGTCACAAAATAAATAACGTCACAATAATAAATGACGTCACAAAAAATAATGTCACAAAAATAAATGACGTCACAAAATAAATAACGTCAGAAAAATAAATAACGTCACAAAATAAATAACGTCAAAAATACATAACGTCACAAAAATTAATGACGTAACAAAAATTAATGACGTCACAAAATAAATAACGTCACAAAAATAAATGACGTCACAAAATACATAACGTCACAAAATTAAATAACGTCACAAAATACATAACGTCACAAAAATAAAAGACGTCACCAAATACATAACGTCGCAAAAATAAATGACGTCACAAAAATTAATGACGTCACAAAATACATAACGTCACAAAAATAAATGATATCACAAAATACATAACGTCACAAAAATAAATGAAGTCACAAAATAAATAGCGTCACAAAAATAAATGACGTCAAAAAAATGAAGTCACAAAAATAAATGACGTAACAAAAATTAAAGACTTCACAAAATAACAACGTCACAAACTTAAATGACGTCACAAAATACAAAACGTAAAAAAATAAATGACGTCAAAAATACATAACGTCACAAAAATAAATGACGTCACAAAAATAATTGAGGTCAAAAAATACATAACGTCATAAAAAATGACGCCACAAAATACATAACGTCACAAAAATAAATGACGTCACACAAATAAATAACGTCACAAAATTAAATGACGTCACAAAAATAAATGACGTCACAAAAATAAATGACGTCACAAAATACATAACGTCACTAAATAAATAAGGTCACAAAAATAAATGACGTCACAAAATACAAAACGTCACTAAATATATGACGTCACAAAATACGTAACGTCACAAAAATAAATGACGTCATAAAATAAATAACGTCACAAAAATAAATAACCTCACAAAAATAAATAATGTCACAAAATTAAATGACGCCACAAAATACATAACGTCACAAAAATAATTGAGGTCACAAAATACATAACGTCACAAAAATAAATAACGTCACAAAAGTACATAACGTCACAAAAATAAATGATGTCACAAAAAATGACGTCACAAAAATAAATTACGTTACAAATATAAATGACGTCACTAAAATAAATGACGTCACAAAAATAAATGACGTCACAAAAATAAATGACGTCACAAAAAACCATAACGTAACAAAAATAAATAACGTCACAAAAATAAATGACGTCGAAAAATACATAACGTCACAAAAATAAATGACGTCACAAAATACATAACGTCACAAAAATAAATGACGTCACAAAAATAAATGACGTCACAAAATACACAACGTCACTAAATAAATGAAGTCACAAAATATATAACCTCAGAAAAATAAATAACGTCAAAAAATAAATGACGTCACAAAAAAATAACGTCGCAAAAATAATTAAGGTCACAAAATGCATAACGTCACAAAAATAAATGACGTCACAAAAATACATAACGTCACAAAAATAAATGACGTCACAAAAAAATGACGTCACAAAAATAAATGACGTAACAAAAATAATTGAGGTCACAAAATAAATTACGTCACAATAATAGTTGACGTCACAAAAAATGATGTCACAAAAATAAATGACGTCACAAAATAAATAACGTCAGAAAAATAAATAACGTCACAAAATAAATAACGTCAAAAAATAAATAACGTCACAAAAATGAATGACGTCAAAAAATACATAACGTCACAAAAATAAATGACGTAACAAAAATTAATGACGTCATAAAATAAATAACGTCACAAAAATAAATGACGTCACCAAATACATAACGTCACAAAAATAAATGACGTCACAAAAATAAATGACGTCAAAAAAACATGAAGTCACAAAAATTAATGACGTCACAAAATACATAACGTCACAAAAATAAATGTCACAAAAAATGACGTCACAAAAATAAATGACGTCACAATTATAAATGACGTCACAAAAATAAATGACGTAACATAAATAAATGACGTCACAAAAATAAATGACGTCACAAAAAAACATAACGTAACAAGAATAAATGACGTCACAAAAATAAATGACGTCGAAAAATACATAACGTCACAAAAATAAATGACGTCACAAAAAAATAACGTCACAAAAATAAATGACGTCACAAAAAAATGACGTCACAAAAATAATTGAGGTCACAAAATACATGACGTCACAAAAATAAATGACATCAAAAAATACATAAAATCACAAAAATAAATGACGTCACAAAAATAAATGACGTCAAAAATACATAACGTCACAAAAATATATGATATCACAAAATACATAACGTCACAAAAATAAATGACGTCAGAAAATAAATAACGTCAAAAAATAAATGACGTCAAAAAAAAAGAAGTCACAAAAATAAATGACGTCACAAAATACATAACGACACAAAAATAAATTACGTCACAAAAATACATAACGTCACAAAAATAAATGACGTCACAAAAATAAATGACGTCACAAAATACACAACGTCACTAAATAAATGACGTCAGAAAAATAAATGACGTCACAAAATACATAACGTCACAAAAATATATGATATCACAAAATATATAACGTCACAAAAATAAATGACGTCACAAAATAAATAACGTCACAAAAATAAATGACGTCAAAAAAAACATGAAGTCACAAAAATAAATGACGTTACAAAATAAATAACGTCACAAAATACATAACGTCGCAAAAATAATTAATGTCACAAAATACATAACGTCACTAAAATAAATTACGTCACAAAAATACGTAACGTCACAGAAAAATGACGTCCCAAAAATAAATAACGTCACAAAATACACAACGTCACTAAATAAATGACGTTAGAAAATACGTAACGTCACAAAAATAAATGACGTTACAAAAAAATGACGTCAAAAAATAAATGACGTCACAAAAATAATTTAGGTCACAAAATAAATAACGTCACAAAAATAAATGACGTCAAAAAATACATAACGTCACAAAAATAAATGACGTAACAAAAATTAATGACGTCACAAAATATATAACGTCACAAAAATAAATGACGTCACAAAATACATAACGTCACAAAATTAAATGACGTCACAAAATACATAACGTCACAAAAATAATTGAGGTCACAAAATACATAACGTCATAAATATAAATGACGTCACAAAATACATAACGTCACAAAAATAAAAGACGTCACAAAATAAATTACGTCACAAAAATATATTACGTAACAAAAATTAATGACGTCACAAAATACATAACGTCACAAAATTAAATGACGTCACAAAATACATAACGTCACAAAAATAATTGAGGTCACAAAATACATGACGTCACAAATATAAATGACGTCACAAAATACATAACGTCACAAAAATAAATGACGTCACAAAATACATAATGTCACAAAAAATATTGAGGTCACAAAATACATAACGTCATAAAAAATGACGCCACAAAATACATAACGTCACAAAAATAAATGACGTCACAAAAATAATTGAGGTCACAAAATACATAACGTCATAAAAAATGACGCCACAAAATACATAACGTCACAAAAATAAATGACGTCACAAAATACAAAACGTCACTAAATATATGACGTCACAAAATACGTAACGTCACAAAAATAAATGACGTCATAAAATAAATAACGTCACAAAAATAAATAACGTCACAAAAATAAATAATGTCACAAAATTAAATGACGCCACAAAATACATAACGTCACAAAAATAATTGAGGTCACAAAATACATAACGTCACAAAAATAAATAACGTCACAAAAGTACATAACGTCACAAAAATAAATGATGTCACAAAAAATGACGTCACAAAAATAAATGACGTTACAAATATAAATGACGTCACTAAAATAAATGACGTCACAAAAATAAATGACGTCACAAAAATAAATGACGTCACAAAAAACCATAACGTAACAAAAATAAATAACGTCACAAAAATAAATGACGTCGAAAAATACATAACGTCACAAAAATAAATGACGTCACAAAATACATAACGTCACAAAAATAAATGACGTCACAAAAATAAATGACGTCGAAAAATACATAACGTCACAAAAATAAATGACGTCACAAAAATACATAACGTCACAAAAATAAATGACGTCACAAAAAAATGACGTCACAAAAATAAATGACGTAACAAAAATAATTGAGGTCACAAAATAAATAACGTCACAATAATAGTTGACGTCACAAAAAATGATGTCACAAAAATAAATGACGTCACAAAATAAATAACGTCAGAAAAATAAATAACGTCACAAAATAAATGACGTCAAAAAATAAATAACGTCACAAAAATGAATGACGTCAAAAAATACATAACGTCACAAAAATAAATGACGTAACAAAAATTAATGACGTCATAAAATAAATAACGTCACAAAAATAAATGACGTCACCAAATACATAACGTCACAAAAATAAATGACGTCACAAAAATAAATGACGTCAAAAAAACATGAAGTCACAAAAATTAATGACGTCACAAAATACATAACGTCACAAAAATAAATGTCACAAAAAATGACGTCACAAAAATAAATGACGTCACAATTATAAATGACGTCACAAAAATAAATGACGTAACATAAATAAATGACGTCACAAAAATAAATGACGTCACAAAAAAACATAACGTAACAAGAATAAATGACGTCCCAAAAATAAATGACGTCGAAAAATACATAACGTCACAAAAATAAATGACGTCACAAAAAAATAACGTCACAAAAATAAATGACGTCACAAAAAAATGACGTCACAAAAATAAATGACGTCACAAAAATAATTGAGGTCACAAAATACATGACGTCACAAAAATAAATGACATCAAAAAATACATAAAATCACAAAAATAAATGACGTCACAAAAATAAATGACGTCAAAAATACACAACGTCACAAAAATATATGATATCACAAAATACATAACGTCACAAAAATAAATGACGTCAGAAAATAAATAACGTCAAAAAATAAATGACGTCAAAAAAAAGAAGTCACAAAAATAAATGACGTCACAAAATACATAACGACACAAAAATAAATTACGTCACAAAAATACATAAAGTCACAAAAATAAATGACGTCACAAAAATAAATGACGTCACAAAATACACAACGTCACTAAATAAATGACGTCAGAAAAATAAATGACGTCACAAAATACATAACGTCACAAAAATATATGATATCACAAAATATATAACGTCACAAAAATAAATGACGTCACAAAATAAATAACGTCACAAAAATAAATGACGTCAAAAAAAACATGAAGTCACAAAAATAAATGACGTCACAAAATAAATAACGTCACAAAATACATAACGTCGCAAAAATAATTAAGGTCACAAAATACATAACGTCACTAAAATAAATTACGTCACAAAAATACGTAACGTCACAGAAAAATGACGTCCCAAAAATAAATAACGTCACAAAATACACAACGTCACTAAATAAATGACGTTAGAAAATACGTAACGTCACAAAAATAAATGACGTTACAAAAAATGACGTCAAAAAATAAATGACGTCACAAAAATAATTTAGGTCACAAAATAAATAACGTCACAAAAATAAATGACGTCAAAAAATACATAACGTCACAAAAATAAATGACGTAACAAAAATTAATGACGTCACAAAATATATAACGTCACAAAAATAAATGACGTCACAAAATACATAACGTCACAAAATTAAATGACGTCACAAAATACATAACGTCACAAAAATAATTGAGGTCACAAAATACATAACGTCACAAATATAAATGACGTCACAAAATACATAACGTCACAAAAATAAAAGACGTCACAAAATACATAATGTCACAAAAAATATTGAGGTCACAAAATACATAACGTCACAAAAAATGACGCCACAAAATACATAAGTTCACAAAAATAAATGACATCAAAAAATACATAACGTCACAAAAATAAAAGACGTCACAAAAATAAATGACGTCAAAAAATACATAACGTCACAAAAATATATGATATCACAAAATACATAACGTCACAAAAATAAATGACGTCACAAAATAAATAACGTCAAAAAATAAATGACGTCAAAAAAAACATGAAGTCACAAAAATAAATGACGTCACAAAATACATAACGACACAATAATAAATTACGTCACAAAAATACATAACGTCACAAAAATAAATGACGTCACAAAAATAAAAGACGTCACAAAATACACAACGTCACTAAATAAATGACGTCAGAAAAATAAATGACGTCACAAAATACATAACGTCGCAAAAATATATGTTATCACAAAATACATAACGTCACAAAAATAAATGACGTCACAAAATAAATAACGTCACAAAAATAAATGACGTCACAAAATTAATAACGTCACAAAAATAAATGACGTCAAAAAAAACATGAAGTCACAAAAATAAATGACGTCACAAAATAAATAACGTCACAAAATACACAACGTCGCAAAAATAATTAAGGTCACAAAATACATAACGTCACAAAAATAAATGACGTCACAAAATATATAACGTTACAAAAATAAATGACGTTACAAAAAATGACGGCACAAAAATAAATGACGTCACAAAAATAATTGAGGTTACAAAATAAATAACGTCACAATAATAAATGACGTCACAAAAATAAATGATGTCACAAAAAATGACGTCACAAAAATAAATGACGTCAAAAATATAAATGACGTCACAAAAATAAATGACGTCACAAAAATAAATGACGTCACAAAAATAAATGACGTCACAAAAAAACATAACGTAACAAAAATAAATGACGTCACAAAAATAAATGACGTCACAAAATACATAACGTCACAAAAATTAAGGACGTCACAAAAAACATAACGTCACAAAAATAAATTACGTCACAAAAATACATAACGTCACAAAAAAAAGACGTCCCAAAAATAAATGACGTCACAAAATACACAACGTCACTAAATAAATGACGTCAGAAAATACGTAACGTCACAAAAATAAATGACGTTACAAAAAAATGACGTCACAAAAATAAATGACGTCACAAAAATAATTTAGGTCACAAAATAAATGACGTCACAAAATACATAATGTCACAAAAATAAATGACGTCACAAAATAAATAACGTCAGGAAAATAAATAACGTCACAAAAAAATAACGTAACAAAAATAAATGACGTCACTAAATACATAACGTCACAAAAAATGACGTCACAAAACAAATGACGTCACAAAGTACGTAACGTCACAAAAATAAATGACATCGCAAAAATAAATGACGTCACAAAATACATAACGTCACAAAAATAAATGACGTCACAAAATACATAACGTCACTAAAATAAATTACGTCACAAAAATACGTAACGTCACAAAAAAATGACGTCCCAAAAATAAATAACGTCACAAAATACACAACGTCACTAAATAAATGACGTTAGAAAATACGTAACGTCACAAAAATAAATGACATTACAAAAAAATGACGTCACAAAAATAAATGACGTCATAAAAAACATAACGTAAAAAAATAAATGACGTCACAAAGTACGTAACGTCACAAAAATAAATGACGTCACAAAATAAATACCTCAGAAAAATAAATAACGTCAAAAAAATAAATGACGTCACAAAAATAAATGACGTCACAAAATACATAACGTCAAAAAAATAAATGGCGTCACAAAATACATAACGTCACAAAAATAAATGACGTCACAAAATAAATAACGTCACAAAAATAAATGACGTCAAAAAAAACATGAAGTCACAAAAATAAATGACGTCACAAAATACATAACGTCGCAAAAATAATTAAGGTCACAAAATACATAACGTCACAAAAATAAATGACGTCACAAAAATATATAACGTTACAAAAATAAATGACGCTACAAAAAATGACGTCACAAAAATAAATGACGTCACAAAAATAATTGAGGTCACAAAATAAATAACGTCACAATAATAAATGACGTCACAAAAATAAATGATGTCACAAAAAATGACGTCACAAAAATAAATGACGTCAAAAAAATAAATGACGTCACAAAAATAAATGAAGTCACAAAAATAAAAGACGTCACAAAAAACATAACGTAACAAAAATAAATGACGTCAAAAAATTAATGACGTCACAAAATACATAACGTCACAAAAATAAATGACGTCAAAAAAATAAATGACGTCACAAAATACACAACGTCACTAAATAAATGACGTCACAAAATAAATAACCTCAGAAAAATAAATAACGTCAAAAAATAAATGACGTCACAAAATACATAACGTCACAAAAATAATTAATGTTACAAAATACATAACGACAAAAAATAAATGACGTCACAAAAATACATAACGTCACAAAAATAAATGACGTCACAAACAAATGACGTCACAAAAATAAATGACGTCACAAAAATAATTGAGGTCACAAAATAAATAACGTCACAATAATAAATGACGTCACAAAAAATAATGTCACAAAAATAAATGACGTCACAAAATAAATAACGTCAGAAAAATTAATAACGTCACAAAATAAATAACGTCACAAAATAAATAACGTCACAAAAATGAATGACGTCAAAAAATAAATGACGTCACAAAAATAAATGACGTCACCAAATACATAACGTCACAAAAATAATTGAGGTCACAAAATACATGACGTCACAAAAATAAATGACGTAACAAAAGTTAATGACGTCACAAAATAAATAACGTCACAAAAATAAATGACGTCACCAAATACATAACGTCACAAAAATAATTGAGGTCACAAAATACATGACGTCACAAAAATAAATGACGTCACAAAATACATAACGTCACAAAAATAAATGATGTCACAAAATAAATAACGTCACAAAAATAAATGACTTCACAAAAATAAATGACGTCACAAAATACATAATGTCACAAAAATAAATGACGTCACAAAATAAATAACGTCAGGAAAATAAATAACGTCACAAAAAAATAACGTAACAAAAATAAATGACGTCACTAAATACATAACGTCACAAAAAATGACGTCACAAAACAAATGACGTCACAAAGTACGTAACGTCACAAAAATAAATGACATCACAAAAATAAATGACGTCACAAAATACATAACGTCACAAAAATAAATGACATCACAAAATACATAACGTCACTAAAATAAATTACGTCACAAAAATACGTAACGTCACAAAAAATGACGTCCCAAAAATAAATAACGTCACAAAATACACAACGTCACTAAATGAATGACGTTAGAAAATACGTAACGTCACAAAAATAAATGACGTTACAAAAAAAACACGTCACAAAAATAAATGACGTCACAAAAAACATAACGTAAAAAAATAAATGACGTCACAAAGTACGTAACGTCACAAAAATAAATGACGTCACAAAAATAAATGACGTCACAAAATACATAACGTCACTAAATAAATGACGTTAGAAAATACGTAACGTAACAAAAATAAATGACGTTACAAAAAAATGACGTCACAAAAATAAATGACGTCACGAAAAACATAACGTAAAAAAATAAATGACGTCACAAAGTACGTAACGTCACAAAAATAAATGACGTCACAAAAATAAATTACGTCACAAAATACACAACGTCACTAAATAAATGACGTCAGAAAATACATAACGACACAAAAATAAATTACGTCACAAAAATACATAACGTCACAAAAATAAATGACGTCACAAAAATAAATGATGTCACAAAATACACAACGTCACTAAATAAATGACGACAGAAAATACGTAACGTCACAAAAATAAATGACGTCACAAAATAAATACCTCAGAAAAATAAATAACGTCAAAAAATAAATGACGTCACAAAAATAAATGACGTCAGAAAATACATAACGTCACAAAAATATATGATATCACAAAATACATAACGTCACAAAAATAAATGACGTCACAAAATAAATAACGTCACAAAAATAAATGACGTCAAAAAAACATGAAGTCACAAAAATAAATGACGTCACAAAATACATAACGTCGCAAAAATAATTAAGGTCACAAAATACATAACGTCACAAAAATAAATGACGTCACAAAAATATATAACGTTACAAAAATAAATGACGCTACAAAAAATGACGTCACAAAAATAAATGACGTCACAAAAATAATTGAGGTCACAAAATAAATAACGTCACAATAATAAATGACGTCACAAAAATAAATGATGTCACAAAAAATGACGTCACAAAAATAAATGACGTCACAAAAATAAATGACGTAACAAAAATAAATGAAGTCACAAAAATAAAAGACGTCACAAAAAAACATAACGTAGCAAAAATAAATGACGTCAAAAAAATAAATGACGTCACAAAATACACAACGTCACTAAATAAATGACGTCACAAAATAAATAACCTCAGAAAAATAAATAACGTCAAAAAATAAATGACGTCACAAAATACATAACGTCACAAAAATAATTAATGTCACAAAATACATAACGACAAAAAATAAATGACGTCAAAAAAATAAATGACGTCACAAAAATAATTGAGGTCACAAAATAAATAACGTCACAATAATAAATGACGTCACAAAATAAATAACGTCAGGAAAATAAATAACGTCACAAAAAAATAACGTAACAAAAATAAATGACGTCACAAAAAATGACGTCACAAAAATAAATGACGTCACAAATATAAATGACGTCACAAAAATAAATGACGTCACAAAAATAAATGACGTCACAAAAATAAATGACGTCACAAAAAAACATAACGTAACAAAAATAAATGACGTCACAAAAATAAATGACGTCACAAAATACATAACGTCACAAAAATTAAGGACGTCACAAAAAACATAACGTCACAAAAATAAATTACGTCACAAAAATACATAACGTCACAAAAAAAGACGTCCCAAAAATAAATGACGTCACAAAATACACAACGTCACTAAATAAATGACGTCAGAAAATACGTAACGTCACAAAAATAAATGACGTTACAAAAAAATGACGTCACAAAAATAAATGACGTCACAAAAATAATTTAGGTTACAAAATAAATGACGTCACAAAATACATAATGTCACAAAAATAAATGACGTCACAAAATAAATAACGTCAGGAAAATAAATAACGTCACAAAAAAATAACGTAACAAAAATAAATGACGTCACAAAATACATAACGTCACAAAAATAAATGACGTCACAAAATACATAACGTCACTAAAATAAATTACGTCACAAAAATACGTAACGTCACAAAAAAATGACGTCCCAAAAATAAATAACGTCACAAAATACACAACGTCACTAAATAAATGACGTTAGAAAATACGTAACGTCACAAAAATAAATGACATTACAAAAAAATGACGTCACAAAAATAAATGACGTCATAAGAAACATAACGTAAAAAAATAAATGACGTCACAAAGTACGTAACGTCACAAAAATAAATGACGTCACAAAAATAAATGACGTCACAAAAATAAATGACGTCACAAAATACATAACGTCACTAAATAAATGACGTTAGAAAATACGTAACGTCACAAAAATAAATGACGTTACAAAAAATGACGTCACAAAAATAAATGACGTCACAAAAAACATAACGTAAAAATATAAATGACGTCACAAAGTACGTAATGTCACAAAAATAAATGACGTCACAAAAATAAATTACGTCACAAAATACACAACGTCACTAAATAAATGACGTCAGAAAATACATAACGACACAAAAATAAATTACGTCACAAAAATACATAACGTCACAAAAATAAATGACGTCACAAAAATAAATGATGTCACAAAATACACAACGTCACTAAATAAATGACGTCAGAAAATAAGTAACGTCACAAAAATAAATGACGTCACAAAATAAATACCTCAGAAAAATAAATAACGTCAAAAAAATAAATGACGTCACAAAAATAAATGACGTCACAAAATAAATAACGTCACAAAAATAAATGACGTCAAAAAAAACATGAAGTCACAAAAATAAATGACGTCACAAAATACATAACGTCGCAAAAATAATTAAGGTCACAAAATACATAACGTCTCAAAAATAAATGACGTCACAAATATAAATGACGTCACAAAAATAAATGACGTCACAAAAATAAATGACGTCACAAAAATAAATGACGTCACAAAAAAACATAACGTAACAAAAATAAATGACGTCACAAAAATAAATGACGTCACAAAATACATAACGTCACAAAAATTAAGGACGTCACAAAAAACATAACGTCACAAAAATAAATTACGTCACAAAAATACATAACGTCACAAAAAAAGACGTCCCAAAAATAAATGACGTCACAAAATACACAACGTCACTAAATAAATGACGTCAGAAAATACGTAACGTCACAAAAATAAATGACGTTACAAAAAAATGACGTCACAAAAATAATTTAGGTTACAAAATAAATGACGTCACAAAATACATAATGTCACAAAAATAAATGACGTCACAAAATAAATAACGTCAGGAAAATAAATAACGTCACAAAAAAATTACGTAACAAAAATAAATGACGTCACAAAATACATAACGTCACAAAAATAAATGACGTCACAAAATACATAACGTCACTAAAATAAATTACGTCACAAAAATACGTAACGTCACAAAAAAATGACGTCCCAAAAATAAATAACGTCACAAAATACACAACGTCACTAAATAAATGACGTTAGAAAATACGTAACGTCACAAAAATAAATGACATTACAAAAAAATGACGTCACAAAAATAAATGACGTCATAAGAAACATAACGTAAAAAAATAAATGACGTCACAAAGTACGTAACGTCACAAAAATAAATGACGTCACAAAAATAAATGACGTCACAAAAATAAATGACGTCACAAAATACATAACGTCACTAAATAAATGACGTTAGAAAATACGTAACGTCACAAAAATAAATGACGTTACAAAAAAATGACGTCACAAAAATAAATGACGTCACAAAAAACATAACGTAAAAATATAAATGACGTCACAAAGTACGTAATGTCACAAAAATAAATGACGTCACAAAAATAAATTACGTCACAAAATACACAACGTCACTAAATAAATGACGTCAGAAAATACATAACGACACAAAAATAAATTACGTCACAAAAATACATAACGTCACAAAAATAAATGACGTCACAAAAATAAATGATGTCACAAAATACACAACGTCACTAAATAAATGACGTCAGAAAATAAGTAACGTCACAAAAATAAATGACGTCACAAAATAAATACCTCAGAAAAATAAATAACGTCAAAAAAATAAATGACGTCACAAAAATAAATGACGTCACAAAATAAATAACGTCACAAAAATAAATGACGTCAAAAAAAACATGAAGTCACAAAAATAAATGACGTCACAAAATACATAACGTCGCAAAAATAATTAAGGTCACAAAATACATAACGTCTCAAAAATAAATGACGTCACAAATATAAATGACGTCACAAAAATAAATGACGTCACAAAAATAAATGACGTCACAAAAATAAATGACGTCACAAAAAAACATAACGTAACAAAAATAAATGACGTCACAAAAATAAATGACGTCACAAAATACATAACGTCACAAAAATTAAGGACGTCACAAAAAACATAACGTCACAAAAATAAATTACGTCACAAAAATACATAACGTCACAAAAAAAGACGTCCCAAAAATAAATGACGTCACAAAATACACAACGTCACTAAATAAATGACGTCAGAAAATACGTAACGTTACAAAAATAAATGACGTTACAAAAAAATGACGTCACAAAAATAAATGACGTCACAAAAATAATTTAGGTTACAAAATAAATGACGTCACAAAATACATAATGTCACAAAAATAAATGACGTCACAAAATAAATAACGTCAGGAAAATAAATAACGTCACAAAAAAATTACGTAACAAAAATAAATGACGTCACAAAATACATAACGTCACAAAAATAAATGACGTCACAAAATACATAACGTCACTAAAATAAATTACGTCACAAAAATACGTAACGTCACAAAAAAATGACGTCCCAAAAATAAATAACGTCACAAAATACACAACGTCACTAAATAAATGACGTTAGAAAATACGTAACGTCACAAAAATAAATGACATTACAAAAAAATGACGTCACAAAAATAAATGACGTCATAAGAAACATAACGTAAAAAAATAAATGACGTCACAAAGTACGTAACGTCACAAAAATAAATGACGTCACAAAAATAAATGACGTCACAAAAATAAATGACGTCACAAAATACATAACGTCACTAAATAAATGACGTTAGAAAATACGTAACGTCACAAAAATAAATGACGTTACAAAAAAATGACGTCACAAAAATAAATGACGTCACAAAAAACATAACGTAAAAATATAAATGACGTCACAAAGTACGTAATGTCACAAAAATAAATGACGTCACAAAAATAAATTACGTCACAAAATACACAACGTCACTAAATAAATGACGTCAGAAAATACATAACGACACAAAAATAAATTACGTCACAAAAATACATAACGTCACAAAAATAAATGACGTCACAAAAATAAATGATGTCATAAAATACACAACGTCACTAAATAAATGACGTCAGAAAATAAGTAACGTCACAAAAATAAATGACGTCACAAAATAAATACCTCAGAAAAATAAATAACGTCAAAAAAATAAATGACGTCACAAAAATAAATGACGTCACAAAATAAATAACGTCACAAAAATAAATGACGTCAAAAAAAACATGAAGTCACAAAAATAAATGACGTCACAAAATACATAACGTCGCAAAAATAATTAAGGTCACAAAATACATAACGTCACAAAAATAAATGACGTCACAAAAATATATAACGTTACAAAAATAAATGACGCTACAAAAAATGACGTCACAAAAATAAATGACGTCACAAAAATAATTGAGGTCACAAAATAAATAACGTCACAATAATAAATGACGTCACAAAAATAAATGATGTCACAAAAAATGACGTCACAAAAATAAATGACGTCAAAAAAATAAATGACGTCACAAAATACATAACGTCACAAAAATAAATGACGTCACAAAAAACATAACGTAAAAAAATAAATGACGTCACAAAATTAATGACGTCACAAAATACATAACGTCACAAAAATAAATGACGTCAAAAAAATAAATGACGTCACAAAATACACAACGTCACTAAATAAATGACGTCACAAAATAAATAACCTCAGAAAAATAAATAACGTCAAAAAATAAATGACGTCACAAAATACATAACGTCACAAAAATAATTAATGTTACAAAATACATAACGACAAAAAATAAATGACGTCACAAAAATACATAACGTCACAAAAATAAATGACGTCACAAACAAATGACGTCACAAAAATAAATGACGTCACAAAAATAATTGAGGTCACAAAATAAATAACGTCACAATAATAAATGACGTCACAAAAAATAATGTCACAAAAATAAATGGCGTCACAAAATAAATAACGTCAGAAAAATTAATAACGTCACAAAATAAATAACGTCACAAAATAAATAACGTCACAAAAATGAATGACGTCAAAAAATAAATGACGTCACAAAAATAAATGACGTCACCAAATACATAACGTCACAAAAATAATTGAGGTCACAAAATACATGACGTCACAAAAATAAATGACGTAACAAAAGTTAATGACGTCACAAAATAAATAACGTCACAAAAATAAATGACGTCACCAAATACATAACGTCACAAAAATAATTGAGGTCACAAAATACATGACGTCACAAAAATAAATGACGTCACAAAATACATAACGTCACAAAAATAAATGACGTCACAAAATAAATAACGTCACAAAAATAAATGACTTCACAAAAATAAATGACGTCACAAAATACATAATGTCACAAAAATAAATGACGTCACAAAATAAATAACGTCAGGAAAATAAATAACGTCACAAAAAAATAACGTAACAAAAATAAATGACGTCACTAAATACATAACGTCACAAAAAATGACGTCACAAAACAAATGACGTCACAAAGTACGTAACGTCACAAAAATAAATGACATCACAAAAATAAATGACGTCACAAAATACATAACGTCACAAAAATAAATGACGTCACAAAATACATAACGTCACTAAAATAAATTACGTCACAAAAATACGTAACGTCACAAAAAAATGACGTCCCAAAAATAAATAACGTCACAAAATACACAACGTCACTAAATGAATGACGTTAGAAAATACGTAACGTCACAAAAATAAATGACGTTACAAAAAAAACACGTCACAAAAATAAATGACGTCACAAAAAACATAACGTAAAAAAATAAATGACGTCACAAAGTACGTAACGTCACAAAAATAAATGACGTCACAAAAATAAATGACGTCACAAAATACATAACGTCACTAAATAAATGACGTTAGAAAATACGTAACGTCACAAAAATAAATGACGTTACAAAAAAATGACGTCACAAAAATAAATGACGTCACGAAAAACATAACGTAAAAAAATAAATGACGTCACAAAGTACGTAACGTCACAAAAATAAATGACGTCACAAAAATAAATTACGTCACAAAATACACAACGTCACTAAATAAATGACGTCAGAAAATACATAACGACACAAAAATAAATTACGTCACAAAAATACATAACGTCACAAAAATAAATGACGTCACAAAAATAAATGATGTCACAAAATACACAACGTCACTAAATAAATGACGTCAGAAAATACGTAACGTCACAAAAATAAATGACGTCACAAAATAAATACCTCAGAAAAATAAATAACGTCAAAAAATAAATGACGTCACAAAAATAAATGACGTCAGAAAATACATAACGTCACAAAAATATATGATATCACAAAATACATAACGTCACAAAAATAAATGACGTCACAAAATAAATAACGTCACAAAAATAAATGACGTCAAAAAAAAACATGAAGTCACAAAAATAAATGACGTCACAAAATACATAACGTCGCAAAAATAATTAAGGTCACAAAATACATAACGTCACAAAAATAAATGACGTCACAAAAATATATAACGTTACAAAAATAAATGACGCTACAAAAAATGACGTCACAAAAATAAATGACGTCACAAAAATAATTGAGGTCACAAAATAAATAACGTCACAATAATAAATGACGTCACAAAAATAAATGATGTCACAAAAAATGACGTCACAAAAATAAATGACGTCACAAAAATAAATGACGTAACAAAAATAAATGAAGTCACAAAAATAAAAGACGTCACAAAAAAACATAACGTAGCAAAAATAAATGACGTCAAAAAAATAAATGACGTCACAAAATACACAACGTCACTAAATAAATGACGTCACAAAATAAATAACCTCAGAAAAATAAATAACGTCAAAAAATAAATGACGTCACAAAATACATAACGTCACAAAAATAATTAATGTCACAAAATACATAACGACAAAAAATAAATGACGTCAAAAAAATAAATGACGTCACAAAAATAATTGAGGTCACAAAATAAATAACGTCACAATAATAAATGACGTCACAAAATAAATAACGTCAGGAAAATAAATAACGTCACAAAAAAATAACGTAACAAAAATAAATGACGTCACAAAAAATGACGTCACAAAAATAAATGACGTCACAAATATAAATGACGTCACAAAAATAAATGACGTCACAAAAATAAATGACGTCACAAAAATAAATGACGTCACAAAAAAACATAACGTAACAAAAATAAATGACGTCACAAAAATAAATGACGTCACAAAATACATAACGTCACAAAAATTAAGGACGTCACAAAAAACATAACGTCACAAAAATAAATTACGTCACAAAAATACATAACGTCACAAAAAAAGACGTCCCAAAAATAAATGACGTCACAAAATACACAACGTCACTAAATAAATGACGTCAGAAAATACGTAACGTCACAAAAATAAATGACGTTACAAAAAAATGACGTCACAAAAATAAATGACGTCACAAAAATAATTTAGGTTACAAAATAAATGACGTCACAAAATACATAATGTCACAAAAATAAATGACGTCACAAAATAAATAACATCAGGAAAATAAATAACGTCACAAAAAAATAACGTAACAAAAATAAATGACGTCACAAAATACATAACGTCACAAAAATAAATGACGTCACAAAATACATAACGTCACTAAAATAAATTACGTCACAAAAATACGTAACGTCACAAAAAAATGACGTCCCAAAAATAAATAACGTCACAAAATACACAACGTCACTAAATAAATGACGTTAGAAAATACGTAACGTCACAAAAATAAATGACATTACAAAAAAATGACGTCACAAAAATAAATGACGTCATAAGAAACATAACGTAAAAAAATAAATGACGTCACAAAGTACGTAACGTCACAAAAATAAATGACGTCACAAAAATAAATGACGTCACAAAAATAAATGACGTCACAAAATACATAACGTCACTAAATAAATGACGTTAGAAAATACGTAACGTCACAAAAATAAATGACGTTACAAAAAAATGACGTCACAAAAATAAATGACGTCACAAAAAACATAACGTAAAAATATAAATGACGTCACAAAGTACGTAATGTCACAAAAATAAATGACGTCACAAAAATAAATTACGTCACAAAATACACAACGTCACTAAATAAATGACGTCAGAAAATACATAACGACACAAAAATAAATTACGTCACAAAAATACATAACGTCACAAAAATAAATGACGTCACAAAAATAAATGATGTCACAAAATACACAACGTCACTAAATAAATGACGTCAGAAAATAAGTAACGTCACAAAAATAAATGACGTCACAAAATAAATACCTCAGAAAAATAAATAACGTCAAAAAAATAAATGACGTCACAAAAATAAATGACGTCACAAAATAAATAACGTCACAAAAATAAATGACGTCAAAAAAAACATGAAGTCACAAAAATAAATGACGTCACAAAATACATAACGTCGCAAAAATAATTAAGGTCACAAAATACATAACGTCACAAAAATAAATGACGTCACAAAAATATATAACGTTACAAAAATAAATGACGCTACAAAAAATGACGTCACAAAAATAAATGACGTCACAAAAATAATTGAAGTCACAAAATAAATAACGTCACAATAATAAATGACGTCACAAAAATAAATGATGTCACAAAAAATGACGTCACAAAAATAAATGACGTCAAAAAAATAAATGACGTCACAAAAATAAATGAAAACACATAAATAAAAGACGTCACAAAAAACATAACGTAACAAAAATAAATGACGTCACAAAATTAATGACGTCACAAAATACATAACGTCACAAAAATAAATGACGTCAAAAAAATAAATGACGTCACAAAATACACAACGTCACTATATAAATGACGTCACAAAATAAATAACCTCAGAAAAATAAATAACGTCAAAAAATAAATGACGTCACAAAATACATAACGTCACAAAAATAATTAATGCTACAAAATACATAACGACAAAAAATAAATGACGTCACAAAAATACATAACGTCACAAAAATAAATGACGTCACAAACAAATGACGTCACAAAAATAAATGACGTCACAAAAATAATTGAGGTCACAAAATAAATAACGTCACAATAATAAATGACGTCACAAAAAATAATGTCACAAAAATAAATGGCGTCACAAAATAAATAACGTCAGAAAAATTAATAACGTCACAAAATAAATAACGTCACAAAATAAATAACGTCACAAAAATGAATGACGTCAAAAAATAAATGACGTCACAAAAATAAATGACGTCACCAAATACATAACGTCACAAAAATAATTGAGGTCACAAAATACATGACGTCACAAAAATAAATGACGTAACAAAAGTTAATGACGTCACAAAATAAATAACGTCACAAAAATAAATGACGTCACCAAATACATAACGTCACAAAAATAATTGAGGTCACAAAATACATGACGTCACAAAAATAAATGACGTCACAAAATACATAACGTCACAAAAATAAATGACGTCACAAAATAAATAACGTCACAAAAATAAATGTCTTCACAAAAATAAATGACGTCACAAAATACATAATGTCACAAAAATAAATGACGTCACAAAATAAATAACGTCAGGAAAATAAATAACGTCACAAAAAAATAACGTAACAAAAATAAATGACGTCACTAAATACATAACGTCACAAAAAATGACGTCACAAATCAAATGACGTCACAAAGTACGTAACGTCACAAAAATAAATGACATCACAAAAATAAATGACGTCACAAAATACATAACGTCACAAAAATAAATGACGCCACAAAATACATAACGTCACTAAAATAAATTACGTCACAAAAATACGTAACGTCACAAAAAAATGACGTCCCAAAAATAAATAACGTCACAAAATACACAACGTCACTAAATGAATGACGTTAGAAAATACGTAACGTCACAAAAATAAATGACGTTACAAAAAAAACACGTCACAAAAATAAATGACGTCACAAAAAACATAACGTAAAAAAATAAATGACGTCACAAAGTACGTAACGTCACAAAAATAAATGACGTCACAAAAATAAATGACGTCACAAAATACATAACGTCACTAAATAAATGACGTTAGAAAATACGTAACGTCACAAAAATAAATGACGTTACAAAAAAATGACGTCACAAAAATAAATGGCGTCACGAAAAACATAACGTAAAAAAATAAATGACGTCACAAAGTACGTAACGTCACAAAAATAAATGACGTCACAAAAATAAATTACGTCACAAAATACACAACGTCACTAAATAAATGACGTCAGAAAATACATAACGACACAAAAATAAATTACGTCACAAAAATACATAACGTCACAAAAATAAATGACGTCACAAAAATAAATGATGTCACAAAATACACAACGTCACTAAATAAATGACGTCAGAAAATACGTAACGTCACAAAAATAAATGACGTCACAAAATAAATACCTCAGAAAAATAAATAACGTCAAAAAATAAATGACGTCACAAAAATAAATGACGTCAGAAAATACATAACGTCACAAAAATATATGATATCACAAAATACATAACGTCACAAAAATAAATGACGTCACAAAATAAATAACGTCACAAAAATAAATGACGTCAAAAAAAACATGAAGTCACAAAAATAAATGACGTCACAAAATACATAACGTCACAAAAATAATTAAGGTCACAAAATACATAACGTCACAAAAATAAATGACGTCACAAAAATATATAACGTTACAAAAATAAATGACGCTACAAAAAATGACGTCACAAAAATAAATGACGTCACAAAAATAATTGAGGTCACAAAATAAATAACGTCACAATAATAAATGACGTCACAAAAATAAATGATGTCACAAAAAATGACGTCACAAAAATAAATGACGTCACAAAAATAAATGACGTAACAAAAATAAATGAAGTCACAAAAATAAAAGACGTCACAAAAAACATAACGTAACAAAAATAAATGACGTCAAAAAAATAAATGACGTCACAAAATACACAACGTCACTAAATAAATGACGTCACAAAATAAATAACCTCAGAAAAATAAATAACGTCAAAAAATAAATGACGTCACAAAATACATAACGTCACAAAAATAATTAATGTCACAAAATACATAACGACAAAAAATAAATGACGTCACAAAAATAAATGACGTCACAAAAATAATTGAGGTCACAAAATAAATAACGTCACAATAATAAATGACGTCACAAAAATAAATGATGTCACAATAAATGACGTCACAAAAAAATGACGTCACAAAAATAAATGACGTCACAAAAATAATTGAGGTCACAAAATAAATAACGTCACAATAATAAATGACGTCACAAAAAATAATGTCACAAAAATAAATGACGTCACAAAATAAATAACGTCAGAAAAATAAATAACGTCACAAAATAAATAACGTCACAAAATACATAACGACAAAAAATAAATGACGTCACAAAAATACATAACGTCACAAAAATAAATGACGTCACAAACAAATGACGTCACAAAAATAAATGACGTCACAAAAATAATTGAGGTCACAAAATAAATAACGTCACAATAATAAATGACGTCACAAAAAATAATGTCACAAAAATAAATGACGTCACAAAATAAATAACGTCAGAAAAATTAATAACGTCACAAAATAAATAACGTCACAAAATAAATAACGTCACAAAAATGAATGACGTCAAAAAATAAATGACGTCACAAAAATAAATGACGTCACCAAATATATAACGTCACAAAAATAATTGAGGTCACAAAATACATGACGTCACAAAAATAAATGACGTAACAAAAGTTAATGACGTCACAAAATAAATATCGTCACAAAAATAAATGACGTCACCAAATACATAACGTCACAAAAATAATTGAGGTCACAAAATTCATGACGTCACAAAAATAAATGACGTCACAAAATACAAAACGTCACAAAAATAAATGACGTCACAAAATAAATAACGTCACAAATATAAATGACTTCGCAAAAATAAATGACGTCACAAAATACATAATGTCACAAAAATAAATGACGTCACAAAATAAATAACGTCAGGAAAATAAATAACGTCACAAAAAAATAACGTAACAAAAATAAATGACGTCACTAAATACATAACGTCACAAAAAATGACGTCACAAAACAAATGACGTCACAAAGTACGTAACGTCACAAAAATAAATGACATCACAAAAATAAATGACGTCACAAAATACATAACGTCACAAAAATAAATGACGTCACAAAATACATAACGTCACTAAAATAAATTACGTCACAAAAATACGTAACGTCACAAAAAAATGACGTCCCAAAAATAAATAACGTCACAAAATACACAACGTCACTAAATGAATGACGTTAGAAAATACGTAACGTCACAAAAATAAATGACGTTACAAAAAAAACACGTCACAAAAATAAATGACGTCACAAAAAACATAACGTAAAAAAATAAATGACGTCACAAAGTACGTAACGTCACAAAAATAAATGACGTCACAAAAATAAATGACGTCACAAAATACATAACGTCACTAAATAAATGACGTTAGAAAATACGTAACGTCACAAAAATAAATGACGTTACAAAAAAATGACGTCACAAAAATAAATGACGTCACGAAAAACATAACGTAAAAAAATAAATGACGTCACAAAGTACGTAACGTCACAAAAATAAATGACGTCACAAAAATAAATTACGTCACAAAATACACAACGTCACTAAATAAATGACGTCAGAAAATACATAACGACACAAAAATAAATTACGTCACAAAAATACATAACGTCACAAAAATAAATGACGTCACAAAAATAAATGATGTCACAAAATACACAACGTCACTAAATAAATGACGTCAGAAAATACGTAACGTCACAAAAATAAATGACGTCACAAAATAAATACCTCAGAAAAATAAATAACGTCAAAAAATAAATGACGTCACAAAAATAAATGACGTCAGAAAATACATAACGTCACAAAAATATATGATATCACAAAATACATAACGTCACAAAAATAAATGACGTCACAAAATAAATAACGTCACAAAAATAAATGACGTCAAAAAAAAACATGAAGTCACAAAAATAAATGACGTCACAAAATACATAACGTCGCAAAAATAATTAAGGTCACAAAATACATAACGTCACAAAAATAAATGACGTCACAAAAATATATAACGTTACAAAAATAAATGACGCTACAAAAAATGACGTCACAAAAATAAATGACGTCACAAAAATAATTGAGGTCACAAAATAAATAACGTCACAATAATAAATGACGTCACAAAAATAAATGATGTCACAAAAAATGACGTCACAAAAATAAATGACGTCACAAAAATAAATGACGTAACAAAAATAAATGAAGTCACAAAAATAAAAGACGTCACAAAAAAACATAACGTAGCAAAAATAAATGACGTCAAAAAAATAAATGACGTCACAAAATACACAACGTCACTAAATAAATGACGTCACAAAATAAATAACCTCAGAAAAATAAATAACGTCAAAAAATAAATGACGTCACAAAATACATAACGTCACAAAAATAATTAATGTCACAAAATACATAACGACAAAAAATAAATGACGTCAAAAAAATAAATGACGTCACAAAAATAATTGAGGTCACAAAATAAATAACGTCACAATAATAAATGACGTCACAAAATAAATAACGTCAGGAAAATAAATAACGTCACAAAAAAATAACGTAACAAAAATAAATGACGTCACAAAAAATGACGTCACAAAAATAAATGACGTCACAAATATAAATGACGTCACAAAAATAAATGACGTCACAAAAATAAATGACGTCACAAAAATAAATGACGTCACAAAAAAACATAACGTAACAAAAATAAATGACGTCACAAAAATAAATGACGTCACAAAATACATAACGTCACAAAAATTAAGGACGTCACAAAAAACATAACGTCACAAAAATAAATTACGTCACAAAAATACATAACGTCACAAAAAAAGACGTCCCAAAAATAAATGACGTCACAAAATACACAACGTCACTAAATAAATGACGTCAGAAAATACGTAACGTCACAAAAATAAATGACGTTACAAAAAAATGACGTCACAAAAATAAATGACGTCACAAAAATAATTTAGGTTACAAAATAAATGACGTCACAAAATACATAATGTCACAAAAATAAATGACGTCACAAAATAAATAACATCAGGAAAATAAATAACGTCACAAAAAAATAACGTAACAAAAATAAATGACGTCACAAAATACATAACGTCACAAAAATAAATGACGTCACAAAATACATAACGTCACTAAAATAAATTACGTCACAAAAATACGTAACGTCACAAAAAAATGACGTCCCAAAAATAAATAACGTCACAAAATACACAACGTCACTAAATAAATGACGTTAGAAAATACGTAACGTCACAAAAATAAATGACATTACAAAAAAATGACGTCACAAAAATAAATGACGTCATAAGAAACATAACGTAAAAAAATAAATGACGTCACAAAGTACGTAACGTCACAAAAATAAATGACGTCACAAAAATAAATGACGTCACAAAAATAAATGACGTCACAAAATACATAACGTCACTAAATAAATGACGTTAGAAAATACGTAACGTCACAAAAATAAATGACGTTACAAAAAAATGACGTCACAAAAATAAATGACGTCACAAAAAACATAACGTAAAAATATAAATGACGTCACAAAGTACGTAATGTCACAAAAATAAATGACGTCACAAAAATAAATTACGTCACAAAATACACAACGTCACTAAATAAATGACGTCAGAAAATACATAACGACACAAAAATAAATTACGTCACAAAAATACATAACGTCACAAAAATAAATGACGTCACAAAAATAAATGATGTCACAAAATACACAACGTCACTAAATAAATGACGTCAGAAAATAAGTAACGTCACAAAAATAAATGACGTCACAAAATAAATACCTCAGAAAAATAAATAACGTCAAAAAAATAAATGACGTCACAAAAATAAATGACGTCACAAAATAAATAACGTCACAAAAATAAATGACGTCAAAAAAAACATGAAGTCACAAAAATAAATGACGTCACAAAATACATAACGTCGCAAAAATAATTAAGGTCACAAAATACATAACGTCACAAAAATAAATGACGTCACAAAAATATATAACGTTACAAAAATAAATGACGCTACAAAAAATGACGTCACAAAAATAAATGACGTCACAAAAATAATTGAAGTCACAAAATAAATAACGTCACAATAATAAATGACGTCACAAAAATAAATGATGTCACAAAAAATGACGTCACAAAAATAAATGACGTCAAAAAAATAAATGACGTCACAAAAATAAATGAAAACACATAAATAAAAGACGTCACAAAAAACATAACGTAACAAAAATAAATGACGTCACAAAATTAATGACGTCACAAAATACATAACGTCACAAAAATAAATGACGTCAAAAAAATAAATGACGTCACAAAATACACAACGTCACTATATAAATGACGTCACAAAATAAATAACCTCAGAAAAATAAATAACGTCAAAAAATAAATGACGTCACAAAATACATAACGTCACAAAAATAATTAATGCTACAAAATACATAACGACAAAAAATAAATGACGTCACAAAAATACATAACGTCACAAAAATAAATGACGTCACAAACAAATGACGTCACAAAAATAAATGACGTCACAAAAATAATTGAGGTCACAAAATAAATAACGTCACAATAATAAATGACGTCACAAAAAATAATGTCACAAAAATAAATGGCGTCACAAAATAAATAACGTCAGAAAAATTAATAACGTCACAAAATAAATAACGTCACAAAATAAATAACGTCACAAAAATGAATGACGTCAAAAAATAAATGACGTCACAAAAATAAATGACGTCACCAAATACATAACGTCACAAAAATAATTGAGGTCACAAAATACATGACGTCACAAAAATAAATGACGTAACAAAAGTTAATGACGTCACAAAATAAATAACGTCACAAAAATAAATGACGTCACCAAATACATAACGTCACAAAAATAATTGAGGTCACAAAATACATGACGTCACAAAAATAAATGACGTCACAAAATACATAACGTCACAAAAATAAATGACGTCACAAAATAAATAACGTCACAAAAATAAATGTCTTCACAAAAATAAATGACGTCACAAAATACATAATGTCACAAAAATAAATGACGTCACAAAATAAATAACGTCAGGAAAATAAATAACGTCACAAAAAAATAACGTAACAAAAATAAATGACGTCACTAAATACATAACGTCACAAAAAATGACGTCACAAATCAAATGACGTCACAAAGTACGTAACGTCACAAAAATAAATGACATCACAAAAATAAATGACGTCACAAAATACATAACGTCACAAAAATAAATGACGCCACAAAATACATAACGTCACTAAAATAAATTACGTCACAAAAATACGTAACGTCACAAAAAAATGACGTCCCAAAAATAAATAACGTCACAAAATACACAACGTCACTAAATGAATGACGTTAGAAAATACGTAACGTCACAAAAATAAATGACGTTACAAAAAAAACACGTCACAAAAATAAATGACGTCACAAAAAACATAACGTAAAAAAATAAATGACGTCACAAAGTACGTAACGTCACAAAAATAAATGACGTCACAAAAATAAATGACGTCACAAAATACATAACGTCACTAAATAAATGACGTTAGAAAATACGTAACGTCACAAAAATAAATGACGTTACAAAAAAATGACGTCACAAAAATAAATGGCGTCACGAAAAACATAACGTAAAAAAATAAATGACGTCACAAAGTACGTAACGTCACAAAAATAAATGACGTCACAAAAATAAATTACGTCACAAAATACACAACGTCACTAAATAAATGACGTCAGAAAATACATAACGACACAAAAATAAATTACGTCACAAAAATACATAACGTCACAAAAATAAATGACGTCACAAAAATAAATGATGTCACAAAATACACAACGTCACTAAATAAATGACGTCAGAAAATACGTAACGTCACAAAAATAAATGACGTCACAAAATAAATACCTCAGAAAAATAAATAACGTCAAAAAATAAATGACGTCACAAAAATAAATGACGTCAGAAAATACATAACGTCACAAAAATATATGATATCACAAAATACATAACGTCACAAAAATAAATGACGTCACAAAATAAATAACGTCACAAAAATAAATGACGTCAAAAAAAACATGAAGTCACAAAAATAAATGACGTCACAAAATACATAACGTCACAAAAATAATTAAGGTCACAAAATACATAACGTCACAAAAATAAATGACGTCACAAAAATATATAACGTTACAAAAATAAATGACGCTACAAAAAATGACGTCACAAAAATAAATGACGTCACAAAAATAATTGAGGTCACAAAATAAATAACGTCACAATAATAAATGACGTCACAAAAATAAATGATGTCACAAAAAATGACGTCACAAAAATAAATGACGTCACAAAAATAAATGACGTAACAAAAATAAATGAAGTCACAAAAATAAAAGACGTCACAAAAAACATAACGTAACAAAAATAAATGACGTCAAAAAAATAAATGACGTCACAAAATACACAACGTCACTAAATAAATGACGTCACAAAATAAATAACCTCAGAAAAATAAATAACGTCAAAAAATAAATGACGTCACAAAATACATAACGTCACAAAAATAATTAATGTCACAAAATACATAACGACAAAAAATAAATGACGTCACAAAAATAAATGACGTCACAAAAATAATTGAGGTCACAAAATAAATAACGTCACAATAATAAATGACGTCACAAAAATAAATGATGTCACAATAAATGACGTCACAAAAAAATGACGTCACAAAAATAAATGACGTCACAAAAATAATTGAGGTCACAAAATAAATAACGTCACAATAATAAATGACGTCACAAAAAATAATGTCACAAAAATAAATGACGTCACAAAATAAATAACGTCAGAAAAATAAATAACGTCACAAAATAAATAACGTCACAAAATACATAACGACAAAAAATAAATGACGTCACAAAAATACATAACGTCACAAAAATAAATGACGTCACAAACAAATGACGTCACAAAAATAAATGACGTCACAAAAATAATTGAGGTCACAAAATAAATAACGTCACAATAATAAATGACGTCACAAAAAATAATGTCACAAAAATAAATGACGTCACAAAATAAATAACGTCAGAAAAATTAATAACGTCACAAAATAAATAACGTCACAAAATAAATAACGTCACAAAAATGAATGACGTCAAAAAATAAATGACGTCACAAAAATAAATGACGTCACCAAATATATAACGTCACAAAAATAATTGAGGTCACAAAATACATGACGTCACAAAAATAAATGACGTAACAAAAGTTAATGACGTCACAAAATAAATATCGTCACAAAAATAAATGACGTCACCAAATACATAACGTCACAAAAATAATTGAGGTCACAAAATTCATGACGTCACAAAAATAAATGACGTCACAAAATACAAAACGTCACAAAAATAAATGACGTCACAAAATAAATAACGTCACAAATATAAATGACTTCGCAAAAATAAATGACGTCACAAAATACATAATGTCACAAAAATAAATGACGTCACAAAATAAATAACGTCAGGAAAATAAATAACGTCACAAAAAAATAACGTAACAAAAATAAATGACGTCACTAAATACATAACGTCACAAAAAATGACGTCACAAAACAAATGACGTCACAAAGTACGTAACGTCACAAAAATAAATGACATCACAAAAATAAATGACGTCACAAAATACATAACGTCACAAAAATAAATGACGTCACAAAATACATAACGTCACTAAAATAAATTACGTCACAAAAATACGTAACGTCACAAAAAAATGACGTCCCAAAAATAAATAACGTCACAAAATACACAACGTCACTAAATGAATGACGTTAGAAAATACGTAACGTCACAAAAATAATTGACGTTACAAAAAAATGACGTCACAAAAATAAATGACGTCACAAAAAACATAACGTAAAAAAATAAATGACGTCACAAAGTACGTAACGTCACAAAAATAAATGACGTCACAAAAATAAATGACGTCACAAAAATAAATGACGTCACAAAATACATAACGTCACTAAATAAATGACGTTAGAAAATACGTAACGTCACAAAAATAAATGACGTTACAAAAAAATGACGTCACAAAAATAAATGACGTCACAAAAAACATAACGTAAAAAAATAAATGACGTCACAAAGTACGTAACGTCACAAAAATAAATGACGTCACAAAAATAAATTACGTCACAATATACACAACGTCACTAAATAAATGACGTCAGAAAATACATAACGACACAAAAATAAATTACGTCACAAAAATTCATAACGTCACAAAAATAAATGACGTCACAAAAATAAATGATGTCACAAAATACACAACGTCACTAAATAAATGACGTCAGAAAATACGTAACGTCACAAAAATAAATGAAGTCACAAAATAAATACCTCAGAAAAATAAATAACGTCAAAAAATAAATGACGTCACAAAAATAAATGACGTCAGAAAATACATAACGTCACAAAAATATATGATATCACAAAATACATAACGTCACAAAAATAAATGACGTCACAAAATAAATAACGTCACAAAAATAAATGACGTCAAAAAAAACATGAAGTCACAAAAATAAATGACGTCACAAAATACATAACGTCGCAAAAATAATTAAGGTCACAAAATACATAACGTCACAAAAATAAATGACGTCACAAAAATATATAACGTTACAAAAATAAATGACGCTACAAAAAATGACGTCACAAAAATAAATGACGTCACAAAAATAATTGAGGTCACAAAATAAATAACGTCACAATAATAAATGACGTCACAAAAATAAATAACGTCACAAAATACACAACGTCACTAAATGAATGACGTTAGAAAATACGTAACGTCACAAAAATAAATGACGTTACAAAAAAATGACGTCACAAAAATAAATGACGTCACAAAAAACATAACGTAAAAAAATAAATGACGTCACAAAGTACGTAACGTCACAAAAATAAATGACGTCACAAAAATAAATGACGTCACAAAATACATAACTTCACTAAATAAATGACGTTAGAAAATACGTAACGTCACAAAAATAAATCACGTTACAAAAAAATGACGTCACAAAAATAAATGACGTCACAAAAAACATAACGTAAAAAAATAAATGACGTCACAAAGTACGTAACGTCACAAAAATAAATGACGTCACAAAAATAAATGATGTCACAAAATACACAACGTCACTAAATAAATGACGTCAGAAAATACGTAACGTCACAAAAATAAATGACGTCACAAAATAAATACCTCAGAAAAATAAATAACGTCAAAAAATAAATGACGTCACAAAAATAAATGACGTCACAAAATACATAACGTCACAAAAATATATGATATCACAAAATACATTACGTCACAAAAATAAATGACGTCACAAAATAAATAACGTCACAAAAATAAATGACGTCAAAAAAAAACATGAAGTCACAAAAATAAATGACGTCACAAAATACATAACGTCGCAAAAATAATTAAGGTCACAAAATACATAACGTCACAAAAATAAATGACGTCACAAAAATATATAACGTTACAAAAATAAATGACGCTACAAAAAATGACGTCACAAAAATAAATGACGTCACAAAAATAATTGAGGTCACAAAATAAATAACGTCACAATAATAAATGACGTCACAAAAATAAATGATGTCACAAAAAATGACGTCACAAAAATAAATGACGTCACAAAAATAAATGACGTAACAAAAATAAATGAAGTCACAAAAATAAAAGACGTCACAAAAAAACATAACGTAACAAAAATAAATGACGTCAAAAAAATAAATGACGTCACAAAATACACAACGTCACTAGATAAATGACGTCACAAAATAAATAACCTCAGAAAAATAAATAACGTCAAAAAATAAATGACGTCACAAAATACATAACGTCACAAAAATAATTAATGTCACAAAATACATAACGACAAAAAATAAATGACGTCACAAAAATACATAACGTCACAAAAATAAATGACGTCACAAAAAAATGACGTCACAAAAATAAATGACGTCACAAAAAAAATTGAGGTCACAAAATAAATAACGTCACAAAAATAAAAAACGTCACAAAATACATAACGTCACAAAAATAAATGACGTCACAAAAATAAATGACGTCACAAAAATAAATGAGGTCACAAAAATAAATGACGTCACAAAAATAAATGACGTCACAAAAATAAATGACGTCAAAAAATAAATGACGTCAGAAAATACATAACGTCACTAAATAAATAACATCACAAAAATAAATGACGTCACAAAATACATAACGTCACTAAATATATGAAGTCAAAAAATACGTAACGTCACAAAAATAAATGACGTCACAAAATAAGTAACGTCAGAAAAATAAATAACGTCACAAAAATAAATGACGCCACAAAATACATAACGTCACAAAAATAAATGACGTCACAAAATACATAACGTAAAAAAAAATAAATGACGTCAAAAATACATAACGTCACAAAAATAAATGACGTCACAAAAAATATTGAGGTCACAAAATACATAACGTCACAAAAAATGACGCCACAAAATACATAAGGTCACAAAAATAAATGACATCAAAAAATACATAACTTCGCAAAAATAAATGATGTCACAAAAATAAATGACGTCACAAAATTAATTGAGGTCACAAAATACATGACGTCACAAATATAAATCACGTCACAAAATACATAACGTCACAAAAATAAATGACGTCACAAAATAAATAACGTCACAAAAATAAATTACGTAACAAAAATTAATGAAGTCACAAAATACATAACGTCACAAAATACATAACGTAAAAAAAATAAATGACGTCAAAAATACATAACGACACAAAAATAAATGACGTCACAAAATACATAATGTCACAAAAAATATTGAGGTCACAAAATACATAACGTCACAAAAAATGACGCCACAAAATACATAAGGTCACAAAAATAAATGACATCAAAAAATACATAACGTCGCAAAAATAAATGACGTCACAAAATATATAACCTCAGAAAAATAAATAACGTCTAAAAATAAATGACGTCACAAAAAAAATAACGTCGCAAAAATAATTATGGTCACAAAATGCATAACGTCACAAAAATAAATGACGTCACAAAAATACATAACGTCACAAAAATAAATGACGTTACAAAAAAATGACGTCACAAAAATAAATGACGGCACAAAAATAATTGAGGTCACAAAATAAATAACGTCACAATAATAAATGACTTCACAAAAATAAATGACGTCAAAAAAACATGAAGTCACAAAAATAAATGACGTAACAAAATACAAAACGTCACTAAATATATGACGTCACAAAATACGTAACGTCACAAAATAAATGACGTCATAAAATAAATAACGTCACAAAAATACATAACGTCACAAAAATAAATGACGTCAAAAAATAATTGAGGTCACAAAATACATAACGTCATAAAAAATGACGCCACAAAATACATAACGTCACAAAAATAAATGACGTCACAAAAATAAATAACGTCACAAAATTAAAAGACGTCACAAAAATAAATGACGTCACAAAAATAAATGACGTCACAAAATACATAACGTCACTAAATAAATAAGGTCACAAAAATAAATGAAGTCACAAAATACAAAACGTCACTAAATAAATGACGTCACAAAATACGTAACGTCACAAAAATAAATGACGTCATAAAATAAATAACGTCACAAAAATAAATAACGTCACAAAAATAAATAATGTCACAAAATTAAATGACGCCACAAAATACATAACGTCACAAAAATAATTGAGGTCACAAAATACATAACGTCACAAAAATAAATAACGTCACAAAAATACATAACGTCACAAAAATAAATGATGTCACAAAAAATGACGTCAAAAAAATATATGACGTTACAAATATAAATGACGTCACTAAAATAAATGACGTCAAAAAAATAAATGACGTCACAAAAATAAATGACGTCACAAAAAACCATAACGTAACAAAAATAAATAACGTCACAAAAATAAATGACGTCGAAAAATACATAACGTCACAAAAATAAATGACGTCACAGAATACATAACGTCACAAAAATAAATGACGTCACAAAAATAAATGACGTCACAAAATACACAACGTCACTAAATAAATGACGTCACAAAATCTATAACCTCAAAAAAATAAATAACGTCAAAAAATAAATGACGTCACAAAAAAATAACGTCGCAAAAATAATTAAGGTCACAAAATGCATAACGTCACAAAAATAAATGACGTCACAAAAATACATAACGTCACAAAAATAAATGACGTCACAAAAAAATGACGTCACAAAAATAAATGACGTAACAAAAATAATTGAGGTCACAAAATAAATAACGTCACAATAATAGTTGACGTCACAAAAAATAATGTCACAAAAATAAATTACGTCACAAAATAAATAACGTCAGAAAAATAAATAACGTCACAAAATAAATAACGTCAAAAAATAAATAACGTCACAAAAATGAATGACGTCAAAAAATACATAACGTCACAAAAATAAATGACGTAACAAAAATTAATGACGTCACAAAATAAATAACGTCACAAAAATAAATGACGTCACCAAATACATAACGTCACAAAAATACATGACGTCACAAAAATAAATGACGTCAAAAAAACATGAAGTCACAAAAATTAATGACGTCACAAAATACATAACGTCACAAAAATAAATGTCACAAAAAATGACGTCACAAAAATAAATGACGTAACAAAAATAAATGACGTCACAAAAAAATATAACGTAACAAGAATAAATGACGTCACAAAAATAAATGACGTCGAAAAATACATAACGTCACAAAAATAAATGACGTCACAAAAAAAAAATAACGTCACAAAAATAAATGACGTCACAAAAAATGACGTCACAAAAATAAATGACGTCACAAAAATAATTGAGGTCACAAAATACATGACGTCAGAAAAATAAATGACATCAAAAAATACATAACGTCACAAAAATAAATTACGTCACAAAAATAAATGACGTCACAAAATACATAACGTCACAAAAATATATGATATCACAAAATACATAACGTCACAAAAATAAATGACGTCACAAAATAAATAACGTCAAAAAATAAATGACGTCACTAAATAAATGACGTCAGAAAAATAAATTACGTCACAAAAATACATAACGTCACAAAAATAAATGACGTCACAAAATAAATAACGTCACAAAAATAAATGACGTCAAAAAAAACATGAAGTCACAAAAATAAATGACGTCACAAAATACATAACGTCACTAAAATAAATTACGTCACAAAAATACGTAACGTCACAGAAAAATGACGTCCCAAAAATAAATAACGTCACAAAATACACAACGTCACTAAATAAATGACGTTAGAAAATACGTAACGTCACAAAAATAAATGACGTTACAAAAAAATGACGTCACAAAAATAAATGACGTCACAAAAATAATTTAGGTCACAAAATAAATAACGTCACAAAAATAAATGATGTCAAAAAATACATAACGTCACAAAAATAAATGACGTAACAAAAATTAATTACGTAACAAAAATTAATGACGTCACAAAATACATAACGTCACAAAATTAAATGACGTCACAAAATACATAACGTCACAAAAATAAAAGACCTCACAAAATAAATAACGTCACAAAAATAAATTACGTAACAAAAATTAATGACGTCACAAAATACATAACGTCACAAAATTAAATGACGTCACAAAATACATAACGTCACAAAAATTATTGAGGTCACAAAATACATGACGTCACAGACATAAATGACGTCACAAAATACATAACGTCACAAAAATAAAAGACCTCACAAAATAAATAACGTCACAAAAATAAATTACGTAACAAAAATTAATGACGTCACAAAATACATAACGTCACAAAATTAAATGACGTCACAAAATACATAACGTCACAAAAATTATTGAGGTCCCAAAATACATGACGTCACAAATATAAATGACGTCACAAAATACATAACGTCACAAAAATAAATGACGTCACAAAATACATAATGTCACAAAAGATTATGAGGTCACAAAATACATAACGTCACAAAAAATGACGCCACAAAATACATAAGTTCACAAAAATAAATGACATCAAAAAATACATAACGTCACAAAAATAAATGACGTCACAAAAATAAATGACGTCACAAAATACATAACGTCACAAAAATATATGATATCACAAAATACATAACGTCACAAAAATAAATGACGTCACAAAATAAATAACGTCAAAAAATAAATGACGTCAAAAAAAATCATGAAGTCACAAAAATAAATGACGTCACAAAATACATAACGACACAATAATAAATTACGTCACAAAAATACATAACGTCACAAAAATAAATGACGTCACAAAAATAAATGACGTCACAAAATACACAACGTCACTAAATAAATGACGTCAGAAAAATAAATGACGTCACAAAATACATAACGTCGCAAAAATATATGTTATCACAAAATACATAACGTCACAAAAATAAATGACGTCACAAAATAAATAACGTCACAAAATACATAACGTCGCAAAAATAATTAAGGTCACAAAATACATAACGTCACAAAAATAAATGACGTCACAAATATAAATGACGTCACAAAATACATAACGTCACAAAAATAAATGACGTCACAAAATAAATAACGTCACAAAAATAAATTACGTAACAAAAATTAATGAAGTCACAAAATACATAACGTCACAAAATACATAACGTAAAAAAAATAAATGACGTCAAAAATACATAACGACACAAAAATAAATGACGTCACAAAATACATAATGTCACAAAAAATATTGAGGTCACAAAATACATAACGTCACAAAAAATGACGCCACAAAATACATAAGGTCACAAAAATAAATGACATCAAAAAATACATAACGTCGCAAAAATAAATGACGTCACAAAATATATAACCTCAGAAAAATAAATAACGTCTAAAAATAAATGACGTCACAAAAAAAATAACGTCGCAAAAATAATTATGGTCACAAAATGCATAACGTCACAAAAATAAATGACGTCACAAAAATACATAACGTCACAAAAATAAATGACGTTACAAAAAAATGACGTCACAAAAATAAATGACGGCACAAAAATAATTGAGGTCACAAAATAAATAACGTCACAATAATAAATGACTTCACAAAAATAAATGACGTCAAAAAAACATGAAGTCACAAAAATAAATGACGTAACAAAATACAAAACGTCACTAAATATATGACGTCACAAAATACGTAACGTCACAAAATAAATGACGTCATAAAATAAATAACGTCACAAAAATACATAACGTCACAAAAATAAATGACGTCAAAAAATAATTGAGGTCACAAAATACATAACGTCATAAAAAATGACGCCACAAAATACATAACGTCACAAAAATAAATGACGTCACAAAAATAAATAACGTCACAAAATTAAAAGACGTCACAAAAATAAATGACGTCACAAAAATAAATGACGTCACAAAATACATAACGTCACTAAATAAATAAGGTCACAAAAATAAATGAAGTCACAAAATACAAAACGTCACTAAATAAATGACGTCACAAAATACGTAACGTCACAAAAATAAATGACGTCATAAAATAAATAACGTCACAAAAATAAATAACGTCACAAAAATAAATAATGTCACAAAATTAAATGACGCCACAAAATACATAACGTCACAAAAATAATTGAGGTCACAAAATACATAACGTCACAAAAATAAATAACGTCACAAAAATACATAACGTCACAAAAATAAATGATGTCACAAAAAATGACGTCAAAAAAATATATGACGTTACAAATATAAATGACGTCACTAAAATAAATGACGTCAAAAAAATAAATGACGTCACAAAAATAAATGACGTCACAAAAAACCATAACGTAACAAAAATAAATAACGTCACAAAAATAAATGACGTCGAAAAATACATAACGTCACAAAAATAAATGACGTCACAGAATACATAACGTCACAAAAATAAATGACGTCACAAAAATAAATGACGTCACAAAATACACAACGTCACTAAATAAATGACGTCACAAAATCTATAACCTCAAAAAAATAAATAACGTCAAAAAATAAATGACGTCACAAAAAAATAACGTCGCAAAAATAATTAAGGTCACAAAATGCATAACGTCACAAAAATAAATGACGTCACAAAAATACATAACGTCACAAAAATAAATGACGTCACAAAAAAATGACGTCACAAAAATAAATGACGTAACAAAAATAATTGAGGTCACAAAATAAATAACGTCACAATAATAGTTGACGTCACAAAAAATAATGTCACAAAAATAAATTACGTCACAAAATAAATAACGTCAGAAAAATAAATAACGTCACAAAATAAATAACGTCAAAAAATAAATAACGTCACAAAAATGAATGACGTCAAAAAATACATAACGTCACAAAAATAAATGACGTAACAAAAATTAATGACGTCACAAAATAAATAACGTCACAAAAATAAATGACGTCACCAAATACATAACGTCACAAAAATACATGACGTCACAAAAATAAATGACGTCAAAAAAACATGAAGTCACAAAAATTAATGACGTCACAAAATACATAACGTCACAAAAATAAATGTCACAAAAAATGACGTCACAAAAATAAATGACGTAACAAAAATAAATGACGTCACAAAAAAATATAACGTAACAAGAATAAATGACGTCACAAAAATAAATGACGTCGAAAAATACATAACGTCACAAAAATAAATGACGTCACAAAAAAAAAATAACGTCACAAAAATAAATGACGTCACAAAAAATGACGTCACAAAAATAAATGACGTCACAAAAATAATTGAGGTCACAAAATACATGACGTCAGAAAAATAAATGACATCAAAAAATACATAACGTCACAAAAATAAATTACGTCACAAAAATAAATGACGTCACAAAATACATAACGTCACAAAAATATATGATATCACAAAATACATAACGTCACAAAAATAAATGACGTCACAAAATAAATAACGTCAAAAAATAAATGACGTCACTAAATAAATGACGTCAGAAAAATAAATTACGTCACAAAAATACATAACGTCACAAAAATAAATGACGTCACAAAATAAATAACGTCACAAAAATAAATGACGTCAAAAAAAACATGAAGTCACAAAAATAAATGACGTCACAAAATACATAACGTCACTAAAATAAATTACGTCACAAAAATACGTAACGTCACAGAAAAATGACGTCCCAAAAATAAATAACGTCACAAAATACACAACGTCACTAAATAAATGACGTTAGAAAATACGTAACGTCACAAAAATAAATGACGTTACAAAAAAATGACGTCACAAAAATAAATGACGTCACAAAAATAATTTAGGTCACAAAATAAATAACGTCACAAAAATAAATGATGTCAAAAAATACATAACGTCACAAAAATAAATGACGTAACAAAAATTAATTACGTAACAAAAATTAATGACGTCACAAAATACATAACGTCACAAAATTAAATGACGTCACAAAATACATAACGTCACAAAAATAAAAGACCTCACAAAATAAATAACGTCACAAAAATAAATTACGTAACAAAAATTAATGACGTCACAAAATACATAACGTCACAAAATTAAATGACGTCACAAAATACATAACGTCACAAAAATTATTGAGGTCACAAAATACATGACGTCACAGACATAAATGACGTCACAAAATACATAACGTCACAAAAATAAAAGACCTCAGAAAATAAATAACGTCACAAAAATAAATTACGTAACAAAAATTAATGACGTCACAAAATACATAACGTCACAAAATTAAATGACGTCACAAAATACATAACGTCACAAAAATTATTGAGGTCCCAAAATACATGACGTCACAAATATAAATGACGTCACAAAATACATAACGTCACAAAAATAAATGACGTCACAAAATACATAATGTCACAAAAGATTATGAGGTCACAAAATACATAACGTCACAAAAAATGACGCCACAAAATACATAAGTTCACAAAAATAAATGACATCAAAAAATACATAACGTCACAAAAATAAATGACGTCACAAAAATAAATGACGTCACAAAAATAAATGACGTCACAAAATACACAACGTCACTAAATAAATGACGTCACAAAATCTATAACCTCAAAAAAATAAATAACGTCAAAAAATAAATGACGTCACAAAAAAATAACGTCGCAAAAATAATTAAGGTCACAAAATGCATAACGTCACAAAAATAAATGACGTCACAAAAATACATAACGTCACAAAAATAAATGACGTCACAAAAAAATGACGTCACAAAAATAAATGACGTAACAAAAATAATTGAGGTCACAAAATAAATAACGTCACAATAATAGTTGACGTCACAAAAAATAATGTCACAAAAATAAATTACGTCACAAAATAAATAACGTCAGAAAAATAAATAACGTCACAAAATAAATAACGTCAAAAAATAAATAACGTCACAAAAATGAATGACGTCAAAAAATACATAACGTCACAAAAATAAATGACGTAACAAAAATTAATGACGTCACAAAATAAATAACGTCACAAAAATAAATGACGTCACCAAATACATAACGTCACAAAAATACATGACGTCACAAAAATAAATGACGTCAAAAAAACATGAAGTCACAAAAATTAATGACGTCACAAAATACATAACGTCACAAAAATAAATGTCACAAAAAATGACGTCACAAAAATAAATGACGTAACAAAAATAAATGACGTCACAAAAAAATATAACGTAACAAGAATAAATGACGTCACAAAAATAAATGACGTCGAAAAATACATAACGTCACAAAAATAAATGACGTCACAAAAAAAAAATAACGTCACAAAAATAAATGACGTCACAAAAAATGACGTCACAAAAATAAATGACGTCACAAAAATAATTGAGGTCACAAAATACATGACGTCAGAAAAATAAATGACATCAAAAAATACATAACGTCACAAAAATAAATTACGTCACAAAAATAAATGACGTCACAAAATACATAACGTCACAAAAATATATGATATCACAAAATACATAACGTCACAAAAATAAATGACGTCACAAAATAAATAACGTCAAAAAATAAATGACGTCACTAAATAAATGACGTCAGAAAAATAAATTACGTCACAAAAATACATAACGTCACAAAAATAAATGACGTCACAAAATAAATAACGTCACAAAAATAAATGACGTCAAAAAAAACATGAAGTCACAAAAATAAATGACGTCACAAAATACATAACGTCACTAAAATAAATTACGTCACAAAAATACGTAACGTCACAGAAAAATGACGTCCCAAAAATAAATAACGTCACAAAATACACAACGTCACTAAATAAATGACGTTAGAAAATACGTAACGTCACAAAAATAAATGACGTTACAAAAAAATGACGTCACAAAAATAAATGACGTCACAAAAATAATTTAGGTCACAAAATAAATAACGTCACAAAAATAAATGATGTCAAAAAATACATAACGTCACAAAAATAAATGACGTAACAAAAATTAATTACGTAACAAAAATTAATGACGTCACAAAATACATAACGTCACAAAATTAAATGACGTCACAAAATACATAACGTCACAAAAATAAAAGACCTCACAAAATAAATAACGTCACAAAAATAAATTACGTAACAAAAATTAATGACGTCACAAAATACATAACGTCACAAAATTAAATGACGTCACAAAATACATAACGTCACAAAAATTATTGAGGTCACAAAATACATGACGTCACAGACATAAATGACGTCACAAAATACATAACGTCACAAAAATAAAAGACCTCACAAAATAAATAACGTCACAAAAATAAATTACGTAACAAAAATTAATGACGTCACAAAATACATAACGTCACAAAATTAAATGACGTCACAAAATACATAACGTCACAAAAATTATTGAGGTCCCAAAATACATGACGTCACAAATATAAATGACGTCACAAAATACATAACGTCACAAAAATAAATGACGTCACAAAATACATAATGTCACAAAAGATTATGAGGTCACAAAATACATAACGTCACAAAAAATGACGCCACAAAATACATAAGTTCACAAAAATAAATGACATCAAAAAATACATAACGTCACAAAAATAAATGACGTCACAAAAATAAATGACGTCACAAAATACATAACGTCACAAAAATATATGATATCACAAAATACATAACGTCACAAAAATAAATGACGTCACAAAATAAATAACGTCAAAAAATAAATGACGTCAAAAAAAATCATGAAGTCACAAAAATAAATGACGTCACAAAATACATAACGACACAATAATAAATTACGTCACAAAAATACATAACGTCACAAAAATAAATGACGTCACAAAAATAAATGACGTCACAAAATACACAACGTCACTAAATAAATGACGTCAGAAAAATAAATGACGTCACAAAATACATAACGTCGCAAAAATATATGTTATCACAAAATACATAACGTCACAAAAATAAATGACGTCACAAAATAAATAACGTCACAAAATACATAACGTCGCAAAAATAATTAAGGTCACAAAATACATAACGTCACAAAAATAAATGACGTCACAAATATAAATGACGTCACAAAAATAAATGACGTCACAAAAATAAATGACGTCACAAAAATAAATGACGTCACAAAAAAACATAACGTAACAAAAATTAAGGACGTCAAAAAAAACATAACGTCACAAAAATAAATTACGTCACAAAAATACATAACGTCACAAAAAAAGACGTCCCAAAAATAAATGACGTCACAAAATACACAACGTCACTAAATAAATGACGTCAGAAAATACGTAACGTCACAAAAATAAATGACGTTACAAAAAAATGACGTCACAAAAATAAATGACGTCACAAAAATAATTTAGGTCACAAAATAAATGACGTCACAAAATACATAATGTCACAAAAATAAATGATGTCACAAAATAAATAACGTCAGGAAAATAAATAACGTCACAAAAAAATAACGTAACAAAAATAAATGACGTCACAAAATACATAACGTCACAAAAAATGACGTCACAAAACAAATGACGTCACAAAGTACGTAACGTCACAAAAATAAATGACATCACAAAAATAAATGACGTCACAAAATACATAACGTCACAAAAATAAATGACGTCACAAAATACATAACGTCACTAAAATAAATTACGTCACAAAAATACGTTACGTCACAAAAAAATGACGTCCCAAAAATAAATAACGTCACAAAATACACAACGTCACTAAATAAATGACGTTAGAAAATACGTAACGTCACAAAAATAAATGACGTTACAAAAAAATGACGTCACAAAAATAAATGACGTCAAAAAAAACATAACGTAAAAAAATAAATGACGTCACAAAGTACTTAACGTCTCAAAAATAAATGACGTCACAAAAATAAATGACGTCACAAAAATAATTGAGGTCACAAAATAAATAACGTCAAAATAATAAATGACGTCACAAAAATAAATGATGTCACAAAAAATGACGTCACAAAAATAAATGACGTCACAAAAATAAATGACGTAACAAAAATAAATGAAGTCACAAAAATAAAAGACGTCACAAAAAATATAACGTAACAAAAATAAATGACGTCAAAAAAATAAATGACGTCACAAAATACACAACGTCACTAAATAAATGACGTCACAAAATAAATAACCTCAGAAAAATAAATAACGTCAAAAAATAAATGACGTCACAAAATACATAACGTCACAAAAATAATTAATGTCACAAAATACATAACGACAAAAAATAAATGACGTCACAAAAATACATAACGTCACAAAAATAAATGACGTCACAAAAAAATGACGTCACAAAAATAAATGACGTCACAAAAATAATTGAGGTCACAAAATAAATAACGTCACAATAATAAATGACGTCACAAAAAATAATGTCACAAAAATAAATGACGTCACAAAATAAATAACGTCAGAAAAATAAATAACGTCACAAAATAAATAACGTCACAAAATAAATAACGTCACAAAAATAAATGACTTCGCAAAATACATAACGTCACTAAATATATGAAGTCAAAAAATACGTAACGTCACAAAAATAAATGACGTCACAAAATAAATAACGTCAGAAAAATAAATAACGTCACAAAAATAAGTGACGCCACAAAATACATAACGTCACAAAAATAAAAGACGTCACAAAATACATAACGTAAAAAAAATTAATGACGTCAAAAAAACATGAAGTCACAAAAATAAATGACGTCACAAAATTTAATGAAGTCACAAAATAAATAAATGCACAAAAATAAAAAACGTCACAAAATACATAACGTCACAAAAATAAATGACGTCACAAAAATAAATGACGTCACAAAAATAAATGAGGTCACAAAAATAAATGACGTCACAAAAATAAATGACGTCAAAAAATAAATGACGTCAGAAAATACATAACGTCACTAAATAAATAACGTCACAAAAAAATGACGTCACAAAATACATAACGTCACTAAATATATGAAGTCAAAAAATACGTAACGTCACAAAAATAAATGACGTCACAAAATAAATAACGTCAGAAAAATAAATAACGTCACAAAAATAAGTGACGCCACAAAATACATAACGTCACAAAAATAAATGACGTCACAAAATACATAACGTAAAAAAAATTAATGACGTCAAAAATACATAACGTCACAAAAATAAATGACGTCACAAAATACATAATGTCACAAAAAATATTGAGGTCACAAAATACATAACGTCACAAAAAATGACGCCACAAAATACATAAGGTCACAAAAATAAATGACATCAAAAAATACATAACTTCGCAAAAATAAATGACGTCACAAAAATAAATGACGTCACAAAAATAATTGAGGTCACAAAATACATGACGTCACAAATATAAATGACGTCACAAAATACATAACGTCACAAAAATAAATGACGTCACAAAATAAATAACGTCACAAAAATAAATTACGTAACAAAAATTAATGACGTCACAAAATACATAACGTCACAAAATACATAACGTAAAAAAATAAATGACGTCAAAAATACATAACGACACAAAAATAAATGACGTCACAAAATACATAATGTCACAAAAAATATTGAGGTCACAAAATACATAACGTCACAAAAAATGACGCCACAAAATACATAAGGTCACAAAAATAAATGACATCAAAAAATACATAACGTCGCAAAAATAAATGACGTCACAAAATATATAACCTCAGAAAAATAAATAACGTCTAAAAATAAATGACGTCACAAAAAAAATAACGTCGCAAAAATAATTATGGTCACAAAATGCATAACGTCACAAAAATAAATGACGTCACAAAAATACATAACGTCACAAAAATAAATGACGTCACAAAAAAATGACGTCACAAAAATAAAAGACGGCACAAAAATAATTGAGGTCACAAAATAAATAACGTCACAATAATAAATGACTTCGCAAAAATAAATGACGTCAAAAAAACATGAAGTCACAAAAATAAATGACGTAACAAAATACAAAACGTCACTAAATATATGACGTCACAAAATACGTAACGTCACAAAAATAAATGACGTCATAAAATAAATAACGTCACAAAAATACATAACGTCACAAAAAAAAATGACGTCACAAAAATAATTGAGGTCACAAAATACATAACGTCATAAAAAATGACGCCACAAAATACATAACGTCACAAAAATAAATGACGTCACAAAAATAAATAACGTCACAAAATTAAATTACGTCACAAAAATAAATGACGTCACAAAAATAAATGACGTCACAAAATACATAACGTCACTAAATAAATAAGGTCACAAAAATAAATGACGTCACAAAATACAAAACGTCACTAAATAAATGACGTCACAAAATACGTAACGTCACAAAAATAAATGACGTCATAAAATAAATAACGTCACAAAAATAAATAACGTCACAAAAATAAATAAATTCACAAAATTAAATGACGCCACAAAATACATAACGTCACAAAAATAATTGAGGTCACAAAATACACATCGTCACAAAAATAAATAACGTCACAAAAATACATAACGTCACAAAAATAAATGATGTCACAAAAAATGACGTCAAAAAAATAAATGACGCTACAAATATAAATGACGTCACTAAAATAAATGACGTCACAAAAATAAATGACGTCACAAAAATAAATGACGTCACAAAAAACCATAACGTAACAAAAATAAATAACGTCACAAAAATAAATGACGTCGAAAAATACATAACGTCACAAAAATAAATGACGTCACAAAATACATAACGTCACAAAAATAAATGACGTCACAAAATAAATAACGTCAGAAAAATAAATAACGTCACAAAAATAAGTGACGCCACAAAATACATAACGTCACAAAAATAAATGACGTCACAAAATACATAACGTAAAAAAAATTAATGACGTCAAAAAAACATGAAGTCACAAAAATAAATGACGTCACAAAATTTAATGAAGTCACAAAATAAATAAATGCACAAAAATAAAAAACGTCACAAAATACATAACGTCACAAAAATAAATGACGTCACAAAAATAAATGACGTCACAAAAATAAATGAGGTCACAAAAATAAATGACGTCACAAAAATAAATGACGTCAAAAAATAAATGACGTCAGAAAATACATAACGTCACTAAATAAATAACGTCACAAAAAAATGACGTCACAAAATACATAACGTCACTAAATATATGAAGTCAAAAAATACGTAACGTCACAAAAATAAATGACGTCACAAAATAAATAACGTCAGAAAAATAAATAACGTCACAAAAATAAGTGACGCCACAAAATACATAACGTCACAAAAATAAATGACGTCACAAAATACATAACGTAAAAAAAATTAATGACGTCAAAAATACATAACGTCACAAAAATAAATGACGTCACAAAATACATAATGTCACAAAAAATATTGAGGTCACAAAATACATAACGTCACAAAAAATGACGCCACAAAATACATAAGGTCACAAAAATAAATGACATCAAAAAATACATAACTTCGCAAAAATAAATGACGTCACAAAAATAAATGACGTCACAAAAATAATTGAGGTCACAAAATACATGACGTCACAAATATAAATGACGTCACAAAATACATAACGTCACAAAAATAAATGACGTCACAAAATAAATAACGTCACAAAAATAAATTACGTAACAAAAATTAATGACGTCACAAAATACATAACGTCACAAAATACATAACGTAAAAAAATAAATGACGTCAAAAATACATAACGACACAAAAATAAATGACGTCACAAAATACATAATGTCACAAAAAATATTGAGGTCACAAAATACATAACGTCACAAAAAATGACGCCACAAAATACATAAGGTCACAAAAATAAATGACATCAAAAAATACATAACGTCGCAAAAATAAATGACGTCACAAAATATATAACCTCAGAAAAATAAATAACGTCTAAAAATAAATGACGTCACAAAAAAAATAACGTCGCAAAAATAATTATGGTCACAAAATGCATAACGTCACAAAAATAAATGACGTCACAAAAATACATAACGTCACAAAAATAAATGACGTCACAAAAAAATGACGTCACAAAAATAAAAGACGGCACAAAAATAATTGAGGTCACAAAATAAATAACGTCACAATAATAAATGACTTCGCAAAAATAAATGACGTCAAAAAAACATGAAGTCACAAAAATAAATGACGTAACAAAATACAAAACGTCACTAAATATATGACGTCACAAAATACGTAACGTCACAAAAATAAATGACGTCATAAAATAAATAACGTCACAAAAATACATAACGTCACAAAAAAAAATGACGTCACAAAAATAATTGAGGTCACAAAATACATAACGTCATAAAAAATGACGCCACAAAATACATAACGTCACAAAAATAAATGACGTCACAAAAATAAATAACGTCACAAAATTAAATTACGTCACAAAAATAAATGACGTCACAAAAATAAATGACGTCACAAAATACATAACGTCACTAAATAAATAAGGTCACAAAAATAAATGACGTCACAAATACAAAACGTCACTAAATAAATGACGTCACAAAATACGTAACGTCACAAAAATAAATGACGTCATAAAATAAATAACGTCACAAAAATAAATAACGTCACAAAAATAAATAAATTCACAAAATTAAATGACGCCACAAAATACATAACGTCACAAAAATAATTGAGGTCACAAAATACACATCGTCACAAAAATAAATAACGTCACAAAAATACATAACGTCACAAAAATAAATGATGTCACAAAAAATGACGTCAAAAAAATAAATGACGCTACAAATATAAATGACGTCACTAAAATAAATGACGTCACAAAAATAAATGACGTCACAAAAATAAATGACGTCACAAAAAACCATAACGTAACAAAAATAAATAACGTCACAAAAATAAATGACGTCGAAAAATACATAACGTCACAAAAATAAATGACGTCACAAAATACATAACGTCACAAAAATAAATGACGTCAGAAAAATAAATGACGTCACAAAATACACAACGTCACTAAATAAATGACGTCACAAAATCTATAACCTCAAAAAAATAAATAACGTCAAAAAATAAATGACGTCACAAAAAAATAACGTCGCAAAAATAATTAAGGTCACAAAATTCATAACGTCACAAAAATAAATGACGTCACAAAAATACATAACGTCACAAAAATAAATGACGTCACAAAAAAATGACGTCACAAAAATAAATGACGTAACAAAAATAATTGAGGTCACAAAATAAATAACGTCACAATAATAGTTGACGTCACAAAAAATAATGTCACAAAAATAAATTACGTCACAAAATAAATAACGTCAGAAAAATAAATAACGTCACAAAATAAATAACGTCAAAAAATAAATAACGTCACAAAAATGAATGACGTCAAAAAATACATAACGTCACAAAAATAAATGACGTCAAAAAAACATGAAGTCACAAAAATAAATGACGTCACAAAAATTAATGAAGTCACAAAATAAATAAATGCACAAAAATAAAAAACGTCACAAAATACATAACGTCACAAAAATAAATGACGTCACAAAAATAAATGACGTCACAAAAATAAATGAGGTCACAAAAATAAATGACGTCACAAAAATAAATGACGTCACAAAAATAAATGACGTCAAAAAATAAATGACGTCAGAAAATACATAACGTCACTAAATAAATAACGTCACAAAAATAAATGACGTCACAAAATACATAACGTCACTAAATATATGAAGTCAAAAAATACGTAACGTCACAAAAATAAATGACGTCACAAAATAAATAACGTCAGAAAAATAAATAACGTCACAAAAATAAATGACGCCACAAAATACATAACGTAAAAAAAATAAATGACGTCAAAAATACATAACGTCACAAAAATAAATGACGTCACAAAATACATAATGTCACAAAAAATATTGAGGTCACAAAATACATAACGTCACAAAAAATGACGACACAAAATACATAAGGTCACAAAAATAAATGACATCAAAAAATACATAACTTCGCAAAAATAAATGATTTCACAAAAATAAATGACGTCACAAAAATAATTGAGGTCACAAAATACATGACGTCACAAATATAAATGACGTCACAAAATACATAACGTCACAAAAATAAATGACGTCACAAAATAAATAACGTCACAAAAATAAATTACGTAACAAAAATTAATGACGTCACAAAATACATAACGTCACAAAATACATAACGTAAAAAAAATAAATGACGTCAAAAATACATAACGACACAAAAATAAATGACGTCACAAAATACATAATGTCACAAAAATATTGAGGTCACAAAATACATAACGTCACAAAAAATGACGCCACAAAATACATAAGGTCACAAAAATAAATGACATCAAAATATACATAACGTCGCAAAAATAAATGACGTCACAAAATATATAACCTCAGAAAAATAAATAACGTCTAAAAATAAATGACGTCACAAAAAAAATAACGTCGCAAAAATAATTATGGTCACAAAATGCATAACGTCACAAAAATAAATGACGTCACAAAAATACATAACGTCACAAAAATAAATGACGTCACAAAAAAATGACGTCACAAAAATAAATGACGGCACAAAAATAATTGAGGTCACAAAATAAATAACGTCACAATAATAAATGAATTCGCAAAAATAAATGACGTCAAAAAAACATGAAGTCACAAAAATAAATGACGTAACAAAATACAAAACGTCACTAAATATATGACGTCACAAAATACGTAACGTCACAAAAATAAATGACGTCATAAAATAAATAACGTCACAAAAATACATAACGTCACAAAATAAATGACGTCACAAAAATAATTGAGGTCACAAAATACATAACGTCATAAAAAATGACGCCACAAAATACATAGCGTCACAAAAATAAATGACGTCACAAAAATAAATAACGTCACAAAATTAAATGACGTCACAAAAATAAATGACGTCACAAAAATAAATGACGTCACAAAATACATAACGTCACTAAATAAATAAGGTCACAAAAATAAATGACGTCACGAAATACAAAACGTCACTAAATAAATGACGTCACAAAATACGTAACGTCACAAAAATAAATGACGTCATAAAATAAATAACGTCACAAAAATAAATAACGTCACAAAAATAAATAATGTCACAAAATTAAATGACGCCACAAAATACATAACGTCACAAAAATAATTGAGGTCACAAAATACATAACGTCACAAAAATAAATAACGTCACAAAAATACATAACGTCACAAAAATAAATGATGTCACAAAAAATGACGTCAAAAAAATAAATGACGTTACAAATATAAATGACGTCACTAAAATAAATGACGTCACAAAAATAAATGACGTCACAAAAATAAATGACGTCACAAAAAACCATAACGTAACAAAAATAAATAACGTCACAAAAATAAATGACGTCGAAAAATACATAACGTCACAAAAATAAATGACGTCACAAAAAAATGACGTCACAAAAATAATTGAGGTCACAAAATAAATAACGTCACAATAATAAATGACGTCACAAAAAATAATGTCATAAAAATAAATGACGTCACAAAATAAATACCGTCAGAAAAATAAATGACGTCAAAAAAATACATAACGTCACAAAAATAAATGACGTCACAAAAAAATGACGTCACAAAAATAATTGAGGTCACAAAATAAATAACGTCACAATAATAAATGACGTCACAAAAAATTATGTCATAAAAATAAATGACGTCACAAAATAAATAACGTCAGAAAAATAAATAACGTCACAAAATAAATAACGTCACAAAAATAAATGACGTCAAAAAAATACATAACGTCACAAAAATAAATGACGTCACAAAAAAATGACGTCACAAAAATAATTGAGGTCACAAAATAAATAACGTCACAATAATAAATGACGTCACAAAAAATAATGTCATAAAAATAAATGACGTCACAAAATAAATAACGTCAGAAAAATAAATAACGTCACAAAATAAATAACGTCACAAAATAAATAACGTCACTAAATAAATAACGTCACAAAAATAAATGACGTCAAAAATTACATAACGTCACAAAAATAAATGACGTAACAAAAATTAATGACGTCACAACATAAATAACGTCACAAAAATAAATGACGTCACAAAATTCATAACGTCACAAAATTAAATGACGTCACAAAATACATAACGTCACAAAAATAAATGACGTCACCATATACATAACGTCACAAAAATATTTGAGGTCACAAAATAAATGTCGTAACAAAAATAAATGACGTCACGAAATAAATAACGTCACAAAAATAAATGACGTCAAAAAATACATAATGTCACAAAAATAAATTACGTAACAAAAATTAATGACGTCACAAAATACATAACGTGACAAAAAATGACGCCACAAAATACATAAGGTCAAAAAAAGTAATGACATCACAAAATACATAACGTCGCAAAAATAAATGACGTCACAAAATACATAACGTCACAAAAATAAATGATATCACAAAATACATAACGTCACAAAAATAAATGACGTCACAAAATAAAGAACTTCACAAAAATAAATTACGTCAAAAAAAACATGAAGTCACAAAAATAAATGACGTAACAAAAGTTAATGACGTCACAAAATAAATAACGTCACAAAATAAATAACGTCACAAAAATAACAGACGTCACAAAATACATAACGTCACAAAAATAAATGACGTCACAAAAATAAGTGACGTCTCAAAAATAAATGACGTAACAAAAATAAATGACGTCACAAAATACATAACGTCACTAAATATATGACGTCACAAAATACGTAACGTCACAAAAATAAATGACGTCATGAAAAAATGATGTCACAAAAAAAATAACGTCACAAAAATAAATGACGCCACAAAATACTTAACGTCACAATAAAATGACGTCACAAAAATAAATGACGTCAGAAAATACGTAACGTCACAAAAATAATTGTCGTCACAAAATAAATAACCTCAATAAATAAATAACGTCAAAAAAAAAATGACGTCACAAAATACATAACGTCGCAAATATAATTAAGGTCACAAAATACATAACGTCACAAAAATAATAGACGTCAAAAAAATACATAACGTCACAAAAATAAATGACGTCACAAAAAAATGACGTCACAAAAATAATTGAGGTCATAAAATAAATAACGTCACAATAATAAATGACGTCACAAAAAATAATGTCATAAAAATAAATGACGTCACAAAATAAATAACGTCAGAAAAACAAATAACGTCACAAAATAAATAACGTCACAAAATAAATAACGTCACAAAATAAATAACGTAACAAAATAAATAACGTCAAAAAATAAATAACGTCACAAAAATATTTGAGGTCACAAAATACATGTCGTCACAAAATTCATAACGTCACAAAATTAAATGACGTCACAAAATAAATAACGTCACAATAATAAATGACGTCACAAAAAATAATGTCATAATAATAAATGACGTCACAAAATAAATAACGTCAGAAAAATAAATCACGTCACAAAATAAATAACGTCAAAAAATAAATAACGTCACAAAAATATTTGAGGTCACAAAATACATGTCGTCACAAAAATAAATGACGTCACAAAATAAATAACGTCACAAAAATAAATAACGTCAAAAAATACATAATGTCACAAAAATAAATTACGTAACAAAAATTAATTACGTCACAAAATACATAACGTCACAAAATTAAATGTCGTCACAAAATACATAACGTCACAAAAATAATTGAGGACACAAAATACATAACGTCACAAAAATAATTGAGGTCACAAAATATATAACGTCACAAAAATAAATGATGTCACAAAATACATAACGTCACAAAAATGACGCCAAAAAACACATAAGGTCACAAAAATAAATGACATCACAAAATACATAACGTCGCAAAAATAAATAACGTCACAAAATAAATAACGTCACAAATAAATAACGTCACAAAAATAAATGACGTCAAAAAATACATAACGTCACAAAAATAAATGACGTCACAAAATACATAACGTCAAAAAATTAAATGACGTCACAAAATACATAACGTCACAAAAGTAAATGATGTCACCAAATACATAACGTCACAAAAATAATTGAGGTCACAAAATACATGACGTCACAAAAATAAATGACGTCACAAAATACATAACGTTACAAAAAATGACGCCACAAAATACATAAGGTCAAAAAATTAATGACATCACAAAATACATAACGTTGCAAAAATAAATGACGTCACAAAAATAAATGACGTCACAAAAATATATGACGTCACAAAAATATATGACGTCACAAAATACATAACGTCACAAAAATAAATGATATCACAAAATACATAACGTCACAAAAATAAATGACGTCACAAAATAAAGAACTTCACAAAAATAAATGACGTCAAAAAAACATGAAGTCACAATAATAAATAACGTAACAAAAGTTAATGATGTCTAAAAATAAATAACGTCACAAAATAAATAACGTCACAAAAATAAAAGACGTCACAAAATACATAACGTCACAAAAATAAATGACGTCACAAAAATAAGTGACGTCACAAAAATAAATGACGTAACAAAAATAAATGACGTCACAAAATACATAACGTCACTAAATAAATAACGTCACAAAAATTAATGACGTCACAAAATACATAACGTCACTAAATATATGACGTCACAAAATACGTAACGTCACAAAAATAAATGACGTCATAAAAAAAATAATGTCACAAAAATAAATAACGTCACAAAAAAATATGACGCCACAAAATACTTAACGTCACAAAAATAATTGGTGTCACAAAATACATAACGTCAAAAAATTAATAACGTCACAAAAATAAATAACGTCACAAAAATAAATGATGTCACAAAAAATAACGTCACAAAAATAAATGACGTCACAAAAATAAATGAGGTCACAAAATACATAACGTCATAAAAATTAATGGCGTTACAAAATACATAATGCCAAAAAATAAATGACGTCACAAAATAAATAACGTCAGAAAAATAAATGACGTCACAAAATAAATAACGTCACAAAAATAAATGAAGTCACTAAATACATAACGTCACAAAAAATGACGTCACAAAAATAAATGACGTGAGAAAATACGTAACGTCACAAAAATAATTGTCGTCACAAAATAAAAAACCTCAAAAAATAAATAACGTAAAAAAAATAATGACGTCACAAAATACATAACGTCGCAAAAATAATTAAGGTCACAAAATACATAACGTCACAAAAATAAATGACGTCAAAAAAATACATAACGTCACAAAAATAAATGACGTCACAAAAAAATGACATCAAAAAAATAATTGAGGTCACAAAATAAATAACGTCACAATAATAAATGACGTCACAAAAAATAATGTCATAAAAATAAATGACGTCAAAAAATAAATAACGTCAGAAAAATAAATAACGTCACAAAATAAATAACGTCACAAAATAAATAACGTCACAAAATAAATAACGTCACAAAAATAAATGACGTCAAAAATTACATAACGTCACAAAAATAAATGACGTAACAAAAATTAATGACGTCACAAAATAAATAACGTCACAAAAATAAATGACGTCACAAAATTCATAACGTCACAAAATTAAATGACGTCACAAAATACATAACGTCACAAAAATAAATGACGTCACCATATACATAACGTCACAAAAATATTTGAGGTCACAAAATACATGTCGTAACAAAAATAAATGACGTCACGAAATAAATAACGTCACAAAAATAAATGACGTCAAAAAATACATAATGTCACAAAAATAAATTACGTAACAAAAATTAATGACGTCACAAAATACATAACGTCACAAAATTAAATGTCGTCACAAAATATAACGTCACAAAAATAATTGAGGTCACAAAATACATAACGTCACAAAAATAATTGAGGTCACAAAATACATAACGTCACAAAAATAATTGAGGTCACAAAATACATAACGTCACAAAAATGACGCCAAAAAACACATAAGGTCACAAAAATAAATGACATCACAAAATACATAACGTCGCAAAAATAAATGACGTCACAAAAATAAATGACGTCACAAAATACATAACGTCACAAAAAATAAGTGATATCACAAAATATATAACGTCACAAAAATAAATGACGTTACAAAATAAATAACGTCACAAAAATAAATGACGTCAAACAAAATGAAGTCACAAAAATAAATGACGTAACAAAAATTAATAATGTCACAAAAAAATAACCTCAAAAAATAAATAACGTCGCAAAAATAAATGACGTCACAAAAATAAATGACGTCACAAAATACATAACGTCACAAAAATAAATGATATCACAAAATATATAACGTCACAAAAATAAATGACGTCACAAAATAAATAACGTCACAAAATACATAACGTCATTAAATATATGACGTCACAAAATACGTAACGTCACAAAAATAAATGACGTCATAAAAAAATGATGTCACAAAAAACAATAACGTCACAAAAATAAATGACGCCACAAAATACTTAACGTCACAATAAAATGACGTCACAAAAATAAATGACGTCAGAAAATACGTAACGTCACAAAATTAATTGTCGTCACAAAATAAATAACCTCAAAAAATAAATAACGTCAAAAAAATAATGACGTCACAAAATACATAACGTCGCAAAAATAATTAAGGTCACAAAATACATAACGTCACAAAAATAATAGACGTCAAAAAAATACATAACGTCACAAAAATAAATGACGTCACGAAATAAATAACGTCACAAAAATAAATGACGTCAAAAAATACATAATGTCACAAAAATAAATTACGTAACAAAAATTAATGACGTCACAAAATACATAACGTCACAAAAAATGACGCCACAAAATACATAAGGTCAAAAAAGTAATGACATCACAAAATACATAACGTCGCAAAAAAAAATGACGTCACAAAATACATAACGTCACAAAAATAAATGATATCACAAAATACATAACGTCACAAAAATAAATGACGTCACAAAATAAAGAACTTCACAAAAATAAATTACGTCAAAAAAAACATGAAGTCACAAAAATAAATGACGTAACAAAAGTTAATGACGTCACAAAATAAATAACGTCACAAAATAAATAACGTCACAAAAATAACAGACGTCACAAAATACATAACGTCACAAAAATAAATGACGTCACAAAAATAAGTGACGTCTCAAAAATAAATGACGTAACAAAAATAAATGACGTCACAAAATACATAACGTCACTAAATATATGACGTCACAAAATACGTAACGTCACAAAAATAAATGACGTCATGAAAAAATGATGTCACAAAAAAAATAACGTCACAAAAATAAATGACGCCACAAAATACTTAACGTCACAATAAAATGACGTCACAAAAATAAATGACGTCAGAAAATACGTAAAGTCACAAAAATAATTGTCGTCACAAAATAAATAACCTCAATAAATAAATAACGTCAAAAAAAAATGACGTCACAAAATACATAACGTCGCAAATATAATTAAGGTCACAAAATACATAACGTCACAAAAATAATAGACGTCAAAAAAATACATAACGTCACAAAAATAAATGACGTCACAAAAAAATGACGTCACAAAAATAATTGAGGTCATAAAATAAATAACGTCACAATAATAAATGACGTCACAAAAAATAATGTCATAAAAATAAATGACGTCACAAAATAAATAACGTCAGAAAAACAAATAACGTCACAAAATAAATAACGTCACAAAATAAATAACGTCACAAAATAAATAACGTAACAAAATAAATAACGTCAAAAAATAAATAACGTCACAAAAATATTTGAGGTCACAAAATACATGTCGTCACAAAATTCATAACGTCACAAAATTAAATGACGTCACAAAATAAATAACGTCACAATAATAAATGACGTCACAAAAAATAATGTCATAATAATAAATGACGTCACAAAATAAATAACGTCAGAAAAATAAATCACGTCACAAAATAAATAACGTCAAAAAATAAATAACGTCACAAAAATATTTGAGGTCACAAAATACATGTCGTCACAAAAATAAATGACGTCACAAAATAAATAACGTCACAAAAATAAATAACGTCAAAAAATACATAATGTCACAAAAATAAATTACGTAACAAAAATTAATTACGTCACAAAATACATAACGTCACAAAATTAAATGTCGTCACAAAATACATAACGTCACAAAAATAATTGAGGACACAAAATACATCACAAAAATAAATGACGTCACAAAATACATAACGTCACAAAAAATAAGTGATATCACAAAATATATAACGTCACAAAAATAAATGACGTTACAAAATAAATAACGTCACAAAAATAAATGACGTCAAACAAAATGAAGTCACAAAAATAAATGACGTAACAAAAATTAATGATGTCACAAAAAAATAACCTCAAAAAATAAATAACGTCGCAAAAATAAATGACGTCACAAAAATAAATGACGTCACAAAATACATAACGTCACAAAAATAAATGATATCACAAAATATATAACGTCACAAAAATAAATGACGTCACAAAATAAATAACGTCACAAAATACATAACGTCATTAAATATATGACGTCACAAAATACGTAACGTCACAAAAATAAATGACGTCATAAAAAAATGATGTCACAAAAAACAATAACGTCACAAAAATAAATGACGCCACAAAATACTTAACGTCACAATAAAATGACGTCACAAAAATAAATGACGTCAGAAAATACGTAACGTCACAAAATTAATTGTCGTCACAAAATAAATAACCTCAAAAAATAAATAACGTCAAAAAAATAATGACGTCACAAAATACATAACGTCGCAAAAATAATTAAGGTCACAAAATACATAACGTCACAAAAATAATAGACGTCAAAAAAATACATAACGTCACAAAAATAAATGACGTCACGAAATAAATAACGTCACAAAAATAAATGACGTCAAAAAATACATAATGTCACAAAAATAAATTACGTAACAAAAATTAATGACGTCACAAAATACATAACGTCACAAAAAATGACGCCACAAAATACATAAGGTCAAAAAAAGTAATGACATCACAAAATACATAACGTCGCAAAAATAAATGACGTCACAAAATACATAACGTCACAAAAATAAATGATATCACAAAATACATAACGTCACAAAAATAAATGACGTCACAAAATAAAGAACTTCACAAAAATAAATTACGTCAAAAAAAACATGAAGTCACAAAAATAAATGACGTAACAAAAGTTAATGACGTCACAAAATAAATAACGTCACAAAATAAATAACGTCACAAAAATAACAGACGTCACAAAATACATAACGTCACAAAAATAAATGACGTCACAAAAATAAGTGACGTCTCAAAAATAAATGACGTAACAAAAATAAATGACGTCACAAAATACATAACGTCACTAAATATATGACGTCACAAAATACGTAACGTCACAAAAATAAATGACGTCATGAAAAAATGATGTCACAAAAAAAATAACGTCACAAAAATAAATGACGCCACAAAATACTTAACGTCACAATAAAATGACGTCACAAAAATAAATGACGTCAGAAAATACGTAAAGTCACAAAAATAATTGTCGTCACAAAATAAATAACCTCAATAAATAAATAACGTCAAAAAAAAATGACGTCACAAAATACATAACGTCGCAAATATAATTAAGGTCACAAAATACATAACGTCACAAAAATAATAGACGTCAAAAAAATACATAACGTCACAAAAATAAATGACGTCACAAAAAAATGACGTCACAAAAATAATTGAGGTCATAAAATAAATAACGTCACAATAATAAATGACGTCACAAAAAATAATGTCATAAAAATAAATGACGTCACAAAATAAATAACGTCAGAAAAACAAATAACGTCACAAAATAAATAACGTCACAAAATAAATAACGTCACAAAATAAATAACGTAACAAAATAAATAACGTCAAAAAATAAATAACGTCACAAAAATATTTGAGGTCACAAAATACATGTCGTCACAAAATTCATAACGTCACAAAATTAAATGACGTCACAAAATAAATAACGTCACAATAATAAATGACGTCACAAAAAATAATGTCATAATAATAAATGACGTCACAAAATAAATAACGTCAGAAAAATAAATCACGTCACAAAATAAATAACGTCAAAAAATAAATAACGTCACAAAAATATTTGAGGTCACAAAATACATGTCGTCACAAAAATAAATGACGTCACAAAATAAATAACGTCACAAAAATAAATAACGTCAAAAAATACATAATGTCACAAAAATAAATTACGTAACAAAAATTAATTACGTCACAAAATACATAACGTCACAAAATTAAATGTCGTCACAAAATACATAACGTCACAAAAATAATTGAGGACACAAAATACATAACGTCACAAAAATAATTGAGGTCACAAAATATATAACGTCACAAAAATAAATGATGTCACAAAATACATAACGTCACAAAAATGACGCCAAAAAACACATAAGGTCACAAAAATAAATGACATCACAAAATACATAACGTCGCAAAAATAAATAACGTCACAAAATAAATAACGTCACAAATAAATAACGTCACAAAAATAAATGACGTCAAAAAATACATAACGTCACAAAAATAAATGACGTCACAAAATACATAACGTCAAAAAATTAAATGACGTCACAAAATACATAACGTCACAAAAGTAAATGATGTCACCAAATACATAACGTCACAAAAATAATTGAGGTCACAAAATACATGACGTCACAAAAATAAATGACGTCACAAAATACATAACGTTACAAAAAATGACGCCACAAAATACATAAGGTCAAAAAATTAATGACATCACAAAATACATAACGTTGCAAAAATAAATGACGTCACAAAAATAAATGACGTCACAAAAATATATGACGTCACAAAAATATATGACGTCACAAAATACATAACGTCACAAAAATAAATGATATCACAAAATACATAACGTCACAAAAATAAATGACGTCACAAAATAAAGAACTTCACAAAAATAAATGACGTCAAAAAAACATGAAGTCACAATAATAAATAACGTAACAAAAGTTAATGATGTCTAAAAATAAATAACGTCACAAAATAAATAACATCACAAAAATAAAAGACGTCACAAAATACATAACGTCACAAAAATAAATGACGTCACAAAAATAAGTGACGTCACAAAAATAAATGACGTAACAAAAATAAATGACGTCACAAAATACATAACGTCACTAAATAAATAACGTCACAAAAATTAATGACGTCACAAAATACATAACGTCACTAAATATATGACGTCACAAAATACGTAACGTCACAAAAATAAATGACGTCATAAAAAAAATAATGTCACAAAAATAAATAACGTCACAAAAAAATATGACGCCACAAAATACTTAACGTCACAAAAATAATTGGTGTCACAAAATACATAACGTCAAAAAATTAATAACGTCACAAAAATAAATAACGTCACAAAAATAAATGATGTCACAAAAAATAACGTCACAAAAATAAATGACGTCACAAAAATAAATGAGGTCACAAAATACATAACGTCATAAAAATTAATGGCGTTACAAAATACATAATGCCAAAAAATAAATGACGTCACAAAATAAATAACGTCAGAAAAATAAATGACGTCACAAAATAAATAACGTCACAAAAATAAATGAAGTCACTAAATACATAACGTCACAAAAAATGACGTCACAAAAATAAATGACGTGAGAAAATACGTAACGTCACAAAAATAATTGTCGTCACAAAATAAATAACCTCAAAAAATAAATAACGTAAAAAAAAATAATGACGTCACAAAATACATAACGTCGCAAAAATAATTAAGGTCACAAAATACATAACGTCACAAAAATAAATGACGTCAAAAAAATACATAACGTCACAAAAATAAATGACGTCACAAAAAAATGACGTCACAAAAATAATTGAGGTCACAAAATAAATAACGTCACAATAATAAATGACGTCACAAAAAATAATGTCATAAAAATAAATGACGTCAAAAAATAAATAACGTCAGAAAAATAAATAACGTCACAAAATAAATAACGTCACAAAATAAATAACGTCACAAAATAAATAACGTCACAAAAATAAATGACGTCAAAAATTACATAACGTCACAAAAATAAATGACGTAACAAAAATTAATGACGTCACAAAATAAATAACGTCACAAAAATAAATGACGTCACAAAATTCATAACGTCACAAAATTAAATGACGTCACAAAATACATAACGTCACAAAAATAAATGACGTCACCATATACATAACGTCACAAAAATATTTGAGGTCACAAAATACATGTCGTAACAAAAATAAATGACGTCACGAAATAAATAACGTCACAAAAATAAATGACGTCAAAAAATACATAATGTCACAAAAATAAATTACGTAACAAAAATTAATGACGTCACAAAATACATAACGTCGCAAAAATAATTAAGGTCACAAAATACATAACGTCACAAAAATAAATGACGTCAAAAAAATACATAACGTCACAAAATTAAATGTCGTCACAAAATATAACGTCACAAAAATAATTGAGGTCACAAAATACATAACGTCACAAAAATAATTGAGGTCACAAAATACATAACGTCACAAAAATAATTGAGGTCACAAAATACATAACGTCACAAAAATGACGCCAAAAAACACATAAGGTCACAAAAATAAATGACATCACAAAATACATAACGTCGCAAAAATAAATGACGTCACAAAAATAAATGACGTCACAAAATACATAACGTCACAAAAAATAAGTGATATCACAAAATATATAACGTCACAAAAATAAATGACGTTACAAAATAAATAACGTCACAAAAATAAATGACGTCAAACAAAATGAAGTCACAAAAATAAATGACGTAACAAAAATTAATGATGTCACAAAAAAATAACCTCAAAAAATAAATAACGTCGCAAAAATAAATGACGTCACAAAAATAAATGACGTCACAAAATACATAACGTCACAAAAATAAATGATATCACAAAATATATAACGTCACAAAAATAAATGACGTCACAAAATAAATAACGTCACAAAATACATAACGTCATTAAATATATGACGTCACAAAATACGTAACGTCACAAAAATAAATGACGTCATAAAAAAATGATGTCACAAAAAACAATAACGTCACAAAAATAAATGACGCCACAAAATACTTAACGTCACAATAAAATGACGTCACAAAAATAAATGACGTCAGAAAATACGTAACGTCACAAAATTAATTGTCGTCACAAAATAAATAACCTCAAAAAATAAATAACGTCAAAAAAATAATGACGTCACAAAATACATAACGTCGCAAAAATAATTAAGGTCACAAAATACATAACGTCACAAAAATAATAGACGTCAAAAAAATACATAACGTCACAAAAATAAATGACGTCACAAAAAAATGACGTCACAAAAATAATTGAGGTCACAAAATAAATAACGTCACAATAATAAATGACGTCACAAAAAAAATGTCATAAAAATAAATGACGTCACAAAATAAATAACGTCAGAAAAACAAATAACGTCACAAAATAAATAACGTCACAGAATAAATAACGTCACAAAATAAATAACGTCACAAAATAAATAACGCCACAAAATACATAACGTCACAAAATTAAATGTCGTCACAAAATACATAACGTCTTAAAAATAATTGAGGACACAAAATACATAACGTCACAAAAATAATTGAGGTCACAAAATACATAACGTCACAAAAATGACGCCAAATAACACATAAGGTCACAAAAATAAATGACATCACAAAATACATAACGTCGCAAAAATAAATAACGTCACAAAATAAATAACGTCACAAAAATAAATGACGTCAAAAAATACATAACGTCACAAAAAAAATGACGTCACAAAATACATAACGCCAAAAAAATTAAATGACGTCACAAAATACATAACGTCACAAAAGTAAATGATGTCACCAAATACATAACGTCACAAAAATAAATGACGTAACAAAAATACATAACGTCACAAAAATAAATTACGTCACAAAAAAATGACGTCACAAAAATAATTGAGGTCACAAAATAAATAACGTCACAATAATAAATGACGTCACAAAAAATAATGTCACAAAAATAAATGACGTCACAAAATAAATAACGTCAGGAAAAAAAATAATGTCACAAAATATATGACGTAAAAAAATACATAGCGTCACAAAAATAAATGACGTAACAAAAATTAATGACGTCACAAAATAAATAACGTCACAAAAATAAATGACGTCACAAAATTCATAACGTCACAAAATTAAATGACGTCAGAAAATACATAACGTCACAAAAATAAATGACGTCACCAAATACATAACATCACAAAAATAATTGAGGTCACAAAATACAGTTCGTCACAAAAAAATGAGGTCACAAAATACATAACGTCACAAAAATGACGCCACAAAATACATAATGGTCACAAAAATAAATGACATCACAAAATACATAACGTCGCAAAAATAAATGACGTCACAAAAATAAATGACGTCACAAAATACATAACGTCACAAAAATAAATGACGTCAAAAAATAAATAACGTCACAAAAATAAATGACGCCAAAAAAAACATGAAGTCACAAAAATAAATGACGTAACAAAAATACATAACGTCACAAAAATAAATTACGTCACAAAAAAATGACGTCACAAAAATAATTGAGGTCACAAAATAAATAACCTCACAAAATAAATAACGTCACAAAAATAAAAGACGTCAAAAAATACATAACGTCACAAATATAATTGAGGTCACAAAATACATAACGTCACAAAAATAAATGACGTAACAAAAATACATAACGTCACAAAAATAGATGATGTCACAAAAAATGACGTCACAAAAATAAATGAGGTCTAAAAAATAAATGAGGTCACAAAATACATAACGTCACAAAAATAAATGGCGTTACAAAAATAAATGTCGTCACAAAAATAAATAACGTCACAAAAATAAATGACGTCACAAAATACATAACGTCACTAAATATATGACGTCACAAAAATAGATGATGTCACAAAAAATGACGTCACAAAAATAAATGAGGTCAAAAAAATAAATGAGGTCACAAAATACATAACGTCACAAAAATAAATGACGTCATAAAAAATAATGTCACAAAAATAAATAACGTCACAAAAATAAATGACAACACAAAATACATAACGTCACAAAAATAATTGATGTCAAAAAATACATAACGTCACAAAAATAAATGACGTCACAAAAATACATAACGTCACAAAAATAAATTATGTCACAAAAAATGACGTCACAAAAATAAATTACGTTTGAAAAATAAATGAGGTCACAAAATACATAACGTCAAAAAAATAAATGGCGTTACAAAATACATAATGCCAAAAAAAATGACGTCACAAAATAAATAACGTCAGAAAAATAAATAACGTCACAAAATAAATAACGTCACAAAAACAAATGACGTCACTAAATACATAACGTCACAAAAAAATGACGTCACAAAAATAAATGACGTCAGAAAATACGTAACGTCACAAAAATAATTGTCGTCACAGATTAAAGAACCTCAAAAAATAAATAACGTCAAAAAAATAAATGACGTCACAAAATTCATAACGTCGCAAAAATAATTAAGGTCACAAAATACATAACGTCACAAAAATAAATGACGTCACCAAATATATAACGTCACAAAAATAATTGAGGTCACAAAATACATGTCGTCACAAAAATAAATGACGTCACAAAATAAATAACGTCACAAAAATAAATTACGTCAAAAAATACATAACGTCACAAAAATAAATTACGTAACAAAAATTAATGACGTCACAAAATACATAATGTCACAAAATTAAATGACGTCACAAAATACATAAGTCACAAAAATAATTGAGGTCACAAAATACATAACGTCACAAAAATAATTAAGGTCACAAAATACATAACGTCACAAAAATAATTAAGGTCACAAAATACATAACGTCACAAAAATTATTGAGGTCACAAAATACATAACGACACAAAAATGACGCCACAAAATACATAAGGTCACAAAAATAAATGACATCACAAAATACATAACGTCGCAAAAATAAATGACGTCACAAAAATAAATGACGTCACAAAATACATAACGTCACAAAAATAAATGATATCACAAAATATATAACGTCACAAAAATAAATGACGTCACAAAATAAATAACGTCACAAAAATAAATGACGTCAAATAAACATGAAGTCACAAAAATAAATGACGTAACAAAAATTAATGATGTCACAAAATAAATAACCTCACAAAATAAATAACGTCACAAAAATATAAGACGTCACAAAATACATAACGTCACAAAAATAAATGACGTCACAAAAATAAATGACGTCACAAAATACATAACGTCACTAAATAAATAACATCACAAAAATAAATGACGTCACAAAATACATAACGTCACTAAATATATGACGTCACAAAATATGTAACGTCACAAAAATAAATGTCATCATAAAATAAATGACGTCACAAAAAATAATGTCACAAAAATAAATGACGTCACAAAATACATAACGTCACAAAAGTAAATGATGTCACCAAATACATAACGTCACAAAAATAATTGAGGTCACAAAATACATGACGTCAGAAAAATAAATGACGTCACAAAATACATAACGTCACAAAAAATGACGCCACAAAATACATAAGGTCAAAAAAAGTAATGACATCACAAAATAAATGACGTCGCAAAAATAAATGACGTCACAAAATACATAACGTCACAAAAATAAATGATATCACAAAATACATAACGTCACAAAAATAAATGACGTCACAAAATAAAGAACTTCACAAAAATAAATTACGTCAAAAAAAACATGAAGTCACAAAAATAAATGACGTAACAAAAGTTAATGACGTCACAAAATAAATAACGTCACAAAATAAATAACGTCACAAAAATAATAGACGTCACAAAATACATAACGTCACAAAAATAATTGAGGTCACAAAATACATAACGTCACAAAAATAAATGAGGTCACAAAATACATAACGTCACAAAAATGACGCCAAAAAACACATAAGGTCACAAAAATAAATGACATCACAAAATACATAACGTCACAAAAGTAAATGATGTCACCAAATACATAACGTCACAAAAATAAATTACGTCACAAAAAAATGACGTCACAAAAATAATTGAGGTCACAAAATAAATAACCTCACAAAATAAATAACGTCACAAAAATAAAAGACGTCAAAAAATACATAACGTCACAAATATAATTGAGGTCACAAAATACATAACGTCACAAAAATAAATGACGTAACAAAAATACATAACGTCACAAAAATAGATGATGTCACAAAAAATGACGTCACAAAAATAAATGAGGTCAAAAAAATAAATGAGGTCACAAAATACATAACGTCACAAAAATAAATGACGTCATAAAAAAATAATGTCACAAAAATAAATAACGTCACAAAAATAAATGACAACACAAAATACATAACGTCACAAAAATAATTGATGTCAAAAAATACATAACGTCACAAAAATAAATGACGTCACAAAAATACATAACGTCACAAAAATAAATTATGTCACAAAAAATGACGTCACAAAAATAAATTACGTTTGAAAAATAAATGAGGTCACAAAATACATAACGTCAAAAAAATAAATGGCGTTACAAAATACATAATGCCAAAAAAAATGACGTCACAAAATAAATAACGTCAGAAAAATAAATAACGTCACAAAATAAATAACGTCACAAAAACAAATGACGTCACTAAATACATAACGTCACAAAAAAATGACGTCACAAAAATAAATGACGTCAGAAAATACGTAACGTCACAAAAATAATTGTCGTCACAGATTAAAGAACCTCAAAAAATAAATAACGTCAAAAAAATAAATGACGTCACAAAATTCATAACGTCGCAAAAATAATTAAGGTCACAAAATACATAACGTCACAAAAATAAATGACGTCACCAAATATATAACGTCACAAAAATAATTGAGGTCACAAAATACATGTCGTCACAAAAATAAATGACGTCACAAAATAAATAACGTCACAAAAATAAATTACGTCAAAAAATACATAACGTCACATAAATAAATTACGTAACAAAAATTAATGACGTCACAAAATACATAATGTCACAAAATTAAATGACGTCACAAAATACATAAGTCACAAAAATAATTGAGGTCACAAAATACATAACGTCACAAAAATAATTAAGGTCACAAAATACATAACGTCACAAAAATAATTAAGGTCACAAAATACATAACGTCACAAAAATTATTGAGGTCACAAAATACATAACGACACAAAAATGACGCCACAAAATACATAAGGTCACAAAAATAAATGACATCACAAAATACATAACGTCGCAAAAATAAATGACGTCACAAAAATAAATGACGTCACAAAATACATAACGTCACAAAAATAAATGATATCACAAAATATATAACGTCACAAAAATAAATGACGTCACAAAATAAATAACGTCACAAAAATAAATGACGTCAAATAAACATGAAGTCACAAAAATAAATGACGTAACAAAAATTAATGATGTCACAAAATAAATAACCTCACAAAATAAATAACGTCACAAAAATATAAGACGTCACAAAATACATAACGTCACAAAAATAAATGACGTCACAAAAATAAATGACGTCACAAAATACATAACGTCACTAAATAAATAACATCACAAAAATAAATGACGTCACAAAATACATAACGTCACTAAATATATGACGTCACAAAATATGTAACGTCACAAAAATAAATGTCATCATAAAATAAATGACGTCACAAAAAATAATGTCACAAAAATAAATGACGTCACAAAATACATAACGTCACAAAAGTAAATGATGTCACCAAATACATAACGTCACAAAAATAATTGAGGTCACAAAATACATGACGTCAGAAAAATAAATGACGTCACAAAATACATAACGTCACAAAAAATGACGCCACAAAATACATAAGGTCAAAAAAAGTAATGACATCACAAAATAAATGACGTCGCAAAAATAAATGACGTCACAAAATACATAACGTCACAAAAATAAATGATATCACAAAATACATAACGTCACAAAAATAAATGACGTCACAAAATAAAGAACTTCACAAAAATAAATTACGTCAAAAAAAACATGAAGTCACAAAAATAAATGACGTAACAAAAGTTAATGACGTCACAAAATAAATAACGTCACAAAATAAATAACGTCACAAAAATAATAGACGTCACAAAATACATAACGTCACAAAAATAATTGAGGTCACAAAATACATAACGTCACAAAAATAAATGAGGTCACAAAATACATAACGTCACAAAAATGACGCCAAAAAACACATAAGGTCACAAAAATAAATGACATCACAAAATACATAACGTCACAAAAGTAAATGATGTCACCAAATACATAACGTCACAAAAAAATTTGAGGTCACAAAATACATGACGTCACAAAAATAAATGACGTCACAAAATACATAACGTAACAAAAATAAATGACGTCACAAAATACATAACGTCGCAAAAATAATTAAGGTCACAAAATACATAACGTCACAAAAATAATAGACGTCAAAATAATACATAACGTCACAAAAATAAATGACGTCACAAAAAAATGACGTCACAAAAATAATTGAGGTCACAAAATGAATAACGTCACAATAATAAATGACGTCACAAAAAATAATGTCATGAAAATAAATGACGTCACAAAATAAATAACGTCAGAAAAACAAATAACGTCACAAAATAAATAACGTCACAAAATAAATAACGTCACAAAATAAATAACGTCTCAAAATAAATAACGTCACAAAAATATTTGAGGTCACAAAATACATGTCGTCACAAAATTCATAACGTCACAAAATTAAATGACGTCACAAAATAAATAACGTCACAATAATAAATGACGTCACAAAAAATAATGTCATAAAAATAAATGACGTCACAAAATAAATAACGTCAGAAAAATAAATCACGTCACAAAATAAATAACGTCAAAAATTAATAACGTCACAAAAATATTTGAGGTCACAAAATACATGTCGTCACAAAAATAAATGACGTCACAAAATAAATAACGTCACAAAATTAAATGACGTCAAAAAATACATAATGTCACAAAAATAAATTACGTAACAAAAATTAATTACGTCACAAAATACATAACGTCACAAAATTAAATGTCGTCACAAAATACATAACATCACAAAAATAATTGAGGACACAAAATACATAACGTCACAAAAATAATTGAGGTCACAAAATACATAACGTTACAAAAATAAATGAGGTCACAAAATACATAACGTCACAAAAATGACGCCAAAAAACACATAAGGTCACAAAAATAAATGACATCACAAAATACATAACGTCGCAAAAATAAATAACGTCACAAAATAAATAACGTCACAAATAAATAACGTCACAAAAATAAATGACGTCAAAATTACATAACGTCACAAAAATAAATGACGTCACAAAATACATAACGTCAAAAAATTAGATGACGTCACAAAATACATAACGTCACAAAAGTAAATGATGTCACCAAATACATAACGTCACAAAAATAATTGAGGTCACAAAATACATGACGTCACAAAAATAAATGACGTCACAAAATACATAAGGTCAAAAAATTAATGACATCACAAAATACATAACGTTGCAAAAATAAATGACGTCACAAAAATAAATGACGTCACAAAAATAAATGACGTCACAAAATACATAACGTCACAAAAATAAATGATATCACAAAATACATAACGTCACAAAAATAAATGACGTCACAAAATAAAGAACTTCACAAAAATAAATGACGTCAAAAAAACATGAAGTCACAAAAATAAATGGCGTAACAAAAGTTAATGATGTCTAAAAATAAATAACGTCACAAAATAAATAACGTCACAAAAATAAAAGACGTCACAAAATACATAACGTCACAAAAATAAATGACGTCACAAAAATAAGTGACGTCACAAAAATAAATGACGTAACAAAAATAAATGACGTCACAAAATACTTAACGTCACTAAATAAATAACGTCACAAAAATTAATGACGTCTCAAAATACATAACGTCACTAAATATATGACGTCACAAAATACATAACGTCACAAAAATAAATGACGTCATAAAAAAATAATGTCACAAAAATAAATAACGTCACAAAAACAAATGACGCCACAAAATACTTAACGTCACAAAAATAATTGGTGTCACAAAATACATAACGTCAAAAAATTAATGACGTCACAAAAATAAAAACCGTCACAAAAATAAATGATGTCACAAAAAATAACGTCACAAAAATAAATGACGTCACAAAAATAAATGAGGTCACAAAATACATAACGTCAAAAAAATTAATGGCGTTACAAAATACATAATGCCAAAAAATAAATGACGTCACAAAATAAATAACGTCAGAAAAATAAATGACGTCACAAAATAAATAACGTCACAAAAATAAATGAAGTCACTAAATACATAACGTCACAAAAAAATGACGTTACAAAAATAAATGACGTCAGAAAATACGTAACGTCACAAAAATAATTGTCGTCACAAAATAAATAACCTCAAAAAATAAATAACGTCAAAAAAATAATGACGTCACAAAATACATAACATCGCGAAAATAATTAAGGTCACAAAATACATAACGTCACAAAAATAAATGATGTCAAAAAATACATAACGTCACAAAAATAAATGACGTCACAAAAAAATGACGTCGCAAAAATAATTGAGGTCACAAAATAAATAACGTCACAATAATAAATGACGTCACAAAAAATAATGTCATAAAATAAATGACGTCACAAAATAAATAACGTCAGAAAAATAAATAACGTCACAAAATAAATAACGTCACAAAATAAATAACGTCACAAAATAAATAACGTCACAAAAATAAATGACGTCAAAAATTACATAACGTCACAAAAATAAATGACGTAACAAAAATTAATGACGTCAAAAAATAAATAACGTAACAAAAATAAATGACGTCACAAAATTCATAACGTCACAAAATTAAATGACGTCACAAAATACATAAAGTCACAAAAATAAATGACGTCACCATATACATAACGTCACAAAAATATTTGAGGTCACAAAATACATGTCGTAACTAAAATAAATGACGTCACGAAATAAATAACGTCACAAAAATAAATGACGTCAAAAAATACATAATGTCACAAAAATAAATTACGTAACAAAAATTAATGACGTCACAAAATACATAACGTCACAAAATTAAATGTCGTCACAAAATACATAACGTCCCAAAAATAATTGAGGTCACAAAATACATAAAGTCACAAAAATAATTGACGTCACAAAATACATAACGTCACAAAAATAATTGAAGTCACAAAATACATAACGTCACAAAAATGACGCCAAAAAACACAAAAGGTCACAAAAATAAATGACATCACCAAATACATAAAGTCGCAAAAATAAATGACGTCACAAAAATAAATGACGTCACAAAATACATAACGTCACAAAAATAAGTGATATCACAAAATATATAACGTCACAAAAATAAATGACGTTACAAAATAAATAACGTCACAAAAATAAATGACGTCAAACAAAATGAAGTCACAAAAATAAATGACGTAACAAAAATTAATGATGTCACAAAAAAATAACCTCACAAAATTAATAACGTCGCAAAAATAAATGACGTCACAAAAATACATAACGTCGCAAAAATAAATGACGTCACAAAAATAAATGACGTCACAAAATACATAACTTCACAAAAATAAATGATATCACAAAATACATAACGTCGCAAAAATAAATGACGTCACAAAAATAAATGACGTCACAAAATACATAACGTAACAAAAATAAATGATATCACAAAATATATAACGTCACAAAAATAAATGACGTCACAAAATCAATAACCTCACAAAATAAATAACGTCACAAAAATAAAATACGTCACAAAATACATAACGTCACAAAAATAAATGACGTCACAAAAATAAATGACGTCACAAAAATAAATGACGTCACAAAAATAAATGACGTCACAAAAATAAATGACGTCACAAAAATAAATGACGTCACAAAAATAAATGACGTCATAAAAATAAATGACGTCACAAAATACATAAGGTCACTAAATAAATAACGTCACAATAATAAATGACGTCACAAAATACATAACGTCGCAAAAATAAATGACGTCATAAAATAAATAATGTCACAAAATAAATAACGTCACAAAAATAAATGACGCCACAAAATACATAACGTCACAAAAATAATTGAGGTCACAAAATACATAACGTCACAGAAATAAATGACGTCACAAAAATACATAACGTCACAAAAATAAATTATGTCACAAAAAATGACGTCACAAAAATAAATGACGTCAAAAAAATAAATGAGGTCACAAAATACATAAAGTCACAAAAATAAGTGGCGTTACAAAATACATAATGCCAAAAAAATAAATGACGTCGCAAAATAAATAACGTCAAAAAAATAAATAACATCACAAAATATATAACGTCACAAAAATAAATGACGTCACAAAAAAATAACGTCACAAAAATAATTGAGGTCACAAAATAAATAACGCCACAAAAATAAATGACGTCACAAAATACATAACGTCACAAAATTAAATGACGTCACAAAATACATAACGTCACAAAAATAATTGAGGTTACAAAATACATAACGTCACAAAAATGACGCCACAGAATACAGAAGGTCACAAAAATAAATGACATCACAAAATACATAACGTCGCAAAAATAAATGACGTCACAAAAATAAATGACGTCACAAAATACATAACGTCACAAAAATAAATGATATCACAAAATACATAACGTCGCAAAAATAAATGACGTCACAAAAATAAATGACGTCAAAAAATACATAACGTCACAAAAATAAATGACGTCACAAAAAAAATGACGTCACAAAAATAATTGAGGTCACAAAATAAATAACGTCTCAATGATAAATGACGTCATAAAAAATAATGTCACAAAAATAAATGACGTCACAAAATAAATAACGTCAGAAAAATAAATAACGTCACAAAATAAATAACGTAACAAAAATAAATGACGTCAAAAAATACATAACGTCACAAAAATAAATGACGTAACAAAAATTAATGACGTCACAAAATTAATAACGTCACAAAAATAAATGATATCACAAAATACATAACGTCGCAAAAATAAATGACGTCAAAAAAATAAATGACGTCACAAAATACATAACGTCACAAAAATAAATGACGTCAAAAAAATACATAACGTCACAAAAATAAATGACGTCACAAAAAAATGACGTCACAAAAATAATTGAGGTTACAAAATAAATAACGTCACAATAATAAATGACGTTACAAAAAATAATTTCATAAAAATAAATGACGTCACAAAATAAATAACGTCAGAAAAATAAATAGCGTCACAAAATAAATAACGTCACAAAATAAATAACGTCACAAAATAAATAACGTCACAAAATAAATAACGTCACAAAAATAAATGACGTCAAAAATTACATAACGTCACAAAAATAAATGACGTAACAAAAATTAATGACGTCACAAAATAAATAACGTCACAAAAATAAATGACGTCACAAAATTCATAACGTCACAGAATTAAATGACGTCACAAAATACATAACGTCACAAAAATAAATGACGTCACCATATACATAACGTCAAAAAAATATTTGAGGTCACAAAATACATGTCGTAACAAAAATAAATGACGTCACGAAATAAATAACGTCACAAAAATAAATGACGTCAAAAAATACATAATGTCAAAAAAATAAATTACGTAACAAAAATTAATGACGTCACAAAATACATAACGTCACAAAATTAAATGTCGTCACAAAATACATAACGTCACAATAATAATTGAGGTCACAAAATACATAACGTCACAAAAATAATTGAGGTCACAAAATACATAACGTCACAAAAATAATTGAGGTCACAAAATACATAACGTCACAAAAATGACGCCAAAAACACATAAGGTCACAAAAATAAATGACATCACAAAATACATAGAGTCGCAAAAATAAATGACGTCACAAAAATAAATGACGTCACAAAATACATAACGTCACAAAAATAAGTGATATCACAAAATATATAACGTCACAAAAATAAATGACGTTACAAAATAAATAACGTCACAAAAATAAATGACGTCAAACAAAATGAAGTCACAAAAATAAATGACGTAACAAAAATTAATGATGTCACAAAAAATAACCTCACAAAATAAATAACGTCACAAAAATAAATGACGTCACAAAAAAAATGACGTCACAAAATACATAACGTCACAAAATTAAATGACGTCACAAAATACAGAAGGTCAAAAAAATAAATGACATCACAAAATACATAACGTCGCAAAAATAAATGACGTCACAAAAATAAATGACGTCACAAAATACATAACGTCACAAAAATAAATGATATCACAAAATACATAACGTCGCAAAAATAAATGACGTCACAAAAATAAATGACGTCACAAAATACATAACGTAACAAAAATAAATGATATCACAAAATATATAACGTCACAAAAATAAATGACGTCACAAAATAAATAACCTCACAAAATAAATAACGTAACAAAAATAAATGACGTCAAAAAATACATAACGTCACAAAAATAAATGACGTAACAAAAATTAATGACGTCACAAAATTAATAACGTCACAAAAATAAATGATATCACAAAATACATAACGTCGCAAAAATAAATGACGTCACAAAAATAAATGACGTCACAAAATTCATAACGTCACAGAATTAAATGATATCACAAAATATATAACGTCACAAAAATAAATGACGTTACAAAATAAATAACGTCACAAAAATAAATGACGTCAAACAAAATGAAGTCACAAAAATAAATGACGTAACAAAAATTAATGATGTCACAAAAAAATAACCTCACAAAATAAATAACGTCACAAAAATAAATGACGTCACAAAAAAAATGACGTCACAAAATACATAACGTCACAAAATTAAATGACGTCACAAAATACATAACGTCGCAAAAATAAATGACGTCACAAAAATAAATGACGTCACAAAATACATAACGTCACAAAAATAAATGATATCACAAAATACATAACGTCGCAAAAATAAATGACGTCACAAAAATAAATGACGTAACAAAATACATAACGTGACAAAAATAAATGATATCACAAAATATATAACGTCACAAAAATAAATGACGTCACAAAATAAATAACCTCACAAAATAAATAACGTCACAAAAATAAAAGACGTCACAAAATACATAACGTCACAAAAATAAATGACGTCACAAAAATAAATGACGTCAAAAAAATAAATGACGTCACAAAAATAAATGACGTCACAAAAATAAATGACGTCACAAAAATAAATGACGTCACAAAAATAAATGACGTCACAAAATACATAAGGTCACTAAATAAATAACGTCACAAAAATAAATGACGTCACAAAATACATAGCGACGCAAAAATAAATGACGTCATAAAATAAATAATGTCACAAAATAAATAACGTCACAAAAATAAATGACGCCACAAAATACATAACGTAACAAAAATAATTGAGGTCACAAAATACATAACGTCACAAAAATAAATGACGTCACAAAAATACATAACGTCACAAAAATAAATTATGTCACAAAAAATGACGTCACAAAAATAAATGACGTCAAAAAAATAAATGAGGTCACAAAATACATAAAGTCACAAAAATAAATGGCGTTACAAAATACATAATGCCAAAAAAATAAATGACGTCCCAAAATAAATAACGTCAGAAAAATAAATAACGTCACAAAATATATAACGCCACAAAAATAAATGACGTCACAAAAAAATAACGTCACAAAAATAATTGAGGTCACAAAATAAATAACGTCACAAAAATAAATGACGTCACAAAATACATAACGTCACAAAAATAATTGAGGTCACAAAATACATAACGTCACAAAAATGACGCCACAAAATACAGAAGGCCACAAAAATAAATGACATCACAAAATACATAACGTCGCAAAAATAAATGACGTCACAAAAATAAATGACGTCACAAAATACATAACGTCACAAAAATAAATGATATCACAAAATACATAACGTCGCAAAAATAAATGACGTCTCAAAAATAAATGACGTCACAAAATACATAGCGACGCAAAAATAAATGACGTCATAAAATAAATAATGTCACAAAATAAATAACGTCACAAAAATAAATGACGCCACAAAATACATAACGTAACAAAAATAATTGAGGTCACAAAATACATAACGTCACAAAAATAAATGACGTCACAAAAATACATAACGTCACAAAAATAAATTATGTCACAAAAAATGACGTCACAAAAATAAATGACGTCAAAAAAATAAATGAGGTCACAAAATACATAAAGTCACAAAAATAAATGGCGTTACAAAATACATAATGCCAAAAAAATAAATGACGTCCCAAAATAAATAACGTCAGAAAAATAAATAACGTCACAAAATATATAACGCCACAAAAATAAATGACGTCACAAAAAAATAACGTCACAAAAATAATTGAGGTCACAAAATAAATAACGTCAGAAAAATAAATAACGTCACAAAATAAATAACGTAACAAAAATAAATGACGTCAAAAAATACATAACGTCACAAAAATAAATGACGTAACAAAAATTAATGACGTCACAAAATTAATAACGTCACAAAAATAAATGATATCACAAAATACATAACGTCGCAAAAATAAATGACGTCAAAAAAATAAATGACGTCACAAAATACATAACGTCACAAAAATAAATGACGTCAAAAAAATACATAACGTCACAAAAATAAATGACGTCACAAAAAAATGACGTCACAAAAATAATTGAGGTTACAAAATAAATAACGTCACAATAATAAATGACGTCACAAAAAATAATTTCATAAAAATAAATGACGTCACAAAATAAATAACGTCAGAAAAATAAATAGCGTCACAAAATAAATAACGTCACAAAATAAATAACGTCACAAAATAAATAACGTCACAAAATAAATAACGTCACAAAAATAAATGACGTCAAAAATTACATAACGTCACAAAAATAAATGACGTAACAAAAATTAATGACGTCACAAAATAAATAACGTCACAAAAATAAATGACGTCACAAAATTCATAACGTCACAGAATTAAATGACGTCACAAAATACATAACGTCACAAAAATAAATGACGTCACCATATACATAACGTCAAAAAAATATTTGAGGTCACAAAATACATGTCGTAACAAAAATAAATGACGTCACGAAATAAATAACGTCACAAAAATAAATGACGTCAAAAAATACATAATGTCAAAAAAATAAATTACGTAACAAAAATTAATGACGTCACAAAATACATAACGTCACAAAATTAAATGTCGTCACAAAATACATAACGTCACAATAATAATTGAGGTCACAAAATACATAACGTCACAAAAATAATTGAGGTCACAAAATACATAACGTCACAAAAATAATTGAGGTCACAAAATACATAACGTCACAAAAATGACGCCAAAAACACATAAGGTCACAAAAATAAATGACATCACAAAATACATAGAGTCGCAAAAATAAATGACGTCACAAAAATAAATGACGTCACAAAATACATAACGTCACAAAAATAAGTGATATCACAAAATATATAACGTCACAAAAATAAATGACGTTACAAAATAAATAACGTCACAAAAATAAATGACGTCAAACAAAATGAAGTCACAAAAATAAATGACGTAACAAAAATTAATGATGTCACAAAAAATAACCTCACAAAATAAATAACGTCACAAAAATAAATGACGTCACAAAAAAATGACGTCACAAAATACATAACGTCACAAAATTAAATGACGTCACAAAATACAGAAGGTCAAAAAAATAAATGACATCACAAAATACATAACGTCGCAAAAATAAATGACGTCACAAAAATAAATGACGTCACAAAATACATAACGTCACAAAAATAAATGATATCACAAAATACATAACGTCGCAAAAATAAATGACGTCACAAAAATAAATGACGTCACAAAATACATAACGTAACAAAAATAAATGATATCACAAAATATATAACGTCACAAAAATAAATGACGTCACAAAATAAATAACCTCACAAAATAAATAACGTAACAAAAATAAATGACGTCAAAAAATACATAACGTCACAAAAATAAATGACGTAACAAAAATTAATGACGTCACAAAATTAATAACGTCACAAAAATAAATGATATCACAAAATACATAACGTCGCAAAAATAAATGACGTCACAAAAATAAATGACGTCACAAAATTCATAACGTCACAGAATTAAATGATATCACAAAATATATAACGTCACAAAAATAAATGACGTTACAAAATAAATAACGTCACAAAAATAAATGACGTCAAACAAAATGAAGTCACAAAAATAAATGACGTAACAAAAATTAATGATGTCACAAAAAAATAACCTCACAAAATAAATAACGTCACAAAAATAAATGACGTCACAAAAAAAATGACGTCACAAAATACATAACGTCACAAAATTAAATGACGTCACAAAATACATAACGTCGCAAAAATAAATGACGTCACAAAAATAAATGACGTCACAAAATACATAACGTCACAAAAATAAATGATATCACAAAATACATAACGTCGCAAAAATAAATGACGTCACAAAAATAAATGACGTAACAAAATACATAACGTGACAAAAATAAATGATATCACAAAATATATAACGTCACAAAAATAAATGACGTCACAAAATAAATAACCTCACAAAATAAATAACGTCACAAAAATAAAAGACGTCACAAAATACATAACGTCACAAAAATAAATGACGTCACAAAAATAAATGACGTCAAAAAAATAAATGACGTCACAAAAATAAATGACGTCACAAAAATAAATGACGTCACAAAAATAAATGACGTCACAAAAATAAATGACGTCACAAAATACATAAGGTCACTAAATAAATAACGTCACAAAAATAAATGACGTCACAAAATACATAGCGACGCAAAAATAAATGACGTCATAAAATAAATAATGTCACAAAATAAATAACGTCACAAAAATAAATGACGCCACAAAATACATAACGTAACAAAAATAATTGAGGTCACAAAATACATAACGTCACAAAAATAAATGACGTCACAAAAATACATAACGTCACAAAAATAAATTATGTCACAAAAAATGACGTCACAAAAATAAATGACGTCAAAAAAATAAATGAGGTCACAAAATACATAAAGTCACAAAAATAAATGGCGTTACAAAATACATAATGCCAAAAAAATAAATGACGTCCCAAAATAAATAACGTCAGAAAAATAAATAACGTCACAAAATATATAACGCCACAAAAATAAATGACGTCACAAAAAAATAACGTCACAAAAATAATTGAGGTCACAAAATAAATAACGTCACAAAAATAAATGACGTCACAAAATACATAACGTCACAAAAATAATTGAGGTCACAAAATACATAACGTCACAAAAATGACGCCACAAAATACAGAAGGCCACAAAAATAAATGACATCACAAAATACATAACGTCGCAAAAATAAATGACGTCACAAAAATAAATGACGTCACAAAATACATAACGTCACAAAAATAAATGATATCACAAAATACATAACGTCGCAAAAATAAATGACGTCTCAAAAATAAATGACGTCACAAAATACATAACGTCACAAAAATAAATGATATCACAAAATATATAACGTCACAAAAATAAATGACGTCACAAAATAAATAACCTCACAAAATAAATAACGTCACATAAATAAAAGACGTCACAAAATACATAACGTCACAAAAATAAACGACGTCACAAAAATAAATGACGTCACAAAAATAAATGATGTCACAAAATACATAAGGTCACTAAATAAATAACGTCACAAAAATAAATGACGTCACAAAATACATAACGTCACAAAAATAAATGATATCACAAAATACAAAACGTCGCAAAAATAAATGACGTCACAAAAATAAATGACGTCAAAAAATACATAACGTCACAAAAATAAATGACGTCACAAAAAAAATGACGTCACAAAAATAATTGAGGTCACAAAATAAATAACGTCTCAATGATAAATGACGTCACAAAAAATAATGTCACAGTAATAAATGACGTCACAAAATAAATAACGTCAGAAAAATAAATAACGTCACAAAATAAATAACGTAACAAAAATAAATGACGTCAAAAAATACATAACGTCACAAAAATAAATGACGTAACAAAAATTAATGACGTCACAAAATTAATAACGTCACAAAAATAAATGACGTCACAAAATTCATAACGTCACAAAATTAAATGACGTCACAAAATACATAACGTCACAAAAATTAATGACGTCACCAAATACATAACGTCACAAAAATAATTGAGGTCACAAAATACATGTCGTCACAAAAATAAATGACGTCACAAAATAAATAACGTCACAAAAATAAATGACGTCAAAAAATACATAACGTCACAAAAATAAATTACGTAACAAAAATTCATGACGTCACAAAATACATAATGTCACAAAATTAAATGACGTCACAAAATACATAAGTCACAAAAATAATTGAGGTCACAAAATACATAACGTCACAAAAATAATTAAGGTCACAAAATACATAATGTCACAAAAATAATTGAGGTCACAAAATACATAACGTCACAAAAATAATTGAGGTCACAAAATACATAACGTCACAAAAATGACGCCACAAAATACATAAGGTCACAAAAATAAATGACATCACAAAATACATAACGTCGCAAAAATAAATGACGTCACAAAAATAAATGACGTCACAAAATACATAACGTCACAAAAATAAATAAATAACGTCACAAAAATAAATGACGTCAAATAAACATGAAGTCACAAAAATAAATGACGTAACAAAAATTAATGATGTCACAAAATAAATAACCTCACAAAATTAATAACGTCACAAAAATAAAAGACGTCCAAAATACATAACGTCACAAAAATAAATGACGTCACAAAAATAAATGACGTCACAAAATACATAACGTCACTAAATAAATAACGTCACAAAAATAAATGACGTCACGAAATACATAACGTCACTAAATATATGACGTCACAAAATACGTAACGTCACAAAAATAAATGACATCATAAAATAAATGACGTCACAAAAAATAATGTCACAAAAATAAATGACGTCACAAAATACATAACGTCACAAAAGTAAATGATGTCACCAAATACATAACGTCACAAAAATAATTGAGGTCATAAAATACATGACGTCAGAAAAATAAATGACGTCACAAAATACATAACGTCACAAAAAATGACGCCACAAAATACATAAGGTCAAAAAAAGTAATGACATCACAAAATACATAACGTCGCAAAAATAAATGACGTCACAAAATACATAACGTCACAAAAATAAATGATATCACAAAATACATAACGTCACAAAAATAAATGACGTCACAAAATAAAGAACTTCACAAAAATAAATTACGTCAAAAAAAACATGAAGTCACAAAAATAAATGACGTAACAAAAGTTAATGACGTCACAAAATAAATAACGTCACAAAATAAATAACGTCACAAAAATAACAGACGTCACAAAATACATAACGTCACAAAAATAAATGACGTCACAAAAATAAGTGACGTCTCAAAAATAAATGACGTAACAAAAATAAATGACGTCACAAAATACATAACGTCACTAAATATATGACGTCACAAAATACGTAACGTCACAAAAATAAATGACGTCATAAAAAAATGATGTCACAAAAATTAATAACGTCACAAAAATAAATGACGCCACAAAATACTTAACGTCACAATAAAATGACGTCACAAAAATAAATGACGTCAGAAAATACGTAACGTCACAAAAATAATTGTCGTCACAAAATAAATAACCTCAATAAATAAATAACGTCAAAAAAATGACGTCACAAAATACATAACGTCGCAAATATAATTAAGGTCACAAAATACATAACGTCACAAAAATAACAGACGTCAAAAAAATACATAACGTCACAAAAATAAATGACGTCACAAAAAAATGACGTCACAAAAATAATTGAGGTCACAAAATAAATAACGTCACAATAATAAATGACGTCACAAAAAATAATGTCATAAAAATAAATGACGTCACAAAATAAATAACGTCAGAAAAACAAATAACGTCACAAAATAAATAACGTCACAAAATAAATAACGTCACAAAATAAATAACGTCAAAAAATAAATAACGTCACAAAAATATTTGAGGTCACAAAATACATGTCGTCACAAAATTCATAACGTCACAAAATTAAATGACGTCACAAAATAAATAACGTCACAATAATAAATGACGTCACAAAAAATAATATCATAATAATAAATGACGTCACAAAATAAATAACGTCAGAAAAATAAATCACGTCACAAAATAAATAACGTCAAAAAATAAATAACGTCACAAAAATATTTGAGGTCACAAAATACATGTCGTCACAAAAATAAATGACGTCACAAAATAAATAACGTCACAAAAATAAATGACGTCAAAAAATACATAATGTCACAAAAATAAATTACGTAACAAAAATTAATTACGTCACAAAATACATAACGTCACAAAATTAAATGTCGTCACAAAATACATAACGTCACAAAAATAATTGAGGACACAAAATACATAACGTCACAAAAATAATTGAGGTCACAAAATATATAACGTCACAAAAATAAATGATGTCACAAAATACATAACGTCACAAAAATGACGCCAAAAAACACATAAGGTCACAAAAATAAATGACATCACAAAATACATAACGTCGCAAAAATAAATAACGTCACAAAATAAATAACGTCACAAATAAATAACGTCACAAAAATAAATGACGTCAAAAAATACATAACGTCACAAAAATAAATGACGTCACAAAATACATAACGTCAAAAAATTAAATGACGTCACAAAATACATAACGTCACAAAAGTAAATGATGTCACCAAATACATAACGTCACAAAAATAATTGAGGTCACAAAATACATGACGTCACAAAAATAAATGACGTCACAAAATACATAACGTTACAAAAAATGACGCCACAAAATACATAAGGTCAAAAAATTAATGACATCACAAAATACATAACGTTGCAAAAATAAATGACGTCACAAAAATAAATGACGTCACAAAAATAAATGACGTCACAAAAATATATGACGTCACAAAAATATATGACGTCACAAAATACATAACGTCACAAAAATAAATGATATCATAAAATACATAACGTCACGAAAATAAATGACGTCACAAAATAAAGAACTTCACAAAAATAAATGACGTCAAAAAAACATGAAGTCACAAAAATAAATGGCGTAACAAAAGTTAATGATGTCTAAAAATAAATAACGTCACAAAATAAATAACGTCACAAAAATAAAAGACGTCACAAAATACATAACGTCACAAAAATAAATGACGTCACAAAAATAAGTGACGTCACAAAAATAAATGACGTAACAAAAATAAATGACGTCACAAAATACATAACGTCACTAAATAAATAACGTCACAAAAATTAATGACGTCACAAAATACATAACGTCACTAAATATATGACGTCACAAAATACGTAACGTCACAAAAATAAATGACGTCATAAAAAAAATAATGTCACAAAAATAAATAACGTCACAAAAATAAATGACGCCACAAAATACTTAACGTCACAAAAATAATTGGTGTCACAAAATACATAACGTCAAAAAATTAATAACGTCACAAAAATAAATAACGTCACAAAAATAAATGATGTCACAAAAAATAACGTCACAAAAATAAATGAGGTCACAAAATACATAACGTCAAAAAAATTAATGGCGTTACAAAATACATAATGCCAAAAAATAAATGACGTCACAAAATAAATAACGTCAGAAAAATAAATGACGTCACAAAATAAATAACGTCACAAAAATAAATGAAGTCACTAAATACATAACGTCACAAAAAAATGACGTCACAAAAATAAATGACGTCAGAAAATACGTAACGTCACAAAAATAATTGTCGTCACAAAATAAATAACCTCAAAAAATAAATAACGTAAAAAAAATAATGACGTCACAAAATACATAACGTCGCAAAAATAATTAAGGTCACAAAATACATAACGTCACAAAAATAAATGACGTCAAAAAAATACATAACGTCACAAAAATAAATGACGTCACAAAAAAATGACGTCACAAAAATAATTGAGGTCACAAAATAAATAACGTCACAATAATAAATGACGTCACAAAAAATAATGTCATAAAAATAAATGACGTCACAAAATAAATAACGTCAGAAAAATAAATAACGTCACAAAATAAATAACGTCACAAAATAAATAACGTCACAAAAATAAATGACGTCAAAAATTACATAACGTCACAAAAATAAATGACGTAACAAAAATTAATGACGTCACAAAATAAATAACGTCACAAAAATAAATGACGTCACAAAATTCATAACGTCACAAAATTAAATGACGTCACAAAATACATAACGTCACTAAATATATGACGTCACAAAATACGTAACGTCACAAAAATAAATGACGTCATAAAAAATGATGTCACAAAAATTAATAACGTCACAAAAATAAATGACGCCACAAAATACTTAACGTCACAATAAAATGACGTCACAAAAATAAATGACGTCAGAAAATACGTAACGTCACAAAAATAATTGTCGTCACAAAATAAATAACCTCAATAAATAAATAACGTCAAAAAAATGACGTCACAAAATACATAACGTCGCAAATATAATTAAGGTCACAAAATACATAACGTCACAAAAATAATAGACGTCAAAAAAATACATAACGTCACAAAAATAAATGACGTCACAAAAAAATGACGTCACAAAAATAATTGAGGTCACAAAATAAATAACGTCACAATAATAAATGACGTCACAAAAAATAATGTCATAAAAATAAATGACGTCACAAAATAAATAACGTCAGAAAAACAAATAACGTCACAAAATAAATAACGTCACAAAATAAATAACGTCAAAAAATAAATAACGTCACAAAAATATTTGAGGTCACAAAATACATGTCGTCACAAAATTCATAACGTCACAAAATTAAATGACGTCACAAAATAAATAACGTCACAATAATAAATGACGTCACAAAAAATAATATCATAATAATAAATGACGTCACAAAATAAATAACGTCAGAAAAATAAATCACGTCACAAAATAAATAACGTCAAAAAATAAATAACGTCACAAAAATATTTGAGGTCACAAAATACATGTCGTCACAAAAATAAATGACGTCACAAAATAAATAACGTCACAAAAATAAATGACGTCAAAAAATACATAATGTCACAAAAATAAATTACGTAACAAAAATTAATTACGTCACAAAATACATAACGTCACAAAATTAAATGTCGTCACAAAATACATAACGTCACAAAAATAATTGAGGACACAAAATACATAACGTCACAAAAATAATTGAGGTCACAAAATATATAACGTCACAAAAATAAATGATGTCACAAAATACATAACGTCACAAAAATGACGCCAAAAAACACATAAGGTCACAAAAATAAATGACATCACAAAATACATAACGTCGCAAAAATAAATAACGTCACAAAATAAATAACGTCACAAATAAATAACGTCACAAAAATAAATGACGTCAAAAAATACATAACGTCACAAAAATAAATGACGTCACAAAATACATAACGTCAAAAAATTAAATGACGTCACAAAATACATAACGTCACAAAAGTAAATGATGTCACCAAATACATAACGTCACAAAAATAATTGAGGTCACAAAATACATGACGTCACAAAAATAAATGACGTCACAAAATACATAACGTTACAAAAAATGACGCCACAAAATACATAAGGTCAAAAAATTAATGACATCACAAAATACATAACGTTGCAAAAATAAATGACGTCACAAAAATAAATGACGTCACAAAAATAAATGACGTCACAAAAATATATGACGTCACAAAAATATATGACGTCACAAAATACATAACGTCACAAAAATAAATGATATCATAAAATACATAACGTCACGAAAATAAATGACGTCACAAAATAAAGAACTTCACAAAAATAAATGACGTCAAAAAAACATGAAGTCACAAAAATAAATGGCGTAACAAAAGTTAATGATGTCTAAAAATAAATAACGTCACAAAATAAATAACGTCACAAAAATAAAAGACGTCACAAAATACATAACGTCACAAAAATAAATGACGTCACAAAAATAAGTGACGTCACAAAAATAAATGACGTAACAAAAATAAATGACGTCACAAAATACATAACGTCACTAAATAAATAACGTCACAAAAATTAATGACGTCACAAAATACATAACGTCACTAAATATATGACGTCACAAAATACGTAACGTCACAAAAATAAATGACGTCATAAAAAAAATAATGTCACAAAAATAAATAACGTCACAAAAATAAATGACGCCACAAAATACTTAACGTCACAAAAATAATTGGTGTCACAAAATACATAACGTCAAAAAATTAATAACGTCACAAAAATAAATAACGTCACAAAAATAAATGATGTCACAAAAAATAACGTCACAAAAATAAATGAGGTCACAAAATACATAACGTCAAAAAAATTAATGGCGTTACAAAATACATAATGCCAAAAAATAAATGACGTCACAAAATAAATAACGTCAGAAAAATAAATGACGTCACAAAATAAATAACGTCACAAAAATAAATGAAGTCACTAAATACATAACGTCACAAAAAAATGACGTCACAAAAATAAATGACGTCAGAAAATACGTAACGTCACAAAAATAATTGTCGTCACAAAATAAATAACCTCAAAAAATAAATAACGTAAAAAAAATAATGACGTCACAAAATACATAACGTCGCAAAAATAATTAAGGTCACAAAATACATAACGTCACAAAAATAAATGACGTCAAAAAAATACATAACGTCACAAAAATAAATGACGTCACAAAAAAATGACGTCACAAAAATAATTGAGGTCACAAAATAAATAACGTCACAATAATAAATGACGTCACAAAAAATAATGTCATAAAAATAAATGACGTCACAAAATAAATAACGTCAGAAAAATAAATAACGTCACAAAATAAATAACGTCACAAAATAAATAACGTCACAAAAATAAATGACGTCAAAAATTACATAACGTCACAAAAATAAATGACGTCATAAAAAAATGATGTCACAAAAAAAATAACGTCACAAAAATAAATGACGCCACAAAATACTTAACGTCACAATAAAATGACGTCACAAAAATAAATGACGTCAGAAAATACGTAACGTCACAAAAATAATTGTCGTCACAAAATAAATAACCTCAAAAAATAAATAACGTCAAAAAAATAATGACGTCACAAAATACATAACGTTGCAAAAATAATTAAGGTCACAAAATACATAACGTCACAAAAATAATAGACGTCAAAAAAATACATAACGTCACAAAAATAAATGACGTCACAAAAAAATGACGTCACAAAAATAATTGAGGTCACAAAATAAATAACGTCACAATAATTAATGACGTCACAAAAAAAATGTCATAAAAATAAATGACGTCACAAAATAAATAACGTCAGAAAAACAAATAACGTCACAAAATAAATAACGTCACAAAATAAATAACGTCACAAAATAAATAACGTCACAAAATAAATAACGCCACAAAATAAATAACGTCACAAAATAAATAAGGTCACAAAAATATTTGCGGTCACAAAATACATGTCGTCACAAAATTCATAACGTCACAAAATTAAATGACGTCACAAAATAAATAACGTCACAATAATAAATGACGTCACAAAAAATAATGTCATAAAAATAAATGACGTCACAAAATAAATAACGTCAGAAAAATAAATAACGTCACAAAATAAATAACGTCACAAAATAAATAACGTCACAAAATAAATAACGTCACAAAAATAAATGACGTCAAAAATTACATAACGTCACAAAAATAAATGACGTAACAAAAATTAATGACGTCACAAAATAAATAACGTAACAAAAATAAATGACGTCACAAAATTCATAACGTCACAAAATTAAATGACGTCACAAAATACATAACGTCACAAAAATAAATGACGTCACCATATACATAACGTCACAAAAATATTTGAGGTCACAAAATACATGTCGTAACAAAAATAAATGACGTCACGAAATAAATAACGTCACAAAAATAAATGACGTCAAAAAATACATAATGTCACAAAAATAAATTACGTAACAAAAATTAATGACGTCACAAAATACATAACGTCACAAAATTAAATGTCGTCACAAAATACATAACGTCACAAAAATAATTGAGGTCACAAAATACATAACGTCACAAAAATAATTGAGGTCACAAAATACATAACGTCACAAAAATAATTGAGGTCACAAAATACATAACGTCACAAAAATGACGCCAAAAAACACATAAGGTCACAAAAATAAATGACATCACAAAATACATAACGTCGCAAAAATAAATGACGTCACAAAAATAAATGACGTCACAAAATACATAACGTCACAAAAATAAGTGATATCACAAAATATATAACGTCACAAAAATAAATGACGTTACAAAATAAATAACGTCACAAAAATAAATGACGTCAAACAAAATGAAGTCACAAAAATAAATGACGTAACAAAAATTAATGATGTCACAAAAAAATAACCTCAAAAAATAAATAACGTCGCAAAAATAAATGACGTCACAAAAATAAATGACGTCACAAAATACATAACGTCACAAAAATAAATGATATCACAAAATATATAACGTCACAAAAATAAATGACGTCACAAAATGAATAACGTCACAAAATACATAACGTCATTAAATATATGACGTCACAAAATACGTAACGTCACAAAAATAAATGACGTCATAAAAAAATGATGTCACAAAAAAAATAACGTCACAAAAATAAATGACGCCACAAAATACTTAACGTCACAATAAAATGACGTCACAAAAATAAATGACGTCAGAAAATACGTAACGTCACAAAAATAATTGTCGTCTCAAAATAAATAACCTCAAAAAATAAATAACGTCAAAAAAATAATGACGTCACAAAATACATAACGTCGCAAAAATAATTAAGGTCACAAAATACATAACGTCACAAAAATAATAGACGTCAAAAAAATACATAACGTCACAAAAATAAATGACGTCACAAAAAAATGACGTCACAAAAATAATTGAGGTCACAAAATAAATAACGTCACAATAATAAATGACGTCACAAAAAAAATGTCATAAAAATAAATGACGTCACAAAATAAATAACGTCAGAAAAAAAATAACGTCACAAAATAAATAACGTCACAAAATAAATAACGTCACAAAATAAATAACGTCACAAAATAAATAACGCCACAAAATAAATAACGTCACAAAATAAATAAGGTCACAAAAATATTTGCGGTCACAAAATACATGTCGTCACAAAATTCATAACGTCACAAAATTAAATGACGTCACAAAATAAATAACGTCACAATAATAAATGACGTCACAAAAAATAATGTCATAAAAATAAATGACGTCACAAAATAAATAACGTCAGAAAAATAAATAACGTCAAAAAATAAATAACGTCACAAAAATATTTGAGGTCACAAAATACATGTCGTCACAAAAATAAATGACGTCACAAAATAAATAACGTCACAAAAATAAATGACGTCAAAAAATACATAATGTCACAAAAATAAATTACGTAACAAAAATTAATTACGTCACAAAATACATAACGTCACAAAATTAAATGTCGTCACAAAATACATAACGTCTTAAAAATAATTGAGGACACAAAATACATAACGTCACAAAAATAATTGAGGTCACAAAATACATAACGTCACAAAAATGACGCCAAATAACACATAAGGTCACAAAAATAAATGACATCCCAAAATACATAACGTCGCAAAAATAAATAACGTCACAAAATAAATAACGTCACAAATAAATAACGTCACAAAAATAAATGACGTCAAAAAATACAAAACGTCACAAAAAAAATGACGTCACAAAATACATAACGCCAAAAAAATTAAATGACGTCACAAAATACATAACGTCACAAAAGTAAATGATGTCACCAAATACATAACGTCACAAAAATAATTGAGGTCACAAAATACATGACGTCACAAAAATAAATGACGTCACAAAATACATAACGTCACAAAAATAAATGACGTCACAAAATAAATGACGTAAAAAAATAATTGAGGTCACAAAATACATAACGTTACAAAAAATGACACCACAAAATACATAAGGTCAAAAAATTAATGACATCACAAAATACATAACGTTGCAAAAATAAATGACGTCACAAAAATAAATGACGTCACAAAATAAATGACGTCACAAAATACATAACGTCAAAAAATTAAATGACGTCACAAAATACATAACGTCACAAAAGTAAATGATGTCACCAAATACATAACGTCACAAAAATAATTGAGGTCACAAAATACATGACGTCACAAAAATAAATGACGTCACAAAATACATAACGTCACAAAAATAAATGACGTCACAAAATAAATGACGTCAAAAAATAATTGAGGTCACAAAATACATAACGTTACAAAAAATGACGCCACAAAATACATAAGGTCAAAAAATTAATGACATCACAAAATACATAACGTTGCAAAAATAAATGACGTCACAAAAATAAATGACGTCACAAAAATAAATGAGGTCACAAAATACATAAGGTCAAAAAAATTAATGGCGTTGAAAAATACATAATGCCAAAAAATAAATGACGTCACAAAATGAATAACGTCAGAAAAATAAATGACGTCACAAAATAAATAACGTCACAAAAATAAATGAAGTCACTAAATACATAACGTCACAAAAAATGACGTCACAAAAATAAATGACGTCAGAAAATACGTAACGTCACAAAAATAATTGTCGTCACAAAATAAATAACCTCAAAAAATAAATAACGTCAAAAAAATAAATGACGTCACAAAATACATAACGTCGCAATAATAAATGACGTCACAAAAAATAATGTCATAAAAATAAATGACGTCACAAAATAAATAACGTCAGAAAAATAAATAACGTCAAAAAATAAATAACGTCACAAAAATATTTGAGGTCACAAAATACATGTCGTCACAAAAATAAATGACGTCACGAAATAAATAACGTCACAAAAATAAATGACGTCAGAAAATACATAATGTCACAAAAATAAATTACGTAACAAAAATTAATTACGTCACAAAATACATAACGTCACAAAATAAATAACGTCACAAAATAAATAACGTCACAAAATAAATAACGCCACAAAATAAATAACGTCACAAAATAAATAAGGTCACAAAAATATTTGCGGTCACAAAATACATGTCGTCACAAAATTCATAACGTCACAAAATTAAATGACGTCACAAAATAAATAACGTCACAATAATAAATGACGTCACAAAAAATAATGTCATAAAAATAAATGACGTCACAAAATAAATAACGTCAGAAAAATAAATAACGTCAAAAAATAAATAACGTCACAAAAATATTTGAGGTCACAAAATACATGTCGTCACAAAAATAAATGACGTCACAAAATAAATAACGTCACAAAAATAAATGACGTCAAAAAATACATAATGTCACAAAAATAAATTACGTAACAAAAATTAATTACGTCACAAAATACATAACGTCACAAAATTAAATGTCGTCACAAAATACATAACGTCTTAAAAATAATTGAGGACACAAAATACATAACGTCACAAAAATAATTGAGGTCACAAAATACATAACGTCACAAAAATGACGCCAAATAACACATAAGGTCACAAAAATAAATGACATCCCAAAATACATAACGTCGCAAAAATAAATAACGTCACAAAATAAATAACGTCACAAATAAATAACGTCACAAAAATAAATGACGTCAAAAAATACAAAACGTCACAAAAAAATGACGTCACAAAATACATAACGCCAAAAAAATTAAATGACGTCACAAAATGCATAACGTCACAAAAGTAAATGATGTCACCAAATACATAACGTCACAAAAATAATTGAGGTCACAAAATACATGACGTCACAAAAATAAATGACGTCACAAAATACATAACGTCACAAAAATAAATGACGTCACAAAATAAATGACGTAAAAAAATAATTGAGGTCACAAAATACATAACGTTACAAAAAATGACACCACAAAATACATAAGGTCAAAAAATTAATGACATCACAAAATACATAACGTTGCAAAAATAAATGACGTCACAAAAATAAATGACGTCACAAAATAAATGACGTCACAAAATACATAACGTCAAAAAATTAAATGACGTCACAAAATACATAACGTCACAAAAGTAAATGATGTCACCAAATACATAACGTCACAAAAATAATTGAGGTCACAAAATACATGACGTCACAAAAATAAATGACGTCACAAAATACATAACGTCACAAAAATAAATGACGTCACAAAATAAATGACGTCAAAAAATAATTGAGGTCACAAAATACATAACGTTACAAAAAATGACGCCACAAAATACATAAGGTCAAAAAATTAATGACATCACAAAATACATAACGTTGCAAAAATAAATGACGTCACAAAAATAAATGACGTCACAAAAATAAATGAGGTCACAAAATACATAACGTCAAAAAAATTAATGGCGTTGAAAAATACATAATGCCAAAAAATAAATGACGTCACAAAATGAATAACGTCAGAAAAATAAATGACGTCACAAAATAAATAACGTCACAAAAATAAATGAAGTCACTAAATACATAACGTCACAAAAAATGACGTCACAAAAATAAATGACGTCAGAAAATACGTAACGTCACAAAAATAATTGTCGTCACAAAATAAATAACCTCAAAAAATAAATAACGTCAAAAAAATAAATGACGTCACAAAATACATAACGTCGCAAAAATAATTAAGGTCACAAAATACATAACAACACAAAAATAAATGACGTCAAAAAAATACATAACGTCACAAAAATAAATGACGTCACAAAAAAATAACGTCACAAAAATAATTGAGGTCACAAAATAAATAACGTCACAAAAATTAATGACGTCAAAAAATACATAACGTCACAAAAATAAATTACGTAACAAAAATTAATGACGTCACAAAATACATTAGGTCACTAAATAAATAACGTCACAAAAATAAATGACGTCACAAAACACATAACGTCACAAAAATAAATGACGTCACAAAATACATTACGTCACTAAATATATGACGTCACAAAATACGTAACGTCCCAAAAATAAATGACGTCATAAAAAAATAATGTCACAAAAATAAATAACGTCACAAAAAAAATGACGCCACAAAATACATAACGTCAAAAAAGTAAATGACGTCACAAAAATAAATGAGGTCACAAAATACATAACGTTAAAAAAATAATTGTCGTCACAAAATAAAGAACCTCAAAAAATAAATAACGTCAAAAAAATAAATGACGTCACAAAATACATAACGTCGCAAAAATAATTAAGGTCACAAAATACATAAAAACACAAAAATAAATGACGTCAAAAAATACATAACGTCACAAAAATAAATGACGTCACAAAAAAAACGTCACAAAAATAATTGAGGTCACAAAATAAATAACGTCACAAAAATAAATGACGTCAAAAAATACATAACGTCACAAAAATAAATTACGTAACAAAAATTAATGACGTCACAAAATACATAACGTCACAAAAATAAATGACGTCATAAAATAAATAATGTCACAAAAATAAATAACGTCACAAAAATAAATGACGTCACAAAATAGATAAGGTCACTAAATAAATAACGTCACAAAAATAAATGACGTCACAAAACACATAACGTCGCAAAAATAAATGACGTCACAAAAATAAATGACGTCACAAAATACATAACGTCACAAAAATAAAGGATATCACAAAATACATAACGTTGCAAAAATAAATGACGTCACAAAAATAAATGACGTCACAAAATACATAACATCACAAAAATGACGCCACAAAATACAGAAGGTCACAAAAATAAATGACATCACAAAATACATAACGTCGCAAAAATAAATGACGTCACAAAAATAAATGATGCCACAAAATACATAACGTCACAAAAATAATTGAGGTCACAAAATACATAACGTCACAAAAATAAATGACGTCACAAAAATACATAACGTCACAAAAATAAATTATGTCACAAAAAATGACGTCACAAAAATAAATGACGTCAAAAAAATAAATGAGGTCACAAAATACATAAAGTCCCAAAAATAAATGGCGTTACAAAATACATAATGCCAAAAAAATAAATGACGTCCCAAAATAAATAACGTCAGAAAATTAAATGACGTCACAAAATACATAACGTCACAAAAATGACGCCACAAAATACAGAAGGTCACAAAAATAAATGACATCACAAAATACATAACGTCGCAAAAATAAATGACGTCACAAAAATAAATGACGTCACAAAATACATAACGTCACAAAAATAAAGGATATCACAAAATACATAACGTTGCAAAAATAAATGACGTCACAAAAATAAATGACGTCACAAAATACATAACGTCACAAAAATAAATGATATCACAAAATATATAACGTCACAAAAATAAATGACGTTAAAAAATTAATAACCTCACAAAATAAATAAAGTCACAAAAATAAAAGACGTCACAAAATACATAACGTCACAAATATAAATGACATCACAAAAATAAATGACGTCACAAAAATAAATGACGTCACAAAAATACATAACGTCACAAAAATAAATGACGTCACAAAAAAAAAAGTCACAAAATTAATTGAGGTCACAAAATAAATAACGTCACAATAATAAATGACGTCACAAAAAATAATGTCACAAAAATAAATGACGTCACAAAATAAATAACGTCATAAAAATAAATGAGGTCACAAAATACATAAAGTCACAAAAATAAATGGCGTTACAAAATACATAATGCAAAAAAAATGACGTCCCAAAATAAATAACGTCAGAAAAATAAATAACGTCACAAAATATATAACGTCACAAAAATAAATGACGTCACTAACTACATAACGTCACAAAAAATGACGTCTCAAAAATAAATGACGTCAAAAAAATAAATGACGTCACAAAAATAAATGACGTCACAAAATACACAACGTCACTAAATAAATGTCGTCAGAAAATACGTAACGTCACAAAAATAATTGTCGTCACAAAATAAATAACCTCAGAAAAATAAATAACGTCAAAAAAATTAATGACGTCACAAAATACGTAACGTCGCAAAAATAATTAAGGTCACAAAATACATAACGTCACAAAAATAAATGACGTCAAAAAAATACATAACGTCACAAAAATAAATGACGTCACAAAAAAATGACTTCACAAAAATAATTGAGGTCACAAAATACATAACGTCACAAAAATGACGCCACAAAACACATAAGGTCACAAAAATAAATGACATCACAAAATACATAACGTCGCAAAAATAAATGACGTAACAAAAATTAATGATGTCACAAAATAAATAACTTCACAAAATAAATAACGTCACCAAAATAAAAGACGTCACAAAATACTTAACGTCACAAAAATAAATTATGTCACAAAAAATGACGTCACACAAATAAATGACGTCAAAAAAATAAATGAGGTCACAAAATACGTAAAGTCACAAAAATAAATGGCGTTACAAAATACATAATGCCAAAAAAATAAATGACGTCCCAAAATAAATAACGTCGGAAAAATAAATAACGTCACAAAATATATAACGTCACAAAAATAAATGACGTCACAAAAATACATAACGTCACAAAAATAGATGATGTCACAAAAAATGACGTCACAAAAAAAATGACGTCAAAAAAATAAATGAGGTCACAAAATACATAACGTCACAAAAATAAATGGCGTTACAAAAATAAATGACGTCACAAAAATAAATGACGTCACAAAAATAAATGACGTCACAAAATACATAGCGTCACTAAATAAATAACGTCACAAAAATAAATGACGTCACAAAATACATAACGTCACTAAATTTATGACGTCACAAAATACGTAACGTCACAAAAATTAATGACGTCACAAAAATAAATGACGCCACAAAATACATAACGTCACAAAAATGACGCCACAAAATACAGAAGGTCACAAAAATAAATGACATCACAAAATACATAACGTCGCAAAAATAAATGACGTCACAAAAATAAATGACGTCACAAAATACATAACGTCACAAAAATAAAGGATATCACAAAATACATAACGTTGCAAAAATAAATGACGTCAAAAAAATAAATGACGTCACAAAAATAAATGACGTCACAAAAATAAATGACGTCACAAAATACACAACGTCACTAAATAAATGTCGTCAGAAAATACGTAACGTCACAAAAATAATTGTCGTCACAAAATAAATAACCTCAGAAAAATAAATAACGTCAAAAAAATTAATGACGTCACAAAATACGTAACGTCGCAAAAATAATTAAGGTCACAAAATACAAAACGTCACAAAAATAAATGACGTCAAAAAAATACATAACGTCACAAAAATAAATGACGTCACAAAAAAATGACGTCACAAAAATAATTGAGGTCACAAAATACATAACGTCACAAAAATGACGCCACAAAACACATAAGGTCACAAAAATAAATGACATCACAAAATACATAACGTCGCAAAAATAAATGACGTAACAAAAATTAATGATGTCACAAAATAAATAACTTCACAAAATAAATAACGTCACCAAAATAAAAGACGTCACAAAATACTTAACGTCACAAAAATAAATGACGTCACAAAAATAAATGACGTCACAAAAATAAATGACGTCACAAAATACATAACGTCACTAAATAAATAACGTCACAAAAATAAATGACGTCACAAAATACATAACGTCACTAAATATATGACGTCATAAAATAAATAATGTCACAAAATAAATAACGTCACAAAAATAAATGACGCCACAAAATACATAACGTCACAAAAATAATTGAGGTCACAAAATACATAACGTCACAAAAATAAATGACGTCACAAAAATACATAACGTCACACAAATAAATGACGTCAAAAAAATAAATGAGGTCACAAAATACATAAAGTCACAAAAATAAATGGCGTTACAAAATACATAATGCCAAAAAAATAAATGACGTCCCAAAATAAATAACGTCGGAAAAATAAATAACGTCACAAAATATATAACGTCACAAAAATAAATGACGTCACAAAAATACAAAACGTCACAAAAATAGATGATGTCACAAAAAATGACGTCACAAAAAAAAATGACGTCAAAAAAATAAATGAGGTCACAAAATACATAGCGTCACAAAAATAAATGGCGTTACAAAAATAAATGACGTCACAAAAATAAATGACGTCACAAAAATAAATGACGTCACAAAATACATAGCGTCACTAAATAAATAACGTCACAAAAATAAATGACGTCACAAAATACATAACGTCACTAAATTTATGACGTCACAAAATACGTAACGTCACAAAAATTAATGACGTCACAAAAATAAATGACGCCACAAAATACATAACGTCACAAAAATAATTTATGTCAAAAAATACATAACGTCACAGAAATAAATGACGTCACAAAAATAGATAACGTCACAAAAATAAATTATGTCACAAAAAATGACGTCACAAAAATAAATGACGTCACAAAAATAAATGAGGTCACAAAATACATAACGTCAAAAAAATAAATGGCGTTACAAAATACATAATGCCAAAAAAAATAAATGACGTCACAAAATAAATAACGTCAGAAAAATAAATAACGTCACAAAATAAATAACGTCAAAAAACAAATGACGTCACTAAATACATAACGTCACAAAAAATGACGTCACAAAAATAAATGACGTCAGAAAATACGTAACGTCACAAAAATAATTGTCGTCACAAAATAAAGAACCTCAAAAAATAAATAACGTCAAAAATATAAATGACGTCACAAAATACATAACGTCGCAAAAATAATTAAGGTCACAAAATACATAACGTCACAAAAATAAATTACGTCAAAAAAATACATAACGTCACAAAAATAAATGACGTCACAAAAAAATGACGTCACAAAAATAATTGAGGTCACAAAATAAATGACGTCACAAAAATAAATGACGTCACAAAAATAAATGACGTCAAAAAATTCATAGCGTCACTAAATTAATAACGTCACAAAAATAAATGACGTCACAAAATACATAACGTCACTAAATTTATGACGTCACAAAATACGTAACGTCACAAAAATAAATGACGTCACAAAAATAAATGACGCCACAAAATACATAACGTCACAAAAATAATTTATGTCAAAAAATACATAACGTCACAAAAATAAATGACGTCACAAATATACATAACGTCACAAAAATAAATTATGTCACAAAAAATGACGTCACAAAAATAAATGACGTTACAAAAATAAATGAGGTCACAAAATACATAACGTCAAAAAAATTAATGGCGTTACAAAATACATAATGCCAAAAAAAAATCACGTCACAAAATAAATAACGTCAGAAAAATAAATAACGTCACAAAATAAATAACGTCAAAAAACAAATGACGTCACTAAATACATAACGTCACAAAAAATGACGTCACAAAAATAAATGACGTCAGAAAATACGTAACGTCACAAAAATAATTGTCGTCACAAAATAAAGAACCTCAAAAAATAAATAACGTCAAAAAAATAAATGACGTCACAAAATACATAACGTCGCAAAAATAATTAAGGTCACAAAATACATAACGTCACAAAAATAAATTACGTCAAAAAAATACATAACGTCACAAAAATAAATGACGTCACAAAAAAATGACGTCACAAAAATAATTGAGGTCACAAAATAAATAACGTCACAAAAATAAATGACGTCACAAAAATAAATGACGTCACAAAATACATAGCGTCACTAAATAAATAACGTCACAAAAATAAATGACGTCACAAAATACATAACGTCACTAAATATATGACGTCACAAAATATGTAACGTCACAAAAATAAATGACGTCATAAAAAAAATAATGTCACAAAAATAAATAACGTCACAAAATACATAACGTCAAAAAAATAATTGTCGTCACAAAATAAAGAACCTCATAAAATAAATAACGTCAAAAAAATAAATGACGTCACAAAATACATAAAAGTCGCAAAAATAATTAAGGTCACAAAATAGATAACGTTACAAAATTAAATGACGTCAAAAAAATACATAACGTAACAAAAATAAATGACGTCACAAAATAAATAACGTCACAAAAATAAATGACGTAAAAAAAACATGAAGTCACAAAAATAAATGACGTAACAAAAATTAATGATGTCAGAAAATAAATAACCTCACAAAATAAATAACGTCACAAAAATAAAAGACGTCACAAAATACATAACGTCACAAAAATAAATGACGTCACAAAAATATATGACGTCACAAAAATAAATGACGTCACAAAAATAAATGACGTCACAAAAATAAATGACGTCACAAAATACATAACGTCACTAAATAAATAACGTCACAAAAATAAATGACGTCACAAAATACATAACGTCGCAAAAATAAATGACGCCACTAAATACATAACGTCACAAAATAAATAACGTCACAAAATAAATAACGTCACAAAATAAATAACGCCACAAAATAAATAACGTCACAAAATAAATAACGTCACAAAATAAATAACGCCACAAAATAAATAACGTCACAAAATAAATAAGGTCACAAAAATATTTGCGGTCACAAAATACATGTCGTCACAAAATTCATAACGTCACAAAATTAAATGACGTCACAAAATAAATAACGTCACAATAATAAATGACGTCACAAAAATAATGTCATAAAAATAAATGACGTCACAAAATAAATAACGTCAGAAAAATAAATAACGTCACAAAATAAATAACGTCAAAAAATAAATAACGTCACAAAAATATTTGAGGTCACAAAATACATGTCGTCACAAAAATAAATGACGTCACAAAATAAATAACGTCACAAAAATAAATGACGTCAAAAAATACATAATGTCACAAAAATAAATTACGTAACAAAAATTAATTACGTCACAAAATACATAACGTCACAAAAATAAATGACGTCACAAAATAAATGACGTCAAAAAATAATTGAGGTCACAAAATACATAACGTTACAAAAAATGACGCCACAAAATACATAAGGTCAAAAAATTAATGACATCACAAAATACATAACGTTGCAAAAATAAATGACGTCACAAAAATAAATGACGTCACAAAAATAAATGACGTCACAAAATACATAACGTCAAAAAATTAAATGACGTCACAAAATACATAACGTTACAAAAGTAAATGATGTCACCAAATACATAACGTCACAAAAATAATTGAGGTCACAAAATACATGACGTCACAAAAATAAATGACGTCACAAAAAAAATAACGTCACAAAAATAAATGACGTCACAAAATAAATGACGTCAAAAAATAATTGAGGTCACAAAATACATAACGTTACAAAAAATGACGCCACAAAATACATAAGGTCAAAAAATTAATGACATCACAAAATACATAACGTTGCAAAAATAAATGACGTCACAAAAATAAATGACGTCACAAAAATAAATGAGGTCACAAAATACATAACGTCAAAAAAATTAATGGCGTTACAAAATACATAATGCCAAAAAATAAATGACGTCACAAAATAAATAACTTCAGAAAAATAAATGACGTCACAAAATAAATAACGTCACAAAAATAAATGAAGTTACTAAATACATAACGTCACAAAAAAATGACGTCACAAAAATAAATGACGTCAGAAAATACGTAACGTCATAAAAATAATTGTCGTCACAAAATAAATAACCTCAAAAAATAAATAACGTCAAAAAAATAAATGACGTCACAAAATACATAACGTCGCAAAAATAATTAAGGTCACAAAATACATAACAACACAAAAATAAATGACGTCAAAAAATACATAACGTCACAAAAATAAATGACGTCACAAAAAAATAACGTCACAAAAATAATTGAGGTCACAAAATAAATAACGTCACAAAATAAATAACGTCACAAAAATAAATAACGTCACAAAAATAAATGACGTCACAAAATACATTAGGTCACTAAATAAATAACGTCACAAAAATAAATGACGTCACAAAACACATAACGTCACAAAAATAAATGACGTCACAAAATACATTACGTCACTAAATATATGACGTCACAAAATACGTAACGTCCCAAAAATAAATGACGTCATAAAAAAATAATGTCACAAAAATAAATAACGTCACAAAAATAAATGATGCCACAAAATACATAACGTCGCAAAAGTAAATGACGTCACAAAAATACATAACGTCACAAAAATAAATGATGTAACAAAAATAAATGACGTCACAAAAATAAATGAGGTCACAAAATACATAACGTTAAAAAAATAATTGTCGCCACAAAATAAAGAACCTCAAAAAATAAATAACGTCAAAAAAATAAATGACGTCACAAAATACATAACGTCGCAAAAATAATTAAGGTCACAAAATACATAACAACACAAAAATAAATGACGTCAAAAAATACATAACGTCACAAAAATAAATGACGTCACAAAAAAAAAACGTCACAAAAATAATTGAGGTCACAAAATAAATAACGTCACAAAAATAAATGACGTCAAAAAATACATAACGTCACAAAAATAAATTACGTAACAAAAATTAATGACGTCACAAAATACATAACGTCACAAAAATAAATGACGTCATAAAATAAATAATGTCACAAAAATAAATAACGTCACAAAAATAAATGACGTCACAAAATAGATAAGGTCACTAAATAAATAACGTCACAAAAATAAATGACGTCACAAAACACATAACGTCGCAAAAATAAATGACGTCATAAAATAAATAATGTCACAAAATAAATAACGTCACAAAAAAAATGACGCCACAAAATACATAACGTCACAAAAATAATTGAGGTCACAAAATACATAACGTCACAAAAATAAATGACGTCACAAAAATACATAACGTCACAAAAATAAATTATGTCACAAAAAATGACGTCACAAAAATAAATGACGTCAAAAAAATAAATGAGGTCACAAAATACATAAAGTCCCAAAAATAAATGTCGTTACAAAATACATAATGCCAAAAAAATAAATGACGTCCCAAAATAAATAACGTCAGAAAAATAAATAACGTCACAAAATATATAACGTCACAAAAATAAATGACGTCACAAAAAAATAACGTCACAAAAATAATTGACGTCACAAAATAAATAACGTCACAAAAATAAATGACGTCAAAAAATACATAACGTCACAAAAATAAATTACGTAACAAAATTAATGACGTCACAAAATACATAACGTCACAAAATTAAATGACGTCACAAAATACATAACGTCACAAAAATGACGCCACAAAATACAGAAGGTCACAAAAATAAATGACATCACAAAATACATAACGTCGCAAAAATAAATGACGTCACAAAAATAAATGACGTCACAAAATACATAACGTCACAAAAATAAAGGATATCACAAAATACATAACGTTGCAAAAATAAATGACGTCACAAAAATAAATGACGTCACAAAATACATAACGTCACAAAAATAAATGATATCACAAAATATATAACGTCACAAAAATAAATGACGTTAAAAAATTAATAACCTCACAAAATAAATAAAGTCACAAAAATAAGACGTCACAAAATACATAACGTCACAAATATAAATGACATCACAAAAATAAATGACGTCACAAAAAATAATGTCACAAAAATAAATGACGTCACAAAATAAATAACGTCAGAAAAATAAATGAGGTCACAAAATACATAAAGTCACAAAAATAAATGGCGTTACAAAATACATAATTCAAAAAAATAAATGACGTCCCAAAATAAATAACGTCAGAAAAATAAATAACGTCACAAAATATATAACGTCAAAAAACAAATGACGTCACTAAATACATAACGTCACTAAATAAATAACGTCACAAAAATAAATGACGTCACAAAATACATAACGTCACTAAATATATGACGTCATAAAATAAATAATGTCACAAAATAAATAACGTCACAAAAATAAATGACGCCACAAAATACATAACGTCACTAAATAAATAACGTCACAAAAATAAATGACGTCACAAAATACTTAACGTCACAAAAATAAATGACGTCACAAAAATAAATGACGTCACAAAAATAAATGACGTCACAAAATACACAACGTCACTAAATAAATGTCGTCAGAAAATACGTAACGTCACAAAAATAATTGTCGTCACAAAATAAATAACCTCAGAAAAATAAATAACGTCAAAAAAATTAATGACGTCACAAAATACGTAACGTCGCAAAAATAATTAAGGTCACAAAATACATAACGTCACAAAAATAAATGACGTCAAAAAAATACATAACGTCACAAAAATAAATGACGTCACAAAAAAATGACGTCACAAAAATAATTGAGGTCACAAAATACATAACGTCACAAAAATGACGCCACAAAACACATAAGGTCAAAAAAATAAATGACATCACAAAATACATAACGTCGCAAAAATAAATGACGTAACAAAAATTAATGATGTCACAAAATAAATAACTTCACAAAATAAATAACGTCACCAAAATAAAAGACGTCACAAAATACTTAATGTCACAAAAATAAATGACGTCACAAAAATAAATGACGTCACAAAAATAAATGACGTCACAAAATACATAACGTCACTAAATAAATAACGTCACAAAAATAAATGACGTCACAAAATACATAACGTCACTAAATATATGACGTCATAAAATAAATAATGTCACAAAATAAATAACGTCACAAAAATAAATGACGCCACAAAATACATAACGTCACAAAAATAATTGAGGTCACAAAATACATAACGTCACAAAAATAAATGACGTCACAAAAATACATAACGTCACAAAAATAAATTATGTCACAAAAAATGACGTCACACAAATAAATGACGTCAAAAAAATAAATGAGGTCACAAAATACATAAAGTCACAAAAATAAATAGCGTTACAAAATACATAATGCCAAAAAAATAAATGACGTCCCAAAATAAATAACGTCGGAAAAATAAATAACGTCACAAAATATATAACGTCACAAAAATAAATGACGTCACAAAAATACATAACGTCACAAAAATAGATGATGTCACAAAAAATGACGTCACAAAAAAAAATGACGTCAAAAAAATAAATGAGGTCACAAAATACATAACGTCACAAAAATAAATGGCGTTACAAAAATAAATGACGTCACAAAAATAAATGACGTCACAAAAATAAATGACGTCAAAAAATACATAGCGTCACTAAATAAATAACGTCACAAAAATAAATGACGTCACAAAATACATAACGTCACTAAATTTATGACGTCACAAAATACGTAACGTCACAAAAATAAATGACGTCACAAAAATAAATGACGCCACAAAATACATAACGTCACAAAAATAATTTATGTCAAAAAATACATAACGTCACAAAAATAAATGACGTCACAAATATACATAACGTCACAAAAATAAATTATGTCACAAAAAATGACGTCACAAAAATAAATGACGTCACAAAAATAAATGAGGTCACAAAATACATAACGTCAAAAAAATAAATGGCGTTACAAAATACATAATGCCAAAAAAAAAATCACGTCACAAAATAAATAACGTCAGAAAAATAAATAACGTCACAAAATAAATAACGTCAAAAAACAAATGACGTCACTAATTACATAACGTCACAAAAAATGACGTCACAAAAATAAATGACGTCAGAAAATACGTAACGTCACAAAAATAATTGTCGTCACAAAATAAAGAACCTCAAAAAATAAATAACGTCAAAAAAATAAATGACGTCACAAAATACATAACGTCGCAAAAATAATTAAGGTCACAAAATACATAACGTCACAAATATAAATTACGTCAAAAAAATACATAACGTCACAAAAATAAATGACGTCACAAAAAATGACGTCACAAAAATAATTGAGGTCACAAAATAAATGACGTCACAAAAAATAAATGACGTCACAAAAATAAATGACGTCAAAAATACATAGCGTCACTAAATAAATAACGTCACAAAAATAAATGACGTCACAAAATACATAACGTCACTAAATTTATGACGTCACAAAATACGTAACGTCACAAAAATAAATGACGTCACAAAAATAAATGACGCCACAAAATACATAACGTCAAAAAATAATTTATGTCAAAAAATACATTACGTCACAAAAATAAATGACGTCACAAATATACATAACGTCACAAAAATAAATTATGTCACAAAAAATGACGTCACAAAAATAAATGACGTCACAAAAATAAATGAGGTCACAAAATACATAACGTCAAAAAAATAAATGGCGTTACAAAATACATAATGCCAAAAAAATAAATCACGTCACAAAATAAATAACGTCAGAAAAATAAATAACGTCACAAAATAAATAACGTCAAAAAACAAATGACGTCACTAAATACATAACGTCACAAAAAATGACGTCACAAAAATAAATGACGTCAGAAAATACGTAACGTCACAAAAATAATTGTCGTCACAAAATAAAGAACCTCAAAAAATAAATAACGTCAAAAAAATAAATGACGTCACAACATACATAACGTCGCAAAAATAATTAAGGTCACAAAATACATAACGTCACAAAAATAAATTACGTCAAAAAAATACATAACGTCACAAAAATAAATGACGTCACAAAAAAATGACGTCACAAAAATAATTGAGGTCACAAAATAAATAACGTCACAAAAATAAATGACGTCACAAAAATAAATGACGTCACAAAATACATAGCGTCACTAAATAAATAACGTCACAAAAATAAATGACGTCACAAAATACATAACGTCACTAAATATATGACGTCACAAAATATGTAACGTCACAAAAATAAATGACGTCATAAAAAAAATAATGTCACAAAAATAAATAACGTCACAAAAATACATAACGTCACAAAAATAAATGATGTCACAAAAATAAATTACGTCACAAAAATAAATGAGGTCACAAAATACATAATGTCAAAAAAATAATTGTCGTCACAAAATAAAGAACCTCATAAAATAAATAACGTCAAAAAAATAAATGACGTCACAAAATACATAAAAGTCGCAAAAATAATTAAGGTCACAAAATAGATAACGTTACAAAATTAAATGACGTCAAAAAAATACATAACGTAACAAAAATAAATGACGTCACATAAAAAAAACGTCACGAAAATAATTGAGGCCACAAAATAAATAACGTCACAAAAATAAATGACGTCAAAAAATACATAACGTCACAAAAATAAATTACGTAACAAAAATTAATGACGTCACAAAATACATAACGTCACAAAATTAAATGACGTCACAAAATACATAACGTCACAAAAATAATTGAGGTCACAAAATACATAACGTCACAAAAATAATTAAGGTCACAAAATACATAACGTCACAAAAATAATTGAGGTCACAAAATACATAACGTCACAAAAATGACGCCACAAAATACATAATTTCACAAAAATAAATGACATCACAAAATACATAACGTCGCAAAAATAAATGACGTCACAAAAATAAATGACGTCACAAAATACATAACGTCACAAAAAAAATGATATCACAAAATATATAACGTCACAAAAATAAATGACGTCACAAAATAAATAACGTCATAAAAATAAATGACGTCAAAAAAACATGAAGTCACAAAAATAAATGACGTAACAAAAATTAATGATGTCACAAAATAAATAACCTCACAAAATAAATAACGTCACAAAAATAAAAGACGTCAAAAAATACATAACGTCACAAAAATAAATGACGTCACAAAAATATATGACGTCACAAAAATAAATGACGTCACAAAAATAAATGACGTCACAAAAATAAATGACGTCACAAAATACATAACGTCACTAAATAAATAACGTCACAAAAATAAATGACGTCACAAAATACATAACGTCGCAAAAATAAATGACGCCACAAAATACATAACGTCACAAAAATAAATGACGCCACAAAATACATAACGTCACAAAAATAATTAAGGTCACAAAATACATAACGTCACGAAAATAAATGACGTCACAAAAATACATAACGTCACAAAAATAAATTATGTCACACAAAATGACGTCACAAAAATAAATGACGTCAAAAAAATAAATAAGGTCACAAAATACATGAAGACACAAAAATAAATGGCGTTACAAAATACATAATGTCAAAAAAATAAATGACGTCCCAAAATAAATAACTTCAGAAAAATAAATAACGTCACAAAATATATAACGTCACAAAAATAAATGACGTCACTAAATACATAAAGTCACAAAAAAATGACGTCACAAAAATAAATGACGTCACAAAAATAAATGACGTCACAAAAATAAATGACGTCACAAAATATACAACGTCATTAAATAAATGACGTCAGAAAATACGTAACGTCACAAAAAAAATTGTCGTCACAATATAAATAACCTCAGAAAAATAAATAACGTCAAATAAATTAATGACGTCACAAAATACATAACGTCTTAAAAATAAATGACGTCAAAAAATACATAACGTCACAAAAATAAATGACGTCACAAAAAAAATGACGTCACAAAAATAATTGAGGTCACAAAATAAATAACGTCACAATAATAAATGACGTCACAAAAAATAATGTCACAAAAATAAATGACGTCACAAAATAAATAACGTCAGAAAAATAAATAACGTCACAAAATAAATAACGTCACAAAATAAATAACGTCACAAAATAAATAACGTCACAAAATAAATAACGTCACAAAAATAAATGACGTCACAAAATTCATAACGTCACAAAATTAAATGACGTCACAAAATACATAACGTCACAAAAATAAATGACGTCACCAAATACATAACGTCACAAAAATAAATGACGTCACAAAATAAATAACGTCACAAAAATAAATGACGTCAAAAAATACATAACGTCACAAAAATGACGCCACAAAACACATAAGGTCACAAAAATAAATGACATCACAAAATACATAACGTCACAAAAATAAATGACGTCACAAAAATAAATGACGTCACAAAAATAAATGACGTCACAAAATACATAACGTCACTAAATAAATAACGTCAAAAAAATAAATGGCGTCACAAAATACATAACGTCACTAAATATATGACGTCATAAAATAAATAATGTCGCAAAATAAATAACGTCACAAAAATAAATGACGACACAAAATACATAACGTCACAAAAATAATAGAGGTCACAAAATACATAACGTCACAAAAATAAATAACGTCACAAATATACATAACGTCACAAAAATAAATTATGTCACAAAAAATGACGTCACAAAAATAAATAACGTCACAAAATAAATAACGTCACAAAAATAAATGACGTCACAAAAATAAATGACGTCACAAAATTCATAACGTCACAAAATTAAATGACGTCACAAAATTCATAACGTCACAAAAATAAATGACGTCACCAAATACATAACGTCACAAAAATAATTGAGGTCACAAAATACATGTCGTCACAAAAATAAATGACGTCACAAAATAAATAACGTCACAAAAATAAATGACGTCAAAAAATACATAATGTCACAAAAATAAATTACGTAACAAAAATACGTAACGTCGCAAAAATAATTAAGGACACAAAATACATAACGTCACAAAAATAAATGACATCAAAAAAATACATAACGTCACAAAAATAAATGACGTCACAAAAAAATGACGTCACAAAAATAATTGAGGTCACAAAATAAATAACGTCACAATAATAAATGACGTCACAAAAAATAATGTCACAAAAATAAATAACGTCACAAAATAAATAACGTCAAAAAAATAAATGACGTCACAAAATTCATAACGTCACAAAATTAAATGACGTCACAAAATTCATAACGTCACAAAAATAAATGACGTCACCAAATACATAACGTCACAAAAATAATTGAGGTCACAAAATACATGTCGTCACAAAAATTAATGACGTCACAAAATAAATAACGTCACAAAAATAAATGACGTCAAAAAATACATAATGTCACAAAAATAAATTACGTAACAAAAATTAAAGACGTCACAAAATACATAACGTCCCAAAATTAAATGACGTCACAAAATACATAACGTCGCAAAAATAATTGAGGTCACAAAATACATAACGTCACAAAAATAATTGAGGTATATACAAGATAGTCTAGAACTATTACAAGATAGTCTAGTTCGGATCCAATAAATACTAAACTAAACAATTCCTATAGAATGTGTTTTAAGAACTAGAGTAAGAGGGGAATCTTTAACAGTGTACTATAAAGTGTAGAGTTTGAGGAGACTCTTGTAAAATGTATTATAAAATTAAGAGTAGGAGGAGACTCTTGTAAAATTAATATAAGTTATATACAACTATTACAAGATTGTCTAGTTCGGATCCAATAAATACTAAATTACAAAATAGAGGAGACTCTTGTAAAATGTGTTGTAGAAACTAGATTAAGAGGGGTGTCTTTAAAAATGTACTATAGAGTCTAGAGTAGGAGGAGACTCTTGTAAAATTAATATAGGGTAAATACAACTATGGAAAGATGGTCTAGTTTGGATCCAATAAATACTAAACAAAAAAAATCCTATAAAATTTGTTTTAAGAAATAGAGTAATGGAGGGAATCTTTAAAAATGTACTATAAAGTGTAGAGTTGGAGGACACGTTTGTAAAATGAACTATAAAGTGTAGAGTTGGAGGAGACTCTTTTAAAATGTATTATAAAATCTAGAATAGGAGGAAATTCTTGTAAAATTAATATAAGGTATATACAACTATTAGAAGATAGTCTAGTTCAGATCCAATAAATACTAAATTAAACAATTAGGAGGAGACTCTTGTAAAATGTGTTGTAAGAACTAGAGTAAGAGGGGACTCTTTAAAAATGTACTATAAATTCTAGAGTTGGAGGAGACTCTTGTAAAATGTATTATAAAATCTAGAGTAGGAGAAGACTCTTGTAAAATTAATATAAGTTATATACAACTATTACAAGATAGTCTAGTTACGATCCCATAAATACTAAGCCAAATATTTCCTATGAAATGTGTTGTAAGAACTAGAGTAAGAGGGGACACTTTAAAAATGTACTATAAATTGTAGAGTAGGAGGAGAGCCTTGTAAAATGTATTATAAATTCTAGAGTAGCAGGAGACACTTGTAATATTAATATAAAGTATATAAAACTATTACAAGATAGTCTAGTTCGGATCCTATAAATACTAAACTAAACAATTCCTATGAAATGTGTTGTAAGAACTAGAGTAAGAGGGGACTCTTTAAAAATGTACTATAAAGTGTAGAGTAGGAGGAGACCCTTGTAAAATGTATTTTAAAATCTAGAGTAGGAGGACATTCTTGTAAAATTAATATAAGGTATATACAAATATTACAAGATAGTCTAGTTCGGATCCAATAAATACTAAACTAAACTATTCCTTTAAAATGTGTTTTAAGAACTAGAGTAAGAGGGGAATCTTTAAAAATGTACTATAAAGTGTAGAGTTTGAGGAGACTCTTGTAAAATGTGTTGTAAGAACTAGAGTAAGAGGGGACTCTTTAAAAATGTACTATAAAGTCTAGAGTTGGAGGAGACTCTTGTAAAATGTATTATAAAATTTTGAGTAGGAGGAGACTGTTGTAAAATTAAAATAAGTTATATACAACTATTACAAGATTATCTAGTTCGGATCCAATAAATACTAAATTACAAAATAGAGAGACTCTAGTAAAAATTGTTTTAGGTACTAGATTAAGAGGGGAGTCTTTAAAAATGTACTATAGAGTCTAGAGTAGGAGGAGACTCTTGTAAAATTTATATAAGGTATATACAACTATTATAAGATAGTCTAGTTCGGATCTAATAAATACTAAATACATAACGTCACAAAAATAAATGACGTCACAAAAAAATGACGTCACAAAAATAATTGAGGTCACAAAATACATAACGTCACAAAAATGACGCCACAAAACACATAAGGTCACAAAAATAAATGACATCACAAAATACATAACGTCGCAAAAATAAATGACGTAACAAAAATTAATGATGTCACAAAATAAATAACTTCACAAAATAAATAACGTCACCAAAATAAAAGACGTCACAAAATACTTAACGTCACAAAAATAAATGACGTCACAAAAATAAATGACGTCACAAAAATAAATGACGTCACAAAATACATAACGTCACTAAATAAATAACGTCACAAAAATAAATGACGTCACAAAATACATAACGTCACTAAATATATGACGTCATAAAATAAATAATGTCACAAAATAAATAACGTCACAAAAATAAATGACGCCACAAAATACATAACGTAACAAAAATAATTGAGGTCACAAAATACATAACGTCACAAAAATAAATGACGTCACAAAAATACATAACGTCACAAAAATAAATTATGTCACAAAAAATGACGTCACACAAATAAATGACGTCAAAAAAATAAATGAGGTCACAAAATACATAAAGTCACAAAAATAAATGGCGTTACAAAATACATAATGCCAAAAAAATAAATGACGTCCCAAAATAAATAACGTCGGAAAAATAAATAACGTCACAAAATATATAACGTCACAAAAATAAATGACGTCACAAAAATACAAAACGTCACAAAAATAGATGATGTCACAAAAAATGACGTCACAAAAAAAATGACGTCAAAAAAATAAATGAGGTCACAAAATACATAGCGTCACAAAAATAAATGGCGTTACAAAAATAAATGACGTCACAAAAATAAATGACGTCACAAAAATAAATGACGTCACAAAATACATAGCGTCACTAAATAAATAACGTCACAAAAATAAATGACGTCACAAAATACATAACGTCACTAAATTTATGACGTCACAAAATACGTAACGTCACAAAAATTAATGACGTCACAAAAATAAATGACGCCACAAAATACATAACGTCACAAAAATAATTTATGTCAAAAAATACATAACGTCACAGAAATAAATGACGTCACAAAAATAGATAACGTCACAAAAATAAATTATGTCACAAAAAATGACGTCACAAAAATAAATGACGTCACAAAAATAAATGAGGTCACAAAATACATAACGTCAAAAAAATAAATGGCGTTACAAAATACATAATGCCAAAAAAAATAAATGACGTCACAAAATAAATAACGTCAGAAAAATAAATAACGTCACAAAATAAATAACGTCAAAAAACAAATGACGTCACTAAATACATAACGTCACAAAAAATGACGTCACAAAAATAAATGACGTCAGAAAATACGTAACGTCACAAAAATAATTGTCGTCACAAAATAAAGAACCTCAAAAAATAAATGACGTCACAAAAATAATTGAGGTCACAAAATAAATGACGTCACAAAAAATAAATGACGTCACAAAAATAAATGACGTCAAAAAATACATAGCGTCACTAAATAAATAACGTCACAAAAATAAATGACGTCACAAAATACATAACGTCACTAAATTTATGACGTCACAAAATACGTAACGTCACAAAAATAAATGACGTCACAAAAATAAATGACGCCACAAAATACATAACGTCAAAAAATAATTTATGTCAAAAAATACATAACGTCACAAAAATAAATGACGTCACAAATATACATAACGTCACAAAAATAAATTATGTCACAAAAAATGACGTCACAAAAATAAATGACGTCACAAAAATAAATGAGGTCACAAAATACATAACGTCAAAAAAATAAATGGCGTTACAAAATACATAATGCCAAAAAAATAAATCACGTCACAAAATAAATAACGTCAGAAAAATAAATAACGTCACAAAATAAATAACGTCAAAAAACAAATGACGTCACTAAATACATAACGTCACAAAAAATTACGTCACAAAAATAAATGACGTCAGAAAATACGTAACGTCACAAAAATAATTGTCGTCACAAAATAAAGAACCTCAAAAAATAAATAACGTCAAAAAAATAAATGACGTCACAACATACATAACGTCGCAAAAATAATTAAGGTCACAAAATACATAACGTCACAAAAATAAATTACGTCAAAAAAATACATAACGTCACAAAAATAAATGACGTCACAAAAAAATGACGTCACAAAAATAATTGAGGTCACAAAATAAATAACGTCACAAAAATAAATGAGGTCACAAAATACATAATGTCAAAAAAATAATTGTCGTCACAAAATAAAGAACCTCATAAAATAAATAACGTCAAAAAAATAAATGACGTCACAAAATACATAAAAGTCGCAAAAATAATTAAGGTCACAAAATAGATAACGTTACAAAATTAAATGACGTCAAAAAAATACATAACGTAACAAAAATAAATGACGTCACATAAAAAAAACGTCACGAAAATAATTGAGGCCACAAAATAAATAACGTCACAAAAATAAATGACGTCAAAAAATACATAACGTCACAAAAATAAATTACGTAACAAAAATTAATGACGTCACAAAATACATAACGTCACAAAAATAATTGAGGTCACAAAATACATAACGTCACAAAAATAATTAAGGTCACAAAATACATAACGTCACAAAAATAATTGAGGTCACAAAATACATAACGTCACAAAAATGACGCCACAAAATACATAATTTCACAAAAATAAATGACATCACAAAATACATAACGTCGCAAAAATAAATGACGTCACAAAAATAAATGACGTCACAAAATACATAACGTCACAAAAAAAATGATATCACAAAATATATAACGTCACAAAAATAAATGACGTCACAAAATAAATAACGTCATAAAAATAAATGACGTCAAAAAATACATAACGTCACAAAAATAAATGACGTCACAAAAATATATGACGTCACAAAAATAAATGACGTCACAAAAATAAATGACGTCACAAAAATAAATGACGTCACAAAATACATAACGTCACTAAATAAATAACGTCACAAAAATAAATGACGTCACAAAAATTAATGATGTCACAAAATAAATAACCTCACAAAATAAATAACGTCACAAAAATAAAAGACGTCAAAAAATACATAACGTCACAAAAATAAATGACGTCACAAAAATATATGACGTCACAAAAATAAATGACGTCACAAAAATAAATGACGTCACAAAAATAAATGACGTCACAAAATACATAACGTCACTAAATAAATAACGTCACAAAAATAAATGACGTCACAAAATACATAACGTCGCAAAAATAAATGACGCCACAAAATACATAACGTCACAAAAATAAATGACGCCACAAAATACATAACGTCACAAAAATAATTAAGGTCACAAAATACATAACGTCACGAAAATAAATGACGTCACAAAAATACATAACGTCACAAAAATAAATTATGTCACACAAAATGACGTCACAAAAATAAATGACGTCAAAAAAATAAATAAGGTCACAAAATACATGAAGACACAAAAATAAATGGCGTTACAAAATACATAATGTCAAAAAAATAAATGACGTCCCAAAATAAATAACTTCAGAAAAATAAATAACGTCACAAAATATATAACGTCACAAAAATAAATGACGTCACTAAATACATAAAGTCACAAAAAAATGACGTCACAAAAATAAATGACGTCACAAAAATAAATGACGTCACAAAAATAAATGACGTCACAAAATATACAACGTCATTAAATAAATGACGTCAGAAAATACGTAACGTCACAAAAAAAATTGTCGTCACAATATAAATAACCTCAGAAAAATAAATAACGTCAAATAAATTAATGACGTCACAAAATACATAACGTCTTAAAAATAAATGACGTCAAAAAATACATAACGTCACAAAAATAAATGACGTCACAAAAAAAATGACGTCACAAAAATAATTGAGGTCACAAAATAAATAACGTCACAATAATAAATGACGTCACAAAAAATAATGTCACAAAAATAAATGACGTCACAAAATAAATAACGTCAGAAAAATAAATAACGTCACAAAATAAATAACGTCACAAAATAAATAACGTCACAAAATAAATAACGTCACAAAATAAATAACGTCACAAAAATAAATGACGTCACAAAATTCATAACGTCACAAAATTAAATGACGTCACAAAATACATAACGTCACAAAAATAAATGACGTCACCAAATACATAACGTCACAAAAATAAATGACGTCACAAAATAAATAACGTCACAAAAATAAATGACGTCAAAAAATACATAACGTCACAAAAATGACGCCACAAAACACATAAGGTCACAAAAATAAATGACATCACAAAATACATAACGTCACAAAAATAAATGACGTCACAAAAATAAATGACGTCACAAAAATAAATGACGTCACAAAATACATAACGTCACTAAATAAATAACGTCAAAAAAATAAATGGCGTCACAAAATACATAACGTCACTAAATATATGACGTCATAAAATAAATAATGTCGCAAAATAAATAACGTCACAAAAATAAATGACGACACAAAATACATAACGTCACAAAAATAATAGAGGTCACAAAATACATAACGTCACAAAAATAAATGACGTCACAAATATACATAACGTCACAAAAATAAATTATGTCACAAAAAATGACGTCACAAAAATAAATAACGTCACAAAATAAATAACGTCACAAAAATAAATGACGTCACAAAAATAAATGACGTCACAAAATTCATAACGTCACAAAATTAAATGACGTCACAAAATTCATAACGTCACAAAAATAAATGACGTCACCAAATACATAACGTCACAAAAATAATTGAGGTCACAAAATACATGTCGTCACAAAAATAAATGACGTCACAAAATAAATAACGTCACAAAAATAAATGACGTCAAAAAATACATAATGTCACAAAAATAAATTACGTAACAAAAATACGTAACGTCGCAAAAATAATTAAGGACACAAAATACATAACGTCACAAAAATAAATGACATCAAAAAAATACATAACGTCACAAAAATAAATGACGTCACAAAAAAATGACGTCACAAAAATAATTGAGGTCACAAAATAAATAACGTCACAATAATAAATGACGTCACAAAAAATAATGTCACAAAAATAAATAACGTCACAAAATAAATAACGTCACAAAAATAAATGACGTCACAAAATTCATAACGTCACAAAATTAAATGACGTCACAAAATTCATAACGTCACAAAAATAAATGACGTCACCAAATACATAACGTCACAAAAATAATTGAGGTCACAAAATACATGTCGTCACAAAAATTAATGACGTCACAAAATAAATAACGTCACAAAAATAAATGACGTCAAAAAATACATAATGTCACAAAAATAAATTACGTAACAAAAATTAAAGACGTCACAAAATACATAACGTCCCAAAATTAAATGACGTCACAAAATACATAACGTCACAAAAATAATTGAGGTCACAAAATACATAACGTCACAAAAATAATTGAGGTATATACAAGATAGTCTAGAACTATTACAAGATAGTCTAGTTCGGATCCAATAAATACTAAACTAAACAATTCCTATAGAATGTGTTTTAAGAACTAGAGTAAGAGGGGAATCTTTAACAGTGTACTATAAAGTGTAGAGTTTGAGGAGACTCTTGTAAAATGTATTATAAAATTAAGAGTAGGAGGAGACTCTTGTAAAATTAATATAAGTTATATACAACTATTACAAGATTGTCTAGTTCGGATCCAATAAATACTAAATTACAAAATAGAGGAGACTCTTGTAAAATGTGTTGTAGAAACTAGATTAAGAGGGGTGTCTTTAAAAATGTACTATAGAGTCTAGAGTAGGAGGAGACTCTTGTAAAATTAATATAGGGTAAATACAACTATGGAAAGATGGTCTAGTTTGGATCCAATAAATACTAAACAAAAAAAATCCTATAAAATTTGTTTTAAGAAATAGAGTAATGGAGGGAATCTTTAAAAATGTACTATAAAGTGTAGAGTTGGAGGACACGTTTGTAAAATGAACTATAAAGTGTAGAGTTGGAGGAGACTCTTTTAAAATGTATTATAAAATCTAGAATAGGAGGAAATTCTTGTAAAATTAATATAAGGTATATACAACTATTAGAAGATAGTCTAGTTCAGATCCAATAAATACTAAATTAAACAATTAGGAGGAGACTCTTGTAAAATGTGTTGTAAGAACTAGAGTAAGAGGGGACTCTTTAAAAATGTACTATAAATTCTAGAGTTGGAGGAGACTCTTGTAAAATGTATTATAAAATCTAGAGTAGGAGAAGACTCTTGTAAAATTAATATAAGTTATATACAACTATTACAAGATAGTCTAGTTACGATCCCATAAATACTAAGCCAAATATTTCCTATGAAATGTGTTGTAAGAACTAGAGTAAGAGGGGACACTTTAAAAATGTACTATAAATTGTAGAGTAGGAGGAGAGCCTTGTAAAATGTATTATAAATTCTAGAGTAGCAGGAGACACTTGTAATATTAATATAAAGTATATAAAACTATTACAAGATAGTCTAGTTCGGATCCTATAAATACTAAACTAAACAATTCCTATGAAATGTGTTGTAAGAACTAGAGTAAGAGGGGACTCTTTAAAAATGTACTATAAAGTGTAGAGTAGGAGGAGACCCTTGTAAAATGTATTTTAAAATCTAGAGTAGGAGGACATTCTTGTAAAATTAATATAAGGTATATACAAATATTACAAGATAGTCTAGTTCGGATCCAATAAATACTAAACTAAACTATTCCTTTAAAATGTGTTTTAAGAACTAGAGTAAGAGGGGAATCTTTAAAAATGTACTATAAAGTGTAGAGTTTGAGGAGACTCTTGTAAAATGTGTTGTAAGAACTAGAGTAAGAGGGGACTCTTTAAAAATGTACTATAAAGTCTAGAGTTGGAGGAGACTCTTGTAAAATGTATTATAAAATTTTGAGTAGGAGGAGACTGTTGTAAAATTAAAATAAGTTATATACAACTATTACAAGATTATCTAGTTCGGATCCAATAAATACTAAATTACAAAATAGAGAGACTCTAGTAAAAATTGTTTTAGGTACTAGATTAAGAGGGGAGTCTTTAAAAATGTACTATAGAGTCTAGAGTAGGAGGAGACTCTTGTAAAATTTATATAAGGTATATACAACTATTATAAGATAGTCTAGTTCGGATCTAATAAATACTAAATTAAAAAATACAGGAGACTCTTGTAAAATGTGTTGTAAGAACTAGATTAAGTGGGGAGTCTTTAAAAATGTACAATAGAGTCTAGAGTAGGAGGAGACACTTGTAAAATTAATATAGGGTAAATACAACTATTGAAAGATGGTCTAGTTTGGATCCAAAAAATACTAAACTAAAAAAATCCTATAAAATTTGTTTTAAGAACTAGAGTAATGGAGGGAATCTTTAAAAATGTACTATAAAGTGTACAGTTGGAGGTCACGTTTGTAAAATGTATTATAAAATCTAGAGTAGGAGGAGACTCTTGTAAAATTAATATAACGTATATACAACTATTACAAGATAGTCTAGTTCGGATCCAATAAATAATAAATTAAAAATAGAGGAGACTCTTGTAAAATTAATATAAGGTATATACAACTATTAGAAGATAGTCTAGTTACGATCCCATAAATACTAAGCCAAACATTTCCTATGAAATGTGTTGTAAGAACTAGAGTAAGAGGGGAATTTTTAAAAATGTACTATAAAGTGTAGAGTTTGAGGAGACTCTTGTAAAATGTGTTGTAAGAACTAGAGTAAGAAGGGACTATTTAAAAATGTACTATAAGGTCTAGAGTTGGAGGAGACTCTTGTAAAATGTATTATACAATTTAGAGTAGGAGGAGACTCTTGTAAAATTAAAATAAGTGATATACAACTATTACAAGATTGTCTAGTTCGGATCCAATAAATACTAAACTTAACAATTAGGAGTAGACTCTTGTAAAATGTGTTGTAAGAGGGGACTCTTTAAAAATGTACTAGGAGGAGACCCTTGTAAAATGTATTATAAAATCTAGAGTAGGAGGACACTCTTGTAAAATTAATATAAGTTATATACAACTATTACAAAATAGTCTAGTTCGAATCCAATAAATAATAATCTAAACAATTCCTATAAAATGTGTTTCAAGGTCTAGAGTAAGAGGGGAATCTTTAAAAATGTACTATAAAGTGTAGAGTTTGAGGAGACTCTTGTAAAATGTATTATAAAATTTAGAGTAGGAGGAGACTCTTGTAAAATTAATATAAGTTATATACAACTATTACAAGATAGTCTAGTTCGGATCCAATAAATACTAAACTTAACAATTAGGAGGAGACTCTTGTAAAATGTGTTGTAAGAGGGGACTCTTTAAAAATGTACTATAAAGTGTAGAGTTAAAGGAGACTCTTGTAAAATTAATATAAGTTATATACAACTATTACAAGATAGTCTAGTTACGATCCCATAAATACTAAGCCAAACATTTCCTATGAAATGTGTTGTAAGAACTAGAGTAGGAGGGGACTCTTTAAAAATGTACTATAAAGTGTAGAGTAGGAGGAGACCCTTGTAAAATGTATTATAAATTCTAGAGTAGGATGAGACTCTTGTAAAATTAATATAAAGTATATACAACTATTACAAGATAGTCTAGTTCGGATCCAATAAATACTAAACTAAACAATTCCTATAAAATGTGTTGTAAGAACTAGAGTAATAGGGGAATCTTTAAAAATGTACTATAAAGTGTAGAGTTTTTGAAGACTCTTGTAAAATGTATTATAAAATCTAGAGTAGGAGGAGACTCTTGTAAAATTAATATAACGTATATACAACTATTACAAGATAGTCTAGTTCGGATCCAATAAATACTAAATTAACTATTCCTATAAAATGTGTTTTAAGAACTAGAGTAAGAGGGGAATCTTTAAAAATGTACTATAAAGTGTAGAGTTTGAGGAGACTCTTGTAAAATGTATTATAAAATTTAGAGTAGGAGGAGACTCTTGTAAAATTAAAATAAGTTATATACAACTATTACAAGATTGTCTAGTTCGGATCCAATAAATACTAAATTACAAAATTGAGAGACTCTTGTAAAATGTGTTGTAAGAACTAGAGTAAGAGGGGACTCTTTAAAAATGTACTATAAAGTCTAGAAATGGAGGAGACTCTTGTAAAATGTATTATAAAATCTAGAGTAGGAGGAGACTCTTGTAAAATTAATATAAGTTATATACAACTATTACAAAATAGTCTAGTTCGAATCCAATAAATAATAATACTAAGCCAAACATTTCCTATGAAATGTGTTGTAAGAACTAGAGTAAAAGGGGACTCTTTAAAAATGTACCATTAATTGTAGAGTAGGAGGAGACCCTTGTAAAATGTATTATAAAATCTAGAGTTGGAGGACATTCTTGTTAAATTAATATAAGGTATATACAACTATTACAAGATAGTCTAGTTCGGATCCAATAAATACTAAACTAAACAATTCCTATAGAATGTGTTTTAAGAACTAGAGTAAGAGGGGAATCTTTAACAATGTACTATAAAGTGTAGAGTTTGAGGAGACTCTTGTAAAATGTATTATAAAATTTAGAGTAGGAGGAGACTCTTGTAAAATTAATATAAGTTATATACAACTATTACAAGATTGTCTAGTTCGGATCCAATAAATACTAAACTTAACAATTCGGAGGAGACTCTTGTAAAATGTGTTGCAAGAACTAGAGTAAGAGGGGACTCTTTAAAAATGTACTATAAAGTGTAGAGTAGGAGGAGACCCTTGTAAAATGTATTATAAAATCTAGAGTAGGAGGACACTCTTGTAAAATTAATATAAGTTATATACAACTATTACAAAATAGTCTAGTTCGAATCCAATAAATAATAATCTAAACAATTCCTATAAAATGTGTTTCAAGGTCTAGAGTAAGAGGGGAATCTTTAAAAATGTACTATAAAGTGTAGAGTTTGAGGAGACTCCTGTAAAATGTATTATAAAATTTAGAGTAGAAGGAGACTCTTGTAAAATTAATATAAGTTATATACAACTATTACAAGATTGTCTAGTTCGGATCCAATAAATACTAAATTACTAAATAGAGGAGACTCTTGTAAAATGTGTTGTAGGAACTAGATTAAGAGGGGAGTCTTTAAAAATGTACTATAGAGTCTAGAGTAGGAGCACCCTCTTGTAAAATTAATATAGGGTAAATACAACTATTGAAAGATGGTCTAGTTTGGATCCAATAAATACTAAACTAAAAAAATCCTATAAAATTTGTTTTAAGAACTAGAGTAATGGAGGGAATCTTTAAAAATGTACTATAAAGTGTAGAGTTGGAGGACACGTTTGTAAAATATATTATAAAATCTAGAGTAGGAGGAAACTCTTGTAAAATTAATATAACCTATATACAACTATTACAAGATAGTCTAGTTAGGATCCCATAAATACTAAGCCAAACAATTCCTATGAAATGTGTTGTATGAGTAATGGAGGGAATCTTTAAAAATGTACTATAAAGTGAAGAGTTGGAGGACACGTTTGTAAAATGTACTATAAAGTGTAGAGTTGGAGGAGACTCTTGTAAAATGTATTATAAAATCTAGAGTAGGAAAAGACTCTTGTAAAATTAATATAAGTTATATACAACTATTACAAGATAGTCTAGTTACGATCCCATAAATACTAAGCCAAACATTGCCTATGAAATGTGTTGTAAGAAACAGAGTAAGAGGGGACTCTTTAAAAATGTACTATAAAGTGTAGAGTAGGAGGAGACCCTTGTAAAATGTATTATAAATTCTAGAGTAGGAGGAGACTCTTGTAAAATTAATATAAAGTATATACAACTATTACAAGATAGTCTAGTTCGGAATGTACTATAAAATGTAGAGTTTTAGGAGACTATTGTAAAATGTATTATAAAATCTAGAGTAGGAGGAGACTCTTGTAAAATTAATATAACGTATATACAACTATAACAAGATTGTCTAGTTCGGATCCAATAAATACTAAATTACAAAATAGAGAGACTCTTGTAAAATGTGTTGTAAGAACTAGAGTAAGAGGGGACTCTTTAAAAATGAACTATAAAGTCTAGAGTTGGAGGAGACTCTTGTAAAATGTATTATAAAATTTAGAGTAGGAGGAGACTCTTGTAAAATTAAAATAAGTTATATACAACTATTACAAGATTGTCTAGTTCGGATCCAATAAATACTAAATTACAAAATAGAGAGACTCTTGTAAAATGTGTTGTAAGAACTAGAGTAAGAGGGGACTCTTTAAAAATGTACTATAAAGTCTGAAGTAGGAGGAGACTCTTTTAAAATGTATTATAAAATCTAGAGTAGGAGGAGACTCTTGTAAAATTAATATAACGTATATACAACTATTACAAGATAGTCTAGTTCGGATCCAATAAATACTAAACTAAACAAATCCTATAAAATTTGTTTTAAGAACTAGAGTAATGGAGGGAATCCTAAAAAATGTACTATAAAGTGAAGAGTTGGAGGACACGTTTGTAAAATGTACTATAAAGTGTAGAGTTGGAGGAGACTCTTGGAAAATGTATTATAAATTATAGAGTTGGAGGAGATTCTTGTAAAATTAATATAAAGTATATACAACTATTACAAGATAGTCTAGTTTGGATCCAATAAATACTAAACCAAACAATTCCTATAAAATGTGTTGTAAGAACTAGAGTAAGAGGGGAATCTTTAAAAATGTACTGTAAAGTGTAGAGTTTTAGGAGACTCTTGCAAAATGTATTATAAAATCTAGAGTAGGAGGAGACTCTTGTAAAATTAATATAACGTATATACAACTATTACAAGATAGTCTAGTTCGGATCCAATAAATACTAAACTAAACAAATCCTATAAAATTTGTTTTAAGAACTAGAGTAATGGAGGGAATCTTTAAAAATGTACTATAAAGTGAAGAGTTGGAGGACACGTTTGTAAAATGTACTATAAAGTGTAGAGTTGGAGGAGACTCTTGGAAAATGTATTATAAATTCTAGATTTGGAGGAGACTCTTGTAAAATTAATATAAAGTATATACAACTATTACAAGATAGTCTAGTTTGGATCCAATAAATACTAAACTAAACAATTCCTATAAAATGTGTTGTAAGAACTAGAGTAAGAGGGGAATCTTTAAAAATGTACTATAAAGTTTAGAGTTGGAGGAGACTCTTATAAAATGTATTATAAAATTTAGAGTAGGAGGAGACTCTTGTAAAATTAAATAAGTTATATACATCTATTACAAGATTGTCTGGTTCGGATCCAATAAATACTAAACTTAACAATAAGGAGGAGACTCTTGTAAAATGTGTTGTAAGAACTAGAGTAAGAGGGGACTCTTAAAAAATGTACTATAAAGTGTAGAGTAGGAAGAGACCCTTGTAAAATGTATTATAAAATCTAGAGTAGGAGAACACTCTTGTAAAATTAATATAAGGTATATACAACTATTACAAGATAGTCTACTTCGGATCCAATAAATACTAAACTAAACAATTCATATAAAATGTGTTTTAAGGACTAGAGTAAGAGGGGAATCTTGAAAAATGTACTATAAAGTGTAGAGTTTGAGGAGACTCTTGTAAAATGTATTATAAAATTTAGAGTAAGAGGAGACTCTTGTAAAATTAATATAAGTTATATACAAGATAGTCTCGTTAGGATCCCATAAATACTAAGCCAAACAATTCCTATAAATGTGTTGTAAGAACTAGAGCAAGAGGGGGCTCTTTAAAAATGTACTATAAAGTAAAGAGTAGGAGGAGACCCTTGTAAAATGTATTATGAAATCTAGAGTAGGAGGACATTCTTGTAAAATTAATATAAGGTATATACAACTATTACAAGATAGTCTAGTTCGGATACAATAAATACTAAACTAAACAATTCCTATAGAATGTGTTTTAAGAACTAGAGTAAGAGGGGAATCTTTAACAATGTACAAAGACAATGTATAAAATTTGTTTTAAAACTAGAGTAATGGAGGGAATCTGTAAAAATGTACTATAAAGTGTAGAGTTTGAGGAGACTCTTGTAAAATGTATTATAAAATTTAGAGTAGGAGGAGACTCTTGTAAAATTAATATAATCTATATACAACTATTACAAGATTGTCCAGTTCGGATCCAATAAATACTAAATTACAAAATAGAGGAGACTCTTGTAAAATGTGTTGTAGGAACTAGATTAAGAGGGGAGTCTTTAAAAATGTACTATAGAGTCTAGAGTAGGAGGAGACTCTTGTAAAATTAATATAAGGTATATACAACTATTAGAAGATAGTCTAGTTCGGATCCAATAAATAATAAATTAAAAAATAGAGGAGACTCTTGTAAAATGTGTTATAAGAACTAGATTAAGAGGGGAGTCTTTAAAAATGTACTATAGAGTCTAGAGTAGGAGGAGACTCTTGTAAAATTAATATAGGGTATATACAACTATTGAAAGATGGTCTAGTTTGGATGCAATAAATACTAAACAAAAAAAATCCTATAAAATTTGTTTTAAGAAATAGAGTAATGGAGGGAATCTTTAAAAATGTACTATAAGGTGTAGAGTTGGAGGACACGTTTGTAAAATGTATTATAAAATCTAGAGTAGGAGGAGACTCTTGTAAAATTAATATAACGTATATACAACTATTACAAGATAGTCTAGTTCGGATCCAATAAATACTAAACTAAACAAATCCTATAAAATTTGTTTTAAAACTAGAGTAATGGAGGGAATCTGTAAAATTGTACTATAAAGTGTAGAGTTGGAGGACACGTTTGTAAAATGTACTATAAAGTGTAGAGTTGGAGGAGACTCTTGTAAAATGTATTATAAAATCTAGAGTAGGAGGAAATTCTTGTAAAATTTATATAAGGTATATACAACTATTAGAAGATAGTCTAATTCGGATCCAATAAATACTAAATTAAACAATTAGGAGGAGACTCTTGTAAAATTTGTTGTAAGAATTAGAGTAAGAGGGGACTCTTTAAAAATGTACTATAGAGGTTAGAGTAGGAGGAGACTCTTGTAAAATGTATTATGAAATCTAGAGTAGGAGGAAAATCTTGTAAAATTAATATAAGGTATATACAACTATTACAAGTTTGTCTAGTTCGTATCCAATAAATACTAAACTTAACAATTAGGAGGAGACTCTTGTAAAATGTGTTGTAAGAACTTGATTAAGAGGGGAGTCTTTAAAAATGTACTATAGAGTCTAGAGTAGGAGGAGACTCTTGTAAAATTAATATAAGATATATACAACTATTACAAGATAGTATAGTTCTGATCCAATAAATACTAATTTAATCAATTTGGAGGAGACTCTTGTAAAGTATATTGTAAAAACAAGAGTAAGAGGGAACTCTTAAAAAATGTACTATAGAGGTTAGAGTAGGAGGAGACTCTTGTAAAATGTATTATGAAATCTAGAGTAGGAGGAGAATCTTGTAAAATTAATATAAGGTATATACAACTATTACAAGTTTGTCTAGTTCGTATCCAATAAATACTAAACTTAACAATTAGGAGGAGACTCTTGTAAAATGTGTTGTAAGAACTTGATTAAGAGGGGAGTCTTTAAAAATGTACTATAGAGTCTAGAGTAAAAGGAGACTCTTGTAAAATTAATATAAGGTATATACAACTATTAGAAGATAGTCTATTTACGATCCCATAAATACTAAGCCAAACATTTCCTATGAAATGTGTTGTAAGAACTAGAGTAAGAGGGGACTCTAAAAATGTACTATAGAGTCTAGAGTAGGAGGAGACTCTTGTAAAATTAATATAAGGTATATACAACTATTAGAAGATAGTCTAGTTCGGATCCAATAAATAATAAATTAAAAAATACAGGAGACTCTTGTAAAATGTGTTGTAAGAACTAGATTAAGAGGGGAGTATTTAAAAATGTACTATAGAATCTAGAGTAGGAGGAGACTCTTGTAATATTAATATAGGGTAAATACAGCTATTGAAAGATGGTCTAGTTTGAATTCAATAAATACTAAACTAAAAAAATCCTATAAAAATTGTTTTAAGAACTAGAGTAATGGAGGGAATTTTTAAAAATGTACTATAAAGTGTAGAGTTGGAGGACACGTTTGTAAAATGTATTATAAAATCTAGAGTAGGAGGAGACTCTTGTAAAATTAATATAACGTATATACAACTATTACAAGATATTCTAGTTCGGATCCAATAAATAATAAATTAAAAATAGAGGAGACTCTTGTAAAATGTGTTGTAAGAACTAGATTAATAGGGGAGTCTTTAAAAATGTACTATAGAGTCTAGAGTAGGAGGAGACTCTTGTAAAATTAATATAAGGTATATACAACTATTAGAAGATAGTCTAGTTACGATCCCATAAATACTAAGCCAAACATTTCCTATGAAATGTGTTGTAAGAACTAGAGTAAGAGAGGAATCTTTAAAAATGTACTATCAAGTGTAGAGTTTTAGGAGACTCTTGTAAAATGTATTATAAAATCTAGAGTAGGAGGAGACTCTAGCAAAATTAATATAAGTTATATACAACTATTACAAGATAGTCTAGTTACGATCCCATAAATACTAAGCCAAACAATTCCTATGAAATGTGTTGTAAGAACTAGAGTAAAAGGGGACTCTTTAAAAATGTACTATAGAATCTAGAGTAGGAGGAGACTCTTGTAAAATTAATATAGGGTAAATACAGCTGTTGAAAGATGGTTTAGTTTGAATTCAATAAATACTAAACTAAAAAAATCCTATAAAATTTGTTTTAAGAACTAGAGTAATGGAGGGAATCTTTAAAAATGTACTATAGAGTCTAGAGTAGGAGGAGACTCTTGTAAAATTAATATAAGGTATATACAACTATAAGAAGATAGTCTAGTTCGGATCCAATAAATAATAAATTAAAAAATACAGGAGACTCTTGTAAAATGTGTTGTAAGAACTAGATTAAGAGGGGAGTCTTTAAAAATGTACTATAGAATCTAGAGTAGGAGGAGACTCTTGTAAAATTATACAACTATTACAAGATAGTCTATTTCGGATCCAATAAATACTAAACTAAACAATTCCTATAGAATGTGTTTTAAGAACTAGAGTAAGAGGGGAATCTTTAAAAATGTACTATAGAGTCTAGAGTAGGAGGAGACTCTTGTAAAATTAATATAGGGTAAATACAACTATTGAATGATGGTCTAGTTTGGATCCAATAAATACTAAGCAAAAAAAATCCTATAAAATTTGTTTTAAGAAATAGAGTAATGGAGGGAATCTTTAAAAATGTACTTTAAAGTGTAGAGTTGGAGGACACGTTTGTAAAATGTACTATAAAGTGTAGAGTTGGAAGAGACTCTTGTAAAATGTATTATAAAATCTAGATTAGGAGGAAATTCTTGTAAAATTAATTTAAGGTATATACAACTATTAGAAGATAGTCTAGTTCGGATCCAATAAATACTAAATTAAACAATTAGGAGGAGACTCTTGTAAAATGTGTTGTAGGAACTAGATTAAGAGGGGTGTCTTTAAAAATGTACTATAGAGTCTAGAGTAGGAGGAGACTCTTGTAAAATTAATATAGGGTCAATACAACTATGGAAAGATGGTCTAGTTTGGATCCAATAAATACTAAACAAAAAAAACCTATAAAATTTGTTTTAAGAAATAGAGTAATGGAGGGAATCTTTAAAAATGTACTATAAAGTGTAGAGTTGGAGGACACGTTTGTAAAATGTACTATAAAGTGTAGAGTTGGAGGAGACTCTTGTAAAATGTATTATAAAATCTAGAATAGGAGGAAATTCTTGTAAAATTAATATAAGTTATATACAACTATTACAAGATAGTCTAGTTACGATCCCATAAATACTAAGCCAAACATTTCCTATGAAATGTGTTGTAAGAACTAGAGTAAGAGGGGACACTTTAAAAATGTACTATAAATTGTAGAGTAGGAGCAGACCCTTGTAAAATGTATTATAAATTCTAGAGTAGGAGGAGACACTTGTAAAATTAATATAAAGTATATAAAACTATTACAAGATAGTCTAGTTCGGATCCAATAAATACTAAACTAAACAATTCCTATAAAATGTGTTGTAAGAACTAGAGTAAGAGGGGAATCTTTAAAAATGTACTATAAAGTGTAGAGTTTTAGGAGACTCTTGTAAAATGTATTATAAAATCTAGAGTAGGAGGAGACTCTTGTAAAATTAATATAACGTATATACAACTATTACAAGATAGTCTAGTTCGGATCCAATAAATACTAAACTAAACTATTCCTATAAAATGTGTTTTAAGAACTAGAGTAAGAGGGGAATCTTTAAAAATGTATTATAAAGTGTAGAGTTTGAGGAGACTCTTGTAAAATGTGTTGTAAGAACTAGAGTAAGAGGGGACTCTTTAAAAATGTACTATAAAGTCTAGAGTTGGAGGAGACTCTTGTAAAATGTATTATAAAATTTAGAGTAGGAGGAGACTCTTGTAAAATTAAAATAAGTTATATACAACTATTACAAGATTGTCTAGTTCGGATCCAATAAATAATAAATTACAAAATAGAGAGACTCTAGTAAAAATTGTTTTAGGAACTAGATTAAGAGGGGAGTCCTGAAAAATGTACTATAGAGTCTAGAGTAGGAGGAGACTCTTGTAAAATTTATATATGGTATAAACAACTATTAGAAGATAGTCTAGTTCGGATCTAATAAATACTAAATTAAAAAATACAGGAGACTCTTGTAAAATGTGTTGTAAGAACTAGATTAAGTGGGGAGTCTTTAAAAATGTACTATAGAGTCTAGAGTAGGAGGAGACACTTGTAAAATTAATATAGGGTAAATACAACTATTGAAAGATGGTCTAGTTTGGATCCAAAAAATACTAAACTAAAAAAATCCTATAAAATTTGTTTTAAGAACTAGAGTAATGGAGGGAATCTTTAAAAATGTACTATAAAGTGTAGAGTTGGAGGACACGTTTGTAAAATGTATTATAAAATCTAGAGTAGGAGGAGACTCTTGTAAATTTAATATAACGTATATACAACTATTACAAGATAGTCTAGTTCGGATCCAATAAATAATAAATTAAAAATAGAGGAGACTCTTGTAAAATGTGTTTTAAGAACTAGATTAAGAGGAGAGTCTTTAAAAATGTACTATAGAGTCTAGAGTAGGAGGAGACTCTCGTAAAATTAATATAAGGTATATACAACTATTACAAGATAGTCTAGTTCGGATCCAATAAATACTAAATTAAAAATTCCTAAAAAATGTGTTTTAAGAACTAGAGTAAGAGGGGAATCTTTAAAAATGTACTATAAAGTCTAGAAATGGAGGAGACTCTTGTAAAATGTATTATAAAATCTAGAGTAGGAGGAGACTCTTGTAAAATTAATATAAGTTATATACAAGATAGTCTCGTTAGGATCCCATAAATACTAAGCCAAACAATTCCTATGAAATGTGTTTTAAGAACTAGAGTAAGAGGGGAATCTTTAAAAATGTACTATAAAGTGTAGAGTTTGAGGAGACTCTTGTAAAATGTGTTGTAAGAACTAGAGTAAGAGGGGACTCTTTAAAAATGTACTATAAAGTCTAGAGTTGGAGGAGACTCTTGTAAAATGTATTATAAAATTTAAAGTAGGAGGAGACTCTTGTAAAATTAAAATAAGTTATATACAACTATTACAAGATTGTCTAGTTCGGATCCAATAAATACTAAATTACAAAATAGAGAGACTCTAGTAAAAATTGTTTTAGGTACTAGATTAAGAGGGGAGTCTTTAAAAATGCACTATAGAGTCTAGAGTAGGAGGAGACTCTTGTAAAATTTATATAAGGTATATACAACTATTAGAAGATAGACTAGTTCGGATCTAATAAATACTAAATTAAAAAATACAGGAGACTCTTGTAAAATGTGTTGTAAGAACTAGATTATGTGGGGAGTCTTTAAAAATGTACTATAGAGTCTAGAGTAGGAGGAGACACTTGTAAAATTAATATAGGGTAAATACAACTATTGAAAAATTGTCTAGTTTGGATCCAAAAAATACTAAACTAAAAAAATCCTAAAAAATTTGTTTTAAGAACTAGAGTAATGGAGGGAATCTTTAAAAATGTACTATAAAGTGTACAGTTGGAGGACACGTTTGTAAAATGTATTATAAAATCTAGAGTAGGAGGAGACTCTTGTAAAATTAATATAACGTATATAAAACTATTACAAGATAGTCTAGTTCGGATCCAATAAATAATAAATTAAAAATAGAGGAGACTCTTGTAAAATGTGTTGTAAGAACTAGATTAAGAGGGGAGTCTTTAAAAATGTACTATAGAGTCTAGAGTAGGAGGAGACTCTTGTAAAATTAATATAAGGTATATACAACTATAAGAAGATAGTCTAGTTACGATCCCATAAATACTAAGCCAAACATTTCCTATGAAATGTGTTGTAAGAACTAGAGTAAGAGGGGAATTTTTAAAAATGTACTATAAAGTGTAGAGTTTTAGGAGACTCTTGTAAAATGTGTTGTAAGAACTAGAGTAAGAAGGGACTATTTAAAAATGTACTATAAGGTCTAGAGTTGGAGGAGACTCTTGTAAAATGTATTATAAAATTTAGAGTAGGAGGAGACTCTTGTAAAATTAAAATAAGTTATATACAACTATTACAAGATTGTCTAGTTCGGATCCAATAAATACTAAACTTAACAATTTGGAGGAGACTCTTGTAAAATGTGTTGTAAGAGGGGACTCTTTAAAAATGTACTATAAAGTGTAGAGTTAAAGGAGACTCTTGTAAAATGTATTATAAAATCAAGAGTAGGAGGAGACTCTTGTAAAATTAATATAAGTTATATACAACTATTACAAGATAGTCTAGTTACGATCCCATAAATACTAAGCCAAACATTTCCTATGAAATGTGTTGTAAGAACTAGAGTAGGAGGGGACTCTTTAAAAATGTACTATAAAGTGTAGAGTAGGAGGAGACCATTGTAAAATGTATTATAAATTCTAGAGTAGGATGAGACTCTTGTAAAATTAATATAAAGTATATACAACTATTACAAGATAGTCTAGTTCGGATCCAATAAATACTAAACTAAACAATTCCTATAAAATGTGTTGTAAGAACTAGAGTAGGAGGGGACTCTTTAAAAATGTACTATAAAGTGTAGAGTAGGAGGAGACCATTGTAAAATGTATTATAAATTCTAGAGTAGGATGAGACTCTTGTAAAATTAATATAAAGTATATACAACTATTACAAGATAGTCTAGTTCGGATCCAATAAATACTAAATTAACTATTCCTATAAAATGTGTTTTAAGAACTAGAGTAAGAGGGGAATCTTTAAAAATGTACTATAAAGTGTAGAGTTTGAGGAGACTCTTGTAAAATGTGTTTTAAGAACTAGAGTAAGAGGGGACTCTTTAAAAATGTACTATAAAGTCTAGAGTTGGAGGAGACTCTTGTAAAATGTATTATAAAATTTAGAGTAGGAGGAGACTCTTGTAAAATTAAAATAAGTTATATACAACTATTACAAGATTGTCTAGTTCGGATCCAATAAATACTAAATTACAAAATTGAGAGACTCTTGTAAAATGTGTTGTAATAACTAGAGTAAGAGGGGACTTTTTAAAAATGTACTATAAAGTCTAGAAATGGAGGAGACTCTTGTAAAATGTATTATAAAATCTAGAGTAGGAGGAGACTCTTGTAAAATTAATATAAGTTATATACAACTATTACAAGATAGTCTAGTTCGGATCCAATAAATACTAAACTAAACAATTCCTATAGAATGTGTTTTAAGAACTAGAGTAAGAGGGGAATCTCTAACAATGTACTAAAAAGTGTAGAGTTTGAGGAGACTCTTGTAAAATGTATTATAAAATTTAGAGTAGGAGGAGACTCTTGTAAAATTAATATAAGTTATATACAACTATTACAAGATTGTCTAGTTCGGATCCAATAAATACTAAACTTAACAATTCGAGGGAGACTCTTGTAAAATGTGTTGCAAGAACTAGAGTAAGAGGGGACTCTTTAAAAATGTACTATAAAGTGTAGAGTAGGAGGAGACTCTTGTAAAATGTATTATAAAATCAAGAGTAGGAGGAGACTCTTGTATTATAAAATCTAGAGTAGGAGGACACTCTTGTAAAATTAATATAAGTTATATACAACTATTACAAGATAGTCTAGTTCGAATCCAATAAATACTAAACTAAACAATTCCTATAAAATGTGTTTCAAGGTCTAGAGTAAAAGGGGAATCTTTAAAAATGTACTATAAAGTGTAGAGTTTGAGGAGACTCCTGTAAAATGTATTATAAAATTTAGAGTAGAAGGAGACTCTTGTAAAATTAATATAAGTTATATACAACTACTACAAGATTGTCTAGTTCGGATCCAATAAATACTAAATTACTAAATAGAGGAGACTCTTGTAAAATGTGTTGTAGGAACTAGATTAAGAGGGGAGTCTTTAAAAATGTACTATAGAGTCTAGAGTAGGAGGAGACTCTTGTAAAATTAATATAAGGTATATACAACTATTAGAAGATAGTCTACTTCGGATCCAATAAATAATAAATTAAAAAATAGAGGAGACTCTTGTAAAATGTGTTGTAAGAACTAGATTAAGAGGGTAGTCTTTAAAAATGTACTATAGAGTCTAGAGTAGGAGCACCCTCTTCTAAAATTAATATAGGGTAAATACAACTATTGAAAGATGGTCTAGTTTGGATCCAATAAATAATAAACTAAAAAAAATCCTATAAAATTTGTTTTAAGAACTAGAGTAATGGAGGGAATCTTTAAAAATGTACTATAAAGTGTAGAGTTGGAGGACACGTTTGTAAAATATATTATAAAATCTAGAGTAGGAGGAAACTCTTGTAAAATTAATATAACCTATATACAGCTATTACAAGATAGTCTAGTTAGGATCCCATAAATACTAAGCCAAACAATTCCTATGAAATGTGTTGTATGAGTAATGGAGGGAATCTTTAAAAATGTACTATAAAGGGAAGAGTTGGAGGACACGTTTGTAAAATGTTCTATAAAGTGTAGAGTTGGAGGAGACTCTTGTTAAATGTATTATAAAATCTAGAGTAGGAAAAGACTCTTGTAAAATTAATATAAGTTATATACAACTATTACAAGATAGCCTAGTTACGATCCCATAAATACTAAGCCAAACATTGCCTATGAAATGTGTTGTAAGAAACAGAGTAAGAGGGGACTCTTTAAAAATGTACTATAAAGTGTAGAGTAGGGGGAGACCCTTGTAAAATGTATTATAAATTCTAGAGTAGGAGGAGACTCTTGTAAAATGTATTATAAATTCTAGAGTAGGATGAGACTCTTGTAAAATTAATATAAGTTATATACAACTATTACAAGATTGTCTAGTTCGGATCCAATAAATACTAAACTTAACAATTAGGAGGAGACTCTTGTAAAATGTGTTGTAAAAGGGGACTCTTTAAAAATGTACTATAAAGTGTAGAGTTAAAGGAGACTCTTGTAAAATGTATTATAAAATCTAGAGTAGGAGGAGACTCTTGTAAAATTAATATAAGTTATATACAACTATTACAAGATAGTCTAGTTACGATCCCATAAATACTAAGCCAAACATTTCCTATGAAATGTGTTGTAAGAACTAGAGTAGGAGGGGACTCTTTAAAAATGTACTATAAAGTGTAGAGTAGGAGGAGACCCTTGTAAAATGTATTATAAATTCTAGAGTAGGATGAGACTCTTGTAAAATTAATATAAAGTATATACAACTATTACAAGATAGTCTAGTTCGGATCCAATAAATACTAAACTAAACAATTCCTATAAAATGTGTTGTAAGAACTAGAGTAAAAGGGGAATCTTTAAAAATGTACTATAAAGTGTAGAGTTTTGGGAGACTCTTGTAAAATGTATTATAAAATCTAGAGTAGGAGGAGACTCTTGTAAAATTAATATAACGTATATACAACTATTACAAGATAGTCTAGTTCGGATCCAATAAATACTAAATTAACTATTCCTATAAAATGTGTTTTAAGAACTAGAGTAAGAGGGGAATCTTTAAAAATGTACTATAAAGTGTAGAGTTTGAGGAGACTCTTGTAAAATGTGTTTTAAGAACTAGAGTAAGAGGGGACTCTTTAAAAATGTACTATAAAGTGTAGAGTTGGAGGAGACTGTTGTAAAATGTATTATAAAATTAAGAGTAGGAGGAGACTCTTGTAAAATTAAAATAAGTTATATACAACTATTACAAGATTGTCTAGTTCGGATCCAATAAATACTAAATTACAAAATTGAGAGACTCTTGTAAAATGTGTTGTAAGAACTAGAGTAAGAGGGGACTCTTTAAAAATGTACTATAAAGTCTAGAAATGGAGGAGACTCTTGTAAAATGTATTATAAAATCTAGAGTAGGAGGAGACTCTTGTAAAATTAATATAAGTTATATACAACTATTACAAGATAGTCTAGTTCGGATCCAAAAAATACTAAACTATACAATTCCTAAAGAATGTGTTTTAAGAACTAGAGTAAGAGGGGAATCTTTAACAATGTACTATAAAGTGTAGAGTTTGAGGAGACTCTTGTAAAATGTATTATAAAATTTAGAGTAGGAGGAGACTCTTGTAAAATTAATATAAGTTATATACAACTATTACAAGATTGTCTAGTTCGGATCCAATAAATACTAAACTTAACAATTCGGAGGAGACTCTTGTAAAATGTGTTGCAAGAACTAGAGTAGGAGGGGACTCTTTAAAAATGTACTATAAAGTGTAGAGTAGGAGGAGACCCTTGTAAAATGTATTATAAAATCTAGAGTAGGAGGACACTCTTGTAAAATTAATATAAGTTATATACAACTATTACAAGATAGTCTAGTTCGAATCCAATAAATACTAAACCAAACAATTCCTATAAAATGTGTTTCAAGGTCTAGAGTAAGAGGGGAATCTTTAAAAATGTACTATAAAGTGTTGTTGTACTATATAAGTGTTGTTTGAGGAGACTCCTGTAAAATGTATTATAAAATTCAGAGTAGAAGGAGACTCTTGTAAAATTAATATAAGTTATATACAACTATTACAAGATTGTCTAGTTCGGATCCAATAAATACTAAATAACTAAATAGAGGAGACTCTTGTAAATTGTGTTGTAGGAACTAGATTAAGAGGGGAGTCTTTAAAAATGTACTATAGAGTCTAGAGTAGGAGGAGACTCTTGTAAAATTAATATAAGGTATATACAACTATTAGAAGATAGTCTACTTCGGATCCAATAAATAATAAATTAAAAAATAGAGGAGACTCTTGTAAAATATGTTGTAAGAACTAGATTAAGAGGGTAGTCTTTAAAAATGTACTATAGAGTCTAGAGTAGGAGCACCCTCTTGTAAAATTAATATAGGGTAAATACAACTATTGAAAGATGGTCTAGTTTGGATCCAATAAATAATAAACTAAAAAAATCCTATAAAATTTGTTTTAAGAACTAGAGTAATGGAGGGAATCTTTAAAAATGTACTATAAAGTGTAGAGTTGGAGGACACGTTTGTAAAATATATTATAAAATCTAGATTAGGAGGAAACTCTTGTAAAATTAATATAACCTATATACAACTATTACAAGATAGTCTAGTTAGGATCCCATAAATACTAAGCCAAACAATTCCTATGAAATGTGTTGTATGAGTAATGGAGGGAATCTTTAAAAATGTACTATAAAGTGTAGAGTAGGAGGAGACCCTTGTAAAATGTATTATAAATTCTAGAGTAGGAGGAGACTCTTGTAAAATTAATATAAAGTATATACAACTATTACAAGATAGTCTAGTTCGGAATGTACTATAAAATGTAGAGTTTTAGGAGACTCTTGTAAAATATATTATAAAATCTAGAGTAGGAGGAGTCTCTTGTAAAATCAATATAACGTATATACAACTATTATAAGATAGTCTAGTTCGGATCCAATAAATACTAAATTAAACAATTCCTATAAAATGTGTTGTAAGAACTAGAGTGAGAGGGGAATCTTTAAAAATGTACTATAAAGTGTAGAGTTTTAGGAGACTCTTGTAAAATGTATTATAAAATCTAGAGTAGGAGGAGACTCTTGTAAAATTAATATAACGTATATACAACTATAACAAGATTGTCTAGTTCGGATCCAATAAATACTAAATTACAAAATAGAGAGACTCTTGTAAAATGTGTTGTAAAAACTAGAGTAAGAGGGGACTCTTTAAAAATGAACTATAAAGTCTAGAGTTGGAGGAGACTCTTGTAAAATGTATTATATTATTTAGAGTAGGAGGAGACTCTTGTAAAATTAAAATAAGTTTAATACAACTATTACAAGATAGTCTAGTTCGGATCCAATAAATACTAAATTACAAAATAGAGAGACTCTTGTAAAATGTGTTGTAAGAACTAGAGTAAGAGGGGACTCTTTAAAAATGTACTATAAAGTCTAGAGTTGGAGGAGACTCTTGTAAAATGTATTATAAAATCTAGAGTAGGAGGAGACTCTAGTAAAATTGATATAAGTTATATACAACTATTACAAGATAGTCTAGTTAGGATCCCATAAATACTAAGACAATTAATTCCTATGAAATGTGTTGTAAGAACTAGAGTAAGAGGGGACTCTTTAAAAATATAAAGTGTAGAGTAGGAGGAGACTCTTTTAAAATGTATTATAAAATCTAGAGTAGGAGGAGACTCTTGTAAAATTAATATAACGTATATACAACTATTACAAGATAGTCTAGTTCGGATCCAATAAATACTAAACTAAACAAATCCTATAAAATTTGTTTTAAGAACTAGAGTAATGGAGGGAATCTTAAAAAATGTACTATAAAGTGAAGAGTTGGAGGACACGTTTGTAAAAAGTACTATAAAGTGTAGAGTTGGAGGAGACTCTTGGAAAATGTATTATAAATTCTAGAGTAGGATGAGACTCTTGTAAAATTAATATAAGTTATATACAACTATTACAAGATTGTCTAGTTCGGATCCAATAAATACTAAACTTAACAATTAGGAGGAGACTCTTGTAAAATGTGTTGTAAAAGGGGACTCTTTAAAAATGTACTATAAAGTGTAGAGTTAAAGGAGACTCTTGTAAAATGTATTATAAAATCTAGAGTAGGAGGAGACTCTTGTAAAATTAATATAAGTTATATACAACTATTACAAGATAGTCTAGTTACGATCCCATAAATACTAAGCCAAACATTTCCTATGAAATGTGTTGTAAGAACTAGAGTAGGAGGGGACTCTTTAAAAATGTACTATAAAGTGTAGAGTAGGAGGAGACCCTTGTAAAATGTATTATAAATTCTAGAGTAGGATGAGACTCTTGTAAAATTAATATAAAGTATATACAACTATTACAAGATAGTCTAGTTCGGATCCAATAAATACTAAACTAAACAATTCCTATAAAATGTGTTGTAAGAACTAGAGTAAGAGGGGAATCTTTAAAAATGTACTATAAAGTGTAGAGTTTTGGGAGACTCTTGTAAAATGTATTATAAAATCTAGAGTAGGAGGAGACTCTTGTAAAATTAATATAACGTATATACAACTATTACAAGATAGTCTAGTTCGGATCCAATAAATACTAAATTAACTATTCCTATAAAATGTGTTTTAAGAACTAGAGTAAGAGGGGAATCTTTAAAAATGTACTATAAAGTGTAGAGTTTGAGGAGACTCTTGTAAAATGTGTTTTAAGAACTAGAGTAAGAGGGGACTCTTTAAAAATGTACTATAAAGTGTAGAGTTGGAGGAGACTGTTGTAAAATGTATTATAAAATTTAGAGTAGGAGGAGACTCTTGTAAAATTAAAATAAGTTATATACAACTATTACAAGATTGTCTAGTTCGGATCCAATAAATACTAAATTACAAAATTGAGAGACTCTTGTAAAATGTGTTGTAAGAACTAGAGTAAGAGGGGACTCTTTAAAAATGTACTATAAAGTCTAGAAATGGAGGAGACTCTTGTAAAATGTATTATAAAATCTAGAGTAGGAGGAGACTCTTGTAAAATTAATATAAGTTATATACAACTATTACAAGATAGTCTAGTTCGGATCCAATAAATACTAAACTATACAATTCCTAAAGAATGTGTTTTAAGAACTAGAGTAAGAGGGGAATCTTTAACAATGTACTATAAAGTGTAGAGTTTGAGGAGACTCTTGTAAAATGTATTATAAAATTTAGAGTAGGAGGAGACTCTTGTAAAATTAATATAAGTTATATACAACTATTACAAGATTGTCTAGTTCGGATCCAATAAATACTAAACTTAACAATTCGGAGGAGACTCTTGTAAAATGTGTTGCAAGAACTAGAGTAGGAGGGGACTCTTTAAAAATGTACTATAAAGTGTAGAGTAGGAGGAGACCCTTGTAAAATGTATTATAAAATCTAGAGTAGGAGGACACTCTTGTAAAATTAATATAAGTTATATACAACTATTACAAGATAGTCTAGTTCGAATCCAATAAATACTAAACCAAACAATTCCTATAAAATGTGTTTCAAGGTCTAGAGTAAGAGGGGAATCTTTAAAAATGTACTATAAAGTGTTGTTGTACTATATAAGTGTTGTTTGAGGAGACTCCTGTAAAATGTATTATAAAATTCAGAGTAGAAGGAGACTCTTGTAAAATTAATATGAGTTATATACAACTATTACAAGATTGTCTAGTTCGGATCCAATAAATACTAAATAACTAAATAGAGGAGACTCTTGTAAATTGTGTTGTAGGAACTAGATTAAGAGGGGAGTCTTTAAAAATGTACTATAGAGTCTAGAGTAGGAGGAGACTCTTGTAAAATTAATATAAGCTATATACAACTATTAGAAGATAGTCTACTTCGGATCCAATAAATAATAAATTAAAAAATAGAGGAGACTCTTGTAAAATGTGTTGTAAGAACTAGATTAAGAGGGTAGTCTTTAAAAATGTACTATAGAGTCTAGAGTAGGAGCACCCTCTTGTAAAATTAATATAGGGTAAATACAACTATTGAAAGATGGTCTAGTTTGGATCCAATAAATAATAAACTAAAAAAATCCTATAAAATTTGTTTTAAGAACTAGAGTAATGGAGGGAATCTTTAAAAATGTACTATAAAGTGTAGAGTTGGAGGACACGTTTGTAAAATATATTATAAAATCTAGAGTAGGAGGAAACTCTTGTAAAATTAATATAACCTATATACAACTATTACAAGATAGTCTAGTTAGGATCCCATAAATACTAAGCCAAACAATTCCTATGAAATGTGTTGTATGAGTAATGGAGGGAATCTTTAAAAATGTACTATAAAGTGTAGAGTAGGAGGAGACCCTTGTAAAATGTATTATAAATTCTAGAGTAGGAGGAGACTCTTGTAAAATTAATATAAAGTATATACAACTATTACAAGATAGTCTATTTCGGAATGTACTATAAAATGTAGAGTTTTAGGAGACTCTTGTAAAATATATTATAAAATCTAGAGTAGGAGGAGTCTCTTGTAAAATCAATATAACGTATATACAACTATTATAAGATAGTCTAGTTCGGATCCAATAAATACTAAATTAAACAATTCCTATAAAATGTGTTGTAAGAACTAGAGTGAGAGGGGAATCTTTAAAAATGTACTATAAAGTGTAGAGTTTTAGGAGACTCTTGTAAAATGTATTATAAAATCTAGAGTAGGAGGAGACTCTTGTAAAATTAATATAACGTATATACAACTATAACAAGATTGTCTAGTTCGGATCCAATAAATACTAAATTACAAAATAGAGAGACTCTTGTAAAATGTGTTGTAAGAACTAGAGTAAGAGGGGACTCTTTAAAAATGAACTATAAAGTCTAGAGTTGGAGGAGACTCTTGTAAAATGTATTATATTATTTAGAGTAGGAGGAGACTCTTGTAAAATTAAAATAAGTTTAATACAACTATTACAAGATTGTCTAGTTCGGATCCAATAAATACTAAATTACAAAATAGAGAGACTCTTGTAAAATGTGTTGTAAGAACTAGAGTAAGAGGGGACTCTTTAAAAATGTACTATAAAGTCTAGAGTTGGAGGAGACTCTTGTAAAATGTATTATAAAATCTAGAGTAGGAGGAGACTCTAGTAAAATTGATATAAGTTATATACAACTATTACAAGATAGTCTAGTTAGGATCCCATAAATACTAAGACAATTAATTCCTATGAAATGTGTTGTAAGAACTAGAGTAAGAGGGGACTCTTTAAAAATATAAAGTGTAGAGTAGGAGGAGACTCTTTTAAAATGTATTATAAAATCTAGAGTAGGAGGAGACTCTTGTAAAATTAATATAACGTATATACAACTATTACAAGATAGTCTAGTTCGGATCCAATAAATACTAAACTAAACAAATCCTATAAAATTTGTTTTAAGAACTAGAGTAATGGAGGGAATCTTAAAAAATGTACTATAAAGTGAAGAGTTGGAGGACACGTTTGTAAAAAGTACTATAAAGTGTAGAGTTGGAGGAGACTCTTGGAAAATGTATTATAAATTATAGAGTTGGAGGAGACTCTTGTAAAATTAATATAAAGTATATACAACTATTACAAGATAGTCCAGTTTGCATCCAATAAATACTAAACCAAACAATTCCTATAAAATGTGTTGTAAGAACTAGAGTAAGAGGGGAATCTTTAAAAATGTACTGTAAAGTGTAGAGTTTTAGGAGACTCTTGCAAAATGTATTATAAAATCTAGAGTAGGAGGAGACTCTTGTAAAATTAATATAACGTATATACAACTATTACAAGATAGTCTAGTTCGGATCCAATAAATACTAAACTAAACAAATCCTATAAAATTTGTTTTAAGAACTAGAGTAATGGAGGGAATCTTTAAAAATGTACTATAAAGTGAAGAGTTGGAGGACACGTTTGTAAAATGTACTATAAAGTGTAGAGTTGGAGGAGACTCTTGGAAAATGTATTATAAATTCTAGAGTTGGAGGAGACTCTTGTAAAATTAATATAAAGTATATACAACTATTACAAGGTAGTCTAGTTCGGACCCAATAAATACTAAACTAAACTAATCATATAAAATGTGTTTTAAGAACTAGAGTAAGAGGGGAATCTTTAAAAATGTACTATAAAGTTTAGAGTTGGAGGAGACTCTTATAAAATGTATTATAAAATTTAGAGTAGGAGGAGACTCTTGTAAAATTAAATAAGTTATATACAACTATTACAAGATTGTCTAGTTCGGATCCAATAAATACAAAACTTAACAATTAGGAGGAGACTCTTGTAAAATGTGTTGTAAGAACTAGAGTAAGAGGTGACTCTTTAAAAATGTACTATAAAGTGTAGAGTTGTAGGAGACTGTTGTAAAATGTATTATAAAATCTAGAGTAGGAGGAGATTCTTGTAAAATTAATATAAGTTATATACAACTATTACAAAATAGTCTAGTTAGGATCCCATAAATACTGAGCCAAACAATTCCTATGAAATGTGTTGTAAGAACTAGAGTAAGAGGGGACTCTTTAAAAATGTACTATAAAGTGTAGAGTAGGAAGAGACCCTTGAAAAATGTATTATAAAATCTAGAGTAGGAAAACACTCTTGTAAAATTAATATAAGTTATATACAACTATTACAAGATAGTCTACTTCGGATCCAATAAATACTAAACTAAACAATTCATATAAAATGTGTTTTAAGGACTAGAGTAAGAGGGGAATCTTGAAAAATGTACTATAAAGTGTAGAGTTTGAGGAGACTCTTGTAAAATGTATTATAAAATTTAGAGTAAGAGGAGACTCTTGTAAAATTAATATAAGTTATATACAAGATAGTCTCGTTAGGATCCCATAAATATTAAGCCAAACAATTCCTATGAAATGTGTTGTAAGAACTAGAGTAAGAGGGGACTCTTTAAAAATGTACTATAGAGTCTAGAGTAGGAGGAGACTCTTGTAAAATTAATATAAGGTATATACAACTATTACAAGATAGTCTAGTTCGGATACAATAAATACTAAACTAAACAATTCCTATAGAATGTGTTTTAAGAACTAGAGTAAGAGGGGAATCTTTAACAATGTACAAAGACAATGTATAAAATTTGTTTTAAAACTAGAGTAATGGAGGGAATCTGTAAAAATGTACTATAAAGTGTAGAGTTTGAGGAGACTCTTGTAAAATGTATTATAAAATCTAGAGTAGGAGGAGACTCTTGTAAAATTAATATAATTTATATACAACTATTACAAGATTGTCCAGTTCGGATCCAATAAATACTAAATTACAAAATAGAGGAGACTCTTGTAAAATGTGTTGTAGGAACTAGATTAAGAGGGGAGTCTTTAAAAATGTACTATAGAGTCTAGAGTAGGAGGAGACTCTTGTAAAATTAATATAAGGTATATACAACTATTAGAAGATAGTCTAGTTCGGATCCAATAAATAATAAATTAAAAAATAGAGGAGACTCTTGTAAAATGTGTTGTAAGAACTAGATTAAGAGGGGAGTCTTTAAAAATGTACTATAGAGTCTAGAGTAGGAGGAGACTCTTGTAAAATTAATATAGGGTATATACAACTATTGAAAGATGGTCTAGTTTGGATCCAATAAATACTAAACAAAAAAAATCCTATAAAATTTGTTTTAAGAAATAGAGTAATGGAGGGAATCTTTAAAAATGTACTATAAAGTGTAGAGTTGGAGGACACGTTTGTAAAATGTATTATAAAATCTAGAGTAGGAGGAGACCCATTTAAAATTAATATAACGTATATACAACTATTACAAGATAGTCTAGTTCGGATCCAATAAATACTAAACTAATCAAATCCTGTAAAAATTTTTTTAAAACTAGAGTAATGGAGGGAATCTGTAAAAATGTACTATAAAATGTAGAGTTGTAGGACACGTTTGTAAAATGTACTATAAAGTGTAGAGTTGGAGGAGACTCTTGTAAAATGTATTATAAAATCTAGAGTAGGAGGAAATTCTTGAAAAATTTATATAAGGTATATACAACTATTACAAGGTAGTCTAGTTCGGACCCAATAAATACTAAACTAAACTATTCATATAAAATGTGTTTTAAGAACTAGAGTAAGAGGGGAATCTTTAAAAATGTACTATAAAGTTTAGAGTTGGAGGAGACTCTTATAAAATGTATTATAAAATTTAGAGTAGGAGGAGACTCTTGTAAAATAAAATAAGTTATATACAACTATTACAAGATTGTCTAGTTCGGATCCAATAAATACTAAACTTAACAATTAGGAGGAGACTCTTGTAAAATGTGTTGTAAGAACTAGAGTAAGAGGGGACTCTTTAAAAATGTACTATGAAGTCTAGAGTTGGAGGAGACTCTTGTAAAATGTATTATAAAATCTAGAGTAGGAGGAGACTCTAGCAAAATTAATATAAGTTATATACAACTATTACAAGATAGTCTAGTTAGGATCCCATAAATACTAAGCAAATTAATTCCTATGAAATGTGTTGTAAGAACTAGAGTAAGAGGGGACTCTTTAAAAATGTACTATAAAGTGTAGAGTAGGAGGAGACCCTTGTAAAATGTATTATAAAATCTAGAGTAGGAGGAGACTCTTGTAAAATTAATATAAGATATATACAACTATTACAAGATAGTATAGTTCTGATCCAATAAATACTAATTTAATCAATTTGGAGGAGACTCTTGTAAAGTATATTGTAAAAACAAGAGTAAGAGGGAACTCTTTAAAAATGTACTATAGAGGTTAGAGTAGGAGGAGACTCTTGTAAAATGTATTATGAAATCTAGAGTAGGAGGAGAATCTTGTAAAATTAATATAAGGTATATACAACTATTACAAGATTGTCTAGTTCGTATCCAATAAATACTAAACTTAACAATTAGGAGGAGACTCTTGTAAAATGGGTTGTAATTACTAGAGTAAGAGGGGACTCTTTAAAAATGTACTATAAAGTGTAGAGTTGGAGGAGACTCTTGTAAAATGTATTATAAAATCTAGAGTATGAGGAGACTCTTGTAAAATTAATATAAGTTATATACAACTATTACAAGATTGTCTATTCCGGATCCAATAAATAATAAATTAAAAATAGAGGAGACTCTTGTAAAATGTGTTGTAAGAACTTGATTAAGAGGGGAGTCTTTAAAAATGTACTATAGAGTCTAGAGTAAAAGGAGACTCTTGTAAAATTAATATAAGGTATATACAACTATTAGAAGATAGTCTAGTTCGGATCCAATAAATAATAAATTAAAAAATACAGGAGACTCTTGTAAAATGTGTTGTAAGAACTAGATTAAGAGGGGAGTCTTTAAAAATGTACTATAGAATCTAGAGTAGGAGGAGACTCTTGTAAAATTAATATAGGGTAAATACAGCTATTGAAAGATGGTCTAGTTTGAATTCAATAAATACTAAACTAAAAAAATCCTATAAAATTTGTTTTAAGAACTAGAGTAATGGAGGGAATCTTTAAAAATGTACTATAAAGTCTAGAGTAGGAGGAGACTCTTGTAAAATTAATATAAGGTATATACAACTATTAGAAGATAGTCTAGTTCGGATCCAATAAATAATAAATTAAAAAATACAGGAGACTCTTGTAAAATGTGTTGTAAGAACTAGATTAAGAGGGGAGTCTTTAAAAATGTACTATAGAATCTAGAGTAGGAGGAGACTCTTGTAAAATTATACAACTATTACAAGATAGTCTAGTTCGGATCCAATAAATACTAAACTAAACAATTCCTATAGAATGTGTTTTAAGACCTAGAGTAAGAGGGGAATCTTTAAAAATGTACTATAGAGTCTAGAGTAGGAGGAGACTCTTGTAAAATTAATATAGGGTAAATACAACTATTGAATGATGGTCTAGTTTGGATCCAATAAATACTAAACAAAAAAAATCCTATAAAATTTGTTTTAAGAAATAGAGTAATGGAGGAAATCTTTAAAAATGTACTATAAAGTGTAGAGTTGGAGGACACGTTTGTAAAATGTACTATAGAATCTAGAGTAAGAGGAAATTCTTGTAAAATTAATATAAGGTATATACAACTATTAGAAGATAGTCTAGTTCGGATCCAATAAATACTAAATTAAACAATTAGGAGGAGACTCTTGTAAAATGTATTATAAATTCTAGAGTAGGAGGAGACACTTGTAAAATTAATATAAAGTATATGAAACTATTACAAGATAGTCTAGTTCGGATCCAATAAATACTAAACTAAACAATTCCTATAAAATGTGTTGTAAGAACTAGAGTAAGAGGGGAATCTTTAAAAATGTACTATAAAGTGTAGAGTTTTAGGAGACTCTTCTAAAATGTATTATAAAATCTAGAGTAGGAGGAGACTCTTGTAAAATTAATATAACGTATATACAACTATTACAAGATAGTCTAGTTCGGATCCAATAAATACTAAACTAAACTATTCCTATAAAATGTGTTTTAAGAACTAGAGTAAGAGGAGAATCTTTAAAAATGTACTATAAAGTGTAGAGTTTGAGGAGACTCTTGTAAAATGTGTTGTAAGAACTAGAGTAAGAGGGGACTCTTTAAAAATGTACTATAAAGTCTAGAGTTGGAGGAGACTCTTGTAAAATGTATTATAAAATTTAGAGTAGGAGGAGACTCTTGTAAAATTTATATAAGGTATAAACAACTATTAGAAGATAGTCTAGTTCGGATCTAATAAATACTAAATTAAAAAATACAGGAGACTCTTGTAAAATGTGTTGTAAGAACTAGATTAAGTGGGGAGTCTTTAAAAATGTACTATAGAGTCTAGAGTAGGAGGAGACACTTGTAAAATTAATATAGGGTAAATACAATTATTGAAAGATGGTCTTGTTTGGATCCAAAAAATACTAAACTAAAAAAATTCTATAAAATTTGTTTTAAGAACTAGAGTAATGGAGGGAATCTTTAAAAATGTACTTTAAAGTGTAGAGTTGGAGGACACGTTTGTAAAATGTATTATAATATCTAGAGTAGGAGGAGACTTTTGTAAAATTAATATAACGTATATACAACTATTACAAGATAGTCTAGTTCGGATCCAATAAATAATAAATTAAAAATAGAGGAGACTCTTTTAAAATGTGTTTTAAGAACTAGATTAAGAGGAGAGTCTTTAAAAATGTACTATAGAGTCTAGAGTAGGAGGAGACTCTTGTAAAATTAATATAAGGTATATACAACTATTACAAGATAGTCTAGTTCGGATCCAATAAATACTAAATTAACAATTCCTATAAAATGTGTTTTAAGAACTAGAGTAAGAGGGGAATCTTTAAAAATGTACTATAAAGTGTAGAGTTTGAGGAGACTCTTGTAAAATGTGTTTTAAGAACTAGAGTAAGAGGGGACTCTTTAAAAATGTACTATAAAGTCTAGAGTTGGAGGAGACTCTTGTAAAATGTATTATAAAATTTAGAATAGGAGGAGACTCTTGTAAAATTAAAATAAGTTATATACAACTATTACAAGATTGTCTAGTTCGGATCCAATAAATACTAAATTACAAAATAGAGAGACTCCTGTAAAATGTGTTGTAAGAACTAGAGTAAGAGGGGACTCTTTAAAAATTTACTATAAAGTCTAGAAATGGAGGAGACTCTTGTAAAATGTATTATAAAATCTAGAGTAGGAGGAGACTCTTGTAAAATTAATATAAGTTATATACAACTATTACAAGATTGTCTAGTTCGGATCCAATAAATACTAAATTACAAAATAGAGGAGACTCTTGTAAAATGTGTTGTAGGAACTAGATTAAGAGGGGAGTCTTTAAAAATGTACTATAGTGTCTAGAGTAGGAGGAGACTCTTGTAAAATTAATATAGGGTAAATACAACTATTGAATGATGGTCTAGTTTGGATCCAATAAATACTAAACAAAAAAATTCCTATAAAATTTGTTTTAAGAAATAGAGTAAAGGAGGGAATCTTTAAAAATGTACTATAAAGTGTAGAGTTGGAGGACACGTTTGTAAAATGTACTATAAAGTGTAGAGTTGGAGGAGACTCTTGTAAAATGTATTATAAAATCTAGAGTAGGAGGAAATTTTTGTAAAATTAATATAAGGTATATACAACTATTAGAAGATAGTCTAGTTCGGATCCAATAAATACTAAATTAAACAATTAGGAGGAGACTCTTGTAAAATGTGTTTGTAGGAACTAGATTAAGAGGGGTGTCTTTAAAAATGTACTATAGAGTCTAGAGTAGGAGGAGACTCTTGTAAAATTAATATAGGGTAAATACAACTATGGAAAGATGGTCTAGTTTGGATCCAATAAATACTAAACAAAAAAATTCCTATAAAATTTGTTTTAAGAAATAGAGTAATGGAGGGAATCTTTAAAAATGTACTATAAAGTGTAGAGTTGGAGGACACGTTTGTAAAATGTACTATAAAGTGTAGAGTTGGAGGAGACTCTTGTAAAATGTGTTGTAAGAACTAGAGTAAGAGGGGACTCTTTAGAAATGTACTATAAAGTCTAGAATTGGAGGAGACTCTTGTAAAATGTATTATAAAATCTAGAGTAGGAGAAGACTCTTGTAAAATTAATATAAGTTATATACAACTATTACAAGATAGTCTAGTTACGATCCCATAAATACTAAGCCAAACATTTCCTATGAAATGTGTTGTAAGAACTAGCGTAAGAGGGGACACTTTAAAAATGTACTATAAATTGTAGAGTAGGAGGAGACCCTTGTAAAATGTATTATAAATTCTAGAGTAGGAGGAGACACTTGTAAAATTAATATAAAGTATATAAAACTATTACAAGATAGTCTAGTTCGGATCCTATAAATACTAAACTAAACTATTCCTATAAAATGTGTTTTAAGAACTAGAGTAAGAGGGGAATCTTTAAAAATGTACTATAAAATGTAGAGTTTGAGGAGACTCTTGTAAAATGTGTTGTAAGAACTAGAGTAAGAGGGGACTCTTTAAAAATGTACTATAAAGTCTAGAGTTGGAGGAGACTCTTGTAAAATGTATTACAAAATTTAGAGTAGGAGGAGACTCTTGTAAAATTAAAATAAGTTATATACAACTATTACAAGATTGTCTAGTTCGGATCCAATAAATACTAAATTACAAAATAGAGAGACTCTAGTAAAAATTGTTTTAGGTACTAGATTAAGAGGGGAGTCTTTAAAAATGTACTATAGAGTCTAGAGTAGGAGGAGACTCTTGTAAAATTTATATAAGGTATATACAACTATTAGAAGATAGTCTAGTTCGGATCTAATAAATACTAAATTAAAAAATACAGGAGACTCTTGTAAAATGTGTTGTAAGAACTAGATTAAGTTGGGAGTCTTTAAAAATGTACTATAGAGTCTAGAGTAGGAGGAGACACTTGTAAAATTAATATAGGGTAAATACAACTATTGAAAGATGGTCTAGTTTGGATCCAAAAAATACTAAACTAAAAAAATCCTATAAAATTTGTTTTAAGAACTAGAGTAATGGAGGGAATCTTTAAAAATGTACTATAAAGTGTACAATTGGAAGACACGTTTGTAAAATGTATTATAAAATCTAGAGTAGGAGGAGACTCTTGTAAAATTAATATAACGTATATACAACTATTACAAGATAGTCTAGTTCGGATCCAATAAATAATAAATTAAAAATAGAGGAGACTCTTGTAAAATGTGTTGTAAGAACTAGATTAAGAGGGGAGTCTTTAAAAATGTACTATAGAGTCTAGAGTAGGAGGAGACTCTTGTAAAATTAATATAAGGTATATACAAATATTAGAAGATAGTCTAGTTACGATCCCATAAATACTAAGCCTAACATTTCCTATGAAATGTGTTGTAAGAACTAGAGTAAGAGGGGAATTTTTAAAAATGTACTATAAACTGTAGAGTTTGAGGAGACTCTTGTAAAATGTGTTGTAAGAACTAGAGTAAGAAGGGACTATTTAAAAATGTACTATAAGGTCTGGAGTTGGAGGAGACTCTTGTAAAATGTATTATAAAATTTAGAGTAGGAGGAGACTCTTGTAAAATTAATATAAGTTATATACAACTATTACAAGATAGTCTAGTTACGATCCCATAAATACTAAGCCAAACATTTCCTATGAAATGTGTTGTAAGAACTAGAGTAGGAGGGGACTCTTTAAAAATGTACTATAAAGTGTAGAGTAGGAGGAGACCCTTGTAAAATGTATTATAAATTCTAGAGTAGGATGAGACTCTTGTAAAATTAATATAAAGTATATACAACTATTACAAGATAGTCTAGTTCGGATCCAATAAATACTAAACTAAACAATTCCTATAAAATGTGTTGTAAGAACTAGAGTAAGAGGGGAATCTTTAAAAATGTACTATAAAGTGTAGAGTTTTAGGAGACTCTTGTAAAATGTATTATAAAATCTAGAGTAGGAGGAGACTCTTGTAAAATTAATATAACGTATATACAACTATTACAAGATAGTCTAGTTCGGATCCAATAAATACTAAATTAACTATTCCTATAAAATGTGTTTTAAGAACTAGAGTAAGAGGGGAATCTTTAAAAATGTACTATAAAGTGTAGAGTTTGAGGAGACTCTTGTAAAATGTGTTTTAAGAACTAGAGTAAGAGGGGACTCTTTAAAAATGTACTATAAAGTCTAGAGTTGGAGGAGACTCTTGTAAAATGTATTATAAAATTTAGAGTAGGAGGAGACTCTTGTAAAATTAAAATAAGTTATATACAACTATTACAAGATTGTCTAGTTCGGATCCAATAAATACTAAATTACAAAATTGAGAGACTCTTGTAAAATGTGTTGTAAGAACTAGAGTAAGAGGGGACTCTTTAAAAATGTACTATAAAGTCTAGAAATGGAGGAGACTCTTGTAAAATGTTTTATAAAATCTAGAGTAGGAGGAGACTCTTGTAAAATTAATATAAGTTATATACAACTATTACAAGATAGTCTAGTTCGGATCCAATAAATACTAAACTAAACAATTCCTATAGAATGTGTTTTAAGAACTAGAGTAAGAGGGGAATCTTTAACAATGTACTATAAAGTGTAGAGTTTGAGGAGACTCTTGTAAAATGTATTATAAAATTTAGAGTAGGAGGAGACTCTTGTAAAATTAATATAAGTTATATACAACTATTACAAGATTGTCTAGTTCGGATCCAATAAATACTAAACTTAACAATTCGGAGGAGACTCTTGTAAAATGTGTTGCAAGAACTAGAGTAAGAGGGGACTCTTTAAAAATGTACTATAAAGTGTAGAGTAGGAGGAGACCCTTGTAAAATGTATTATAAAATCTAGAGTAGGAGGACACTCTTGTAAAATTAATATAAGTTATATACAACTATTACAAGATAGTCTAGTTCGAATCCTATAAATACTAAACTAAACAATTCCTATAAAATGTGTTTCAAGGTCTAGAGTAAGAGGTGAATCTTTAAAAATGTACTATAAAGTGTAGAGTTTGAGGAGACTCCTGTAAAATGTATTATAAAATTTAGAGTAGGAGGAGACTCTTGTAAAATTAATATAAGTTATATACAACTATTACAAGATTGTCTAGTTCGGATCCAATAAATACTAAATTACTAAATAGAGGAGACTCTTGTAAAATGTGTTGTAGGAACTAGATTAAGAGGGGAGTCTTTAAAAATGTACTATAGAGTCTAGAGTAGGAGGAGACTCTTGTAAAATTAATATAAGGTATATACAACTATTAGAAGATAGTCTACTTCGGATCCAATAAATAATAAATTAAAAAATAGAGGAGAGTCTTGTAAAATGTGTTGTAAGAACTAGATTAAGAGGGTAGTCTTTAAAAATGTACTATAGAGTCTAGAGTAGGAGCACCCTCTTGTAAAATTAATATAGGGTAAATACAACTATTGAAAGATGGTCTAGTTTGGATCCAATAAATAATAAACTAAAAAAATCCTATAAAATTTGTTTTAAGAACTAGAGTAATGGAGGGAATCTTTAAAAATGTACTATAAAGTGTAGAGTTGGAGGACACGTTTGTAAAATATATTATAAAATCTAGAGTAGGAGGAAACTCTTGTAAAATTAATATAACCTATATACAACTATTACAAGATAGTCTAGTTAGGATCCCATAAATACTAAGCCAAACAATTCCTATGAAATGTGTTGTATGAGTAATGGAGGGAATCTTTAAAAATGTACTATAAAGTGAAGATTTGAAGGACACGTTTGTAAAATGTACTATAAAGTGTAGAGTTGGAGGAGACCCTTGTAAAATGTATTATAAAATCTAGAGTAGGAAAAGACTCTTGTAAAATTAATATAAGTTATATACAACTATTACAAGATAGTCTAGTTACGATCCCATAAATACTAAGCCAAACATTGCCTATGAAATGTGTTGTAAGAAACAGAGTAAGAGGGGACTCTTTAAAAATGTACTATAAAGTGTAGAGTAGGAGGAGACCCTTGTAAAATGTATTATAAATTCTAGAGTAGGAGGAGACTCTTGTAAAATTAATATAAAGTATATACAACTATTACAAGATAGTCTAGTTCGGAATGTACAATAAAATGTAGAGTTTTAGGAGACTCTTGTAAAATATATTATAAAATCTAGAGTAGGAGGAGACTCTTGTAAAATTAATATAACGTATATACAACTATTATAAGATAGTCTAGTTCGGATCCAATAAATACTAAACTAAACAATTCCTATAAAATGTGTTGTAAAAACTAGAGTGATAGGGGAATCTTTAAAAATGTACTATAAAGTGTAGAGTTTTAGGAGACTCTTGTAAAATGTATTATAAAATCTAGAGTAGGAGGAGACTCTTGTAAAATTAATATAACGTATATACAACTATAACAAGATTGTCTAGTTCGGATCCAATAAATACTAAATTACAAAATAGAGAGACTCTAGTAAAAATTGTTTTAGGTACTAGATTAAGAGGGGAGTCTTTAAAAATGTACTATAGAGTCTAGAGTAGGAGAAGACTCTTGTAAAATTTATATAAGGTATATACAACTATTAGAAGATAGTCTAGTTCGGATCTAATAAATACTAAATTAAAAAATACAGGAGACTCTTGTAAAATGTGTTGTAAGAACTAGATTAAGTGGGGAGTCTTTAAAAATGTACTATAGAGTCTAGAGTAGGAGGAGACACTTGTAAAATTAATATAGGGTAAATACAACTATTGAAAGATGGTCTAGTTTGGATCCAAAAAATACTAAACTAAAAAAATCCTATAAAATTTGTTTTAAGAACTAGAGTAATGGAGGGAATCTTTAAAAATGCACTATAAAGTGTACAGTTGGAGGACACGTTTGTAAAATGTATTATAAAATCTAGAGTAGGAGGAGACTCTTGTAAAATTAATATAACGTATATACAACTATTACAAGATAGTCTAGTTCGGATCCAATAAATAATAAATTAAAAATAGAGGAGACTCTTGTAAAATGTGTTGTAAGAACTAGATTAAGAGGGGAGTCTTTAAAAATGTACTTTAGAGTCTAGAGTAGGAGGAGACTCTTGTAAAATTAATATAAGGTATATACAACTATTAGAAGATAGTCTAGTTACGATCCCATAAATGCTAAGCCAAACATTTCCTATGAAATGTGTTGTAAGAACTAGAGTAAGAGGGGAATTTTTAAAAATGTACTATAAAGTGTAGAGTTTGGGGAGACTCTTGTAAAATGTGTTGAAAGAACTAGAGTAAGAAGGGACTATTTAAAAATGTACTATAAGGTCTAGAGTTGGAGGAGACTCTTGTAAAATGTATTATAAAATTTAGAGTTGGAGGAGACTCTTGTAAAATTAAAATAAGTTATATACAACTATTACAAGATTGTCTAGTTCGGATCCAATAAATACTAAACTTAACAATAAGGAGGAGACTCTTGTAAAATGTGTTGTAAGAGGGGACTCTTTAAAAATGTACTATAAAGTGTAGAGTTAAAGGAGACTCTTGTAAAATGTATTATAAAATCTAGAGTAGGAGGAGACTCTTGTAAAATTAATATAAGTAATATACAACTATTACAAGATAGTCTAGTTACGATCCCATAAATACTAAGCCAAACATTTCCTATGAAATGTGTTGTAAGAACTAGAGTAAGAGGGGAATCTTTAAAAATGTACTATAAAGTGTAGAGTTTTAGGAGACTCCTGTAAAATGTATTATAAAATCTAGAGTAGGAGGAGACTCTTGTAAAATTAATATAACGTATATACAACTATTACAAGATAGTCTAGTTCGGATCCAATAAATACTAAATTAACTATTCCTATAAAATGTGTTTTAAGAACTAGAGTAAGAGGGGAATCTTTAAAAATGTACTATAAAGTGTAGAGTTTGAGGAGACTCTTGTAAAATGTGTTTTAAGAACTAGAGTAAGAGGGGACTCTTTAAAAATGTACTATAAAGTCTAGAGTTGGAGGAGACTCTTGTAAAATGTATTATAAAATTTAGAGTAGGAGGAGACTCTTGTAAAATTAAAATAAGTTATATACAACTATTACAAGATTGTCTAGTTCGGATCCAATAAATACTAAATTACAAAATTGAGAGACTCTTGTAAAATGTGTTGTAAGAACTAGAGTAAGAGGGGACTCTTTAAAAATGTACTATAAAGTCTAGAAATGGAGGAGACTCTTGTAAAATGTATTATAAAATCTAGAGTAGGAGGAGACTCTTGTAAAATTAATATAAGTTATATACAACTATTACAAGATAGTCTAGTTCGGATCCAATAAATACTAAACAAAACAATTCCTATAGAATGTGTTTTAAGAACTAGAGTAAGAGGGGAATCTTTAACAATGTACTATAAAGTGTAGAGTTTGAGGAGACTCTTGTAAAATGTATTATAAAATTTTGAGTAGGAGGAGACTCTTGTAAAATTAATATAAGTTATATACAACTATTACAAGATTGTCTAGTTCGGATCCAATAAATACTAAACTTACCAATTCGGAGGAGACTCTTGTAAAATGTGTTGCAAGAACTAGAGTAAGAGGGGACTCTTTAAAAATGTACTATAAAGTGTAAAGTAGGAGGAGACCCTTGTAAAATGTATTATAAAATCTAGAGTAGGAGGACACTCTTGTAAAATTAATATAAGTTATATACAACTATTACAAGATAGTCTAGTTCGAATCCAATAAATACTAAACTAAACAATTCCTATAAAATGTGTTTCAAGGTCTAGAGTAAGAGGTGAATCTTTAAAAATGTACTATAAAGTGTAGAGTTTGAGGAGACTCCTGTAAAATGTATTATAAAATTTAGAGTAGAAGGAGACTCTTGTAAAATTAATATAAGTTATATACAACTATTACAAGATTGTCTAGTTCGGATCCAATAAATACTAAATTACTAAATAGAGGAGACTCTTGTAAAATGTGTTGTAGGAACTAGATTAAGAGGGGAGTCTTTAAAAATGTACTATAGAGTCTAGAGTAGGAGGAGACTCTTGTAAAATTAATATAAGGTATATACAACTATTAAAAGATAGTCTACTTCGGATCCAATAAATAATAAATTAAAAAATAGAGGAGACTCTTGTAAAATGTGTTGTAAGAACTAGATTAAGAGGGTAGTCTTTAAAAATTTACTATAGAGTCTAGAGTAGGAGCACCCTCTTGTAAAATTAATATAGGGTAAATACAACTATTGAAAGATGGTCTAGTTTGGATCCAATAAATAATAAACTAAAAAAATCCTATAGAATTTGTTTTAAGAACTAGAGTAATGGAGGGAATCTTTAAAAATGTACTATAAAGTGTAGAGTTGGAGGACACGTTTGTAAAATATATTATAAAATCTAGAGTAGGAGGAAACTCTTGTAAAATTAATATAACCTATATACAACTATTACAAGATAGTCTAGTTAGGATCCCATAAATACTAAGCCAAACAATTCCTATGAAATGTGTTGTATGAGTAATGGAGGGAATCTTTAAAAATGTACTATAAAGTGAAGAGTTGGAGGACACGTTTGTAAAATGTACTATAAAGTGTAGAGTTGGAGGAGACCCTTGTAAAATATATTATAAAATCTAGAGTAGGAAAAGACTCTTGTAAAATTAATATAAGTTATATACAACTATTACAAGATAGTCTAGTTACGATCCCATAAATACTAAGTCAAACATTGCCTATGAAATGTGTTGTAAGAAACAGAGTAAGAGGGGACTCTTTAAAAATGTACTATAAAGTGTAGAGTAGGAGGAGACCCTTGTAAAATGTATTAAAAATTCTAGAGTAGGAGGAGACTCTTGTAAAATTAATATAAAGTATATACAACTATTACAAGATAGTCTAGTTCAGAATGTACTATAAAATGTAGAGTTTTAGGAGACTCTTGTAAAATATATTATAAAATCTAGAGTAGGAGGAGACTCTTGTAAAATTAATATAACGTATATACAACTATTATAAGATAGTCTAATTCGGATCCAATAAATACTAAACTAAACAATTCCTATTAAATGTGTTGTAAAAACTAGAGTGAGAGGGGAATCTTTAAAAATGTACTATAAAGTGTAGAGTTTTAGGAGACTCTTGTAAAATGTATTATAAAATCTAGAGTAGGAGAAGACTCTTGTAAAATTAATATAACGTATATACAACTATAACAAGATTGTCTAGTTCGGATCCAATAAATACTAAATTACAAAATAGAGAGACTCTAGTAAAAATTGTTTTAGGAACTAGATTAAGAGGGGAGTCTTTAAAAATGTACTATAGAGTCTAGAGTAGGAGGAGACTCTTGTAAAATTTATATAAGGTATATACAACTATTAGAAGATAGTCTAGTTCGGTTCTAATAAATACTAAATTAAAAAATACAGGAGACTCTTGTAAAATGTGTTGTAAGAACTAGATTAAGTGGGGAGTCTTTAAAAATGTACTTTAGAGTCTAGAGTAGGAGGAGACACTTGTAAAATTAATATAGGGTAAATACAACTATTGAAAGATGGTCTAGTTTGGATCCAAAAAATACTAAACTAAAAAAATCCTATAAAATTTGTTTTAAGAACTAGAGTAATGGAGGGAATCTTTAAAAATGTACTATAAAGTGTACAGTTGGAGAACACGTTTTAAAATGTATTATAAAATCTAGAGTAGGAGGAGACTCTTGTAAAATTAATATAACGTATATACAACTATTACAAGATAGTCTAGTTCGGATCCAATAAATAATTAAAAATAGAGGAGACTCTTGTAAAATGTGTTGTAAGAACTAGATTAAGAAGGGAGTCTTTAAAAATGTACTATAGAGTCTAGAGTAGGAGGAGACTCTTGTAAAATTAATATAAGGTATATACAACAATTAGAAGATAGTCTAGTTACGATCCCATAAATACTAAGCCAAACATTTCCTATGAAATGTGTTGTAAGAACTAGAGTAAGAGGGGAATTTTTAAAAATGTACTATAAAGTGTAGAGTTTGAGGAGACTCTCGTAAAATGTGTTGTAAGAACTAGAGTAAGAAGGGACTATTTAAAATGTACTATTAGGTCTAGAGTTGGAGGAGACTCTTGTAAAATGTATTATAAAATTTAGAATAGGAGGAGACTCTTGTAAAATTAAAATAAGTTATATACAACTATTACAAGATTGTCTAGTTACGATCCCATAAATACTAAGCCAAACATTTCCTATGAAATGTGTTGTAAGAACTAGAGTAAGAGGGGACTCTTTAAAAATGTACTATAAAGTGTAGAGTTAAAGGAGACTCTTGTAAAATGTAATATAAAATCTAGAGTAGGAGGAGACTCTTGTAAAATTAATATAAGTTATATACAACTATTACAAGATTGTCTAGTTCGGATCCAATAAATACTAAATTACTAAATAGAGGAGACTCTTGTAAAATGTGTTGTAGGAACTAGATTAAGAGGGGAGTCTTTAAAAATGTACTATAGAGTCTAGAGTAGGAGGAGACTCTTGTAAAATTAATATAAGGTATATAAAACTATTAGAAGATAGTCTACTTCGGATCCAATAAATAATAAATTAAAAAATAGAGGAGACTCTTGTAAAATGTGTTGTAAGAACTAGATTAAGAGGGTAGTCCTTAAAAATGTACTATAGAGTCTAGAGTAGGAGCACCCTCTTGTAAAATTAATATAGGGTAAATACAACTATTGAAAGATGGTCTAGTTTGGATCCAATAAATAATAAACTAAAAAAATCCTATAAAATTTGTTTTAAGAACTAGAGTAATGGAGGGAATCTTTAAAAATGTACTATAAAGTGTAGAGTTGGAGGACACGTTTGTAAAATATATTATAAAATCTAGAGTAGGAGGAAACTCTTGTAAAATTAATATAACCTATATACAACTATTTCAAGATAGTCTAGTTAGGATCCCATAAATACTAAGCCAAACAATTCCTATGAAATGTGTTGTATGAGTAACGGAGGGAATCTTTAAAAATGTACTATAAAGTGTAGAGTAGGAGGAGACTCTTGTAAAATGTATTATAAAATCTAGAGTACGAAAAGACTCTTGTAAAATTAATATAAGTTTTATACAACTATTACAAGATAGTCAAGTTACGATCCCATAAATACTAAGCCAAACATTTCCTATGAAATGTGTTGTAAGAACTAGAGTAGGAGGGGACTCTTTAAAAATGTACTATAATGTGTAGAGTAGGAGGAGACCCTTGTAAAATGTATTATAAATTCTAGAGTAGGATGAGACTCTTGTAAAATTAATATAAAGTATATACAACTATTACAAGATAGTCTAGTTCGGATCCAATAAATACTAAACTAAACAATTCCTATAAAATGTGTTGTAAGAACTAGAGTAAGAGGGGAATCTTTAAAAATGTACTATAAAGTGTAGAAATTTAGGAGACTCTTGTAAAATGTATTATAAAATCTAGAGTAGGAGGAGACTCTTGTAAAATTAATATAACGTATATACAACTATTACAAGATAGTCTAGTTCGGATCCAATAAATACTCAATTAACTATTCCTATAAAATGTGTTTTAAGAACTAGAGTAAGAGGGGAATCTTTAAAAATGTACTATAAAGTGTAGAGTTTGAGGAGACTCTTGTAAAATGTGTTTTAAGAACTAGAGTAAGAGGGGACTCTTTAAAAATGTACGATAAAGTCTAGAGTTGGAGGAGACTCTTGTAAAATGTATTATAAAATTTAGAGTAGGAGGATACTCTTGTAAAATTAAAATAAGTTATATACAACTATTACAAGATTGTCTAGTTCGGATCCAATAAATACTAAATTACAAAATTGAGAGACTCTTGTAAAATGTGTTGTAAGAACTAGAGTAAGAGGGGACTCTTTAAAAATGTACTATAAAGTCTAGAAATGGAGGAGACTCTTGTAAAATGTATTATAAAATCTAGAGTAGGAGGAGACTCTTGTAAAATTAATATAAGTTATATACAACTATTACAAGATAGTCTAGTTCGGATCCAATAAATACTAAACTAAACAATTCCTATAGAATGTGTTTTAAGAACTAGAGTAAGAGGGGAATCTTTAACAATGTACTATAAAGTGTAGATTTTGAGGAGACTCTTGTAAAATGTATTATAAAATTTAGAGTAGGAGGAGACTCTTGTAAAATTAATATAAGTTATATACAACTATTACAAGATTGTCTAGTTCGGATGCAATAAATACTAAACTTAACAATTCGGAGGAGACTCTTGTAAAATGTGTTGCAAGAACTAGAGTAAGAGGGGACTCTTTAAAAATGTACTATAAAGTCTAGAAATGGAGGAGACTCTTGTAAAATGTATTATAAAATCTAGAGTAGGAGGAGACTCTTGTAAAATTAAAATAAGTTATATACAACTATTACAAGATTGTCTAGTTCGGATCCAATAAATACTAAATTACAAAATTGAGAGACTCTTATAAAATGTGTTGTAAGAACTAGTGTAAGAGGGGACTCTTTAAAAATGTACTATAAAGTCTAGAAATGGAGGAGACTCTTGTAAAATGTATTATAAAATCTAGAGTAGGAGGAGACTCTTGTAAAATTAATATAAGTTATATACAACTATTACAAGATAGTCTAGTTCGGATCCAATAAATACTAAACTAAACAATTACTATAGAATGTGTTTTAAGAACTAGAGTAAGAGGGGGATCTTTAACAATGTACTATAAAGTGTAGAGTTTGAGGAGACTCTTGTAAAATGTATTATAAAATTTAGAGTAGGAGGAGACTCTTGTAAAATTAATATAAGTCATATACAACTATTACAAGATTGTCTAGTTCGGATGCAATAAATACTAAACTTAACAATTCGGAGGAGACTCTTGTAAAATGTGTTGCAAGAACTAGAGTAAGAGGGGACTCTTTAAAAATGTACTATAAAGTTTAGAGTAGGAGGAGACCCTTGTAAAATGTATTATAAAATCTAGAGTAGGAGGACACTCTTGTAAAATTAATATAAGTTATATACAACTATTACAAGATAGTCTAGTTCGAATCCAATAAATACTAAACTAAACAATTCCTATAAAATTTTTTTTCAAGGTCTAGAGTAAGAGGGGAATCTTTAAAAATGTACTATAAAGTGTAGAGTTTGAGGAGACTCCTGTAAAATGTATTATAAAATTTTGAGTAGAAGGAGACTCTTGTAAAATTAATATAAGTTATATACAACTATTACAAGATTGTCTAGTTCGGATCCAATAAATACTAAATTACTAAATAGAGGAGACTCTTGTAAAATGTGTTGTAGGAACTAGATTAAGAGGGGAGTCTTTAAAAATGTACTATAGAGTCTAGAGTAGGAGGAGACTCTTGTAAAATTAATATAAGGTATATAAAACTATTAGAAGATAGTCTACTTCGGATCCAATAAATAATAAATTAAAAAATAGAGGAGACTCTTGTAAAATGTGTTGTAAGAACTAGATTAAGAGGGTAGTCCTTAAAAATGTACTATAGAGTCTAGAGTAGGAGCACCCTCTTGTAAAATTAATATAGGGTAAATACAACTATTGAAAGATGGTCTAGTTTGGATCCAATAAATAATAAACTAAAAAAATCCTATAAAATTTGTTTTAAGAACTAGAGTAATGGAGGGAATCTTTAAAAATGTACTATAAAGTGTAGAGTTGGAGGACACGTTTGTAAAATATATTATAAAATCTAGAGTAGGAGGAAACTCTTGTAAAATTAATATAACCTATATACAACTATTACAAGATAGTCTAGTTAGGATCCCATAAATACTAAGCCAAACAATTCCTATGAAATGTGTTGTATGAGTAATGGAGGGAATCTTTAAAAATGTACTATAAAGTGAAGAGTTGGAGGACACGTTTGTAAAATGTACTATAAAGTGTAGAGTAGGAGGAGACTCTTGTAAAATGTATTAAAAAATCTAGAGTAGGAAAAGACTCTTGTAAAATTAATATAAGTTATATACAACTATTACAAGATAGTCTAGTTACGATCCCATAAATACTAAGCCAAACATTGCCTATGAAATGTGTTGTAAGAAACAGAGTAAGAGGGGACTCTTTAAAAATGTACTATAAAGTGTAGAGTAGGAGGAGACCCTTGTAAAATGTATTATAAATTCTAGAGTAGGAGGAGACTCTTGTAAAATTAATATAAAGTATATACAACTATTACAAGATAGTCTAGTTCGGAATGTACTATAAAATGTAGAGTTTTAGGAGACTCTTGTAAAATATATAATAAAATCTAGAGTAGGAGGAGACTTTTGTAAAATTAATATAACGTATATACAACTATTATAAAATCGTCTAGTTCGGATCCAATAAATACTAAATTAAACAATTCCTATAAAATGTGTTGTAAGAACTAGAGTGAGAGGGGAATCTTTAAAAATGTACTATAAAGTGTAGAGTTTTAGGAGACTCTTGTAAAATGTATTATAAAATTTAGAGTAGGAGGAGACTCTTGTAAAATTAAAATAAGTTATATACAACTATTACAAGATTGTCTAGTTCGGATCCAATAAATACTAAATTACAAAATAGAGAGACTCTTGTAAAATGTGTTGTAAGAACTAGAGTAAGATGGGACTCTTTAAAAATGTACTATAAAGTCTAGAGTTGGAGGAGACTCTTGTAAAATGTATTATAAAACCTAGAGTAGGAGGAGACTCTAGTAAAATTGATATAAGTTATATACAACTATTACAAGATAGTCTAGTTAGGATCCCATAAATACTAAGACAATTAATTCCTATGAAATGTGTTGTAAGAACTAGAGTAAGAGGGGACTCTTTAAAATGTAAAGTGTAGAGTAGGAGGAGACTCTTTTAAAATGTATTATAAAATCTAGAGTAGGAGGAGACTCTTGTAAAATTAATATAAAGTATATACAACTATTACAAGATAGTCTAGTTTGGATCCAATAAATACTAAACAATTCCTATAAAATGTGTTGTAAGAACTAGAGTAAGAGGGGAATCTTTAAAAATGTACTGTAAAGTGTAGAGTTTTAGGAGACTCTTGCAAAATGTATTATAAAATCTAGAGTAGGAGGAGACTCTTGTAAAATTAATATAACGTATATACAACTATTACAAGATAGTCTAGTTCGGATCCAATAAATACTAAATTAACAAATCCTATAAAATTTGTTTTAAGAACTAGAGTAATGGAGGGAATCTTTAAAAGTGTACTATAAAGTGAAGAGTTGGAGGACACGTTTGTAAAATGTACTATAAAGTGTAGAGTTGGAGGAGACTCTTGGAAAATGTATTATAAATTCTAGAGTTGGAGGAGACTCTTGTAAAATTAATATAAAGTATATACAACTATTACAAGATAGTCTAGTTTGGATCCAATAAATACTAAACAATTCCTATAAAATGTGTTGTAAGAACTAGAGTAAGAGGGGAATCTTTAAAAATGTACTATAAAGTGTAGAGTTTTAGGAGACTCTTGTAAAATTAATATAACGTATATACAACTATTATAAGATAGTCTAGTTCAGACCCAATAAATACTAAACTAAACTATTCCTATAAAATGTTTTTTAAGAACTAGAGTAAGAGGGGAATCTTTAAAAATGTACTATAAAGTTTAAAGTTGGAGGAGACTCTTATAAAATGTATTATAAAATTTAAAGTAGGAGAAGACTCTTGTATAATTAAATAAGTTATATACAACTATTACAAGATTGTCTAGTTCGGATCCAATAAATACTAAACTTAACAATTAGGAGGAGACTCTTGTAAAATGTGTTGTAAGAACTAGAGTAAGATGGGACTCTTTAAAAATGTACTATAAAGTCTAGAGTTGGAGAAGACTCTTGGAAAATGTATTATAAATTCTAGAGTTGGAGGAGACTCTTGTAAAATTAATATAAAGTATATACAACTATTACAAGATAGTCTAGTTTGGATCCAATAAATACTAAACAATTCCTATAAAATGTGTTGTAAGAACTAGAGTAAGAGGGGAATCTTTAAAAATGTACTATAAAGTGTAGAGTTTTAGGAGACTCTTGTAAAATTAATATAACGTATATACAACTATTATAAGATAGTCTAGTTCAGACCCAATAAATACTAAACTAAACTATTCCTATAAAATGTTTTTTAAGAACTAGAGTAAGAGGGGAATCTTTAAAAATGTACTATAAAGTTTAAAGTTGGAGGAGACTCTTATAAAATGTATTATAAAATTTAAAGTAGGAGAAGACTCTTGTATAATTAAATAAGTTATATACAACTATTACAAGATTGTCTAGTTCGGATCCAATAAATACTAAACTTAACAATTAGGAGGAGACTCTTGTAAAATGTGTTGTAAAAACTAGAGTAAGAGGGGACTCTTTAAAAATGTACTATAAAGTGTAGAGTTGGAGGAGACTGTTGTAAAATGTATTATAAAATTCCTATAGAATGTGTTTTAAGAACTAGAGTAAGAGGGGAATCTTTAAAAATGTACTATAGAGTCTAGAGTAGGAGGACTCTTGTAAAATTAATATAGGGTAAATACAACTATTGAATGATGGTCTAGTTTGGATCCAATAAATACTAAACAAAAAAAATCCTATACAATTTGTTTTAAGAAATAGAGTAATGGAGGGAATCTTTAAAAATGTACTATAAAGTGTAGAGTTGGAGGACACGTTTGTAAAATGTACTATAAAGTGTAGAGTTGAAGGAGACTCTTGTAAAATGTATTATAAAATCTAGAGTAGGAGGAAATTCTTGTAAACTTAATATAAGGTATATACAACTATTAGAAGATAGTCTAGTTCGGATCCAATAAATACTAAATTAAACAATTAGGAGGAGACTCTTGTAAAATGTGTTGTAGGAACTAGATTAAGAGGGGTGTCTTTAAAAAATGTACTATAGAGTCTAGAGTAGGAGGAGACTCTTGTAAAATTAATATAGGGTAAATACAACTATGGAAAGATGGTCTAGTTTGGATCCAATAAATACTAAACAAAAAAAATCCTATAAAATTTGTTTTAAGAAATAGAGTAATGGAGGGAATCTTTAAAAATGTACTATAAAGTGTAGAGTTGGAGGACACGTTTGTAAAATGTACTATAAAGTGTAGAGTTGGAGGAGACTCTTGTAAAATGTATTATAAAATCTAGAATAGGAGGAAATTCTTGTAAAATTAATATAAGTTATATACAACTATTACAAGATAGTCTAGTTACGATCCCATAAATACTAAGCCAAACATTTCCTATGAAATGTGTTGTAAGAACTAGAGTAAGAGGGGACACTTTAAAAATGTACTATGAATTGTAGAGTAGGAGCAGACCCTTGTAAAATGTATTATAAATTCTAGAGTAGGAGGAGACACTTGTAAAATTAATATAAAGTATATAAAACTATTTCAAGATAGTCTAGTTCGGATCCAATAAATAATAAACTAAAAAATTCCTATAAAATGTGTTGTAAGAACTAGAGTAAGAGGGGAATCTTTAAAAATGTACTATAAAGTGTAGAGTTTTAGGAGACTCTTGTAAAATGTATTATAAAATCTAGAGTAGGAGGAGACTCTTGTAAAATTAATATAACGTATATACAACTATTACAAGATAGTCTAGTTCGGATCCAATAAATACTAAACTAAACTATTCCTATAAAATGTGTTTTAAGAACTAGAGTAAGAGGGGAATCTTTAAAAATATACTATAAAGTGTAGAGTTTGAGGAGACTCTTGTAAAATGTGTTGTAAGAACTAGAGTAAGAGGGGACTCTTTAAAAATGTACTATAAAGTCTAGAGTTGGAGGAGACTCTTGTAAAAAGTATTATAAAATTTAGAGTAGGAGGAGACTCTTGTAAAATTAAAATAAGTTATATACAACTATTACAAGATTGTCTAGTTCGGATCCAATAAATACTAAATTACAAAATAGAGAGACTCTAGTAAAAATTGTTTTAGGAACTAGATTAAGAGGGGAGTCCTTAAAAATGTACTATAGAGTCTAGAGTAGGAGGAGACTCTTGTAAAATTTATATAAGGTATAAACAACTATTAGAAGATAGTCTAGTTCGGATCTAATAAATACTAAATTAAAAAATACAGGAGACTCTTGTAAAATGTGTTGTAAGAACTAGATTAAGTGGGGAGTCTTTAAAAATGTACTATAGAGTCTAGAGTAGGAGGAGACACTTGTAAAATTAATATAGGGTAAATACAACTATTGAAAGATGGTCTAGTTTGGATCCAAAAAATACTAAACTAAAAAAATCCTATAAAATTTGTTTTAAGAACTAGAGTAATGGAGGGAATCTTTAAAAATGTACTATAAAGTGTAGAGTTGGAGGACACGTTTGTAAAATGTATTATAAAATCTAGAGTAGGAGGAGACTCTTGTAAAATTAATATAACGTATATACAACTATTACAAGATAGTCTAGTTCGGATCCAATAAATAATAAATTAAAAATAGAGGAGACTCTTGTAAAATGTGTTGTAAGAACTAGAGTAAGAGGGGACTCTTTAAAAATGTACTATAAAGTGTAGAGTTAAAGGAGACTCTTGTAAAATGTATTATAAAATCTAGAGTAGGAGGAGACTCTTGTAAAATTAATATAAGTTATATACAACTATTACAAGATAGTCTAGTTAAGATCCCATAAATATTAAGCCAAACATTTCCTATGAAATGTGTTGTAAGAACTAGAGTAGGAGGGGACTCTTTAAAAATGTACTATAAAGTGTAGAGTAGGAGGAGACCCTTGTAAAGTGTATTATAAATTCTAGAGTAGGATGTGACTCTTGTAAAATTAATATAAAGTATATACAACTATTACAAGATAGTCTAGTTCGGATCCAATAAATACCAAACTAAACAATTCCTATAAAATGTGTTGTAAGAACTAGAGTAAGAGGGGAATCTTTAAAAATGTACTATAAAGTGTAGAGTTTTAGGAGACTCTTGCAAAATGTATTATAAAATCTAGAGTAGGAGGAGACTCTTGTAAAATTAATATAACGTATATACAACTATTACAAGATAGTCTAGTTCGGATCCAATAAATACTAAATTAACAAATCCTATAAAATTTGTTTTAAGAACTAGAGTAATGGAGGGAATCTTTAAAAGTGTACTATAAAGTGAAGAGTTGGAGGACACGTTTGTAAAATGTACTATAAAGTGTAGAGTTGGAGGAGACTCTTGGAAAATGTATTATAAATTCTAGAGTTGGAGGAGACTCTTGTAAAATTAATATAAAGTATATACAACTATTACAAGATAGTCTAGTTTGGATCCAATAAATACTAAACAATTCCTATAAAATGTGTTGTAAGAACTAGAGTAAGAGGGGAATCTTTAAAAATGTACTATAAAGTGTAGAGTTTTAGGAGACTCTTGTAAAATTAATATAACGTATATACAACTATTATAAGATAGTCTAGTTCAGACCCAATAAATACTAAACTAAACTATTCCTATAAAATGTTTTTTAAGAACTAGAGTAAGAGGGGAATCTTTAAAAATGTACTATAAAGTTTAAAGTTGGAGGAGACTCTTATAAAATGTATTATAAAATTTAAAGTAGGAGAAGACTCTTGTATAATTAAATAAAGTATATACAACTATTACAAGATTGTCTAGTTCGGATCCAATAAATACTAAACTTAACAATTAGGAGGAGACTCTTGTAAAATGTGTTGTAAAAACTAGAGTAAGAGGGGACTCTTTAAAAATGTACTATAAAGTGTAGAGTTGGAGGAGACTGTTGTAAAATGTATTATAAAATTCCTATAGAATGTGTTTTAAGAACTAGAGTAAGAGGGGAATCTTTAAAAATGTACTATAGAGTCTAGAGTAGGAGGACTCTTGTAAAATTAATATAGGGTAAATACAACTATTGAATGATGGTCTAGTTTGGATCCAATAAATACTAAACAAAAAAAATCCTATACAATTTGTTTTAAGAAATAGAGTAATGGAGGGAATCTTTAAAAATGTACTATAAAGTGTAGAGTTGGAGGACACGTTTGTAAAATGTACTATAAAGTGTAGAGTTGAAGGAGACTCTTGTAAAATGTATTATAAAATCTAGAGTAGGAGGAAATTCTTGTAAACTTAATATAAGGTATATACAACTATTAGAAGATAGTCTAGTTCGGATCCAATAAATACTAAATTAAACAATTAGGAGGAGACTCTTGTAAAATGTGTTGTAGGAACTAGATTAAGAGGGGTGTCTTTAAAAAATGTACTATAGAGTCTAGAGTAGGAGGAGACTCTTGTAAAATTAATATAGGGTAAATACAACTATGGAAAGATGGTCTAGTTTGGATCCAATAAATACTAAACAAAAAAAATCCTATAAAATTTGTTTTAAGAAATAGAGTAATGGAGGGAATCTTTAAAAATGTACTATAAAGTGTAGAGTTGGAGGACACGTTTGTAAAATGTACTATAAAGTGTAGAGTTGGAGGAGACTCTTGTAAAATGTATTATAAAATCTAGAATAGGAGGAAATTCTTGTAAAATTAATATAAGTTATATACAACTATTACAAGATAGTCTAGTTACGATCCCATAAATACTAAGCCAAACATTTCCTATGAAATGTGTTGTAAGAACTAGAGTAAGAGGGGACACTTTAAAAATGTACTATGAATTGTAGAGTAGGAGCAGACCCTTGTAAAATGTATTATAAAATCTAGAGTAGGAGGAGACTCTTGTAAAATTAATATAACGTATATACAACTATTACAAGATAGTCTAGTTCGGATCCAATAAATACTAAACTAAACTATTCCTATAAAATGTGTTTTAAGAACTAGAGTAAGAGGGGAATCTTTAAAAATATACTATAAAGTGTAGAGTTTGAGGAGACTCTTGTAAAATGTGTTGTAAGAACTAGAGTAAGAGGGGACTCTTTAAAAATGTACTATAAAGTCTAGAGTTGGAGGAGACTCTTGTAAAAAGTATTATAAAATTTAGAGTAGGAGGAGACTCTTGTAAAATTAAAATAAGTTATATACAACTATTACAAGATTGTCTAGTTCGGATCCAATAAATACTAAATTACAAAATAGAGAGACTCTAGTAAAAATTGTTTTAGGAACTAGATTAAGAGGGGAGTCCTTAAAAATGTACTATAGAGTCTAGAGTAGGAGGAGACTCTTGTAAAATTTATATAAGGTATAAACAACTATTAGAAGATAGTCTAGTTCGGATCTAATAAATACTAAATTAAAAAATACAGGAGACTCTTGTAAAATGTGTTGTAAGAACTAGATTAAGTGGGGAGTCTTTAAAAATGTACTATAGAGTCTAGAGTAGGAGGAGACACTTGTAAAATTAATATAGGGTAAATACAACTATTGAAAGATGGTCTAGTTTGGATCCAAAAAATACTAAACTAAAAAAATCCTATAAAATTTGTTTTAAGAACTAGAGTAATGGAGGGAATCTTTAAAAATGTACTATAAAGTGTAGAGTTGGAGGACACGTTTGTAAAATGTATTATAAAATCTAGAGTAGGAGGAGACTCTTGTAAAATTAATATAACGTATATACAACTATTACAAGATAGTCTAGTTCGGATCCAATAAATAATAAATTAAAAATAGAGGAGACTCTTGTAAAATGTGTTGTAAGAACTAGAGTAAGAGGGGACTCTTTAAAAATGTACTATAAAGTGTAGAGTTAAAGGAGACTCTTGTAAAATGTATTATAAAATCTAGAGTAGGAGGAGACTCTTGTAAAATTAATATAAGTTATATACAACTATTACAAGATAGTCTAGTTAAGATCCCATAAATATTAAGCCAAACATTTCCTATGAAATGTGTTGTAAGAACTAGAGTAGGAGGGGACTCTTTAAAAATGTACTATAAAGTGTAGAGTAGGAGGAGACCCTTGTAAAGTGTATTATAAATTCTAGAGTAGGATGTGACTCTTGTAAAATTAATATAAAGTATATACAACTATTACAAGATAGTCTAGTTCGGATCCAATAAATACCAAACTAAACAATTCCTATAAAATGTGTTGTAAGAACTAGAGTAAGAGGGGAATCTTTAAAAATGTACTATAAAGTGTAGAGTTTTAGGAGACTCTTGTAAAATGTATTATAAAATCTAGAGTAGGAGGAGACTCTTGTAAAATTAATATAACGTATATACAACTATTACAAGATAGTCTAGTTCGGATCCAATAAATACTAAATTAACTATTCCTATAAAATGTGTTTTAAGAACTAGAGTAAGAGGGGAATCTTTAAAAATGTACTATAACGTGTAGAGTTTGAGGAGACTCTTGTAAAATGTGTTTTAAGAACTAGAGTAAGAGGGGACTCTTTAAAAATGTACTATAAAGTCTAGAGTTGGAGGAGACTCTTGTAAAATGTATTATAAAATTTAGAGTAGGAGGAGACTCTTGTAAAATTAAAATAAGTTATATACAACTATTACAAGATTGTCTAGTTCGGATCCAATAAATACTAAATTACAAAATAGAGAGACTCTTGTAAAATGTGTTGTAAGAACTAGAGTAAGAGGGGACTCTTTAAAAATGTACTATAAAGTCTAGAAATGGAGGAGACTCTTGTAAAATGCATTATAAAATCTAGAGTAGGAGGAGACTCTTGTAAAATTAATATAAGTTATATACAACTATTACAAGATAGTCTCGTTAGGATCCCATAAATACTAAGCCAAACAATTCCTATGAAATGTGTTGTAAGAACTAGAGTAAGAGGGGACTCTTTAAAAATGTACCATAAAGTGTAGAGTAGGAGGAGACCCTTGTAAAATGTATTATAAAATCTAGAGTAGGAGGACATTCTTGTAAAATTAATATAAGGTATATACAACTATTACAAGATAGTCTAGTTCGGATCCAATAAATACTAAACTAAACAATTCCTATAGAATGTGTTTTAAGAACTAGAGTAAGAGGGGAATCTTTATCAATGTACTATAAAATGTAGAGTTTTAGGAGACTCTTGTAAAATGTATTATAAAATCTAGAGTAGGAGGAGACTCTTGTAAAATTAATATAAGGTATATACAACTATTAGAAGATAGTCTAGTTCGGATCTAATAAATACTAAACTAAACAATTAGGAGGAGACTCTTGTAAAACGTGTTGTAAGAACTAGAGTAAGAGGGGACTCTTTAAAAATGTACTATAAAGTCTAGAGTTGGAGGAGAATCTTGTAAAATTAATATAGGGTAAATACAACTATTGAAAGATGGTCTAGTTTGGATCCAATAAATACTAAACAAAAAAAATCCAATAAAATTTGTTTTAAGAAATAGAGTAATGGAGGAAATCTTTAAAAATGTACTATAAAGTGTAGAGTTGGAGGACACGTTTGTAAAATGTACTATAAAGTGTAGAGTTGGAGGAGACTCTTGTAAAATGTATTATAAAATCTAGAGTAGGAGGAAATTCTTGTAAAATTAATATAAGGTATATACAACTATTAGAAGATAGTCTAGTTCGGATCTAATAAATACTAAATTAAACAATTAGGAGGAGACTCTTGTAAAACGTGTTGTAAGTACTAGAGTAAGAGGGGACTCTTTAAAATGTACTATAAAGTCTAGAGTTGGAGGAGAATCTTGTAAAATGTATTATAAAATCTAGAGTAGGAGAAGACTCTTGTAAAATTAATATAAGTTATATACAACTATAACAAGATAGTCTAGTTACGATCCCAAAAATCTTAAGCCAAACATTTCCTATGAAATGTGTTGTAAGAACTAGAGTAAGAGGGGACACTTTAAAAATGTACTATAAATTGTAGAGTAGGAAGAGACCCTTGTAAAATGTATTATAAATTCTAGAGTAGGAGGAGACACTTGTAAAATTAATATAAAGTATATAAAACTATTACAAGATAGTCTAGTTCGGATCCAATAAATACTAAACTAAACTATTCCTATAAAATGTGTTTAAGAACTAGAGTAAGAGGGGAATCTTTAAAAATGTACTATAAAGTGTAGAGTTTGAGGAGACTCTTGTAAAATGTATTATAAAATCTAGAGTAGGAGGAGACTCTTGTAAAATTAATATAAGTTATATACAACTATTACAAGATAGTCTCGTTAGGATCCCATAAATACTAAGCCAAACAATTCCTATGAAATGTGTTGTAAGAACTAGAGTAAGAGGGGACTCTTTAAAAATGTACTATAAAGTGTAGAGTAGGAGGAGACCCATGTAAAATGTATTATAAAATCTTGAGTAGGACATTCTTGTAAAATTAATATAAGGTATATACAACTATTACAAGATAGTCTAGTTCGGATCCAATAAATACAAAACTAAACAATTCCTATAAAATGTGTTGTAAGAACAAGAGTAAGAGGGGAATCTTTAAAAATGTACTATAATATGTAGAGTTTTAGGAGACTCTTGTAAAATGTATTATAAAATCTAGAGTAGGAGGACATTCTTGTAAAATTAATATAAGGTATATACAACTATTACAAGATAGTCTAGTTCGGATCCAATAAATACAAAACTAAACAATTCCTATAAAATGTGTTGTAAGAACTAGAGTAAGAGGGGAATATTTAAAAATGTACTATAATATGTAGAGTTTTAGGAGACTCTTGTAAAATGTATTATAAAATCTAGAGTTGGAGGAGACTCTTGTAAAATGTATTATAAAATCTAGAGTAGGAGGAAATTCTTGTAAAATTAATATAAGGTATATACAACTATTAGAAGATAGTCTAGTTCGGATCCAATAAATACTAAATTAAATAATTAGGAGGAGCCTCTTGTAAAACGTGTTGTAAGAACTAGAGTAAGAGGGGACTCTTTAAAAATGTACTATAAAGTGTAGAGTTTGAGGAGACTCTTGTAAAATGTGTTGTAAGAACTAGAGTAAGAAGGGACTATTTAAAAATGTACTATAAGGTCTAGAGTTTGAGGAGACTCTTGTAAAATGTATTATAAAATTTTGAGTAGGAGGAGACTCTTGTAAAATTAAAATAAGTTATATACAACTATTACAAGATTGTCTAGTTCGGATCCAATAAATACTAAACTTAACAATTAGGAGGAGACTCTTGTAAAACGTGTTGTAATAACTAGAGTAAGAGGGGACTCTTTAAAAATGTACTATAAAGTCTAGAGTTGGAGGAGAATCTTCTAAAATGTATTATAAAATCTAGAGTAGGAGAAGACTCTTGTAAAATTAATATAAGTTATATACAACTATAACAAGATAGTCTAGTTACGATCCCATAAATACTAAGCCAAACATTTCCTATGAAATGTGTTGTAAGAACTAGAGTAAGAAGGGACACTTTAAAAATGTACTATAAATTGTAGAGTAGGAAGAGACCCTTGTAAAATGTATTATAAATTCTAGAGTAGGAGGAGACACTTGTAAAATTAATATAAAGTATATAAAACTATTACAAGATAGTCTAGTTCGGATCCAATAAATACTAAATTAACTATTCCTATAAAATGTGTTTTAAGAACTAGAGTAAGAGGGGAATCTTTAAAAATGTACTATAAAGTGTAGAGTTTGAGGAGACTCTTGTAAAATGTGTTTTAAGAACTAGAGTAAGAGGGGACTCTTTAAAAATGTACTATAAAGTCTAGAGTTGGAGGAGACTCTTGTAAAATGTATTATAAAATTTAGAGTAGGAGGAGACTCTTGTAAAATTAAAATAAGTTATATACAACTATTACAAGATTGTCTAGTTCGGATCCAATAAATACTAAATTACAAAATAGAGAGACTCTTGTAAAATGTGTTGTAAGAACTAGAGTAAGAGGGGACTCTTTAAAAATGTACTATAAAGTCTAGAAATGGAGGAGACTCTTGTAAAATGTATTATAAAATCTAGAGTAGGAGGAGACTCTTGTAAAATTAATATAAGTTATATACAACTATTACAAGATAGTCTCGTTAGGATCCCATAAATACTAAGCCAAACAATTCCTATGAAATGTGTTGTAAGAACTAGAGTAAGAGGGGACTCTTTAAAAATGTACCATAAAGTGTAGAGTAGGAGGAGACCCTTGTAAAATGTATTATAAAATCTAGAGTAGGAGGACATTCTTGTAAAATTAATATAAGGTATATACAACTATTACAAGATAGTCTAGTTCGGATCCAATAAATACTAAACTAAACAATTCCTATAGAATGTGTTTTAAGAACTAGAGTAAGAGGGGAATCTTTATCAATGTACTATAAAATGTAGAGTTTGAGGAGACTCTTGTAAAATATATTATAAAATCTAGAGTAGGAGGAGACTCTTGTAAAATTAATATAAGGTATATACAACTATTAGAAGATAGTCTAGTTCGGATCTAATAAATACTAAATTAAACAATTAGGAGGAGACTCTTGTAAAACGTGTTGTAAGAACTAGAGTAAGAGGGGACTCTTTAAAAATGTACTATAAAGTCTAGAGTTGGAGGAGAATCTTGTAAAATTAATTTAGGGTAAATACAACTATTGAAAGATGGTCTAGTTTGGATCCAATAAATACTAAACAAAGAAATCCAATAAAATTTGTTTTAAGAAATAGAGTAATGGAGGAAATCTTTAAAAATGTACTATAAAGTGTAGAGTTGGAAGACACGTTTGTAATATGTACTATAAAGTGTAGAGTTGGAGGAGACTCTTGTAAAATGTATTATAAAATCTAGAGTAGGAGGAAATTCCTGTAAAATTAATATGAGGTATATACAACTATTAGAAGATAATCTAGTTCGGATCTAATAAATACTAAATTAAACAATTAGGAGGAGACTCTTGTAAAACGTGTTGTAAGTACTAGAGTAAGAGGGGACTCTTTAAAAATGTACTATAAAGTCTAGAGTTGGAGGAGAATCTTGTAAAATGTATTATAAAATCTAGAGTAGGAGAAGACTCTTGTAAAATTAATATAAGTTATATACAACTATAACAAGATAGTCTAGTTACGATCCCATAAATACTAAGCCAAACATTTCCTATGAAATGTGTTGTAAGAACTAGAGTAAGAGGGGACACTTTAAAAATGTACTATAAATTGTAGAGTAGGAAGAGACCCTTGTAAAATGTATTATAAATTCTAGAGTAGGAGGAGACACTTGTAAAATTAATATAAAGTATATAAAACTATTACAAGATAGTCTAGTTCGGATCCAATAAATATTAAACTAAACTATTCCTATAAAATGTGTTTAAGAACTAGAGTAAGAGGGGAATCTTTAAAAATGTACTATAAAGTGTAGAGTTTGAGGAGACTCTTGTAAAATGTATTATAAAATCTAGAGTAGGAGGAGACTCTTGTAAAATTAATATAAGTTATATACAACTATTACAAGATAGTGTCGTTAGGATCCCATAAATACTAAGCAAAACAATTCCTATGAAATGTGTTGTAAGAACTAGAGTAAGAGGGGACTCTTTAAAAATGTACTATAAAGTGTAGAGTAGGAGGAGACCCATGTAAAATGTATTATAAAATCTTGAGTAGGACATTCTTGTAAAATTAATATAAGGTATATACAACTATTACAAGATAGTCTAGTTCGGATCCAATAAATACAAAACTAAACAATTCCTATAAAATGTGTTGTAAGAACTAGAGTAAGAGGGGAATCTTTAAAAATGTACTATAATATGTAGAGTTTTAGGAGACTCTTGTAAAATGTATTATAAAATCTAGAGTAGGAGGACATTCTTGTAAAATTAATATAAGGTATATAACTATTACAAGATAGTCTAGTTCGGATCCAATAAATACAAAACCAAACAATTCCTATAAAATGTGTTGTAAGAACTAGAGTAAGAGGGGAATCTTTAAAAATGTACTATAATATGTGGAGTTTTAGGAGACTCTTGTAAAATGTATTATAAAATCTAGAGTTGGAGGAGACTCTTGTAAAATGTATTATAAAATCTAGAATAAGAGGAAGTTCTTGTAAAATTAATATAAGGTATATACAACTATTAGAAGATAGTCTAGTTCGGATCCAATAAATACTAAATTAAATAATTAGGAGGAGCCTCTTGTAAAATGTGTTGTAAGAACTAGAGTAAGAGGGGACTCTTTAAAAATGTACTATAAAGTCTAGAGTTGGAGGAGACTCTTGTAAAATGTATTATAAAATCTAGAGTAGGAGAAGACTCTTGTAAAATTAATATAAGTTATATACAACTATTACAAGATAGTCTAGTTACGATCCCATAAATACTAAGCCAAACATTTCCTATGAAATGTGTTGTAAGAACTAGAGTAGAGGGGACTCTTTAAAGATGTACTATAAATTGTAGAGTAGGAGGAGACCCTTGTAAAATGTATTATAAATTCTAGAGTAGGAGGAGACTCTTGTAAAATTAATATAAAGTATATACAACTATTACAAGATAGTCTAGTACGGATCCAATAAATACTAAACTATTCCTATAAAATGTGTTTTAAGAACTAGAGTAAGAGGGGAATCTTTAAAAATGTACTATAAAGTGTAGAGTTTGAGGAGACTCTTGTAAAATGTGTTGTAAGAACTAGAGTAAAAGGGGACTCTTTAAAAATGTACTATAAAGTCTAGAGTTGGAGGAGACTCTTGTAAAATGTATTATAAAATTTAGATTAGGAGGAGACTCTTGAAAAATTAAAATAAGCTATATACAACTATTACAAGATAGTCTCGTTCGGATCCAAAAATACTAAATTACAAAATAGAGAGACTCTTGTAAAATGTGTTGTAAGAACTAGAATAAGAGGGGACTCTTTAAAAATGTACAATAAAGTCTAGAGTTGGAGGAGACTCTTGTAAAATTTATTATAAAATCTAGAGTAGGAGGAGACACTTGTAAAATTAATATAAGTTATATACAACTATTACAAGATAGTCTCGTTAGGATCCCATAAATACTAAGCCAAACAATTCCTATGAAATGTGTTGTAAGAACTAGAGTAGGAGGGGACTCTTTAAAAATGTACTATAAAGTGTAGAGTAGGAGGAGACCCTTGTAAAATGTATTATAAAATCTATAGTAGGAGGACACTCTTGTAAAATTAATATAAGTTATATACAACTATTACAAGATAGTCTAGTTCGGATCCAATAAATACTAAACTAAACAATTCCTATAAAATGTGTTTTAAGAACTAGAGTAAGAGGGGAATCTTTAAAAATGTACTATAAAGTGTAGAGTTTTAGGAGACTCTTGTAAAATGTATTATAAAATCTAGAGTAGGAGGAGACTCTTGTAAAATTAATATAACGTATATACAACTATTACAAGATAGTCTAGTTCGGATCCAATAAATACTAAACTAAACTATTCCTATAAAATGTGTTTTAAGAACTAGAGTAAGAGGGGAATCTTTAAAAATATACTATAAAGTGTAGAGTTTGAGGAGACTCTTGTAAAATGTGTTGTAAGAACTAGAGTAAGAGGGGACTCTTTAAAAATGTACTATAAAGTCTAGAGTTGGAGGAGACTCTTGTAAAATGTATTATACAATTTAGAGTAGGAGGCGACTCTTGTAAAATTAAAATAAGTTATATACAACTATTACAAGATTGTCTAGTTCGGATCCAATAAATACTAAATTACAAAATAGAGAGACTCTAGTAAAAATTTTTTTAGGAACTAGATTAAGAGGGGAGTCCTTAAAAATGTACTATAGAGTCTAGAGTAGGAGGAGACTCTTGTAAAATCTATATAAGGTATAAACAACTATTAGAAGATAGTCTACTTCGGATCTAATAAATACTAAATTAAAAAATACAGGAGACTCTTGTAAAATGTGTTGTAAGAACTAGATTAAGTGGGGAGTCTTTAAAAATGTACTATAGAGTCTAGAGTAGGAGGAGACAATTGTAAAATTAATATAGGGTAAATACAACTATTGAAAGATGGTCTAGTTTGGATCCAAAAAATACTAAACTAAAAAAATCCTATAAAATTTGTTTTATAACTAGAGTAATGGAGGGAATCTTTAAAAATGTACTATAAAGTGTAGAGTTGGAGGACACGTTTGTAAAATGTATTATAAAATCTAGAGTAGGAGGAGACTCTTGTAAAATTAATATAACGTATATACAACTATTACAAGATAGTCTAGTTCGGATCCAATAAATAATAAATTAAAAATAGAGGAGACTCTTGTAAAATGTGATTTAAGAACTAGATTAAGAGGAGAGTCTTTAAAAATGTACTATAGAGTCTAGAGTAGGAGGAGACTCTTGTAAAATTAATATAAGGTATATACAACTATTAGAAGATAGTCTAGTTACGATCCCATAAATACTAAGCCAAACATTTCCTATGAAATGTGTTGTAAGAACTAGAGTAAGAGGGGAATCTTTAAAAATGTACAATAAAGTGTAGAGTTTGAGGAGACTCTTGTAAAATGTGTTGTAAGAACTAGAGTAAGAAGGGACTATTTAAAAATGTACTATAAGGTCTAGAGTTGGAGGAGACTCTTGTAAAATGTATTATAAAATTTAGAGTAGGAGAAGACTCTTGTAAAATTAAAATAAGTTATATACAACTATTACAAGATTGTCTAGTTCGGATCCAATAAATACTAAACTTAACAATTAGGAGGAGACTCTTGTAAAATGTGTTGTAAGAACTAGAGTAAGAGGGGACTCTTTAAAAATGTACCATAAAGTGTAGAGTAGGAGGAGACCCTTGTAAAATGTATTATAAAATCTAGAGTAGGAGGACATTCTTGTAAAATTAATATAAGGTATATACAACTATTACAAGATAGTCTAGTTCGGATCCAATAAATACTAGACTAAACAATTCCTATAGAATGTGTTTTAAGAACTAGAGTAAGAGGGGAATCTTTATCAATGTACTATAAAATGTAGAGTTTGAGGAGACTCTTGTAAAATGTATTATGAAATCTAGAGTAGGAGGAGACTCTTGTAAAATTAATATAAGGTATATACAACTATTAGAAGATAGTCTAGTTCGGATCTAATAAATACTAAATTAAACAATTAGGAGGAGACTCTTGTAAAACGTGTTGTAAGAACTAGAGTAAGAGGGGACTCTTTAAAAATGTACTATAAAGTCTAGAGTTGGAGGAGAATCTTGTAAAATTAATATAGGGTAAATACAACTATTGAAAGATGGTCTAGTTTGGATCCAATAAATACTAAACAAAAAAAATCCAATAAAATTTGTTTTAAGAAATAGAGTAATGGAGGAAATCTTTAAAAATGTACTATAAAGTGTAGAGTTGGAGGACACGTTTGTAAAATGTACTATAAAGTGTAGAGTTGGAGGAGACTCTTGTAAAATGTATTATAAAATCTAGAGTAGGAGGAAATTCTTGTAAAATTAATATAAGGTATATACAACTATTAGAAGATAGTCTAGTTCGGATCTAATAAATACTAAATTAAACAATTAGGAGGAGACTCTTGTAAAACGTGTTGTAAGAACTAGAGTAAGAGGGGACTCTTTAAAAATGTACTATAAATTCTAGAGTTAGAGGAGACTCTTGTAAAATCTATCATAAAATCTAGAGTAGGAGGAGACTCTTGTAAAATTAATATAAGTTATATACAACTATAACAAGATAGTCTAGTTACGATCCCATAAATACTAAGCCAAACAATTCCTATGAAATGTGTTGTAATAACTAGAGTAAGAGGGGACTCTTAAAAAATGTACTATAAAGTGTAGAGTTTGAGGAGACTCTTGTAAAATGTATTATAAAATCTAGAGTAGGAGGAGACTCTTGTAAAATTAATATAAGTTATATACAACTATTGCAAGATAGTCTCGTTAGGATCCCATAAATACTAAGCCAAACAATTCCTATGAAATGTGTTGTAAGAACTAGAGTAAGAGGGGAATCTTTAAAAATGTACTATAATATGTAGAGTTTTAGGAGACTCTTGTAAAATGTATTATAAAATCTAGAGTTGGAGGAGACTCTTGTAAAATGTATTATAAAATCTAGAATAAGAGGAAGTTCTTGTAAAATTAATATAAGGTACATACAACTATTAGAAGATAGTCTAGTTCGGATCCAATAAATACTAAATTAAATAATTAGGAGGAGACTCGTGTAAAATGTGTTGTAAGAACTAGAGTAAGAGGGGACTCTTTAAAAATGTACTATAAAGTCTAGAGTTGGAGAAGACTCTTGTAAAATTAATATAAGTTATATACAACTATTACAAGATAGTCTAGTTACGATCCCATATATACTAAGCCAAACATTTCCTATGAAATGTGTTGTAAGAACTAGAGTAAGAGGGGACTCTTTAAAAATGTACTATAAATTGTAGAGTAGGAGGAGACCCTTGTAAAATGTATTATAAATTCTAGAGTAGGAGGAGACTCTTGTAAAATTAATATAAAGTATATACAACTATTACAAGATAGTCTAGTTCGGATCCAATAAATACTAAACTATTCCTATAAAATGTGTTTTAAGAACTAGAGTAAGAGGGGAATCTTTAAAAATGTACTATAAAGTGTAGAGTTTGAGGAGACTCTTGTAAAATGTGTTGTAAGAACTAGAGTAAAAGGGGATTCTTTAAAAATGTACTATAAAGTCTAGAGTTGGAGGAGACTCTTGTAAAATGTATTATAAAATTTAGAGTAGGAGGAGACTCTTGTAAAATTAAAATAAGTTATATACAACTATTACAAGATAGTCTCGTTCGGATCCAAAAATACTAAATTACAAAATAGAGAGACTCTTGTAAAATGTGTTGTAAGAACTAGAATAAGAGGGGACTCTTTAAAAATGTACAATAAAGTCTAGAGTTGGAGGAGACTCTTGTAAAATGTATTATAAAATCTAGAGTAGGAGGAGACACTTGTAAAATTAATATAAGTTATATACAACTATTACAAGATAGTCTCGTTAGGATCCCATAAATACTAAGCCAAACAATTCCTATGAAATGTGTTGTAAGAACTAGAGTAGGAGGGGACTCTTTAAAAATGTACTATAAAGTGTAGAGTAGGAGGAGACCCTTGTAAAATGTATTATAAAATCTAAAGTAGGAGGACACTCTTGTAAAATTAATATAAGGTATATACAACTATTACAAGATAGTCTAGTTCGGATCCAATGAATACTAAACTAAACAATTCCTATAAAATGTGTTTTAAGAACTAGAGTAAGAGGGGAATCTTTAAAAATGTACTATAAAGTGTAGAGTTTGAGTAGACTCTTGTAAAATGTATTATAAAATTTAGAGTAGGAGGAGACTCTTGTAAAATTAATATAAGTTATATACAACTATTACAAGATTGTCTTATTCGGATCCAATAAATACTAAATTACAAAATAGAGGAGACTCTTGTAAAATGTGTTGTAGGAACTAGATTAAGAGGGGAGTCTTTAAAAATGTACTATAGAGTCTAGAGTAGGAGGAGACTCTTGTAAAATTAATATAAGGTATATACAACTATTAGAAGATAGTCTAGTTCGGATCCAATAAATAATAAATTTAAAAATAGAGTAGACTCTTGTAAAATGTGTTGTAAGAACTAGGTTAAGAGGGGAGTCTTTAAAAATGTACTATAGAGTCTAGAGTAGAAGGAGACTCTTGTAAAATTAATATAGGGTAAATACAACTATTGAAAGATGGTCTAGTTTGGATCCAATAAAAACTAAACAAAAAAATCCTATAACATTTGTTTTAAGAACTAGAGTAATGGAGGGAATCTTTAAAAATGTACTATAAAGTGTAGAGTTGGAGGACACGTTTGTAAAATTTATTATAAAATCTAGAGTAGGAGGAGACTCTTGTAAAATGAATATAACGTATATACAACTATTACAAGATAGTCTACTTCGGATCCAATAAATACTAAACTAAACAAATCCTATAAAATTTGTTTTAAGAACTAGAGTAATGGAGGGAATCTTTAAAAATGTACTCTAAAGTGTAGAGTTGGAGGACACGTTTGTAAAATGTATTATAAAATCTAGAGTAGGAGGAAATTCTTGTAAAATTAATATAAGGTATATACAACTATTAGAAGATAGTCTAGTTCGGATCCAATAAATACTAAATTAAACAATTAAGAGGAGACTTTTGTAAAATGTGTTGTAAGAACTAGAGTAAGAGGGGACTCTTTAAAAATGTACTATAAAGTCTAGATTTGGAGGAGACTCTTGTAAAATGTATTATAAAATCTAGAGTAGGAGAAGACTCTTGTAAAATTAATATAAGTTATATACAACTATTACAAGATAGTCTAGTTACGATCCTATAAATACTAAGCCAAACATTTCCTATGAAATGTGTTGTAAGAACTAGAGTAAGAGGGGACTCTTTAAAAATGTACTATAAAGTGTAGAGTAGGAGGAGACCCTTGTAAAATGTATACTAAATTCTAGAGTAGGAGGAGACTCTTGTAAAATTAATATAAAGTATATACAACTATTACAAGATAGTCTAGTTCGGATCCAATAAATACTAAACTAAACAATTCCTATAAAATGTGTTGTAAGAACTAGAGTAAGAGGGGAATCTTTAAAAATGTACTATAAGGTGTAGAGTTTGAGGAGACTCTTGTAAAATGTGTTGTAAGAACTAGAGTAAGAGGGGACTCTTTAAAAATGTACTATAAAGTCAAGAGTTGGAGGAGACTCTTGTAAAATGTATTATAAAATTTAGAGTAGGAGGAGACTCTTTTAAAATTAATATAAGTTATATACAACTATTACAAGATTGTCTAGTTCGGATCCAATAAATACTAAATTACAAAATAGAGATACTCTTGTAAAATGTGTTGTAGGAACTAGATTAAGAGGGGAGTCTTTAAAAATGTACTATAATATGTAGAGTTTTAGGAGACTCTTGTAAAATGTATTATTAAATCTAGAGTAGGAGGAGACTCTTGTAAAATTAATATAACGTGTATACAACTATTACAAGATAGTCTAGTTCGGATCCAATAAATACTAAACTATTCCTATAAAATGTGTTTTAAGAACTAGAGTAAGAGGGGAATCTTTAAAAATGTACTATAAAGTGTAGAGTTTGAGGAGACTCTTGTAAAATGTGTTGTAAGAACTAGAGTAAAAGGGGACTCTTTAAAAATGTACTATAAAGTCTAGAGTTGGAGGAGACTCTTGTAAAATGTATTATAAAATTTAGAGTAGGAGGAGACTCTTGTAAAATTAAAATAAGTTATATACAACTCTTACAAGATAGTCTCGTTAGGATCCCATAAATACTAAGCCAAACAATTCCTATGAAATGTGTTGTAAGAACTAGAGTAGGAGGGGACTCTTTAAAAATGTACTATAAAGTGTAGAGTAGGAGGAGACCCTTGTAAAATGTATTATAAAATCTAAAGTAGGAGGACACTCTTGTAAAATTAATATAAGGTATATACAACTATTACAAGATAGTCTAGTTCGGATCCAATAAATACTAAACTAAACAATTCCTATAAAATGTGTTTTAAGAACTAGAGTAAGAGGGGAATCTTTAAAAATGTACTATAAAGTGTAGAGTTTGAGTAGACTCTTGTAAAATGTATTATAAAATTTAGAGTAGGAGGAGACTCTTGTAAAATTAATATAAGTTATACACAACTATTACAAGATTGTCTTATTCGGATCCAATAAATACTAAATTACAAAATAGAGTAGACTCTTGTAAAATGTGTTGTAAGAACTTAGGTTAAGAGGGGAGTCTTTAAAAATGTACTATAGAGTCTAGAGTAGGAGGAGACTCTTGTAAAATTAATATAGGGTAAATACAACTATTGAAAGATGGTCTAGTTTGGATCCAATAAAAACTAAACAAAAAAAATCCTATAAAATTTGTTTTAAGAACTAGAGTAATGGAGGGAATCTTTAAAAATGTACTATAAAGTGTAGAGATGGAGGACACGTTTGTAAAATGTATTATAAAATCTAGAGTAGGAGGAGACTCTTGTAAAATGAATATAAGGTATATACAACTATTAGAAGATAGTCTAGTTCGGATCCAATAAATACTAAATTAAACAATTAGGAGGAGACTTTTGTAAAATGTGTTGTAAGAACTAGAGTAAGAGGGGACTCTTTAAAAATGTACTATAAAGTCTAGATTTGGAGGAGACTCTTGTAAAATGTATTATAAAATCTAGAGTTGGAGAAGACTCTTGTAAAATTAATATAAGTTATATAACACTATTACAAGATAGTCTAGTTACGATCCTATAAATACTAAGCCAAACATTTCCTATGAAATGTGTTGTAAGAACTAGAGTAAGAGGGGACTCTTTTAAAATGTACTATAAAGTGTAGAGTAGGAGGAGACCCTTGTAAAATGTATTATAAATTCTAGAGTAGGAGGAGACTCTTGTAAAATTAATATAAAGTATATACAACTATTACAAGATAGTCTAGTTCGGATCCAATAAATACTAAACTATTCCTATAAAATGTGTTTTAAGAACTAGAGTAAGAGGGGAATCTTTAAAAATGTACTATAAAGTGTAGAGTTTGAGGAGACTCTTGTAAAATGTGTTGTAAGAAATAGAGTAAAAGGGGACTCTTTAAAAATGTACTATAAAGTCTAGAGTTGGAGGAGACTCTTGTAAAATGTATTATAAAATTTAGAGTAGGAGGAGACTCTTGTAAAATTAAAATAAGTTATATACAACTATTACAAGATAGTCTCGTTCGGATCCAAAAATACTAAATTACAAAATAGAGAGACTCTTGTAAAATGTATTGTAAGAACTAGAATAAGAGGGGACTCTTTAAAAATGTACAATAAAGTCTAGAGTTGGAGGAGACTCTTGTAAAATGTATTATAAAATCTAGAGTAGGAGGAGACTCTTGTAAAATTAATATAAGTTATATACAACTATTACAAGATAGTCTCGTTAGGATCCCATAAATACTAAGCCAAACAATTCCTATGAAATGTGTTGTAAGAACTAGAGTAGGAGGGGACTCTTTAAAAATGTACTATAAAGTGTAGAGTAGGAGGAGACCCTTGTAAAATGTATTATAAAATCTAAAGTAGGAGGACACTCTTGTAAAATTAATATAAGGTATATACAACTATTACAAGATAGTCTAGTTCGGATCCAATGAATACTAAACTAAACAATTCCTATAAAATGTGTTTTAAGAACTAGAGTAAGAGGGGAATCTTTAAAAATGTACTATAAAGTGTAGAGTTTGAGTAGACTCTTGTAAAATGTATTATAAAATTTAGAGTAGGAGGAGACTCTTGTAAAATTAATATAAGTTATATACAACTATTACAAGATTGTCTTATTCGGATCCAATAAATACTAAATTACAAAATAGAGGAGACTCTTGTAAAATGTGTTGTAGGAACTAGATTAAGAGGGGAGTCTTTAAAAATGTACTATAGAGTCTAGAGTAGGAGGAGACTCTTGTAAAATTAATATAAGGTATATACAACTATTAGAAGATAGTCTAGTTCGGATCCAATAAATAATAAATTAAAAAATAGAGTAGACTCTTGTAAAATGTGTTGTAAGAACTAGGTTAAGAGGGGAGTCTTTAAAAATGTACTATAGAGTCTAGAGTAGGAGGAGACTCTTGTAAATTTAATATAGGGTAAATACAACCATTGAAAGATGGTCTAGTTTGGATCCAATAAAAACTAAACAAAAAAAATCCTATAAAATTTGTTTTAAGAACTAGAGTAATGGAGGGAATCTTTAAAAATGTACTATAAAGTGTAGAGTTGGAGGACACGTTTGTAAAATGTATTATAAAATCTAGAGTAGGAGGAGACTCTTGTAAAATGAATATAACGTATATACAACTATTACAAGATAGTCTAGTTCGGATCCAATAAACACTAAACTAAACAAATCCTATAAAATTTGTTTTAAGAACTAGAGTAATGGAGGGAATCTTTAAAAATGTACTATAAAGTGTAGAGTTGGAGGACACGTTTGTAAAATGTACTATAAAATCTAGAGTAGGAGGAAATTCTTGTAAAATTAATATAAGGTATATACAACTATTAGAAGATAGTCTAGTTCGGATCCAATAAATACTAAATTAAACAATTAGGAGGAGACTTTTGTAAAATGTGTTGTAAGAACTAGAGTAAGAGGGGACTCTTTAAAAATGTACTATAAAGTCTAGATTTGGAGGAGACTCTTGCAAAATGTATTATAAAATCTAGAGTAGGAGAAGACTCTTGTAAAATTAATATAAGTTATATACAACTATTACAAGATAGTCTAGTTACGATCCTATAAATACTAAGCCAAACATTTCCTATGAAATGTGTTGTAAGAACTAGAGTAAGAGGGGACTCTTTAAAAATGTACTATAAAATGTAGAGTAGGAGGAGACCCTTGTAAAATGTATTATAAATTCTAGAGTAGGAGGAGACTCTTGTAAAATTAATATAAAGTATATACAACTATTACAAGATAGTCTAGTTAGGATCCAATAAATACTAAACTAAACAATTCCTATAAAATGTGTTGTAAGAACTAGAGTAAGAGGGGAATCTTTAAAAATGTACTATAAGGTGTAGAGTTTGAGGAGACTCTTGTAAAATGTGTTGTAAGAACTAGAGTAAGAGGGGACTCATTAAAAATGTACTATAAAGTCAAGAGTTGGAGGAGACTCTTGTAAAATGTATTATAAAATTTAGAGTAGGAGGAGACTCTTTTAAAATTAATATAAGTTATATACAACTATTACAAGATTGTCTAGTTCGGATCCAATAAATACTAAATTACAAAATAGAGAGACTCTTGTAAAATGTGTTGTAGGAACTAGATTAAGAGGGGAGTCTTTAAAAATGTACCATAGAGTCTAGAGTAGGAGGAGACTCTTGTAAAATTAATATAAGGTATATACAAATATTAGAAGATAGTCTAGTTCGGATCCAATAAATACTAAATTAAAAATACAGGAGACTCTTGTAAAATGTGTTGTAAGAACTTGATTAAGAGGGGAGTTTTTAAAAATGTACTATAGAGTCTAGAGTAGGAGGAGACTCTTGTAAAATTAATATAGGGTAAATACAACTATTGAAAGATGGTCTAGTTTGGATCCAATAAATACTAAACTAAAAAAATCCTATAAAATTTGTTTTAAGAACTAGAGTAATGGAGGGAATCTTTAAAAATGTACTATAAAGTGTAGAGTTAGAGGAAACGTTTGTAAAATGTATTATTAAAATCTAGAGTTGGAGGAGACTCTTTTAAAATTAATATAACGTATATACAACTATTACAAGATAGTCTAGTTCGGATCCAATAAATACTAAAATAAACAAATCCTATAAAATTTGTTTTAAGAACTATAGTAATGGAGGGAATCTTTAAAAATGTACTATAAAGTGTAGAGTTGGAGGACACGTTTGTAAAATGTACTATAAAGTGTAGAGTTGGAGGAGACTCTTGTAAAATGTATTATAAAATCTAGAGTAGGAGGAAATTCTTGTAAAATTAATATAAGGTATATATAACTATTAGAAGATAGTCTAGTTCGGATCCAATAAATACAAAACTAAACAATTCCTATAAAATGTGTTGTAAGAACTAGAGTAAGAGGGGAATCTTTAAAAATGTACTATAATATGTAGAGTTTTAGGAGACTCTTGTAAAATGTATTATAAAATCTAGAGTAGGAGGACATTCTTGTAAAATTAATATAAGGTATATACAACTATTACAAGATAGTCTAGTTCGGATCCAATAAATACTAAATTAAATAATTAGGAGGAGACTCTTGTAAAATGTGTTGTAAGAACTAGAGTAAGAGGGGACTCTATAAAATGTACTATAAAGTCTAGAGTTGGAGGAGACTCTTGTAAAATGTATTATAAAATCTAGAGTAGGAGAAGACTCTTGTAAAATTAACATAAGTTATATACAACTATTACAAGATAGTCTAGTTACGATCCCATAAATACTAAGCCAAACATTTCCTATGAAATGTGTTGTAAGAACTAGAGTAAGAGGGGACTCTTTAAAAATGTACTATAAATTGTAGAGTAGGAGGAGACCCTTGTAAAATGTATTATAAATTCTAGAGTAGGAGGAGACTCTTGTAAAATTAATATAAAGTATATACAACTATTACAAGATAGTCTAGTTCGGATCCAATAAATACAAAACTAAACAATTCCTATAAAATGTGTTGTAAGAACTAGAGTAAGAGGGGAATCTTTAAAAATGTACTATAAAGTCTAGAGTTGGAGAAGACTCTTGTAAAATTAATATAAGTTATATACAACTATTACAAGATAGTCTAGTTACGATCCCATATATACTAAGCCAAACATTTCCTATGAAATGTGTTGTAAGAACTAGAGTAAGAGGGGACTCTTTAAAAATGTACTATAAATTGTAGAGTAGGAGGAGACCCTTGTAAAATGTATTATAAATTCTAGAGTAGGAGGAGACTCTTGTAAAATTAATATAAAGTATATACAACTATTACAAGATAGTCTAGTTCGGATCCAATAAATACTAAACTATTCCTATAAAATGTGTTTTAAGAACTAGAGTAAGAGGGGAATCTTTAAAAATGTACTATAAAGTGTAGAGTTTGAGGAGACTCTTGTAAAATGTGTTGTAAGAACTAGAGTAAAAGGGGATTCTTTAAAAATGTACTATAAAGTCTAGAGTTGGAGGAGACTCTTGTAAAATGTATTATAAAATTTAGAGTAGGAGGAGACTCTTGTAAAATTAAAATAAGTTATATACAACTATTACAAGATAGTCTCGTTCGGATCCAAAAATACTAAATTACAAAATAGAGAGACTCTTGTAAAATGTGTTGTAAGAACTAGAATAAGAGGGGACTCTTTAAAAATGTACAAAAAGTCTAGAGTTGGAGGAGACTCTTGTAAAATGTATTATAAAATCTAGAGTAGGAGGAGACACTTGTAAAATTAATATAAGTTATATACAACTATTACAAGATAGTCTCGTTAGGATCCCATAAATACTAAGCCAAACAATTCCTATGAAATGTGTTGTAAGAACTAGAGTAGGAGGGGACTCTTTAAAAATGTACTATAAAGTGTAGAGTAGGAGGAGACCCTTGTAAAATGTATTATAAAATCTAAAGTAGGAGGACACTCTTGTAAAATTAATATAAGGTATATACAACTATTACAAGATAGTCTAGTTCGGATCCAATGAATACTAAACTAAACAATTCCTATAAAATGTGTTTTAAGAACTAGAGTAAGAGGGGAATCTTTAAAAATGTACTATAAAGTGTAGAGTTTGAGTAGACTCTTGTAAAATGTATTATAAAATTTAGAGTAGGAGGAGACTCTTGTAAAATTAATATAAGTTATATACAACTATTACAAGATTGTCTTATTCGGATCCAATAAATACTAAATTACAAAATAGAGGAGACTCTTGTAAAATGTGTTGTAGGAACTAGATTAAGAGGGGAGTCTTTAAAAATGTACTATAGAGTCTAGAGTAGGAGGAGACTCTTGTAAAATTAATATAAGGTATATACAACTATTAGAAGATAGTCTAGTTCGGATCCAATAAATAATAAATTTAAAAATAGAGTAGACTCTTGTAAAATGTGTTGTAAGAACTAGGTTAAGAGGGGAGTCTTTAAAAATGTACTATAGAGTCTAGAGTAGAAGGAGACTCTTGTAAAATTAATATAGGGTAAATACAACTATTGAAAGATGGTCTAGTTTGGATCCAATAAAAACTAAACAAAAAAATCCTATAAAATTTGTTTTAAGAACTAGAGTAATGGAGGGAATCTTTAAAAATGTACTATAAAGTGTAGAGTTGGAGGACACGTTTGTAAAATGTATTATAAAATCTAGAGTAGGAGGAGACTCTTGTAAAATGAATATAACGTATATACAACTATTACAAGATAGTCTACTTCGGATCCAATAAATACTAAACTAAACAAATCCTATAAAATTTGTTTTAAGAACTAGAGTAATGGAGGGAATCTTTAAAAATGTACTCTAAAGTGTAGAGTTGGAGGACACGTTTGTAAAATATATTATAAAATCTAGAGTAGGAGGAAATTCTTGTAAAATTAATATAAGGTATATACAACTATTAGAAGATAGTCTAGTTCGGATCCAATAAATACTAAATTAAACAATTAAGAGGAGACTTTTGTAAAATGTGTTGTAAGAACTAGAGTAAGAGGGGACTCTTTAAAAATGTACTATAAAGTCTAGATTTGGAGGAGACTCTTGTAAAATGTATTATAAAATCTAGAGTAGGAGAAGACTCTTGTAAAATTAATATAAGTTATATACAACTATTACAAGATAGTCTAGTTACGATCCTATAAATACTAAGCCAAACATTTCCTATGAAATGTGTTGTAAGAACTAGAGTAAGAGGGGACTCTTTAAAAATGTACTATAAAGTGTAGAGTAGGAGGAGACCCTTGTAAAATGTATACTAAATTCTAGAGTAGGAGGAGACTCTTGTAAAATTAATATAAAGTATATACAACTATTACAAGATAGTCTAGTTCGGATCCAATAAATACTAAACTAAACAATTCCTATAAAATGTGTTGTAAGAACTAGAGTAAGAGGGGAATCTTTAAAAATGTACTATAAGGTGTAGAGTTTGAGGAGACTCTTGTAAAATGTGTTATAAGAACTAGAGTAAGAGGGGACTCTTTAAAAATGTACTATAAAGTCAAGAGTTGGAGGAGACTCTTGTAAAATGTATTATAAAATTTAGAGTAGGAGGAGACTCTTTTAAAATTAATATAAGTTATATACAACTATTACAAGATTGTCTAGTTCGGATCCAATAAATACTAAATTACAAAATAGAGATACTCTTGTAAAATGTGTTGTAGGAACTAGATTAAGAGGGGAGTCTTTAAAAATGTACTATAATATGTAGAGTTTTAGGAGACTCTTGTAAAATGTATTATTAAATCTAGAGTAGGAGGAGACTCTTGTAAAATTAATATAACGTGTATACAACTATTACAAGATAGTCTAGTTCGGATCCAATAAATACTAAACTATTCCTATAAAATGTGTTTTAAGAACTAGAGTAAGAGGGGAATCTTTAAAAATGTACTATAAAGTGTAGAGTTTGAGGAGACTCTTGTAAAATGTGTTGTAAGAACTAGAGTAAAAGGGGACTCTTTAAAAATGTACTATAAAGTCTAGAGTTGGAGGAGACTCTTGTAAAATGTATTATAAAATTTAGAGTAGGAGGAGACTCTTGTAAAATTAAAATAAGTTATATACAACTATTACAAGATAGTCTCGTTCGGATCCAAAAATACTAAATTACAAAATAGAGAGACTCTTGTAAAATGTGTTGTAAGAACTAGAATAAGAGGGGACTCTTTAAAAATGTACAATAAAGTCTATAGTTGGAGGTGACTCTTGTAAAATGTATTATAAAATCTAGAGTAGGAGGAGACTCTTGTAAAATTAATATAAGTTATATACAACTCTTACAAGATAGTCTCGTTAGGATCCCATAAATACTAAGCCAAACAATTCCTATGAAATGTGTTGTAAGAACTAGAGTAGGAGGGGACTCTTTAAAAATGTACTATAAAGTGTAGAGTAGGAGGAGACCCTTGTAAAATGTATTATAAAATCTAAAGTAGGAGGACACTCTTGTAAAATTAATATAAGGTATATACAACTATTACAAGATAGTCTAGTTCGGATCCAATAAATACTAAACTAAACAATTCCTATAAAATGTGTTTTAAGAACTAGAGTAAGAGGGGAATCTTTAAAAATGTACTATAAAGTGTAGAGTTTGAGTAGACTCTTGTAAAATGTATTATAAAATTTAGAGTAGGAGGAGACTCTTGTAAAATTAATATAAGTTATACACAACTATTACAAGATTGTCTTATTCGGATCCAATAAATACTAAATTACAAAATAGAGTAGACTCTTGTAAAATGTGTTGTAAGAACTTAGGTTAAGAGGGGAGTCTTTAAAAATGTACTATAGAGTCTAGAGTAGGAGGAGACTCTTGTAAAATTAATATAGGGTAAATACAACTATTGAAAGATGGTCTAGTTTGGATCCAATAAAAACTAAACAAAAAAAATCCTATAAAATTTGTTTTAAGAACTAGAGTAATGGAGGGAATCTTTAAAAATGTACTATAAAGTGTAGAGTTGGAGGACACGTTTGTAAAATGTATTATAAAATCTAGAGTAGGAGGAGACTCTTGTAAAATGAATATAAGGTATATGCAACTATTAGAAGATAGTCTAGTTCGGATCCAATAAATACTAAATTAAACAATTAGGAGGAGACTTTTGTAAAATGTGTTGTAAGAACTAGAGTAAGAGGGGACTCTTTAAAAATGTACTATAAAGTCTAGATTTAAAGGAGACTCTTGTAAAATGTATTATAAAATCTAGAGTTGGAGAAGACTCTTGTAAAATTAATATAAGTTATATAACACTATTACAAGATAGTCTAGTTACGATCCTATAAATACTAAGCCAAACATTTCCTATGAAATGTGTTGTAAGAACTAGAGTAAGAGGGGACTCTTTTAAAATGTACTATAAAGTGTAGAGTAGGAGGAGACCCTTGTAAAATGTATTATAAATTCTAGAGTAGGAGGAGACTCTTGTAAAATTAATATAAAGTATATACAACTATTACAAGATAGTCTAGTTCGGATCCAATAAATACTAAACTATTCCTATAAAATGTGTTTTAAGAACTAGAGTAAGAGGGGAATCTTTAAAAATGTACTATAAAGTGTAGAGTTTGAGGAGACTCTTGTAAAATGTGTTGTAAGAAATAGAGTAAAAGGGGACTCTTTAAAAATGTACTATAAAGTCTAGAGTTGGAGGAGACTCTTGTAAAATGTATTATAAAATTTAGAGTAGGAGGAGACTCTTGTAAAATTAAAATAAGTTATATACAACTATTACAAGATAGTCTCGTTCGGATCCAAAAATACTAAATTACAAAATAGAGAGACTCTTGTAAAATGTATTGTAAGAACTAGAATAAGAGGGGACTCTTTAAAAATGTACAATAAAGTCTAGAGTTGGAGGAGACTCTTGTAAAATGTATTATAAAATCTAGAGTAGGAGGAGACTCTTGTAAAATTAATATAAGTTATATACAACTATTACAAGATAGTCTCGTTAGGATCCCATAAATACTAAGCCAAACAATTCCTATGAAATGTGTTGTAAGAACTAGAGTAGGAGGGGACTCTTTAAAAATGTACTATAAAGTGTAGAGTAGGAGGAGACCCTTGTAAAATGTATTATAAAATCTAAAGTAGGAGGACACTCTTGTAAAATTAATATAAGGTATATACAACTATTACAAGATAGTCTAGTTCGGATCCAATGAATACTAAACTAAACAAATCCTATAAAATGTGTTTTAAGAACTAGAGTAAGAGGGGAATCTTTAAAAATGTACTATAAAGTGTAGAGTTTGAGTAGACTCTTGTAAAATGTATTATAAAATTTAGAGTAGGAGGAGACTCTTGTAAAATTAATATAAGTTATATACAACTATTACAAGATTGTCTTATTCGGATCCAATAAATACTAAATTACAAAATAGAGGAGACTCTTGTAAAATGTGTTGTAGGAACTAGATTAAGAGGGGAGTCTTTAAAAATGTACTATAGAGTCTAGAGTAGGAGGAGACTCTTGTAAAATTAATATAAGGTATATACAACTATTAGAAGATAGTCTAGTTCGGATCCAATAAATAATAAATTAAAAAATAGAGTAGACTCTTGTAAAATGTGTTGTAAGAACTAGGTTAAGAGGGGAGTCTTTAAAAATGTACTATAGAGTCTAGAGTAGGAGGAGACTCTTGTAAATTTAATATAGGGTAAATACAACCATTGAAAGATGGTCTAGTTTGGATCCAATAAAAACTAAACAAAAAAAATCCTATAAAATTTGTTTTAAGAACTAGAGTAATGGAGGGAATCTTTAAAAATGTACTATAAAGTGTAGAGTTGGAGGACACGTTTGTAAAATGTATTATAAAATCTAGAGTAGGAGGAGACTCTTGTAAAATGAATATAACGTATATACAACTATTACAAGATAGTCTAGTTCGGATCCAATAAACACTAAACTAAACAAATCCTATAAAATTTGTTTTAAGAACTAGAGTAATGGAGGGAATCTTTAAAAATGTACTATAAAGTGTAGAGTTGGAGGACACGTTTGTAAAATGTACTATAAAATCTAGAGTAGGAGGAAATTCTTGTAAAATTAATATAAGGTATATACAACTATTAGAAGATAGTCTAGTTCGGATCCAATAAATACTAAATTAAACAATTAGGAGGAGACTTTTGTAAAATGTGTTGTAAGAACTAGAGTAAGAGGGGACTCTTTAAAAATGTACTATAAAGTCTAGATTTGGAGGAGACTCTTGCAAAATGTATTATAAAATCTAGAGTAGGAGAAGACTCTTGTAAAATTAATATAAGTTATATACAACTATTACAAGATAGTCTAGTTACGATCCTATAAATACTAAGCCAAACATTTCCTATGAAATGTGTTGTAAGAACTAGAGTAAGAGGGGACTCTTTAAAAATGTACTATAAAATGTAGAGTAGGAGGAGACCCTTGTAAAATGTATTATAAATTCTAGAGTAGGAGGAGACTCTTGTAAAATTAATATAAAGTATATACAACTATTACAAGATAGTCTAGTTAGGATCCAATAAATACTAAACTAAACAATTCCTATAAAATGTGTTGTAAGAACTAGAGTAAGAGGGGAATCTTTAAAAATGTACTATAAGGTGTAGAGTTTGAGGCGACTCTTGTAAAATGTGTTGTAAGAACTAGAGTAAGAGGGGACTCATTAAAAATGTACTATAAAGTCAAGAGTTGGAGGAGACTCTTGTAAAATGTATTATAAAATTTAGAGTAGGAGGAGACTCTTTTAAAATTAATATAAGTTATATACAACTATTACAAGATTGTCTAGTTCGGATCCAATAAATACTAAATTACAAAATAGAGAGACTCTTGTAAAATGTGTTGTAGGAACTAGATTAAGAGGGGAGTCTTTAAAAATGTACCATAGAGTCTAGAGTAGGAGGAGACTCTTGTAAAATTAATATAAGGTATATACAAATATTAGAAGATAGTCTAGTTCGGATCCAATAAATACTAAATTAAAAATACAGGAGACTCTTGTAAAATGTGTTGTAAGAACTTGATTAAGAGGGGAGTTTTTAAAAATGTACTATAGAGTCTAGAGTAGGAGGAGACTCTTGTAAAATTAATATAGGGTAAATACAACTATTGAAAGATGGTCTAGTTTGGATCCAATAAATACTAAACTAAACAAATCCTATAAAATTTGTTTTAAGAACTAGAGTAATGGAGGGAATCTTTAAAAATGTACTATAAAGTGTAGAGTTAGAGGAAACGTTTGTAAAATGTATTATTAAAATCTAGAGTAGGAGGAGACTCTTTTAAAATTAATATAACGTATATACAACTATTACAAGATAGTCTAGTTCGGATCCAATAAATACTAAAATAAACAAATCCTATAAAATTTGTTTTAAGAACTATAGTAATGGAGGGAATCTTTAAAAATGTACTATAAAGTGTAGAGTTGGAGGACACGTTTGTGAAATGTACTATAAAGTGTAGAGTTGGAGGAGACTCTTGTAAAATGTATTATAAAATCTAGAGTAGGAGGAAATTCTTGTAAAATTAATATAAGGTATATATAACTATAAAAAGATAGTCTAGTTCGGATCCAAAAATACAAAACTAAACAATTCCTATAAAATGTGTTGTAAGAACTAGAGTAAGAGGGGAATCTTTAAAAATGTACTATAATATGTAGAGTTTTAGGAGACTCTTGTAAAATGTATTATAAAATCTAGAGTAGGAGGACATTCTTGTAAAATTAATATAAGGTATATACAACTATTACAAGATAGTCTAGTTCGGATCCAATAAATACTAAATTAAATAATTAGGAGGAGACTCTTGTAAAATGTGTTGTAAGAACTAGAGTAAGAGGGGACTCTATAAAATGTACTATAAAGTCTAGAGTTGGAGGAGACTCTTGTAAAATGTATTATAAAATCTAGAGTAGGAGAAGACTCTTGTAAAATTAATATAAGTTATATACAACTATTACAAGATAGTCTAGTTACGATCCCATAAATACTAAGCCAAACATTTCCTATGAAATGTGTTGTAAGAACTAGAGTAAGAGGGGACTCTTTAAAAATGTACTATAAATTGTAGAGTAGGAGGAGACCCTTGTAAAATGTATTATAAATTCTAGAGTAGGAGGAGACTCTTGTAAAATTAATATAAAGTATATACAACTATTACAAGATAGTCTAGTTCGGATCCAATAAATACAAAACTAAACAATTCCTATAAAATGTGTTGTAAGAACTAGAGTAAGAGGGGAATCTTTAAAAATGTACTATAATATGTAGAGTTTTAGGAGACTCTTGTAAAATGTATTATAAAATCTAGAGTAGGAGGAGACTCTTGTAAAATTAATATAAGTTATATACAACTATTACAAGATAGTCTAGTTCGGATCCAATAAATACAAAACTAAACAATTCCTATAAAATGTGTTGTAAGAACTAGAGTAAGAGGGGAATCTTTAAAAATGTACTATAATATGTAGAGTTTTAGGAGACTCTTGTAAAATGTATTATAAATTCTAGAGTAGGAGGAGACTCTTGTAAAATTAATATAAAGTATATACAACTATTACAAGATAGTCTAGTTCGGATCCAATAAATACAAAACTAAACAATTCCTATAAAATGTGTTGTAAGAACTAGAGTAAGAGGGGAATCTTTAAAAATGTACTATAAAGTCTAGATTTGGAGGAGACTCTTGTAAAATGTATTATAAAATCTAGAGTAGGAGAAGACTCTTGTAAAATTAATATAAGTTATATACAACTATTACAAGATAGTCTAGTTACGATCCTATAAATACTAAGCCAAACATTTCCTATGAAATGTGTTGTAAGAACTAGAGTAAGAGGGGACTCTTTAAAAATGTACTATAAAGTGTAGAGTAGGATGAGACCCTTGTAAAATGTATTATAAATTCTAGAGTAGGAGGAGACTCTTGTAAAATTAATATAAAGTATATACAACTATTACAAGATAGTCTAGTTCGGATCCAATTAATACTAAACTAAACAATTCCTATAAAATGTGTTGTAAGAACTAGAGTAAGAGGGGAATCTTTAAAAATGTACTATAAGGTGTAGAGTTTGAGGAGACTCTTGTAAAATGTGTTGTAGGAACTAGATTAAGAGGGGAGTCTTTAAAAATGTACCATAGAGTCTAGAGTAGGAGGAGACTCTTGTAAAATTAATATAGGGTAAATACAACTATTGAAAGATGGTCTAGTTTGGATCCAATAAATACTAAACTAAAAAAATCCTATAAAATTTGTTTTAAGAACTAGAGTAATGGAGGGAATCTTTAAAAATGTACTATAAAGTGTAGAGTTAGAGGAAACGTTTGTAAAATGTATTATTAAAATCTAGAGTTGGAGGAGACTCTTTTAAAATTAATATAACGTATATACAACTATTACAAGATAGTCTAGTTCGGATCCAATAAATACTAAAATAAACAAATCCTATAAAATTTGTTTTAAGAACTATAGTAATGGAGGGAATCTTTAAAAATGTACTATAAAGTGTAGAGTTGGAGGACACGTTTGTAAAATGTACTATAAAGTGTAGAGTTGGAGGAGACTCTTGTAAAATGTATTATAAAATCTAGAGTAGGAGGAAATTCTTGTAAAATTAATATAAGGTATATATAACTATTAGAAGATAGTCTAGTTCGGATCCAATAAATACAAAACTAAACAATTCCTATAAAATGTGTTGTAAGAACTAGAGTAAGAGGGGAATCTTTAAAAATGTACTATAATATGTAGAGTTTTAGGAGACTCTTGTAAAATGTATTATAAAATCTAGAGTAGGAGGACATTCTTGTAAAATTAATATAAGGTATATACAACTATTACAAGATAGTCTAGTTCGGATCCAATAAATACTAAATTAAATAATTAGGAGGAGACTCTTGTAAAATGTGTTGTAAGAACTAGAGTAAGAGGGGACTCTATAAAATGTACTATAAAGTCTAGAGTTGGAGGAGACTCTTGTAAAATGTATTATAAAATCTAGAGTAGGAGAAGACTCTTGTAAAATTAACATAAGTTATATACAACTATTACAAGATAGTCTAGTTACGATCCCATAAATACTAAGCCAAACATTTCCTATGAAATGTGTTGTAAGAACTAGAGTAAGAGGGGACTCTTTAAAAATGTACTATAAATTGTAGAGTAGGAGGAGACCCTTGTAAAATGTATTATAAATTCTAGAGTAGGAGGAGACTCTTGTAAAATTAATATAAAGTATATACAACTATTACAAGATAGTATAGTTCGGATCCAATAAATACAAAACTAAACAATTCCTATAAAATGTGTTGTAAGAACTAGAGTAAGAGGGGAATCTTTAAAAATGTACTATAATATGTAGAGTTTTGGGAGACTCTTGTAAAATGTATTATAAAATCTAGAGTAGGAGGAGACTCTTGTAAAATTAATATAAGTTATATACAACTATTACAAGATAGTCTAGTTCGGATCCAATAAATACAAAACTAAACAATTCCTATAAAATGTGTTGTAAGAACTAGAGTAAGAGGGGAATCTTTAAAAATGTACTATAATATGTAGAGTTTTAGGAGACTCTTGTAAAATGTATTATAAATTCTAGAGTAGGAGGAGACTCTTGTAAAATTAATATAAAGTATATACAACTATTACAAGATAGTCTAGTTCGGATCCAATAAATACAAAACTAAACAATTCCTATAAAATGTGTTGTAAGAACTAGAGTAAGAGGGGAATCTTTAAAAATGTACTATAATATGTAGAGTTTTAGGAGACTCTTGTAAAATGTATTATAAAATCTAGAGTAGGAGGAGACTCCTGTAAAATTAATATAACGTGTATACAACTATTACAAGATAGTCTAGTTCGGATCCAATAAATACTAAACTATTCCTATAAAATGTGTTTTAAGAACTAGAGTAAGAGGGGAATCTTTAAAAATGTACTATAAAGTGTAGAGTTTGAGGAGACTCTTGTAAAATGTGTTGTAAGAACTAGAGTAAAAGGGGACTCTTTAAAAATGTACTATAAAGTCTAGAGTTGGAGGAGACTCTTGTAAAATGTATTATAAAATTTAGAGTAGGAGGAGACTCTTGTAAAATTAAAAAAAAGTTATATACAACTATTACAAGATAGTCTCGTTCGGATCCAAAAATACTAAATTACAAAATAGAGAGACTCTTGTAAAATGTGTTGTAAGAACTAGAATAAGAGGGGACTCTTTAAAAATGTACAATAAAGTCTAGAGTTGGAGGAGACTCTTGAAAAATGTATTATAAAATCTAGAGTAGGAGGAGACTCTTGTAAAATTAATATAAGTTATATACAACTATTACAAGATAGTCTCGTTAGGATCCCATAAATACTAAGCCAAACAATTCCTATGAAATGTGTTGTAAGAACTAGAGTAGGAGGGGAATCTTTAAAAATGTACTATAAAGTGTAGAGTTTGAGTAGACTCTTGTAAAATGTATTATAAAATTTAGAGTAGGAGGAGACTCTTGTAAAATTAATATAAGTTATATACAACTATTACAAGATTGTCTTATTCGGATCCAATAAATACTGAATTACAAAATAGAGGAGACTCTTGTAAAATGTGTTGTAGGAACTAGATTAAGAGGGGAGTCTTTAAAAATGTACTATAGAGTCTAGAGTAGGAGGACACTCTTGTAAAATTAATATAAGGTATATACAACTATTAGAAGATAGTCTAGTTCGGATCCAATAAATAATAAATTAAAAAATAGAGTAGACTCTTGTAAAATGTGTTGTAAGAACTAGGTTAAGAGGGGAGTCTTTAAAAATGTACTATAGAGTCTAGAGTAGGAGGAGACTCTTGTAAAATTAATATAGGGTAAATACAACTATTAAAAGATGGTCTAGTTTGGATCCAATAAAAACTAAACGAAAAAAATCCTATAAAATTTGTTTTAAGAACTAGAGTAATGGAGGGAATCTTTAAAAATGTACTATAAAGTGTAGAGTTGGAGGACACGTTTGTAAAATGTACTATAAAGTGTAGAGTTGGAGGAGACTCTTGTAAAATGTATTATAAAATCTAGAGTAGGAGGAAATTCTTGTAAAATTAATATAAGGTATATATAACTATTAGAAGATAGTCTAGTTCGGATCCAATAAATACAAAACTAAACAATTCTTATAAAATGTGTTGTAAGAACTAGAGTAAGAGGGGAATCTTTAAAAATGTACTATAATATGTATAGTTTTAGGAGACTCTTGTAAAATGTATTATAAAATCTAGAGTAGGAGGACATTCTTGTAAAATTAATATAAGGTATATACAACTATTACAAGATAGTCTAGTTCGGATCCAATAAATACAAAACTAAACAATTCCTATAAAATGTGTTGTAAGAACTAGAGTAAGAGGGGAATCTTTAAAAATGTACTATAATATGTAGAGTTTTAGGAGACTCTTGTAAAATGTATTATAAAATCTAGAGTTGGAGGAGACTCTTGTAAAATGTATTATAAAATCTAGAATAAGAGGAAGTTCTTGTAAAATTAATATAAGGTACATACAACTTTTAGAAGATAGTCTAGTTCGGATCCAATAAATACTAAATTAAATAATTAGGAGGAGACTCTTGTAAAATGTGTTGTAAGAACTAGAGTAAGAGGGGACTCTATAAAATGTACTATAAAGTCTAGAGTTAGAGGAGACTCTTGTAAAATGTATTATAAAATCTAGAGTAGGAGAAGACTCTTGTAAAATTAATATAAGTTATATACAACTATTACAAGATAGTCTAGTTACGATTCCATAAATACTAAGCCAAACATTTCCTATGAAATGTGTTGTAAGAACTAGAGTAAGAGGGGACTCTTTAAAAATGTACTATAAATTGTAGAGCAGGAGGAGACCCTTGTAAAATGTATTATAAATTCTAGAGTAGGAGGAGACTCTTGTAAAATTAATATAAAGTATATACAACTATTACAAGATAGTCTAGTTCGGATCCAATAAATACAAAACTAAACAATTCCTATAAAATGTGTTGTAAGAACTAGAGTAAGAGGGGAATCTTTAAAAATGTACTATAATATGTAGAGTTTTAGGAGACTCTTGTAAAATGTATTATAAAATCTAGAGTAGGAGGAGACTCTTGTAAAATTAATATAAGTTATATACAACTATTTCAAGATAGTCTAGTTCGGATCCAATAAATACAAAACTAAACAATTCCTATAAAATGTGTTGTAAGAACTAGAGTAAGAGGGGAATCTTTAAAAATGTACTATAATATGTAGAGTTTTAGGAGACTCTTGTAAAATGTATTATAAAATCTAGAGTAGGAGGAGACTCTTGTAAAATTAATATAACGTGTATACAACTATTACAAGATAGTCTAGTTCGGATCCAATAAATACTAAACTATTCCTATAAAATGTGTTTTAAGAACTAGAGTAAGAGGGGAATCTTTAAAAATGTACTATAAAGTGTAGAGTAGGAGGAGACCCTTGTAAAATGTATTATAAAATCTAAAGTAGGAGGACACTCTTGTAAAATTAATATAAGGTATATACAACTATTACAAGATAGTCTAGTTCGGATCCAATAAATACTAAATTAACAATTCCTATAAAATGTGTTTTAAGAACTAGAGTAAGAGGGGAATCTTTAAAAATGTACTTTAAAGTGTAGAGTTTGAGTAGACTCTTGTAAAATGTATTATAAAAATTAGAGTAGGAGGAGACTCTTGTAAAATTAATATAAGTTATATACAACTATTACAAGATTGTCTTATTCGGATCCAATAAATACTGAATTACAAAATAGAGGAGACTCTTGTAAAATGTGTTGTAGGAACTAGATTAAGAGGGGAGTCTTTAAAAATGTACTATAGAGTTTAGAGTAGGAGGACACTCTTGTAAAATTAATATAAGGTATATACAACTATTAGAAGATAGTCTAGTTCGGATCCAATAAATAATAAATTAAAAAATAGAGTAGACTCTTGTAAAATGTGTTGTAAGAACTAGGTTAAGAGGGGAGTCTTTAAAAATGTACTATAGAGTCTAGAGTAGGAGGAGACTCTTGTAAAATTAATATAGGGTAAATACAACTATTAAAAGATGGTCTAGTTTGGATCCAATAAAAACTAAACAAAAAAAATCCTATAAAATTTGTTTTAAGAACTAGAGTAATGGAGGGAATCTTTAAAAATGTACTATAAAGTGTAGAGTTAGAGGAAACGTTTGTAAAATGTATTATTAAAATCTAGAGTTGGAGGAGACTCTTGTAAAATGTGTTGTAAGAACTAGAGTAAGAGGGGACTCATTAAAAATGTACTATAAAGTCAAGAGTTGAAGGAGACTCTTGTAAAATGTATTATAAAATTTAGAGTAGGAGGAGACTCTTTTAAAATTAATATAAGTTATATACAACTATTACAAGATTGTCTAGTTCGGATCCAATAAATACTAAATTACAAAATAGAGAGACTCTTGTAAAATGTGTTGTAGGAACTAGATTAAGAGGGGAGTCTTTAAAAATGTACCATAGAGTCTAGAGTAGGAGGGGACTCTTGTAAAATTAATATAAGGTATATACAAATATTAGAAGATAGTCTAGTTCGGATCCAATAAATACTAAATTAAAAATACAGGAGACTCTTGTAAAATGTGTTGTAAGAACTTGATTAAGAGGGGAGTTTTTAAAAATGTACTATAGAGTCTAGAGTAGGAGGAGACTCTTGTAAAATTAATATAGGGTAAATACAACTATTGAAAGATGGTCTAGTTTGGATCCAATAAATACTAAACTAAAAAAATCCTATAAAATTTGTTTTAAGAACTAGAGTAATGGAGGGAATCTTTAAAAATGTACTATAAAGTGTAGAGTTAGAGGAAACGTTTGTAAAATGTATTATTAAAATCTAGAGTTGGAGGAGACTCTTTTAAAATTAATATAACGTATATACAACTATTACAAGATAGTCTAGTTCGGATCCAATAAATACTAAAATAAACAAATCCTATAAAATTTGTTTTAAGAACTATAGTAATGGAGGGAATCTTTAAAAATGTACTATAAAGTGTAGAGTTGGAGGACACGTTTGTAAAATGTACTATAAAGTGTAGAGTTGGAGGAGACTCTTGTAAAATGTATTATAAAATCTAGAGTAGGAGGAGACTCTTGTAAAATTAATATAAGTTATATACAACTATTACAAGATAGTCTAGTTCGGATCCAATAAATACAAAACTAAACAATTCCTATAAAATGTGTTGTAAGAACTAGAGTAAGAGGGGAATCTTTAAAAATGTACTATAATATGTAGAGTTTTAGGAGACTCTTGTAAAATGTATTATAAATTCTAGAGTAGGAGGAGACTCTTGTAAAATTAATATAAAGTATATACAACTATTACAAGATAGTCTAGTTCGGATCCAATAAATACAAAACTAAACAATTCCTATAAAATGTGTTGTAAGAACTAGAGTAAGAGGGGAATCTTTAAAAATGTACTATAATATGTAGAGTTTTAGGAGACTCTTGTAAAATGTATTATAAAATCTAGAGTAGGAGGAGACTCCTGTAAAATTAATATAACGTGTATACAACTATTACAAGATAGTCTAGTTCGGATCCAATAAATACTAAACTATTCCTATAAAATGTGTTTTAAGAACTAGAGTAAGAGGGGAATCTTTAAAAATGTACTATAAAGTGTAGAGTTTGAGGAGACTCTTGTAAAATGTGTTGTAAGAACTAGAGTAAAAGGGGACTCTTTAAAAATGTACTATAAAGTCTAGAGTTGGAGGAGACTCTTGTAAAATGTATTATAAAATTTAGAGTAGGAGGAGACTCTTGTAAAATTAAAAAAAAGTTATATACAACTATTACAAGATAGTCTCGTTCGGATCCAAAAATACTAAATTACAAAATAGAGAGACTCTTGTAAAATGTGTTGTAAGAACTAGAATAAGAGGGGACTCTTTAAAAATGTACAATAAAGTCTAGAGTTGGAGGAGACTCTTGAAAAATGTATTATAAAATCTAGAGTAGGAGGAGACTCTTGTAAAATTAATATAAGTTATATACAACTATTACAAGATAGTCTCGTTAGGATCCCATAAATACTAAGCCAAACAATTCCTATGAAATGTGTTGTAAGAACTAGAGTAGGAGGGGAATCTTTAAAAATGTACTATAAAGTGTAGAGTTTGAGTAGACTCTTGTAAAATGTATTATAAAATTTAGAGTAGGAGGAGACTCTTGTAAAATTAATATAAGTTATATACAACTATTACAAGATTGTCTTATTCGGATCCAATAAATACTGAATTACAAAATAGAGGAGACTCTTGTAAAATGTGTTGTAGGAACTAGATTAAGAGGGGAGTCTTTAAAAATGTACTATAGAGTCTAGAGTAGGAGGACACTCTTGTAAAATTAATATAAGGTATATACAACTATTAGAAGATAGTCTAGTTCGGATCCAATAAATAATAAATTAAAAAATAGAGTAGACTCTTGTAAAATGTGTTGTAAGAACTAGGTTAAGAGGGGAGTCTTTAAAAATGTACTATAGAGTCTAGAGTAGGAGGAGACTCTTGTAAAATTAATATAGGGTAAATACAACTATTAAAAGATGGTCTAGTTTGGATCCAATAAAAACTAAACAAAAAAAATCCTATAAAATTTGTTTTAAGAACTAGAGTAATGGAGGGAATCTTTAAAAATGTACTATAAAGTGTAGAGTTGGAGGACACGTTTGTAAAATGTACTATAAAGTGTAGAGTTGGAGGAGACTCTTGTAAAATGTATTATAAAATCTAGAGTAGGAGGAAATTCTTGTAAAATTAATATAAGGTATATATAACTATTAGAAGATAGTCTAGTTCGGATCCAATAAATACAAAACTAAACAATTCCTATAAAATGTGTTGTAAGAACTAGAGTAAGAGGGGAATCTTTAAAAATGTACTATAATATGTAGAGTTTTAGGAGACTCTTGTAAAATGTATTATAAAATCTAGAGTAGGAGGACATTCTTGTAAAATTAATATAAGGTATATACAACTATTACAAGATAGTCTAGTTCGGATCCAATAAATACAAAACTAAACAATTCCTATAAAATGTGTTGTAAGAACTAGAGTAAGAGGGGAATCTTTAAAAATGTACTATAATATGTAGAGTTTTAGGAGACTCTTGTAAAATGTATTATAAAATCTAGAGTTGGAGGAGACTCTTGTAAAATGTATTATAAAATCTAGAATAAGAGGAAGTTCTTGTAAAATTAATATAAGGTACATACAACTATTAGAAGATAGTCTAGTTCGGATCCAATAAATACTAAATTAAATAATTAGGAGGAGACTCTTGTAAAATGTGTTGTAAGAACTAGAGTAAGAGGGGACTCTATAAAATGAACTATAAAGTCTAGAGTTAGAGGAGACTCTTGTAAAATGTATTATAAAATCTAGAGTAGGAGAAGACTCTTGTAAAATTAATATAAGTTATATACAACTATTACAAGATAGTCTAGTTACGATCCCATAAATACTAAGCCAAACATTTCCTATGAAATGTGTTGTAAGAACTAGAGTAAGAGGGGACTCTTTAAAAATGTACTATAAATTGTAGAGCAGGAGGAGACCCTTGTAAAATGTATTATAAATTCTAGAGTAGGAGGAGACTCTTGTAAAATTAATATAAAGTATATACAACTATTACAAGATAGTCTAGTTCGGATCCAATAAATACAAAACTAAACAATTCCTATAAAATGTGTTGTAAGAACTAGAGTAAGAGGGGAATCTTTAAAAATGTACTATAATATGTAGAGTTTTAGGAGACTCTTGTAAAATGTATTATAAAATCTAGAGTAGGAGGAGACTCTTGTAAAATTAATATAAGTTATATACAACTATTTCAAGATAGTCTAGTTCGGATCCAATAAATACAAAACTAAACAATTCCTATAAAATGTGTTGTAAGAACTAGAGTAAGAGGGGAATCTTTAAAAATGTACTATAATATGTAGAGTTTTAGGAGACTCTTGTAAAATGTATTATAAAATCTAGAGTAGGAGGAGACTCTTGTAAAATTAATATAACGTGTATACAACTATTACAAGATAGTCTAGTTCGGATCCAATAAATACTAAACTATTCCTATAAAATGTGTTTTAAGAACTAGAGTAAGAGGGTAATCTTTAAAAATGTACTATAAAGTGTAGAGTTTGAGGAGACTCTTGTAAAATGTGTTGTAAGAACTAGAGTAAAAGGGGACTCTTTAAAAATGTACTATAAAGTCTAGAGTTGGAGGAGACTTTTGTAAAATGTATTATAAAATTTAGAGTAGGAGGAGACTCTTGTAAAATTAAAAAAAAGTTATATACAACTATTACAAGATAGTCTCGTTCGGATCCAAAAATACTAAATTACAAAATAGAGAGACTCTTGTAAAATGTGTTGTAAGAACTAGAATAAGAGGGGACTCTTTAAAAATGTACAATAAAGTCTAGAGTTGGAGGAGACTCTTGTAAAATGTATTATAAAATCTAGAGTAGGAGGAGACTCTTGTAAAATTAATATAAGTTATATACAACTATTACAAGATAGTCTCGTTAGGATCCCATAAATACTAAGCCAAACAATTCCTATGAAATGTGTTGTAAGAACTAGAGTAGGAGGGGACTCTTTAAAAATGTACTATAAAGTGTAGAGTAGGAGGAGACCCTTGTAAAATGTATTATAAAATCTAAAGTAGGAGGACACTCTTGTAAAATTAATATAAGGTATATACAACTATTACAAGATAGTCTAGTTCGGATCCAATAAATACTAAATTAACAATTCCTATAAAATGTGTTTTAAGAACTAGAGTAAGAGGGGAATCTTTAAAAATGTACTTTAAAGTGTAGAGTTTGAGTAGACTCTTGTAAAATGTATTACAAAAATTAGAGTAGGAGGAGACTCTTGTAAAATTAATATAAGTTATATACAACTATTACAAGATTGTCTTATTCGGATCCAATAAATACTGAATTACAAAATAGAGGAGACTCTTGTAAAATGTGTTGTAGGAACTAGATTAAGAGGGGAGTCTTTAAAAATGTACTATAGAGTCTAGAGTAGGAGGACACTCTTGTAAAATTAATATAAGGTATATACAACTATTAGAAGATAGTCTAGTTCGGATCCAATAAATAATAAATTAAAAAATAGAGTAGACTCTTGTAAAATGTGTTGTAAGAACTAGGTTAAGAGGGAAGTCTTTAAAAATGTACTATAGAGTCTAGAGTAGGAGGAGACTCTTGTAAAATTAATATAGGGTAAATACAACTATTAAAAGATGGTCTAGTTTGGATCCAATAAAAACTAAACAAAAAAAATCCTATAAAATTTGTTTTAAGAACTAGAGTAATGGAGGGAATCTTTAAAAATGTACTATAAAGTGTAGAGTTTGAGGACACGTTTGTAAAATGTATTATAAAATCTAGAGTAGGAGGAGACTCTTGTAAAATGAATATAACGTATATACAACTATTACAAGATAGTCTAGTTCGGATCCAATAAATACTAAACTAAACAAATCCTATAAAATTTGTTTTAAGAACTAGAGTAAAGGAGGGAATCTTTAAAAATGTACTATAAAGTGTAGAGTTGGAGGATACGTTTGTAAAATGTACTATAAAGTGTAGAGTTGGAGGAGACTCTTGTAAAATGTATTATAAAATCTAGAGTAGGAGGAAATTCTTGTAAAATTAATATAAGGTATATACAACTATTAGAAGATAGTCTAGTTCGGATCCAATAAATACTAAATTAAACAATTAGGAGGAGACTTTTGTAAAATGTGTTGTAAGAACTAGAGTAAGAGGGGACTCTTTAAAAATGTACTATAAAGTCTAGATTTGGAGGAGACTCTTGTAAAATGTATTATAAAATCTAGAGTAGGAGAAGACTCTTGTAAAATTAATATAAGTTATATACAACTATTACAAGATAGTCTAGTTACGATCCTATAAATACTAAGCCAAACATTTCCTATGAAATGTGTTGTAAGAACTAGAGTAAGAGGGGACTCTTTAAAAATGTACTATAAAGTGTAGAGTAGGAGGAGACCCTTGTAAAATGTATTATAAAATCTAAAGTAGGAGGACACTCTTGTAAAATTAATATAAGGTATATACAACTATTACAAGATAGTCTAGTTCGGATCCAATAAATACTAAATTAACAATTCCTATAAAATGTGTTTTAAGAACTAGAGTAAGAGGGGAATCTTTAAAAATGTACTATAAAGTCAAGAGTTGGAGGAGACTCTTGTAAAATGTATTATAAAATTTAGAGTAGGAGGAGACTCTTGTAAAATTAATATAAAGTATATACAACTATTACAAGATAGTCTAGTTCGGATCCAATAAATACTAAACTAAACAATTCCTATAAAATGTGTTGTAAGAACTAGAGTAAGAGGGGAATCTTTAAAAATGTACTATAAGGTGTAGAGTTTGAGGAGACTCTTGTAAAATGTGTTGTAAGAACTAGAGTAAGAAGGGGACTCTTTAAAAATGTACTATAAAGTCAAGAGTTGGAGGAGACTCTTGTAAAATGTATTATAAAATTTAGAGTAGGAGGAGACTCTTGTAAAATTAATATAAGTTATATACAACTATTACAAGATTGTCTAGTTCGGATCCAATAAATACTAAATTACAAAATAGAGAGACTCTTGTAAAATGTGTTGTAGGAACCAGATTAAGAGGGGAGTCTTTAAAAATGTACCATAGAGTCTAGAGTAGGAGGAGACTCTTGTAAAATTAATATAAGGTATATACAAATATTAGAAGATAGTCTAGTTCGGATCCAATAAATACTAAATTAAAAATACAGGAGACTCTTGTAAAATGTGTTGTAAGAACTTGATTAAGAGGGGAGTTTTTAAAAATGTACTATAGAGTCTAGAGTAGGAGGAGACTCTTGTAAAATTAATATAGGGTAAATACAACTATTGAAAGATGGTCTAGTTTGGATCCAATAAATACTAAACTAAAAAAATCCTATAAAATTTGTTTTAAGAACTAGAGTAATGGAGGGAATCTTTAAAAATGTACTATAAAGTGTAGAGTTGGAGGAGACGTTTGTAAAATGTATTATTAAAATCTAGAGTAGGAGGAGACTCTTTTAAAATTAATATAACGTATATACAACTATTACAAGATAGTCTAGTTCGGATCCAATAAATACTAAAATTGACAAATCCTATAAAATTTGTTTTAAGAACTATAGTAATGGAGGGAATCTTTAAAAATGTACTATAAAGTGTAGAGTTGGAGGACACGTTTGTAAAATGTACTATAAAGTGTAGAGTTGGAGGAGACTCTTGTAAAATGTATTATAAAATCTAGAGTAGGAGGAAATTCTTGTAAAATTAATATAAGGTTTATATAACTATTAGAAGATAGTCTAGTTCGGATCCAATAAATACTAAATTAAACAATTAGGAGGAGACTCTTGTAAAATGTGTTGTAAGAACTAGAGTAAGAGGGGACTCTTTAAAAATGTACTATGAAGTCTAGAGTTGGAGGAGACTCTTGTAAAATGTATTATAAAATCTAGAGTAGGAGGAGACTCTAGTAAAATTAATATAAGTTATATACAACTATTACAAGATAGTCTAGTTAGGATCCCATAAATTCTAAGCCAATTAATTCCTATGAAATGTGTTGTAAGAACTAGAGTAAGAGGGGACTCTTTAAAAATGTACTATAAAGTGTTGAGTAGGAGGAGACCCTTGTAAAATGTATTATAAAATCTAGAGTAGGAGGAGACTCTTGTAAAATTAATATAAGATATATACAACTTTTACCAGATAGTATAGTTCTGATCCAATAAATACTAATTTAAACAATTTTGAGGAGACTCTTGTAAAGTATATTGTAAAAACAAGAGTAAGAGGGAACTCTTTAAAAATGTACTATAGAGGTTAGAGTAGGAGGAGACTCTTGTAAAATGTATTATGAAATCTAGAGTAGGAGGAGAATCTTGTAAAATTAATATAAGGTATATACAACTATTACAAGATAGTCTAAATTGATCCAATAAATACCAAACATAACAATTAGGAGGAGACTCTTGTAAAATGTGTTGTAAGAACTAGAGTAAGAGGGGACTCTTTAAAAATGTATTATAAAGTGTAGAGTTGGAGGAGACTCTTGTAAAATGTATTATAAAATCTAGAGTAGGAGAAGACTCTTGTAAAATTAATATAAGTTATATACAACTATTACAAGATAGTCTAGTTACGATCCTATAAATACTAAGCCAAACATTTCCTATGAAATGTGTTGTAAGAACTAGAGTAAGAGGGGACTCTTTAAAAATGTACTATAAAGTGTAGAGTAGGAGGAGACCCTTGTAAAATGTATTATAAATTCTAGAGTAGGAGGAGACTCTTGTAAAATTAATATAAATTATATACAACTATTACAAGATAGTCTAGTTCGGATCCAATAAATACTAAACTAAACAATTCCTATAAAATGTGTTGTAAGAACTAGAGTAAGAGGGGAATCTTTAAAAATGTACTATAAAGTGTAGAGTTTGAGGAGACTCTTGTAAAATGCGTTGTAAGAACTAGAGTAAGAGGGGACTATTTAAAAATGTACTATAAGGTCTAGAGTTGGAGGAGACTCTTGTAAAATGTATTATAAAATTTAGAGTAGGAGGAGACTCTTGTAAAATTAAAATGAGATATATACAACTATTACAAGATTGTTTAATTTGGATCCAATAAATACTAAACTTAACAATTAGGAGGAGACTCTTGTAAAATGTGTTGTAAGAACTAGAGTAAGAGGGGACTCTTTAAAAATGTACTATAAAGTGTAGAGTAGGAGGAGACCCTTGTAAAATGTATTATAAAATCTAGAGTAGGAGGACACTCTTGTAAAATTAATATAAGGTATATACAACTATTACAGATAGTCTAGTTCGGATCCAATAAATTTTAAACAAAACAATTCAATAAAATGGGTTTTAAGAACTAGAGTAAGAGGGGAATCTTAAAAAATGTACTATAAAGTGTAGAGTTTGAGGAGACTCTTGTAAAATGTATTATAAAATTTAAAGTAGGAGGAGACTCTTGCAATATTAATATAACGTATATACAACTATTACAAGATAGTCTAGTTCGGATCCAATAAAAACTAAACAAAAAAAATCCTATAAAATTTGTTTTAAGAACTAGAGTAATGGAAGGAATCTTTAAAAATGTACTATAAAGTGTAGAGTTGGAGGACACGTTTGTAAAATGTATTATAAAATCTAGAGTTGGAGGAGACTCTTGTTAAATTAATATAACGTATATACAACTATAACAAGATTGTCTTGTTCGGATCCAATAAATACTAAACTAAACAAATCCTATAAAATTTGTTTTAAGAACTAGAGTAATGGAGGGAATCTTTAAAAATGTACTATAAAGTGTAGAGTTGGAGGACACGTTTGTAAAATGTATTATAAAATCTAGAGTAGGAGGAAACTCTTGTAATATTAATATAACGTATATACAACTATTACAAGATAGTCTAGTTCGGATCCAATAAATACTAAACTAATCAAATCCTATAAAATTTGTTTTAAGAACTAGAGTAATGGAGGGAATCTTTAAAAATGTACTATAAAGTGTAGAGTTGGAGGACACGTTTGTAAAATGTACTATAAAGTGTAGAGTTGGAGGAGACTCTTGTAAAATGTATTACAAAATCTAGAGTAGGAGGAAATTCTTGTAAAATTAATATAAGGTATATACAACTATTAGAAGATAGTCTAATTCGGATCCAATAAATACTAAATTAAACAATTAGGAGGAGACTTTTGTAAAATGTGTTGTAGGAACTAGAGTAAGAGGGGACTCTTTAAAAATGTACTATAAAGTGTAGAGTAGGAGGAGACCCTTGTAAAATGTATTATAAAATCTAGAGTAGGAGGACACTCTTGTAAAATTAATATAAGTTATATACAACTATTACAGATAGTCTAGTTCGGATCCAATAAATACAAAACTAAACAATTCCTATAAAATGTGTTGTAAGAACTAGAGTAAGAGGGGAATCTTTAAAAATGTACTATAAAGTGTAGAGTTTTAGGAAACTCTTGTAAAATGTATTAAAAAATCTAGAGTAGGAGGAGACTCTTGTAAAATTAATATAACGTATATACAACTATTACAAGATAGTCTAGTTCGGATCCAATAAATACTAAATTACAAAATAGAGAGACTCTTGTAAAATGTGTTGTAGGAACTAGATTAAGAGGGGAGTCTTTAAAAATGTACCATAGAGTCTAGAGTAGGAGGAGACTCTTGTAAAATTAATATAAGGTATATACAAATATTAGAAGATAGTCTAGTTCGGATCCAATAAATACTAAATTAAAAATACAGGAGACTCTTGTAAAATGTGTTGTAAGAACTTGATTAAGAGGGGAGTTTTTAAAAATGTACTATAGAGTCTAGAGTAGGAGGAGACTCTTGTAAAATTAATATAGGGTAAATACAACTATTGAAAGATGGTCTAGTTTGGATCCAATAAATACTAAACTAAAAAAATCCTATAAAATTTGTTTTAAGAACTAGAGTAATGGAGGGAATCTTTAAAAATGTACTATAAAGTGTAGAGTTGGAGGAGACGTTTGTAAAATGTATTATTAAAATCTAGAGTAGGAGGAGACTCTTTTAAAATTAATATAACGTATATACAACTATTACAAGATAGTCTAGTTCGGATCCAATAAATACTAAAATTGACAAATCCTATAAAATTTGTTTTAAGAACTATAGTAATGGAGGGAATCTTTAAAAATGTACTATAAAGTGTAGAGTTGGAGGACACGTTTGTAAAATGTACTATAAAGTGTAGAGTTGGAGGAGACTCTTGTAAAATGTATTATAAAATCTAGAGTAGGAGGAAATTCTTGTAAAATTAATATAAGGTTTATATAACTATTAGAAGATAGTCTAGTTCGGATCCAATAAATACTAAATTAAACAATTAGGAGGAGACTCTTGTAAAATGTGTTGTAAGAACTAGAGTAAGAGGGGACTCTTTAAAAATGTACTATGAAGTCTAGAGTTGGAGGAGACTCTTGTAAAATGTATTATAAAATCTAGAGTAGGAGGAGACTCTAGTAAAATTAATATAAGTTATATACAACTATTACAAGATAGTCTAGTTAGGATCCCATAAATTCTAAGCCAATTAATTCCTATGAAATGTGTTGTAAGAACTAGAGTAAGAGGGGACTCTTTAAAAATGTACTATAAAGTGTTGAGTAGGAGGAGACCCTTGTAAAATGTATTATAAAATCTAGAGTAGGAGGAGACTCTTGTAAAATTAATATAAGATATATACAACTTTTACCAGATAGTATAGTTCTGATCCAATAAATACTAATTTAAACAATTTTGAGGAGACTCTTGTAAAGTATATTGTAAAAACAAGAGTAAGAGGGAACTCTTTAAAAATGTACTATAGAGGTTAGAGTAGGAGGAGACTCTTGTAAAATGTATTATGAAATCTAGAGTAGGAGGAGAATCTTGTAAAATTAATATAAGGTATATACAACTATTACAAGATAGTCTAAATTGATCCAATAAATACCAAACATAACAATTAGGAGGAGACTCTTGTAAAATGTGTTGTAAGAACTAGAGTAAGAGGGGACTCTTTAAAAATGTATTATAAAGTGTAGAGTTGGAGGAGACTCTTGTAAAATGTATTATAAAATCTAGAGTAGGAGAAGACTCTTGTAAAATTAATATAAGTTATATACAACTATTACAAGATAGTCTAGTTACGATCCTATAAATACTAAGCCAAACATTTCCTATGAAATGTGTTGTAAGAACTAGAGTAAGAGGGGACTCTTTAAAAATGTACTATAAAGTGTAGAGTAGGAGGAGACCCTTGTAAAATGTATTATAAATTCTAGAGTAGGAGGAGACTCTTGTAAAATTAATATAAATTATATACAACTATTACAAGATAGTCTAGTTCGGATCCAATAAATACTAAACTAAACAATTCCTATAAAATGTGTTGTAAGAACTAGAGTAAGAGGGGAATCTTTAAAAATGTACTATAAAGTGTAGAGTTTGAGGAGACTCTTGTAAAATGCGTTGTAAGAACTAGAGTAAGAGGGGACTATTTAAAAATGTACTATAAGGTCTAGAGTTGGAGGAGACTCTTGTAAAATGTATTATAAAATTTAGAGTAGGAGGAGACTCTTGTAAAATTAAAATGAGATATATACAACTATTACAAGATTGTTTAATTTGGATCCAATGAATACTAAACTTAACAATTAGGAGGAGACTCTTGTAAAATGTGTTGTAAGAACTAGAGTAAGAGGGGACTCTTTAAAAATGTACTATAAAGTGTAGAGTAGGAGGAGACCCTTGTAAAATGTATTATAAAATCTAGAGTAGGAGGACACTCTTGTAAAATTAATATAAGGTATATACAACTATTACAGATAGTCTAGTTCGGATCCAATAAATTTTAAACAAAACAATTCAATAAAATGGGTTTTAAGAACTAGAGTAAGAGGGGAATCTTAAAAAATGTACTATAAAGTGTAGAGTTTGAGGAGACTCTTGTAAAATGTATTATAAAATTTAAAGTAGGAGGAGACTCTTGCAATATTAATATAACGTATATACAACTATTACAAGATAGTCTAGTTCGGATCCAATAAAAACTAAACAAAAAAAATCCTATAAAATTTGTTTTAAGAACTAGAGTAATGGAAGGAATCTTTAAAAATGTACTATAAAGTGTAGAGTTGGAGGACACGTTTGTAAAATGTATTATAAAATCTAGAGTTGGAGGAGACTCTTGTTAAATTAATATAACGTATATACAACTATAACAAGATTGTCTTGTTCGGATCCAATAAATACTAAACTAAACAAATCCTATAAAATTTGTTTTAAGAACTAGAGTAATGGAGGGAATCTTTAAAAATGTACTATAAAGTGTAGAGTTGGAGGACACGTTTGTAAAATGTATTATAAAATCTAGAGTAGGAGGAAACTCTTGTAATATTAATATAACGTATATACAACTATTACAAGATAGTCTAGTTCGGATCCAATAAATACTAAACTAATCAAATCCTATAAAATTTGTTTTAAGAACTAGAGTAATGGAGGGAATCTTTAAAAATGTACTATAAAGTGTAGAGTTGGAGGACACGTTTGTAAAATGTACTATAAAGTGTAGAGTTGGAGGAGACTCTTGTAAAATGTATTACAAAATCTAGAGTAGGAGGAAATTCTTGTAAAATTAATATAAGGTATATACAACTATTAGAAGATAGTCTAATTCGGATCCAATAAATACTAAATTAAACAATTAGGAGGAGACTTTTGTAAAATGTGTTGTAGGAACTAGAGTAAGAGGGGACTCTTTAAAAATGTACTATAAAGTGTAGAGTAGGAGGAGACCCTTGTAAAATGTATTATAAAATCTAGAGTAGGAGGACACTCTTGTAAAATTAATATAAGTTATATACAACTATTACAGATAGTCTAGTTCGGATCCAATAAATACAAAACTAAACAATTCCTATAAAATGTGTTGTAAGAACTAGAGTAAGAGGGGAATCTTTAAAAATGTACTATAAAGTGTAGAGTTTTAGGAGACTCTTGTAAAATGTATTATAAAATCTAGAGTAGGAGGAGACTCTTGTAAAATTAATATAACGTGTATACAACTATTACAAGATAGTCTAGTTCGGATCCAATAAATACTTAACTATTCCTATAAAATGTGTTTTAAGAACTAGAGTAAGAGGGGAATCTTTAAAAAAGGAACTATAAAGTCTAGAGATGGAGAAGACTCTTGTAAAATGTATTATAAAATTTAGAGTAGGAGGAGACTCTTGTAAAATTAAAATAAGTTATATACAACTATTACAAGATTGTCTAGTTCGGATCCAATAAATACTAAATTACAAAATAGAGAGACTCTTGTAAAATGTGTTGTAAGAACTAGAGTAGGAGGGGACTCCTTAAAAATGTACAATAAAGTCTAGAGTTGGAGGAGACTCTTGTAAAATTAATATAGGGTAAATACAACTATTGAAAGATGGTCTAGTTCGGATCCAATAAATACTAAACTAATCAAATCCTATAAAATTTGTTTTAAGAACTAGAGTAATGGAGGGAATCTTTAAAAATGTACTATAAAGTGTAGAGTTGGAGGACACGTTTGTAAAATGTACTATAAAGTGTAGAGTTGGAGGAGACTCTTGTAAAATGTATTACAAAATCTAGAGTAGGAGGAAATTCTTGTAAAATTAATATAAGGTATATACAACTATTATAAGATAGTCTAATTCGGATCCAATAAATACTAAATTAAACAATTAGGAGGAGACTTTTGTAAAATGTGTTTTAGGAACTAGAGTAAGAGGGGACTCTTTAAAAATGTACTATAAAGTCTAGAGTTGGAGGAGACTCTTGTAAAATGTATTATAAAATCTAGAGTAGGAGAAGACTCTTGTAAAATTAATATAAGTTATATACAACTATTACAAGATAGTCTAGTTACGATCCCATAAATACTAAGCCAAACATTTCCTATGAAATGTGTTGTAAGAACTAGAGTAAGAGGGGACTCTTTAAAAATGTACTATAAAGTGTAGAGTAGGAGGAACTCTTGTATAATGTATTATAAATTCTAGAGTAGGAGGAGACTCTTGTAAAAATAATATAAAGTATATAAAACTATTACAAGGTAGTCTAGTTCGGATCCAATAAATTCTAAACTAAACAATTCCTATAAAATGTGTTGTAAGAACTAGAGTAAGAGGGGAATCTTTAAAAATGTACTATAAAGAGTAGAGTTTAAGGAGACTCTTGTAAAATGCGTTGTAAGAATTAGAGTAATAGGGGACTCTTTAAAAATGTACTATAAAGTCTAGAGTTGGAGGAGACTCTTGTAAAATGTATTATAAAATCTAGAGTAGGAGGAGACTCTAGTAAAATTAATATAAGTTATATACAACTATTACAAGATAGTCTAGTTAGGATCCCATAAATACTAAGCCAATTAATTCCTAAGAAATGTGTTGTAAGAACTAGAGTAAGAGGGGACTCTTTTAAAATGTATTATAAAGTGTAGAGTTGGAGGAGACTCTTGTAAAATGTATTATAAAATCTAGAGTAGGAGGAGACTCTTGTAAAATTAATATAAGTTATATACAACTATTACAAGATTGTCTAGTACGGATCCAATAAATACTAAATTACAAAATAGAGGAGACTCTTGTAAAATGTGTTGTAGGAACTAGATTAAGAGGGGAGTCTTTAAAAATGTACGATAGAGTCTAGAGTAGGAGGAGACTCTTGTAAAATTAATATAAGGTATATACAACTATTAGAAGATAGTCTAGTTCGGATCCAATAAATAATAAATTAAAAAATAGAGGAGACTCTTGTAAAATTAATATAGGGTAAATACAGCTATTGAAAGATGGTCTAGTTTGAATTCAATAAATACTAAACTAAAAAAATCCTATAAAATTTGTTTTTTTAACTAGAGTAATGGAGGGAATCTTTAAAAATGTACTATAAAGTGTAGAGTTGGAGGACACGTTTGTAAAATGTATTAGAAAATCTAGAGTAGGAGGAGACTCTTGTAAAATTAATATAACGTATATACAACTATTACAAGATAGTCTAGTTCGGATCCAATAAATAATAAATTAAAAATAGAGGAGACTCTTGTAAAATGTGTTGTAAGAACTAGATTAAGAGGGGAGTCTTTAAAAATGTACTATAGGGTCTAGAGTAGGAGGAGACTCTTGTAAAATTAATATAAGGTATATACAACTATTAGAAGATAGTCTAGTTACGATCCCATAAATACTAAGCCAAACATTTCCTATGAAATGTGTTGTAAGAACTAGAGTAAGAGGGGAATCTTTAAAAATGTACTATAAAGTGTAGAGTTTTAGGAGACTCCTGTAAAATGTATTATAAAATCTAGAGTAGGAGGAGACTCTTGTAAAATTGATATAACGTATATACAACTATTACAAGATAGTTATGTTCGGATCCAATAAATACTAAACTAAACTATTCCTATAAAATGTGTTTTAAGAACTAGAGTAAGAGGGGAATCTTTAAAAATGTACTATAAAGTTTAGAGTTTAAGGAGACTCTTGTAAAATGTGTTGTAAGAACTAGAGTAAGAGGGGACTATTTAAAAATATACTATAAGGTCTAGAGTTGGAGGAGACTCTTGTAAAATGTATTATAAAATTTAGAGTAGGAGGAGACTCTTGTAAAATTAAAATAAGATATATACAACTATTACAAGATTGTCTAATTCGGATCCAATAAATACTAAACTTAAAAATTAGGAGGAAACTATTGTAAAATGTGTTGTAAGAATTAGAGTAAGAGGGGACTCTTTAAAAATGTATTATAAAGTCTAGAGTTGGAGGAGACTCTTGTAAAATGTATTATAAGATTTAGAGTAGGAGGAGACTCTTGTAAAATTAATATAAGTTATATACAACTATTGAAAGATTGTCTAGTTTGGATCCAATAAATACTAAACTAAAAAAATCCTATAAAATTTGTTTTAAGAACTAGAGTAATGGAGGGAATCTTTAAAAATGTACTAAAAAGTGTAGAGTTCGAGGAGACCCTTGTAAAATGTATTATAAAATCTAAAGTAGGAGGACACTCTTGTAAAATTAATATAAGGTATATACAACTATTACAAGATAGTCTAGTTCGGATCCAATAAATACTAAACTAAACAATTCCTATAAAATGTGTTTTAAGAACTAGAGTAAGAGGGGAATCTTTAAAAACATACTATAAAGTGTAGAGTTGGAGGAGACTCTTGTAAAATGTATTATAAGATTTAGAGTAGGAGGAGACTCTTGTAAAATTAATATAGGGTAAATACAACTATGAAAAGATTGTCTAGTTTGGATCCAATAAATACTAAACTAAAAAAATCCTATAAAATTTGTTTTAAGAACTAGAGTAATGGAGGGAATCTTTAAAAATGTACTATAAAGTGTAGAGTTGGAGGACACGTTTGTAAAATGTATTATAAAGTGTAGAGTTGGAGGAGACTCTTGTAAAATGTATTATAAAATCTAGAGTAGGAGGAAATTCTTGTAAAATTAATATAAGGTATATACAACTATTAGAAGATAGTCTAGTTCGGATCCAATAAATACTAAATTAAACAATTAGGAGGAGACTCTTGTAAAATGTGTTGTAAGAACTAGAGTAAGAGGGGACTCTTTAAAAATGTACTATAAAGTCTAGAGTTGGAGGATACTCTTGTAAAATGTGTTGTAAGAACTAGAGTAAGAGGGGACTCTTTAAAAATGTACTATAAAGTGTAGAGTAGGAGGAGACCCTTGTAAAATGTATTATAAAATCTAAAGTAGGAGGACACTCTTGTAAAATTAATATAAGGTATATACAACTATTACAAGATAGTCTAGTTCGGATCCAATAAATACTAAATTAACAATTCCTATAAAATGTGTTTTAAGAACTAGAGTAAGAGGGGAATCTTTAAAAATGTACTATAAAGTCAAGAGTTGGAGGAGACTCTTGTAAAATGTATTATAAAATTTAGAGTAGGAGGAGACTCTTGTAAAATTAATATAAAGTATATACAACTATTACAAGATAGTCTAGTTCGGATCCAATAAATACTAAACTAAACAATTCCTATAAAATGTGTTGTAAGAACTAGAGTAAGAGGGGAATCTTTAAAAATGTACTATAAGGTGTAGAGTTTGAGGAGACTCTTGTAAAATGTGTTGTAAGAACTAGAGTAAGAAGGGGACTCTTTAAAAATGTACTATAAAGTCAAGAGTTGGAGGAGACTCTTGTAAAATGTATTATAAAATTTAGAGTAGGAGGAGACTCTTGTAAAATTAATATAAGTTATATACAACTATTACAAGATTGTCTAGTTCGGATCCAATAAATACTAAATTACAAAATAGAGAGACTCTTGTAAAATGTGTTGTAGGAACTAGATTAAGAGGGGAGTCTTTAAAAATGTACCATAGAGTCTAGAGTAGGAGGAGACTCTTGTAAAATTAATATAAGGTATATACAAATATTAGAAGATAGTCTAGTTCGGATCCAATAAATACTAAATTAAAAATACAGGAGACTCTTGTAAAATGTGTTGTAAGAACTTGATTAAGAGGGGAGTTTTTAAAAATGTACTATAGAGTCTAGAGTAGGAGGAGACTCTTGTAAAATTAATATAGGGTAAATACAACTATTGAAAGATGGTCTAGTTTGGATCCAATAAATACTAAACTAAAAAAATCCTATAAAATTTGTTTTAAGAACTAGAGTAATGGAGGGAATCTTTAAAAATGTACTATAAAGTGTAGAGTTGGAGGAGACGTTTGTAAAATGTATTATTAAAATCTAGAGTAGGAGGAGACTCTTTTAAAATTAATATAACGTATATACAACTATTACAAGATAGTCTAGTTCGGATCCAATAAATACTAAAATTGACAAATCCTATAAAATTTGTTTTAAGAACTATAGTAATGGAGGGAATCTTTAAAAATGTACTATAAAGTGTAGAGTTGGAGGACACGTTTGTAAAATGTACTATAAAGTGTAGAGTTGGAGGAGACTCTTGTAAAATGTATTATAAAATCTAGAGTAGGAGGAAATTCTTGTAAAATTAATATAAGGTTTATATAACTATTAGAAGATAGTCTAGTTCGGATCCAATAAATACTAAATTAAACAATTAGGAGGAGACTCTTGTAAAATGTGTTGTAAGAACTAGAGTAAGAGGGGACTCTTTAAAAATGTACTATGAAGTCTAGAGTTGGAGGAGACTCTTGTAAAATGTATTATAAAATCTAGAGTAGGAGGAGACTCTAGTAAAATTAATATAAGTTATATACAACTATTACAAGATAGTCTAGTTAGGATCCCATAAATTCTAAGCCAATTAATTCCTATGAAATGTGTTGTAAGAACTAGAGTAAGAGGGGACTCTTTAAAAATGTACTATAAAGTGTTGAGTAGGAGGAGACCCTTGTAAAATGTATTATAAAATCTAGAGTAGGAGGAGACTCTTGTAAAATTAATATAAGATATATACAACTTTTACCAGATAGTATAGTTCTGATCCAATAAATACTAATTTAAACAATTTTGAGGAGACTCTTGTAAAGTATATTGTAAAAACAAGAGTAAGAGGGAACTCTTTAAAAATGTACTATAGAGGTAAGTGTAGGAGGAGACTCTTGTAAAATGTATTATGAAATCTAGAGTAGGAGGAGAATCTTGTAAAATTAATATAAGGTATATACAACTATTACAAGATAGTCTAAATTGATCCAATAAATACCAAACATAACAATTAGGAGGAGACTCTTGTAAAATGTGTTGTAAGAACTAGAGTAAGAGGGGACTCTTTAAAAATGTATTATAAAGTGTAGAGTTGGAGGAGACTCTTGTAAAATGTATTATAAAATCTAGAGTAGGAGAAGACTCTTGTAAAATTAATATAAGTTATATACAACTATTACAAGATAGTCTAGTTACGATCCTATAAATACTAAGCCAAACATTTCCTATGAAATGTGTTGTAAGAACTAGAGTAAGAGGGGACTCTTTAAAAATGTACTATAAAGTGTAGAGTAGGAGGAGACCCTTGTAAAATGTATTATAAATTCTAGAGTAGGAGGAGACTCTTGTAAAATTAATATAAATTATATACAACTATTACAAGATAGTCTAGTTCGGATCCAATAAATACTAAACTAAACAATTCCTATAAAATGTGTTGTAAGAACTAGAGTAAGAGGGGAATCTTTAAAAATGTACTATAAAGTGTAGAGTTTGAGGAGACTCTTGTAAAATGCGTTGTAAGAACTAGAGTAAGAGGGGACTATTTAAAAATGTACTATAAGGTCTAGAGTTGGAGGAGACTCTTGTAAAATGTATTATAAAATTTAGAGTAGGAGGAGACTCTTGTAAAATTAAAATGAGATATATACAACTATTACAAGATTGTTTAATTTGGATCCAATAAATACTAAACTTAACAATTAGGAGGAGACTCTTGTAAAATGTGTTGTAAGAACTAGAGTAAGAGGGGACTCTTTAAAAATGTACTATAAAGTGTAGAGTAGGAGGAGACCCTTGTAAAATGTATTATAAAATCTAGAGTAGGAGGACACTCTTGTAAAATTAATATAAGGTATATACAACTATTACAGATAGTCTAGTTCGGATCCAATAAATTTTAAACAAAACAATTCAATAAAATGGGTTTTAAGAACTAGAGTAAGAGGGGAATCTTAAAAAATGTACTATAAAGTGTAGAGTTTGAGGAGACTCTTGTAAAATGTATTATAAAATTTAAAGTAGGAGGAGACTCTTGCAATATTAATATAACGTATATACAACTATTACAAGATAGTCTAGTTCGGATCCAATAAAAACTAAACAAAAAAAATCCTATAAAATTTGTTTTAAGAACTAGAGTAATGGAAGGAATCTTTAAAAATGTACTATAAAGTGTAGAGTTGGAGGACACGTTTGTAAAATGTATTATAAAATCTAGAGTTGGAGGAGACTCTTGTTAAATTAATATAACGTATATACAACTATAACAAGATTGTCTTGTTCGGATCCAATAAATACTAAACTAAACAAATCCTATAAAATTTGTTTTAAGAACTAGAGTAATGGAGGGAATCTTTAAAAATGTACTATAAAGTGTAGAGTTGGAGGACACGTTTGTAAAATGTATTATAAAATCTAGAGTAGGAGGAAACTCTTGTAATATTAATATAACGTATATACAACTATTACAAGATAGTCTAGTTCGGATCCAATAAATACTAAACTAATCAAATCCTATAAAATTTGTTTTAAGAACTAGAGTAATGGAGGGAATCTTTAAAAATGTACTATAAAGTGTAGAGTTGGAGGACACGTTTGTAAAATGTACTATAAAGTGTAGAGTTGGAGGAGACTCTTGTAAAATGTATTACAAAATCTAGAGTAGGAGGAAATTCTTGTAAAATTAATATAAGGTATATACAACTATTAGAAGATAGTCTAATTCGGATCCAATAAATACTAAATTAAACAATTAGGAGGAGACTTTTGTAAAATGTGTTGTAGGAACTAGAGTAAGAGGGGACTCTTTAAAAATGTACTATAAAGTGTAGAGTAGGAGGAGACCCTTGTAAAATGTATTATAAAATCTAGAGTAGGAGGACACTCTTGTAAAATTAATATAAGTTATATACAACTATTACAGATAGTCTAGTTCGGATCCAATAAATACAAAACTAAACAATTCCTATAAAATGTGTTGTAAGAACTAGAGTAAGAGGGGAATCTTTAAAAATGTACTATAAAGTGTAGAGTTTTAGGAAACTCTTGTAAAATGTATTAAAAAATCTAGAGTAGGAGGAGACTCTTGTAAAATTAATATAACGTATATACAACTATTACAAGATAGTCTAGTTCGGATCCAATAAATACTAAATTACAAAATAGAGAGACTCTTGTAAAATGTGTTGTAGGAACTAGATTAAGAGGGGAGTCTTTAAAAATGTACCATAGAGTCTAGAGTAGGAGGAGACTCTTGTAAAATTAATATAAGGTATATACAAATATTAGAAGATAGTCTAGTTCGGATCCAATAAATACTAAATTAAAAATACAGGAGACTCTTGTAAAATGTGTTGTAAGAACTTGATTAAGAGGGGAGTTTTTAAAAATGTACTATAGAGTCTAGAGTAGGAGGAGACTCTTGTAAAATTAATATAGGGTAAATACAACTATTGAAAGATGGTCTAGTTTGGATCCAATAAATACTAAACTAAAAAAATCCTATAAAATTTGTTTTAAGAACTAGAGTAATGGAGGGAATCTTTAAAAATGTACTATAAAGTGTAGAGTTGGAGGAGACGTTTGTAAAATGTATTATTAAAATCTAGAGTAGGAGGAGACTCTTTTAAAATTAATATAACGTATATACAACTATTACAAGATAGTCTAGTTCGGATCCAATAAATACTAAAATTGACAAATCCTATAAAATTTGTTTTAAGAACTATAGTAATGGAGGGAATCTTTAAAAATGTACTATAAAGTGTAGAGTTGGAGGACACGTTTGTAAAATGTACTATAAAGTGTAGAGTTGGAGGAGACTCTTGTAAAATGTATTATAAAATCTAGAGTAGGAGGAAATTCTTGTAAAATTAATATAAGGTTTATATAACTATTAGAAGATAGTCTAGTTCGGATCCAATAAATACTAAATTAAACAATTAGGAGGAGACTCTTGTAAAATGTGTTGTAAGAACTAGAGTAAGAGGGGACTCTTTAAAAATGTACTATGAAGTCTAGAGTTGGAGGAGACTCTTGTAAAATGTATTATAAAATCTAGAGTAGGAGGAGACTCTAGTAAAATTAATATAAGTTATATACAACTATTACAAGATAGTCTAGTTAGGATCCCATAAATTCTAAGCCAATTAATTCCTATGAAATGTGTTGTAAGAACTAGAGTAAGAGGGGACTCTTTAAAAATGTACTATAAAGTGTTGAGTAGGAGGAGACCCTTGTAAAATGTATTATAAAATCTAGAGTAGGAGGAGACTCTTGTAAAATTAATATAAGATATATACAACTTTTACCAGATAGTATAGTTCTGATCCAATAAATACTAATTTAAACAATTTTGAGGAGACTCTTGTAAAGTATATTGTAAAAACAAGAGTAAGAGGGAACTCTTTAAAAATGTACTATAGAGGTTAGAGTAGGAGGAGACTCTTGTAAAATGTATTATGAAATCTAGAGTAGGAGGAGAATCTTGTAAAATTAATATAAGGTATATACAACTATTACAAGATAGTCTAAATTGATCCAATAAATACCAAACATAACAATTAGGAGGAGACTCTTGTAAAATGTGTTGTAAGAACTAGAGTAAGAGGGGACTCTTTAAAAATGTATTATAAAGTGTAGAGTTGGAGGAGACTCTTGTAAAATGTATTATAAAATCTAGAGTAGGAGAAGACTCTTGTAAAATTAATATAAGTTATATACAACTATTACAAGATAGTCTAGTTACGATCCTATAAATACTAAGCCAAACATTTCCTATGAAATGTGTTGTAAGAACTAGAGTAAGAGGGGACTCTTTAAAAATGTACTATAAAGTGTAGAGTAGGAGGAGACCCTTGTAAAATGTATTATAAATTCTAGAGTAGGAGGAGACTCTTGTAAAATTAATATAAATTATATACAACTATTACAAGATAGTCTAGTTCGGATCCAATAAATACTAAACTAAACAATTCCTATAAAATGTGTTGTAAGAACTAGAGTAAGAGGGGAATCTTTAAAAATGTACTATAAAGTGTAGAGTTTGAGGAGACTCTTGTAAAATGTGTTGTAAGAACTAGAGTAAGAGGGGACTATTTAAAAATGTACTATAAGGTCTAGAGTTGGAGGAGACTCTTGTAAAATGTATTATAAAATTTAGAGTAGGAGGAGACTCTTGTAAAATTAAAATGAGATATATACAACTATTACAAGATTGTTTAATTTGGATCCAATGAATACTAAACTTAACAATTAGGAGGAGACTCTTGTAAAATGTGTTGTAAGAACTAGAGTAAGAGGGGACTCTTTAAAAATGTACTATAAAGTGTAGAGTAGGAGGAGACCCTTGTAAAATGTATTATAAAATCTAGAGTAGGAGGACACTCTTGTAAAATTAATATAAGGTATATACAACTATTACAGATAGTCTAGTTCGGATCCAATAAATTTTAAACAAAACAATTCAATAAAATGGGTTTTAAGAACTAGAGTAAGAGGGGAATCTTAAAAAATGTACTATAAAGTGTAGAGTTTGAGGAGACTCTTGTAAAATGTATTATAAAATTTAAAGTAGGAGGAGACTCTTGCAATATTAATATAACGTATATACAACTATTACAAGATAGTCTAGTTCGGATCCAATAAAAACTAAACAAAAAAAATCCTATAAAATTTGTTTTAAGAACTAGAGTAATGGAAGGAATCTTTAAAAATGTACTATAAAGTGTAGAGTTGGAGGACACGTTTGTAAAATGTATTATAAAATCTAGAGTTGGAGGAGACTCTTGTTAAATTAATATAACGTATATACAACTATAACAAGATTGTCTTGTTCGGATCCAATAAATACTAAACTAAACAAATCCTATAAAATTTGTTTTAAGAACTAGAGTAATGGAGGGAATCTTTAAAAATGTACTATAAAGTGTAGAGTTGGAGGACACGTTTGTAAAATGTATTATAAAATCTAGAGTAGGAGGAAACTCTTGTAATATTAATATAACGTATATACAACTATTACAAGATAGTCTAGTTCGGATCCAATAAATACTAAACTAATCAAATCCTATAAAATTTGTTTTAAGAACTAGAGTAATGGAGGGAATCTTTAAAAATGTACTATAAAGTGTAGAGTTGGAGGACACGTTTGTAAAATGTACTATAAAGTGTAGAGTTGGAGGAGACTCTTGTAAAATGTATTACAAAATCTAGAGTAGGAGGAAATTCTTGTAAAATTAATATAAGGTATATACAACTATTAGAAGATAGTCTAATTCGGATCCAATAAATACTAAATTAAACAATTAGGAGGAGACTTTTGTAAAATGTGTTGTAGGAACTAGAGTAAGAGGGGACTCTTTAAAAATGTACTATAAAGTGTAGAGTAGGAGGAGACCCTTGTAAAATGTATTATAAAATCTAGAGTAGGAGGACACTCTTGTAAAATTAATATAAGTTATATACAACTATTACAGATAGTCTAGTTCGGATCCAATAAATACAAAACTAAACAATTCCTATAAAATGTGTTGTAAGAACTAGAGTAAGAGGGGAATCTTTAAAAATGTACTATAAAGTGTAGAGTTTTAGGAGACTCTTGTAAAATGTATTATAAAATCTAGAGTAGGAGGAGACTCTTGTAAAATTAATATAACGTGTATACAACTATTACAAGATAGTCTAGTTCGGATCCAATAAATACTTAACTATTCCTATAAAATGTGTTTTAAGAACTAGAGTAAGAGGGGAATCTTTAAAAAAGGAACTATAAAGTCTAGAGATGGAGAAGACTCTTGTAAAATGTATTATAAAATTTAGAGTAGGAGGAGACTCTTGTAAAATTAAAATAAGTTATATACAACTATTACAAGATTGTCTAGTTCGGATCCAATAAATACTAAATTACAAAATAGAGAGACTCTTGTAAAATGTGTTGTAAGAACTAGAGTAGGAGGGGACTCCTTAAAAATGTACAATAAAGTCTAGAGTTGGAGGAGACTCTTGTAAAATTAATATAGGGTAAATACAACTATTGAAAGATGGTCTAGTTCGGATCCAATAAATACTAAACTAATCAAATCCTATAAAATTTGTTTTAAGAACTAGAGTAATGGAGGGAATCTTTAAAAATGTACTATAAAGTGTAGAGTTGGAGGACACGTTTGTAAAATGTACTATAAAGTGTAGAGTTGGAGGAGACTCTTGTAAAATGTATTACAAAATCTAGAGTAGGAGGAAATTCTTGTAAAATTAATATAAGGTATATACAACTATTATAAGATAGTCTAATTCGGATCCAATAAATACTAAATTAAACAATTAGGAGGAGACTTTTGTAAAATGTGTTTTAGGAACTAGAGTAAGAGGGGACTCTTTAAAAATGTACTATAAAGTCTAGAGTTGGAGGAGACTCTTGTAAAATGTATTATAAAATCTAGAGTAGGAGAAGACTCTTGTAAAATTAATATAAGTTATATACAACTATTACAAGATAGTCTAGTTACGATCCCATAAATACTAAGCCAAACATTTCCTATGAAATGTGTTGTAAGAACTAGAGTAAGAGGGGACTCTTTAAAAATGTACTATAAAGTGTAGAGTAGGAGGAACTCTTGTATAATGTATTATAAATTCTAGAGTAGGAGGAGACTCTTGTAAAAATAATATAAAGTATATAAAACTATTACAAGGTAGTCTAGTTCGGATCCAATAAATTCTAAACTAAACAATTCCTATAAAATGTGTTGTAAGAACTAGAGTAAGAGGGGAATCTTTAAAAATGTACTATAAAGAGTAGAGTTTAAGGAGACTCTTGTAAAATGCGTTGTAAGAATTAGAGTAATAGGGGACTCTTTAAAAATGTACTATAAAGTCTAGAGTTGGAGGAGACTCTTGTAAAATGTATTATAAAATCTAGAGTAGGAGGAGACTCTAGTAAAATTAATATAAGTTATATACAACTATTACAAGATAGTCTAGTTAGGATCCCATAAATACTAAGCCAATTAATTCCTAAGAAATGTGTTGTAAGAACTAGAGTAAGAGGGGACTCTTTTAAAATGTATTATAAAGTGTAGAGTTGGAGGAGACTCTTGTAAAATGTATTATAAAATCTAGAGTAGGAGGAGACTCTTGTAAAATTAATATAAGTTATATACAACTATTACAAGATTGTCTAGTACGGATCCAATAAATACTAAATTACAAAATAGAGGAGACTCTTGTAAAATGTGTTGTAGGAACTAGATTAAGAGGGGAGTCTTTAAAAATGTACGATAGAGTCTAGAGTAGGAGGAGACTCTTGTAAAATTAATATAAGGTATATACAACTATTAGAAGATAGTCTAGTTCGGATCCAATAAATAATAAATTAAAAAATAGAGGAGACTCTTGTAAAATTAATATAGGGTAAATACAGCTATTGAAAGATGGTCTAGTTTGAATTCAATAAATACTAAACTAAAAAAATCCTATAAAATTTGTTTTTTTAACTAGAGTAATGGAGGGAATCTTTAAAAATGTACTATAAAGTGTAGAGTTGGAGGACACGTTTGTAAAATGTATTAGAAAATCTAGAGTAGGAGGAGACTCTTGTAAAATTAATATAACGTATATACAACTATTACAAGATAGTCTAGTTCGGATCCAATAAATAATAAATTAAAAATAGAGGAGACTCTTGTAAAATGTGTTGTAAGAACTAGATTAAGAGGGGAGTCTTTAAAAATGTACTATAGGGTCTAGAGTAGGAGGAGACTCTTGTAAAATTAATATAAGGTATATACAACTATTAGAAGATAGTCTAGTTACGATCCCATAAATACTAAGCCAAACATTTCCTATGAAATGTGTTGTAAGAACTAGAGTAAGAGGGGAATCTTTAAAAATGTACTATAAAGTGTAGAGTTTTAGGAGACTCCTGTAAAATGTATTATAAAATCTAGAGTAGGAGGAGACTCTTGTAAAATTGATATAACGTATATACAACTATTACAAGATAGTTATGTTCGGATCCAATAAATACTAAACTAAACTATTCCTATAAAATGTGTTTTAAGAACTAGAGTAAGAGGGGAATCTTTAAAAATGTACTATAAAGTTTAGAGTTTAAGGAGACTCTTGTAAAATGTGTTGTAAGAACTAGAGTAAGAGGGGACTATTTAAAAATATACTATAAGGTCTAGAGTTGGAGGAGACTCTTGTAAAATGTATTATAAAATTTAGAGTAGGAGGAGACTCTTGTAAAATTAAAATAAGATATATACAACTATTACAAGATTGTCTAATTCGGATCCAATAAATACTAAACTTAAAAATTAGGAGGAAACTATTGTAAAATGTGTTGTAAGAATTAGAGTAAGAGGGGACTCTTTAAAAATGTATTATAAAGTCTAGAGTTGGAGGAGACTCTTGTAAAATGTATTATAAGATTTAGAGTAGGAGGAGACTCTTGTAAAATTAATATAAGTTATATACAACTATTGAAAGATTGTCTAGTTTGGATCCAATAAATACTAAACTAAAAAAATCCTATAAAATTTGTTTTAAGAACTAGAGTAATGGAGGGAATCTTTAAAAATGTACTATAAAGTGTAGAGTTGGAGGACACGTTTGTAAAATGTATTATAAAGTGTAGAGTTGGAGGAGACTCTTGTAAAATGTATTATAAAATCTAGAGTAGGAGGAAATTCTTGTAAAATTAATATAAGGTATATACAACTATTAGAAGATAGTCTAGTTCGGATCCAATAAATACTAAATTAAACAATTAGGAGGAGACTCTTGTAAAATGTGTTGTAAGAACTAGAGTAAGAGGGGACTCTTTAAAAATGTACTATAAAGTCTAGAGTTGGAGGATACTCTTGTAAAATGTGTTGTAAGAACTAGAGTAAGAGGGGACTCTTTAACAATGTACTATAAAGTCTAGAGTTGGAGGAGACCATTGTAAAATGTAATATAAAATCTAAAGTAGGAGGACACTCTTGTAAAATTAATATAAGTTGTATACAACTATTACAAGATAGTCTAGTTCGGATCCAATAAATACTAAACTAAACAATTCCTATAAAATGTGTTTTAAGAACTAGAGTAAGAGGGGAATCTTTAAAAATGTACTATAATGTGTAGAGTTTGAGGAGACTCTTGTAAAATGTATTATAAAATTAAGAGTAGGAGGAGACTCTTGTAAAATTAATATAAGTTATATACAACTATTACAAGATTGTCTCATTCGGATCCAATAAATACTAAATTACAAAATAGAGGGGACTCTTGTAAAATGTGTTGTAGGAACTAGATTAAGAGGGGAGTCTTTAAAAATGTACTATAAAGTGTAGAGTTTTAGGAGACTCTTGTAAAATGTATTATAAAATCTAGAGAAGGAGGAGACTCTTGTAAAATGTGTTGTAGGAACTAGAGTAAGAGGGGACTATTTAAAAATGTACTATAAGGGCTAGAGTTGGAGGAGACTCTTGTAAAATGTATTATAATATTTAGAGTAGGAGGAGACTCTTGTAAAATTAAAATAAGATATAAACAACTATTACAAGATTGTCTAGTTCGGATCCAATAAATACTAAACTTAACAATTAGGAGGAGACTCTTGTAAAATGTGTTGTAAGAATTAGAGTAAGAGGGGACTCTTTAAAAATGTACTATAAAGTCTAGAGTTGGAGGAGACTCTTGTAAAATGTATTATAAAATCTAGAGTAGGAGGACACTCTTGTAAAATTAATATAAGGTATATACAACTATTACAGATAGTCTAGTTCGGAATCAATAAATACTAAACTAAACAATTCCTATAAAATGTGTTTTAAGAACTAGAGTAAGAGGGAATCCTAAAAAATGTACTATAAAGTGTAGAGTTTGAGGAGACTCTTGTAAAATGTATTATAAGATTTAGAGTAGGAGGAGACTCTTGTAAAATTAATATAGGGTAAATACAACTATTGAAAGATTGTCTAGTTTGGATCCAATAAATACTAAACTAAAAAAATCCTATAAAATTTGTTTTAAGAACTAGAGTAATGGAGGGAATCTTTAAAAATGTACTATAAAGTGTAGAGTTGGAGGACACGTTTGTAAAATGTATTATAAAATCTAGAGTAGGAGGAGACTCTTGTAAAATTAATATAACGTATATACAACTATTACAAGATAGTCTAGTTCGGATCCAATAAATACTAAACTAAACAAATCTTATAAAATTTGTTTTAAGAACTAGAGTACTGGAGGGAATCTTTAAAAATGTACTATAAAGTGTAGAGTTGGAGGACACGTTTGTAAAATGTATTATAAAATCTAGAGTAGGAGGAGAATCTTGTTAAATTAATTTAACGTATATACAACTATTACAAGATAGTCTAGTTCGGATCCAATAAATACTAAACTAAACAAATCTTATAAAATTTGTTTTTAGAACTAGAGTAATGGAGGGAATCTTTAAAATGTACTATAAAGTGTAGAGTTGGAGGACACGTTTGTAAAATGTACTATAAAGTGTAGAGTTGGAGGAGATTCTTGTAAAATGTATTATAAAATCTAGAGTAGGAGGAAATTCTTGTAAAATTAATATAAGGTATATACAACTATTAGAAGATAGTCTAGTTCGGATCCAATAAATACTAAATTAAACAATTAGGAGGAGACTCTTGTAAAATGTGTTGTAAGAACTAGAGTAAGAGGGGACTCTTTAAAAATGTACTATAAAGTCTAGAGTTGGAGGAGACTCTTGTAAAATGTGTTGTAAGAACTAGAGTAAGAGGGGACTCTTTAAAAATGTACTATAAAGTGTAGAGTAGGAGGAGACCCTTGTAAAATGTATTATAAATTCTAGAGTAGGAGGAGACTCTTGTAAAATTAATATAAAGTATATACAACTATTACAAGATAGTCTAGTTCGGTTCCATTAAATACAAAACTAAACAATTCCTATAAAATGTGTTGTAAGAACTAAAGTAAGCGGGGAATCTTTAAAAATGTAGTATATAAAGTGTAGAGTTTTAGGAGACTCTTGTAAAATGTATTATAAAATCTAGAGTAGGAGGAGACTCTTGTAAAATTAATATAACGTATATACAACTATTACAAGATAGTCTAGTTCGGATCCAATAAATACTAAACTATTCCTATAAAATGTGTTTTAAGAACTAGAGTAAGAGGGGAATCTTTAAAAATGTACTATAAAGTGTAGAGTTTGAGGAGACTCTTGTAAAATGTGTTGTAAGAACTAGAGAAAGAGGGGACTCTTTAAAAATGTACTATAAAGTCTAGAGTTGGAGGAGACCCTTGTAAAATGTATTATATAATCTAAAGTAGGAGTACACTCTTGTAAAATTAATATAAGGTATATACAACTATTACAAGATAGTCTAGTTCGGATCCAATAAATACTAAACTAAACAATTCCTATAAAATGTGTTTTAAGAACTAGAGTATGAGGGGAATCTTTAAAAATGTACTATAAAGTGTAGAGTTTGAGGAGACTCTTGTAAAATGTATTATAAAATTAAGAGTAGGAGGAGACTCTTGTAAAATTAATATAAGTTATATACAACTATTACAAGATTGTCTCATTCGGATCCAATAAATACTAAATTACAAAATAGAGGAGACTCTTGTAAAATGTGTTGTAGGAACTAGATTAAGAGGGGAGTCTTTAAAAATGTACTATAGAGTCTAGAGTAGTAGGAGACTCTTATAAAATTAATATAAGGTATATACAACTATTAGAAGATAGTCTAGTTCGGATCCAATAAATAATAAATTAAAAAATAGAGTAGACTCTTGTAAAATGTGTTGTAAGAACTAGGTTAAGAGGGGAGTCTTTAAAAATGTACTATAGAGTCTAGAGTAGGAGGAGACTCTTGTAAAATTAATATAGGGTAAATACAACTATTGAAAGATGGTCTAGTTTGCATCCAATAAAAACTAAACAAAAAAATCCTATAAAATTTGTTTTAAGAACTAGAGTAATGGAGGGAATCTTTAAAAATGTACTATAAAGTGTAGAGTTGGAAGACACGTTTGTAAAATGTATTATAAAATCTAGAGTAGGAGGAGACTCTTGTAAAATTAATATAGGGTAAATACAACTATTGAAAGATTGTCTAGTTTGGATCCAATAAATACTAAACTAAAAAAATCCTATAAAATTTGTTTTAAGAACTAGAGTAATGGAGGGAATCTTTAAAAATGTACTATAAAGTGTAGAGTTGGAGGACACGTTTGTAAAATGTATTATAAAATCTAGAGTAGGAGGAGACTCTTGTAAAATTAAAATAACGTATATACAACTATTACAAGATAGTCTAGTTCGGATCCAATAAATAATAAATTAAAAATAGAGGAGACTCTTGTAAAATGTGTTGTAAGAACTAGATTAAGAGGGGAGTCTTTAAAAATGTACTATAGGGTCTAGAGTAGGAGGAGACTCTTGTAAATTAATATAAGGTATATACAACTATTAGAAGATAGTCTAGTTACGATCCCATAAATACTAAGCCAAACATTTCCTATGAAATGTGTTGTAAGAACTAGAGTAAGAGGGGAATCTTTAAAAATGTACTATAAAGTGTAGAGTTTTAGGAGACTCTTGTAAAATGTATTATAAAATCTAGAGTAGGAGGAGACTCTTGTAAAATGTGTTGTAAGAACTAGAGTAAGAGGGGACTATTTAAAAATGTACTATAAGGTCTAGAGTTGGAGGAGACTCTTGTAAAATGTATTATAAAATTTAGATTAGGAGGAGACTCTTGTAAAATTAAAATAAGATATATACAACTATTACAAGATTGTCTAGTTCGGATCCAATAAATACTAAACTTAACAATTAGGAGGAGACTCTTGTAAAATGTGTTGTAAGAATTAGAGTAAGAGGGGACTCTTTAAAAATGTACTATAAAGTCTAGAGTTGGAGGAGACTCTTGTAAAATGTATTATAAGATTTAGAGTAGGAGGAGACTCTTGTAAAATTAATATAGGGTAAATACAACTATTAGAAGATAGTCTAGTTCGGATCCAATAAATACTAAACTAAACAATTCCTATAAAATGTGTTTTAAGAACTAGAGTAAGAGGGGAATCCTAAAAAATGTACTATAAAGTGTAGAGTTTGAGGAGACTCTTGTAAAATGTATTATAAGATTTAGAGTAGGAGGAGACTCTTGTAAAATTAATATAGGGTAAATACAACTATTAGAAGATAGTCTAGTTCGGATCCAATAAATACTAAATTAAACAATTAGGAGGAGACTCTTGTAAAATGTGTTGTAAGAACTAGAGTAAGAGGGGACTCTTTAAAAATGTTCTATAAAGTCTAGAGTTGGAGGAGACTCTTGTAAAATGTGTTGTAAGAACTAGAGTAAGAGGGGACTCTTTAAAAATGTACTATAAAGTGTAGAGTAGGAGGAGACCCTTGTAAAATGTATTATAAATTCTAGAGTAGGAGGAGACTCTTGTAAAATTAATATAAAGTATATACAACTATTACAAGATAGTCTAGTTCGGATCCAATAAATACTAAACTATTCCTATAAAATGTGTTTTAAGAACTAGAGTAAGAGGGGAATCTTTAAAAATGTACTATAAAGTGTAGAGTTTGAGGAGACTCTTGTAAAATGTGTTGTAAGAACTAGAGTAAGAGGGGACTCTTTATAAATGTACTATAAAGTCTAAAGTTGGAGGAGACCCTTGTAAAATGTATTATAAAATCTAAGGTAGGAGGACACTCTTGTAAAATTAATATAAGGTATATACAACTATTACAAGATAGTCTTGTTCGGATCCAATAAATACTAAACTAAACAATTCCTATAAAATGTGTTTTAAGAACTAGAGTAAGAGGGGAATCTTTAAAAATGTACTATAAAGTGTAGAGTTTGAGGAGACTCTTGTAAAATGTATTATAAAATTAAGAGTAGGAGGAGACTCTTGTAAAATTAATATTATTTATATACAACTATTACAAGATTGTCTCATTCGGATCCAATAAATACTAAATTACAAAATAGAGGAGACTCTTGTAAAATGTGTTGTAGGAACTAGATTAGGAGGGGAGTCTTTAAAAATGTACTATAGAGTCTAGAGTAGGAGGAGACTCTTGTAAAATTAATATAAGGTATATACAACTATTAGAAGATAGTCTAGTTCGGATCCAATAAATAATAAATTAAAAAATAGAGTAGACTCTTGTAAAATGTGTTGTAAGAACTAGGTTAAGAGGGGAGTCTTTAAAACTGTACTATAGAGTCTAGAGTAGGAGGAGACTCTTGTAAAATTAATATAGGGTAAATACAACTATTGAAAGATGGTCTAGTTTGGATCCAATAAAAACTAAACAAAAAAAATCCTATAAAACTTGTTTTAAGAACTAGAGTAATGGAGGGAATCTTTAAAAATGTACTATAAAGTGTAGAGTTGGAGGACACGTGTGTAAAATGTATTATAAAATCTAGAATAGGAGGAGACTCTTGTAAAATTAATATAACGTATATACAACTATTACAAGATAGTCTAGTTCGGATCCAATAAATAATAAATTAAAAATAGAGGAGACTCTTGTAAAATGTGTTGTAAGAACTAGATTAAGAGGGGAGTCTTTAAAAATGTACTATAGGGTCTAGAGTAGGAGGAGACTCTTGTAAAATTAATATAAGTTATATACAACTATTAGAAGATAGTCTAGTTACGATCCCATAAATACTAAGCCAAACATTTCCTATGAAATGTGTTGTAAGAACTAGAGTAAGAGGGGAATCTTTAAAAATGTACTATAAAGTGTAGAGTTTTAGGAGACTCTTGTAAAATGTATTATAGAATCTAGAGTAGGAGGACACTCTTGTAAAATTAATATAAGGTATATACAACTATTACAGATAGCCTAGTTCGGATCCAATAAATACTAAACTAAACAATTCCTATAAAATGTGTTTTAAGAACTAGAGTAAGAGGGGAATCCTAAAAAATGTACCATAAAGTGTAGAGTTTGAGGAGACTCTTGTAAAATGTATTATAAGATTTAGAGTAGGAGGAGACTCTTGTAAAAATAATATAGGGTAAATACAACTATTGAAAGATTGTCTAGTTCGGATCCAATAAATACTAAACTAAAAAAATCTTATAAAATTTGTTTTAAGAACTAGAGTAATGGAGGGAATCTTTAAAAATGTACTATAAAGTGTAGAGTTGGAGGACACGTTTGTAAAATGTACTATAAAGTGTAGAGTTGGAGGAGACTCTTGTAAAATGTATTATAAAATCTAGAGTAGGAGGAAATTCTTGTAAATTAATATAAGGTATATACAACTATTAGAAGATAGTCTAGTTCGGATCCAATAAATACTAAATTAAACAATTAGGAGGAGACTCTTGTAAAATGTGTTGTAAGAACTAGAGTAAGAGGGGACTCTTTAGAAATGTACTATAAAGTCTAGAGTTAGAGGAGACTCTTGTAAAATGTATTATAAAATCTAGAGTAGGAGAAGACTCTTGTAAAATTAATATACGTTATATACAACTATTACAAGATAGTCTAGTTACGATCCTATAAATACTAAGCCAAACATTTCCTATGAAATGTGTTGTAAGAACTAGAGTAAGAGGGGACTCTTTAAAAATGTACTATAAAGTGTAGAGTAGGAGGAGACCCTTGTAAAATGTATTATAAATTCTAGAGTAGGACGAGACTCTTGTAAAGTTAATATAAAGTATATACAACTATTACAAGATAGTCTAGTTCGGATCCAATAAATACAAAACTAAACAATTCCTATAAAATGTGTTGTAAGAACTAAAGTAAGCGGGGAATCTTTAAAAATGTACTATAAAGTGTAGAGTTTGAGGAGACTCTTGTAAAATGTGTTGTAAGAACTAGAGTAAGAGAAACTCTTTAAAAATGTACTATAAAGTCTAGAGTTGGAGGAGACCCTTGTAAAATGTATTATAAAATCTAAAGTAGGAGGACACTCTTGTAAAATTAATATAAGGTATATACAACTATTACAAGATAGTCTAGTTCGGATCCAATAAATACTAAACTAAACAATTCCTATAAAATGTGTTTTAAGAACTAGAGTAAGAGGGGAATCTTTAAAAATGTACTATAAAGTGTAGAGTTTGAGGAGACTCTTGTAAAATGTATTATAAAATTAAGAGTAGGAGGAGACTCTTGTAAAATTAATATAAGTTATATACAACTATTACAAGATTGTCTCATTCGGATCCAATAAATACTAAATTACAAAATAGAGGAGACTCTTGTAAAATGTGTTGTAGGAACTAGATTAAGAGGGGAGTCTTTAAAAATGTACTATAGAGTCTAGAGTAGGAGGAGACTCTTGTAAAATTAATATAGGGTAAATACAACTATTGAAAGATGGTCTAGTTTGGATCCAATAAAAACTAAACTAAACAAATCCTATAAAATTTGTTTTAAGAACTAGAGTAATGGAGGGAATCTTTAAAAATGTACTATAAAGTGTAGAGTTGGAGGAGACTCTTGTAAAATATATTATAAAATCTAGAGTAGGAGGAAATTCTTGTAAAATTAATATAAGGTATATACAACTATTAGAAGATAGTCTAGTTCGGATCCAATAAATACTAAATTAAACAATTAGGAGGAGACTTTTGTAAAATGTGTTGTAAGAACTAGAGTAAGAGGGGACTCTTTAAAAATGTACTATAAAGTCTAGAGTTGGAGGAGACTCTTGTAAAATGTATTATAAAATCTAGAGTAGGAGAAGACTCTTGTAAAATTAATATAAGTTATATACAACTATTACAAGATAGTCTAGTTACGATCCAATAAATACTAAGCCAAACATTTCCTATGAAATGTGTTGTAAGAACTAGAGTAAGAGGGGACTCTTTAAAAATGTACTATAAAGTGTAGAGTAGGAGGAGACCCTTGTAAAATGTATTATAAATTCTAGAGTAGGAGGAGACTGTTGTAAAATTAATATAAAGTATATACAACTATTACAAGATAGTCTAGTTCGGATCCAATAAATACTTAACTAAACAATTCCTATAAAATATATTGTAAGAACTAGAGTAAGAGGGGAATCTTTAAAAATGTACTATAAAGTGTAGAGTTTGAGGAGACTCTTGTAAAATGTGTTGTAAGAACTAGAGTAAGAGGGGACTCTTTAAAAATGTATTATAAAGTGTAGAGTTGGAGGAGACTCTTGTAAAATGTATTATAAAATCTAGAGTAGAAGGAGACTCTTGTAAAACTAATATAAGTTATATACAACTATTACAAGATTGTCTAGTACGGATCCAATAAATACTAAATTACAAAATAGAAGAGACTCTTTTAAAATGTGTTGTAGGAACTAGATTAAGAGGGGAGTCTTTAAAAATGTACTATAGAATCTAGAGTAGGAGGAGACTCTTGTAAAATTAATATAAGGTATATACAACTATTAGAAGATAGTCTTATTCGGATCCAATAAATAATAAATTTAAAAATAGAGGAGACTCTTGTAAAATTAATATAGGGTAAATACAACTATTAGAAGATAGTCTAGTTACGATCCCATAAATACTAAGCCAAACATTTCCTATGAAATGTGTTGAAAGAACTAGAGTAAGAGGGGACTTTTTTAAAATGTACTATAGAGTCTAGAGTAGGAGGAGACTCTTGTAAAATTTATATAAAGTATATACAACTATTAGAAGATAGTTCCGTTTCGGTTCCAATAAATAATAAATTAAAAAATACAGAAGACTCTAGTAGAATGTGTTGTAAGAACTAGATTAAGAGGGGAGTCTTTAAAAATGTACTATAGAGTCTAGAGTAGGAGGAGACTCATGTAAAATTAATATAGGGTAAATACAACTATTGAAAGATGGTCTAGTTTGGATCCAATAAAAACTAAACAAAAAAAATCCTGTAAAATTTGTTTTAAGAACTAGAGTAATGGAGGGAATCTTTAAAAATGTACTATAAAGTGTAGAGTTGGAGGACACGTTTGTAAAATGTATTATAACATCTAGAGTAGGAGGAGACTCTTGTAAAATTAATATAACGTATATACAACTATTACAAGATAATCTAGTTCGAATCCAATAAATACTAAACTAAACAAATCCTATAAAATTTGTTTTAAGAACTAGAGTAATGGAGGGAATCTTTAAAAATGTACTATAAAGTGTAGAGTTGGAGGAGACTCTTGTAAAATGTATTATAAAATCTAGAGTAGGAGGAAATTCTTTTAAAATTAATATAAGGTATATACAACTATTAGAAGATAGTCTAGTTCGGATCCAATAAATACTAAACTAAACAATTAGGAGGAGACTTTTGTAAAATGTGTTGTAAGAACTAGAGTAAGAGGGGACTCTTTAAAAATGTACTATAAAGTCTAGAGTTGGAGGAGACTCTTGTAAAATGTATTATAAAATCTAGAGTAGGAGAAGACTCTTGTAAAATTAATATAAGTTATATACAACTATTACAAGATAGTCTAGTTACGATCCCATAAATACTAAGCCAAACATTTCCTATGAAATGTGTTGTAAGAACTAGAGTAAGAGGGGACTCTTTAAAAATGTACTATAAAGTGTAGAGTAGGAGGAGACCCTTGTAAAATGTATTATAAATTCTGAAGTAGGAGGAGACTCTTGTAAAATTAATATAAAGTATATACAACTATTACAAGATAGTCTCATTCGGATCTAATAAATACTAAACTAAACAATTCCTATAAAATGTGTTGTAAGAACTAGAGTAAGAGGGGAATCTTTAAAAATGTACTATAAAGTGTAGAGTTTGAGGAGACTCTTGCAAAATGTGTTGTAAGAACTAGAGTAAGAGGGGACTCTTTAAAAATTTACTATAAAGTCTAGAGTTGGAGGAGACTCTTGTAAAATGTATTATAAAATTTAGAGTAGGAGGAGACTCTTTTAAAATTAATATAAGTTATATACAACTATTACAAGATTGTCTAATTCGGATCCAATAAATACTAAATTACAAAATAGAGAGACTCTTGTAAAATGTTTTGTAGGAACTAGATTAAGAGGGGAGTCTTTAAAAATGTTCTATAGAGTCTAGAGTAGGAGGAGACTTTTGTAAAATTAATATATTGTATATACAACTATTACAAGATAGTCTAGTTCGGATCCAATAAATACTAAAATAAACAAATCCTATAAAATTTGTTTTAAGAACTATAGTAATGGAGGGAATATTTAAAAATGTACTATAAAGTGTCGAGTTGGAGGACACGTTTGTAAAATGTACTATAAAGTGTAGAGTTGGAGGAGACTCTTGTAAAATGTATTTAAAAATCTAGAGTAGGAGGAAATTCTTGTAAAATTAATATAAGGTATATACAACTATTAGAAGATAGTCTAGTTCGGATCCAAAAAATACTAAATTAAACAATTAGGAGGAGACTCTTGTAAAATGTGTTGGAAGAACTAGAGTAAGAGGGGACTCTTTAAAAATGTACTATGAAGTCTAGAGTTGGAGGACACTCTTGTAAAATGTATTATAAAATCTAGAGTAGGAGGAGACTCTAGTAAAATTAATATAAGTTATATACAACTATTACAAGATAGTCTAGTTAGGATCCCATAAATACTAAGCCAATTAATTCCTATGAAATGTGTTGTAAGAACTAGAGTAAGAGGGGACTCTTTAAAAATGTACTATAAAGTGTTGAGTAGGAGGAGACCCTTGTAAAATGTATTATAAAATCTAGAGTAGGAGGAGACTCTTGTAAAATTAATATAAGATATATACAACTTTTACCAGATAGTATAGTTCTGATCCAATAAATACTAATTTAAACAATTTGGAGGAGACTCTTGTAAAGTATATTGTAAAAACAAGAGTAAGAGGGAACTCTTTAAAAATGTACTATAGAGGTTAGAGTAGGAGGAGACTCTTGTAAAATGTATTATGAAATCTAGAGTAGGAGGAGAATCTTGTAAAATTAATATAAGGTATATACAACTATTACAAGATAGTCTAGTTCGGTTCCAATAAATAATAAATTAAAAAATACAGGAGACTCTAGTAAAATGTGTTGTAAGAACTAGATTAAGAGGGGAGTCTTTAAAAATGTACTATAGAGTGTAGAGTAGGAGGAGACTCTTGTAAAATGTGTTGTAAGAACTAGAGTAAGAGGGGACTCTTTAAAAATGTACTATAAAGTCTAGAGTTGGAGGAGACTCTTGTAAAATGTATTATAAAATCTAGATTAGGAGGAAATTCTTGTAAAATTAATATAAGGTATATACAACTATTAGAAGATAGTCTAGTTCGGATCCAATAAATACTAAATTAAACAATTAGGAGGAGACTCTTGTAAAATGTGTTGTAAGAACTAGAGTAAGAGGGGACTCTTTAAAAATGTACTATGAAGTCTAGAGTAGGAGGAGACTCTTGTAAAATTAATATAGGGTAAATACAGCTATTGAAAGATGGTCTAGTTTGAATTCAATAAATACTAAACTAAAAAAATCATATAAAATTTGTTTTAAGAACTAGAGTAATGGAGGGAATCTTTAAAAATGTACCATAAAGTTTAGAGTAGGAGGAGACTCTTGTAAAATGTATTATGAAATCTAGAGTAGGAGGAGAATCTTGTAAAATTAATATAAGGTATATACAACTATTACAAGATAGTCTAGTTCGGTTCCAATAAATAATAAATTAAAAAATACAGGAGACTCTAGTAAAATGTGTTGTAAGAACTAGATTAAGAGGGGAGTCTTTAAAAATGTACTATAGAGTGTAGAGTAGGAGGAGACTCTTGTAAAATGTGTTGTAAGAACTAGAGTAAGAGGGGACTCTTTAAAAATGTACTATAAAGTCTAGAGTTGGAGGAGACTCTTGTAAAATATATTATAAAATCTAGAGTAGGAGGAAATTCTTGTAAAATTAATATAAGGTATATACAACTATTACAAGATATTCTAGTTCGGATCCAATAAATACAAAATTAAACAATTCCTATAAAATGTGTTGTAAGAACTAAAGTAAGAGGGGAATCTTTAAAAATGTACTATAAAGTGTAGAGTTTTAGGAGACTCTTGTAAAATGTATTATAAAATCTAGAGTAGGAGGAGACTCTTGTAAAATTAATATAACGTATATACAACTATTACAAGATAGTCTAGTTCGGATCCAATAAATACTAAACTAAACAAATCCTATAAAATTTGTTTTAAGAACTAGAGTAATGGAGGGAATCTTTAAAAATGTACTATAAAGTGTAGGGTTGGAGGAGACTCTTGTAAAATATATTATAAAATCTAGAGTAGGAGGAAATTCTTGTAAAATTAATATAAGGTATATACAACTATTAGAAGATAGTCTAGTTCGGATCCAATAAATACTAAATTAAACAATTAGGAGGAGACTTTTGTAAAATGTGTTGTAAGAACTAAGGTAAGAGGGGACTCTTTAAAAATGTACTATAAAGTCTAGAGTTGGAGGAGACTCTTGTAAAATTAATATAAGTTATATACATCTATTACAAGATAGTCTAGTTACGATCCAATAAATACTAAGCCAAACATTTCCTATGAAATGTGTTGTAAGAACTAGAGTAAGAGGGGACTCTTTAAAAATGTACTATAAAGTGTAGAGTAGGAGGAGACCCTTGTAAAATGTATTATAAATTCTAGAGTAGGAGGAGACACTTGTAAAATTAATATAAAGTATATACAACTATTACAAGATAGTCTAGTTCGGATCCAATAAATACAAAACTAAACAATTCCTATAAAATGTGTTGTAAGAACTAGAGTAAGAGGGGAATCTTTCAAAATATACTATAAAGTGTAGAGTTTGAGGAGACTCTTGTAAAATATGTTGTAAGAACTAGAGTAAGAGGGGACTCTTTAAAAATGTATTATAAAGTGTAGAGTTGGAGGAGACTCTTGTAAAATGTATTATAAAATCTAGAGTAGGAGGAGACTCTTGTAAAATTAATATAAGTTATATACAACTATTACAAGATTGTCTAGTACGGATCCAATAGATACTAAATTACAAAATAGAGGAGACTCTTTTAAAATGTGTTGTAGGAACTAGATTAAGACGGGAGTCTTTAAAAATGTACTATAGAATCTAGAGTAGGAGGAGACTCTTGTAAAATTAATATAAGGTATATACAACTATTAGAAGATAGTCTTATTCGGATCCAATAAATAATAAATTAAAAAATAGAGGAGACTCTTGTAAAATTAATATAGGGTAAATACAACTATTGAAAGATGGTCTAATTTGGATCCAATAAATACTAAACTAAAAAATCCTATAAAATTTGTTTTAAGAACTATAGTAATGGAGAGAATCTTTAAAAATGTACTATAAAGTGTAGAGTTGGAGGAGACTCTTGTAAAATGTATTATAAAATCTAGAGTAGGAGGAAATTCTTTTAAAATTAATATAAGGTATATACAACTATTAGAAGATAGTCTAGTTCGGATCCAATAAATACTAAATCAAACAATTAGGAGGAGACTTTTGTAAAATGTGTTGTAAGAACTAGAGTAAGAGGGGACTCTTTAAAAATGTACTATAAAGTCTAGAGTTGGAGGAGACTCATGTAAAATGTATTATAAAATCTAGAGTAGGAGAAGACTCTTGTAAAATTAATATAAGTTATATACAACTATTACAAGATAGTCTAGTTACGATCCCATAAATACTAAGCCAAACATTTCCTATGAAATGTGTTGTAAGAACTAGAGTAAAAGGGGACTCTTTAAAAATGTACTATAAAGTGTAGAGTAGAAGGAGACCCTTGTAAAATGTATTATAAATTCTAGAGTAGGAGGAGACTCTTGTAAAATTAATATAAAGTATATACTACTATAACAAGATAGTCTCGTTCGGATCTAATAAATACTAAACTAAACAATTCCTATAAAATGTGTTGTAAGAACTAGAGTAAGAGGGGAATCTTTAAAAATGTACTTTAAAGTGTAGAGTTTGAGGAGACTCTTGTAAAATGTGTTGTAAGAACTAGAGTAAGAGGGGACTCTTTAAAAATGTACTATAAAGTCTAGAGTTGGAGGAGACTCTTGTAAAATGTATTATAAAATTAAGAGTAGGAGGAGACTCTTGTAAAATTAATATAATTTATATACAACTATTACAAGATTGTCTCAATCGGATCCAATAAATACTAAATTACAAAATAGAGGAGACTCTTGTAAAATGTGTTGTAGGAACTAGATTAAGAGGGGAGTCTTTAAAAATGTACTATAGAGTCTAGAGTAGGAGGAGACTCTTGTAAAATTAATATAAGGTATATACAACTATTAGAAGATAGTCTAGTTCGGATCCAATAAATAATAAATTAAAAAATAGAGTAGACTCTTGTAAAATGTGTTGTAAGAACTAGGTTAAGAGGGGAGTCTTTAAAACTGTACTATAGAGTCTAGAGTAGGAGGAGACTCTTGTAAAATTAATATAGGGTAAATACAACTATTGAAAGATGGTCTAGTTTGGATCCAATAAAAACTAAACAAAAAAAATCCTATAAAACTTGTTTTAAGAACTAGAGTAATGGAGGGAATCTTTAAAAATGTACTATAAAGTGTAGAGTTGGAGGACACGTGTGTAAAATGTATTATAAAATCTAGAATAGGAGGAGACTCTTGTAAAATTAATATAACGTATATACAACTATTACAAGATAGTCTAGTTCGGATCCAATAAATAATAAATTAAAAATAGAGGAGACTCTTGTAAAATGTGTTGTAAGAACTAGATTAAGAGGGGAGTCTTTAAAAATGTACTATAGGGTCTAGAGTAGGAGGAGACTCTTGTAAAATTAATATAAGTTATATACAACTATTAGAAGATAGTCTAGTTACGATCCCATAAATACTAAGCCAAACATTTCCTATGAAATGTGTTGTAAGAACTAGAGTAAGAGGGGAATCTTTAAAAATGTACTATAAAGTGTAGAGTTTTAGGAGACTCTTGTAAAATGTATTATAGAATCTAGAGTAGGAGGACACTCTTGTAAAATTAATATAAGGTATATACAACTATTACAGATAGCCTAGTTCGGATCCAATAAATACTAAACTAAACAATTCCTATAAAATGTGTTTTAAGAACTAGAGTAAGAGGGGAATCCTAAAAAATGTACCATAAAGTGTAGAGTTTGAGGAGACTCTTGTAAAATGTATTATAAGATTTAGAGTAGGAGGAGACTCTTGTAAAAATAATATAGGGTAAATACAACTATTGAAAGATTGTCTAGTTCGGATCCAATAAATACTAAACTAAACAAATCTTATAAAATTTGTTTTAAGAACTAGAGTAATGGAGGGAATCTTTAAAAATGTACTATAAAGTGTAGAGTTGGAGGACACGTTTGTAAAATGTACTATAAAGTGTAGAGTTGGAGGAGACTCTTGTAAAATGTATTATAAAATCTAGAGTAGGAGGAAATTCTTGTAAAATTAATATAAGGTATATACAACTATTAGAAGATAGTCTAGTTCGGATCCAATAAATACTAAATTAAACAATTAGGAGGAGACTCTTGTAAAATGTGTTGTAAGAACTAGAGTAAGAGGGGACTCTTTAGAAATGTAATATAAAGTCTAGAGTTAGAGGAGACTCTGGTAAAATGTATTATAAAATCTAGAGTAGAAGGAGACTCTTGTAAAATTAATATAAGTTATATACAACTATTACAAGATAGTCTCGTTAGGATCCAATAAATACTAAGCCAAACAATTCCTATGAAATGTGTTGTAAGAACTAGAGTAAGAGGGGACTCTTTAAAAATGTACTATAAAGTGTAGAGTAGGAGGAGACCCTTGTAAAATGTATTATAAAATCTAGAGTAGGAGGACATTCTTGTAGAATCATAAAAGGTATATACAACTATTACAAGATAGTCTAGTTACGATCCCATAAATACTAAGCCAAACATTTCCTATGAAATGTGTTGTAAGAACTAGAGTAAGAGGGGACTCTTTAAAAATGTACTATAAAGGGTAGAGTAGGAGGAGACCCTTGTAAAATGTATTATAAATTCTAGAGTAGGACGAGACTCTTGTAAAATTAATATAAAGTATATACAACTATTACAAGATAGTCTAGTTCGGATCCAATAAATACAAAACTAAACAATTCCTATAAAATGTGTTGTAAGAACTAAAGTAAGCGGGGAATCTTTAAAAATGTACTATAAAGTGTAGAGTTTGAGGAGACTCTTGTAAAATGTGTTGTAAGAACTAGAGTAAGAGGGGACTCTTTAAAAATGTACTATAAAGTCTAGAGTTGGAGGAGACCCTTGGAAAATGTATTATAAAATCTAAAGTAGGAGGACCCTCTTGTAAAATTAATATAAGGTATATACAACTATTACAAGATAGTCTAGTTCGGATCCAATAAATACTAAACTAAACAATTCCTATAAAATGTGTTTTAAGAACTAGAGTAAGAGGGGAATCTTTAAAAATGTACTATAAAGTGTAGAGTTTGAGGAGACTCTTGTAAAATGTGTTGTAAGAACTAGAGTAAGAGGGGACTCTTTAAAAATGTACTATAAAGTCTAGAGTTGGAGGAGACCCTTGGAAAATGTATTATAAAATCTAAAGTAGGAGGACACTCTTGTAAAATTAATATAAGTTATATACAACTATTACAAGATAGTATGGTTCGGATCCAATAAATACTAAACTAAACAATTCCTATAAAATGTGTTTTAAGAACTAGAGTAAGAGGGGAATCTTTAAAAATGTACTATAAAGTGTAGAGTTTGAGGAGACTCTTGTAAAATGTATTATAAAATTAAGAGTAGGAGGAGACTCTTGTAAAATTAATATAAGTTATATACAACTATTACAAGATTGTCTCATTCGGATCCAATAAATACTAAATTACAAAATAGAGGAGACTCTTGTAAAATTAATATAGGGTAAATACAACTATTGAAAGATGGTCTAGTTTGGATCCAATAAAAACTAAACTAAACAAATCCTATAAAATTTGTTTTAAGAACTAGAGTAATGGAGGGAATCTTTAAAAATGTACTATAAAGTGTAGAGTTGGAGGAGACTCTTGTAAAATATATTATAAAATCTAGAGTAGGAGGAAATTCTTGTAAAATTAATATAAGGTATATACAACTATTAGAAGATAGTCTAGTTCGGATCCAATAAATACTAAATTAAACAATTAGGAGGAGACTTTTGTAAAATGTGTTGTAAGAACTAGAGTAAGAGGGGACTCTTTAAAAATGTACTATAAAGTCTAGAGTTGGAGGAGACTCTTGTAAAATGTATTATAAAATCTAGAGTAGGAGAAGACTCTTGTAAAATTAATATAAGTTATATACAACTATTACAAGATAGTCTAGTTACGATCCAATAAATACTAAGCCAAACATTTCCTATGAAATGTGTTGTCAGAACTAGAGTAAGAGGGGACTCTTTAAAAATGTACTATAAAGTGTAGAGTAGGAGGAGACCCTTGTAAAATGTATTATAAATTCTAGAGTAGGAGGAGACTGTTGTAAAATTAATATAAAGTATATACAACTATTACAAGATAGTCTAGTTTTGATCCAATAAATACTTAACTAAACAATTCCTATAAAATATGTTGTAAGAACTAGAGTAAGAGGGGAATCTTTAAAAATGTACTATAGAATCTAGAGTAGGAGGAGACTCTTGTAAAATTAATATAAGGTATATACAACTATTAGAAGATAGTCTTATTCGGATCCAATAAATAATAAATTAAAAAATACAGGAGACTCTAGTAGAATGTGTTGTAAGAACTAGATTAAGAGGGGAGTCTTTAAAAATGTATTATAAAGTGTAGAGTTGGACGAGACTCTTGTAAAATGTATTATAAAATCTAGAGTAGAAGGAGACTCTTGTAAAATTAATATAAGTTATATACAACTATTACAAGATTGTCTAGTACGGATCCAATAAATACTAAATTACAAAATAGAGGAGACTCTTGTAAAATGTGTTGTAGGAACTAGATTAAGAGGGGAGTCTTTAAAAATGTACTATAGAATCTAGAGTAGGAGGAGACTCTTGTAAAATTAATATAAGGTATATACAACTATTAGAAGATAGTCTTATTCGGATCCAATAAATAATAAATTTAAAAATAGAGGAGACTCTTGTAAAATTAATATAGGGTAAATACAACTATTAGAAGATAGTCTAGTTACGATCCCATAAATACTAAGCCAAACATTTCCTATGAAATGTTTTGAAAGAACTAGAGTAAGAGGGGACTTTTTAAAAATGTACTATAGAGTCTAGAGTAGGAGGAGACTCTTGTAAAATTAATATAAAGTATATACAACTATTAGAAGATAGTCTAGTTCGGTTCCAATAAATAATAAATTAAAAAATACAGGAGACTCTAGTAGAATGTGTTGTAAGAACTAGATTAAGAGGGGAGTCTTTAAAAATGTACTATAGAGTGTAGAGTAGGAGGAGACTCTTGTAAAATTAATAAAAAGTATATACAACTATTACAAGATAGTCTAGTTCGGATCCAATAAATACTAAACTAAACAATTCCTATAAAATGTGTTGTAAGAACTAGAGTAAGAGGGGAATCTTTAAAAATGTACTTTAAAGTGTAGATTTTGAGGAGACTCTTGTAAAATGTGTTGTAGGAACTAGATTAAGAGAAGAGTCTTTAAAAATGTACTATAAAGTGTAGAGTAGGAGGAGACCCTTGTAAAATGTATTATAAATTCTAGAGTAGGAGGAGACTCTTGGAAAATTAATATAAAGTATATACAACTATTACAAGATAGTCTCGTTCGGATCTAATAAATACTAAACTAAACAATTCCTATAAAATGTGTTGTAAGAACTAGAGTAAGAGGGGAATCTTTAAAAATGTACTATAAAGTGTAGAGTTTGAGGAGACTCTTGCAAAATGTGTTGTAAGAACTAGAGTAAGAGGGGACTCTTTAAAAATTTACTATAAAGTCTAGAGTTGGAGGAGACTCTTGTAAAATGTATTATAAAATTTAGAGTAGGAGGAGACTCTTTTAAAATTAATATAAGTTATATACAACTATTACAAGATTGTCTAATTCGGATCCAATAAATACTAAATTACAAAATAGAGAGACTCTTGTAAAATGTTTTGTAGGAACTAGATTAAGAGGGGAGTCTTTAAAAATGTACTATAGAGTCTAGAGTAGGAGGAGACTTTTGTAAAATTAATATATCGTATATACAACTATTACAAGATAGTCTAGTTCGGATCCAATAAATACTAAAATAAACAAATCCTATAAAATTTGTTTTAAGAACTATAGTAATGGAGGGAATATTTAAAAATGTACTATAAAGTGTCGAGTTGGAGGACACGTTTGTAAAATGTACTATAAAGTGTAGAGTTGGAGGAGACTCTTGTAAAATGTATTTAAAAATCTAGAGTAGGAGGAGATTCTTGTAAAATTAATATAAGGTATATACAACTATTAGAAGATAGTCTAGTTCGGATCCAAAAAATACTAAATTAAACAATTAGGAGGAGACTCTTGTAAAATGTGTTGGAAGAACTAGAGTAAGAGGGGACTCTTTAAAAATGTACTATGAAGTCTAGAGTTGGAGGACACTCTTGTAAAATGTATTATAAAATCTAGAGTAGGAGGAGACTCTAGTAAAATTAATATAAGTTATATACAACTATTACAAGATAGTCTAGTTAGGATCCCATAAATACTAAGCCAATTAATTCCTATGAAATGTGTTGTAAGAACTAGAGTAAGAGGGGACTCTTTAAAAATGTACTATAAAGTGTTGAGTAGGAGGAGACCCTTGTAAAATGTATTATAAAATCTAGAGTAGGAGGAGACTCTTGTAAAATTAATATAAGATATATACAACTTTTACCAGATAGTATAGTTCTGATCCAATAAATACTAATTTAAACAATTTGGAGGAGACTCTTATAAATTATATTGTAAAAACAAGAGTAAGAGGGAACTCTTTAAAAATGTACTATAGAGGTTAGAGTAGGAGGAGACTCTTGTAAAATGTATTATGAAATCTAGAGTAGGAGGAGAATCTTGTAAAATTAATATAAGGTATATACAACTATTACAAGATAGTCTAAATTGATCCAATAAATACCAAACATAACAATTTGGAGGAGACTCTTGTAAAATTAATATAAGGTATATACAACTATTAGAAGATAGTCTAGTTCGGTTCCAATAAATAATAAATTAAAAAATACAGGAGACTCTAGTAAAATGTGTTGTAAGAACTAGATTAAGAGGGGAGTCTTTAAAAATGTACTATAGAGTGTAGAGTAGGAGGAGACTCTTGTAAAATGTATTATAAAATCTAGAGTAGGAGGAAATTCTTGTAAAATTTATATAAGGTATATACAACTATTAGAAGATAGTCTAGTTCGGATCCAATAAATACTAAATTAAACAATTAGGAGGAGACTCTTGTAAAATGTGTTGTAAGAACTAGAGTAAGAGGGGACTCTTTAAAAATGTACTATGAAGTCTAGAGTAGGAGGAGACTCTTGTAAAATTAATATAGGGTAAATACAGCTATTGAAAGATGGTCTAGTTTGAATTCAATAAAAACTAAACTAAAAAAATCATATAAAATTTGTTTTAAGAACTAGAGTAATGGAGGGAATCTTTAAAAATGTACTATAAAGTGTAGAGTTGGAGGAGACTCTTGTAAAATATATTATAAAATCTAGAGTAGGAGGAAATTCTTGTAAAATTAATATAAGGTATATACAACTATTACAAGATATTCTAGTTCGGATCCAATAAATACAAAATTAAACAATTCCTATAAAATGTGTTGTAAGAACTAAAGTAAGAGGGGAATCTTTAAAAATGTACTATAAAGTGTAGAGTTTTAGGAGACTCTTGTAAAATGTATTATAAAATCTAGAGTAGGAGGAGACTCTTGTAAAATTAATATAACGTATATACAACTATTACAAGATAGTCTAGTTCGGATCCAATAAATACTAAACTAAACAAATCCTATAAAATTTGTTTTAAGGACTAGAGTAATGGAGGGAATCTTTAAAAATGTACTATAAAGTGTAGGGTTGGAGGAGACTCTTGTAAAATATATTATAAAATCTAGAGTCGGAGGAAATTCTTGTAAAATTAATATAAGGTATATACAACTATTAGAAGATAGTCTAGTTCGGATCCAATAAATACAAAATTAAACAATTAGGAGGAGACTTTTGTAAAATGTGTTGTAAGAACTAGAGTAAGAGGGGACTCTTTAAAAATGTACTATAAAGTCTAGAGTTGGAGGAGACTCTTGTAAAATTAATATAAGTTATATACAACTATTACAAGATAGTCTAGTTACGATCCAATAAATACTAAGCCAAACATTTCCTATGAAATGTGTTGTAAGAACTAGAGTAAGAGGGGACTCTTTAAAAATGTACTATAAAGTGTAGAGTAGGAGGAGACCCTTGTAAAATGTATTATAAATTCTAGAGTAGGAGGAGACACTTGTAAAATTAATATAAAGTATATACAACTATTACAAGATAGTCTAGTTCGGATCCAATAAATACAAAACTAAACAATTCCTATAAAATGTGTTGTAAGAACTAGAGTAAAAGGGGAATCTTTCAAAATATACTATAAAGTGTAGAGTTTGAGGAGACTCTTGTAAAATATGTTGTAAGAACTAGAGTAAGAGGGGACTCTTTAAAAATGTATTATAAAGTGTAGAGTTGGAGGAGATTCTTGTAAAATGTATTATAAAATCTAGAGTAGGAGGAGACTCTTGTAAAATTAATATAAGTTATATACAACTATTACAAGATTGTCTAGTACGGATCCAATAGATACTAAATTACAAAATAGAGGAGACTCTTTTAAAATGTGTTGTAGGAACTAGATTAAGACGGGAGTCTTTAAAAATGTACTATAGAATCTAGAGTAGGAGGAGACTCTTGTAAAATTAATAAATAAATAAATAAATAAATAAATTCTTTATTGAATGCTTCAGTACAGCAAATTTGCCAATTATACCAAGCATTAAGACAAATCACAAATTAACATGCTTGAAGACAGCAGCAGACAACTTATGGTTAACATTTACATTATAGAAATAAATAGTTTTGTGAAAACAATACAACAAGAACAAGGAACTTAGAATCTTAAAAAGTAGCCTAACTTAGAAATTACTAGCAAATTACAAGATTTTTTATTTTTAAAAATTATTTATGTTACTTAACAATTTAGTCTTGAATATATTTATTGAGTCAAAAAATATGTCAACTTCATGACAGTAACAGTTATAAAGCCTACACATATTGTTAATGGAAGAATTGAAACCCAGATTGGTCCTTGAATATTTTTGAGAAAAAAGATATTGGCTGCGAGAGCCAAGGCGAGGGACAGCAAAAGCGACCTGTGACATTAATGCATTATCGTCTATTTGACCCTTTAACAACTTGTAAAGACACAATAAAGTATTTAGCTTATATCTTTTTACCATACTAGACATTTCAAAGATTTCAAGTAGCTCAGTGTATGGTACTAAATTTGTATAAAAACCAAAAGATTTGTAATGAAGGAATTTCAAAAATCTTTTTTGAACACTTTCAATCATTTCAGAAAGGTAATTGATGTGAGGATGCCAAATTAACGAGCCATACTCAAGTTTGGATCGCACAAGTGAAAAAAATAATAATTTTAGAGAATTGGTGTTTTCAAAAAATAAACTTGATCTTTTAATAAATCCCAGCAAAGAGTATGATGACTTGCATACAGAAACTATATGATCTTTGAATGTAAATTTTGAGTCAAAAATTATACCTAAATCTTTGAAAGATGATTTCCTATTTAACTTAACATTATTCATCTCATAATCAAACACAATTTGGAGCTGAGGGGTTTTTCTGGTAAATGAAACTACTGAGCATTTGTCAATATTAAATTTTAAATGTTTGGAGCTCCAAATAATCAATGAATCTAAATCTCGCTGCAATTCTTGACAATCATCTAAGCTTTCGACGGTTTTGAATAATTTTAAATCATCAGCATACAATAACAACTCAGAATGCTTTACATAATTTTGTATGTCGTTTATGAAAATTATAAAAAGTAATGGCCCCAAATTTGACCCTTGAGGAACGCCCGATCCTACAATTTGTTCCTCAGAGAAATACCCTTCATAACTGACATACTGTCTTCTTTTATGCAAATAAGAACAGAAAAAATTTATAAGAGAATCAGTTAGGCCATAAAAATTCAATTTAGCTAGCAACGTCAAGTGATCCACCTTATCAAAGGCTTTTTCAAAATCTGTATAAATAACATCAACTTGTTTGTTATTATCAATATTTACACTACAATATTGTGAAAAATTTAGTAAATTAGAAGTAATGGATCTTTTACAGAAAAAACCATGTTGATAGTCACTAATGTATTTTTTGACATGTGAGAAAAGCCTGTTATAGATAATAGATTCAAACACTTTAGCAGGTGTAGATAAAATAGCAATTGGTCTGTGATTTTTTATGTCATTACTAGTTCCTTTCTTAGGCACTGGTACAATTTTAGCAAGTTTCCAAAAGTCAGGGAAATTACTATTTATTAATGACAAATTGAACAAATGATGTAAGGGTGAAACTAAAATCTCAGCACAAGCTTTAAATACATAAGGAGGTATGCCATCTGGGCCCATCGTTCTCTTAGGTTTGAGTTTATTTAGACTGATAAGAACTTCTTGTTCTGAAATCTGATCAAAGGACAAAGTGTCTACATTACTCATAACTGGCGAGTCAATAGCTTGTTGACAAAGCTGATAAGAGTCAAAAGGACAAGGATTGTAAACAGAGTTAAAATAACTTGCAAATGCCTCTGCTATCGCTGCCCCTCCCTCGACTTCCACATTATCCAATTCCATTGTAGCTGGTTTAACATTATTACCTCTCAAATTTTTAATCACACTCCAAAATGATTTTGGATTTTTGTTTATCTCATTTTCAGCAGTTTTCAGATATTCTTTATAATCTAATCTAATTAATTGTTTAACCTCGCGCCTAATATTTCTGAATTCATCCCATAAGTGTCGCATACCATGTTTTTTATACTGTCTCCTAATTTTTTCCTTTTTTCTTATTAACATCTTCAGGTTTTGAGAATACCAATTAGGATACTTACCATTAACTGATCTTTTTATAGGCACAGATAAGTTTAAAACATCATACATTTTATCATAAAAAAGTTTTACGGCATCATCAATATTTTCAACACAATATAAATCATTCCAATCAGAGTCCCTCAGATTGCTATATAACATATGAAAGTCAGCTTTGCTAAAGTTATAATTAGGCCTAACTACATCGACAACTTTTTCTAAAGTAACCATACATTCATTAATACTAAAACAAATATTTAACGCAGGATGATATCTGTCTACACTTACCATAGGTAAAGACTCCTCAGAAATATCTAGGTTATTTATGTCAGATAAAACTAAGTCAAGCGTACGACCTTGAAAGTTAAAAACATTATTTAGTGACTTTAAAGAATACATTTTCATGAAAAACAGTAATTGTTTACATATTTTGTTTTCCTTCATTAAATCACATTGTACACCTGTTATTGGTAAATTAAAATCACCTAATACTATTAACCGCTCATTTTTTAAATTATATATATCTAACTTATCAAAATAATTTTTGTAGGTTTCAAAATTAGAACTAGGAGAAAAATAAACTATTGACAATACAACTGTATACTTATTTGCAAGCCTAACTTTAATCCACATGTTTTCGTTTTCTGTTTCTAGTTCAAATAATCTCTTAGCTACAAAACAACGCTTAATACCTACAATGACTCCTCCCCCCCTTTCCATACCAGTTAAATTAACGTCCCTATCCTTTCTGAATACAATATATTCACTATTAAAAAGTTCAGAATTATTAATGGAAGAGTTTAGCCATGTTTCAGTTAACGCAACGATGTCGTAATCATTATTTAGTAGACCTAACCTAATATCATTTGTCTTTGACCTTAATCCACGAACATTTTGATAGTATATATTAATCTCATTCATTTAGTATGGTAAATACCTAAAATATTTGAGTAGCCTACACTAACAACAATAACAATTATATTTTTTGGTAACAAGAATTGTATTAAATCTAAAATAAATAACAAGCAATAAATAAATAAATAAATAAATATGGTTGGTAAAAATATATAACAAGACCGCAGATTGGGAATAACCTTAACATAAATAAACTCTGAACATGCAAAAAAAATAGAAAAATAGGGTAAATGTTCCGAATACGGTAACCTTTGCATTATTTACTAGACCTAACCTAATATCACTTGTTTTTTGCCTTAATCCTGCATTTTTAACAACAATAATTATATTATTTGGTAACAAGAATTGTAATAGGCCTAAATCTAAAATAGATAACGAGCAATAAATAAATAAATAAATATGATAGAGGCATATAAAAAGTCCGCAGATTTGGAATAAACCTAAACATAAATAAACTCTGGACATGCAAAAAAAAATAGAAAAATAGTAACAACTTATTTAATTCACTTACATGTTTTCTCTTAAGCCAGTTCATTTTTTTGCTTCCGGGTCCGAATTCTTATTGTTATGCATAGGTCCGGTAAGTTTTTCCAGGTCCGATTTCCCATTGATCAGGATCGCTCGAGAGTTGTCAGTTCTGCGGAGGAACACCTTGCCGGCACTTGTGATCCAGGCGTACATGTATCCACGTTCTTGTTTGAAGGCACGGACTTCACTCCACAGCAGCCTGGTCTGTCTGGTTAAAGATAGGTTCACATAGATCTTGTGCTCACTGCCCAACCCAAGCTCAGCTGCAGAAAACCCATTCTTTACTCGAGTTCTGCTCCTCATAGCCTCCATATCGATGCGCCGAACAAATTTTAATATGATCCCGCGAGGAGTGTCAGGGTAATGCGGATTCTTAGCCAAGCGGTGCACTGCATCAACCATACTGTCCTTGAGCTCGAAATTCAGCGCCTTTGCCACACTCTTGACCACAGTCATGATGTCCTCATTCTTCGCCTCAGGTACCCCAGATATTTCAAGGCAGTTGCTACGTGAGTATTGGTTACTTGTAGCAGTTACTTGTTGCAAATCAGCCAGTTGTCTCTTAACTACTGCCAACTCACTAGACAATGTTTCGATTTGACGTTCATGGAGTGAGATATTATCTTTGTTTTCTTTCACATTTTTATTAGTATCGGCTATTTCAGAATGACAAAAATCAATAGATGCTGTTATATCTTTTTTCAACTCATCAATACTTTCCTTAATCTCAGATATATCGCTGTTGTATTTGATATTCTGATTTTTCAGTTCCGTAATTTCCTTCAAAATTAAGTCAAGCTTCTGATCCATTGTCATGGTTATGTTGTTGTCTGCTGAGTCGTCTGCCGAGGTTACGCTGTTGCTCCTGGTGGTGACGGGCATGAGACAGTCAATGCAGCCGACGTAGCTGTTAGATCACGTGACCTGACCGGCTCACTCACAACTCAAAATGACTGTTCTAACCTGATTACTCACTAATAATCACGATGTTTTAACTCAAAAGTTCAGGTTAATAATAAATCGACTTGCATGCAAAACCACTTTAAAATGTAACAAACAGTATAAATAAACGGTATGCAACTTATCTGAAGGCAGACATCACTAATACCCGATTAATATAAGAAGTTGTAGGAACCGATCTCACACACGTTCACTCAGCCTGCATGTTGTTCTTCTTCTTCTAATATAAGGTATATACAACTATTAGAAGATAGTCTTATTCGGATCCAATAAATAATAAATTAAAAATAGAGGAGACTCTTGTAAAATTAATATAGGGTAAATACAACTATTGAAAGATGGTCTAATTTGGATCCAATAAATACTAAACTAAAAAATCCTATAAAATTTGTTTTAAGAACTAGAGTAATGGAGAGAATCTTTAAAAATGTACTATAAAGTGTAGAGTTGGAGGAGACTCTTGTAAAATGTATTATAAAATCTAGAGTAGGAGGAAATTCTTTTAAAATTAATATAAGGTATATACAACTATTAGAAGATAGTCTAGTTCGGATCCAATAAATACTAAATCAAACAATTAGGAGGAGACTTTTGTAAAATGTGTTGTAAGAACTAGAGTAAGAGGGGACTCTTTAAAAATGTACTATAAAGTCTAGAGTTGGAGGAGACTCTTGTAAAATGTATTATAAAATCTAGAGTAGGAGAAGACTCTTGTAAAATTAATATAAGGTATATACAACTTTTACCAGATAGTATAGTTCTGATCCAATAAATACTAATTTAAACAATTTGGAGGAGACTCTTGTAAAGTATATTGTAAAAACAAGAGTAAGCGGGAACTCTTTAAAAATGTACTATAGAGGTTAGAGTAGGATGAGACTCTTGTAAAATGTATTATGAAATCTAGAGTAGGAGGAGAATCTTGTAAAATTAATATAAGGTATATACAACTATTACAAGATAGTCTAAATTGATCCAATAAATACCAAACATAACAATTTGGAGGAGACTCTTGTAAAATTAATATAAGGTATATACAACTATTAGAAGATAGGCTAGTTCGGTTCCAATAAATAATAAATTAAAAAATACAGGAGACTCTAGTAAAATGTGTTGTAAGAACTAGATTAAAAGGGAAGTCTTTAAAAATGTACTATAGAGTGTAGAGTAGGAGGAGACTCTTGTAAAATTAATATAAAGTATATACAACTATTACAAGATAGTCTAGTTCGGATCCAATAAATACTAAACTAAACAATTCCTATAAAATGTGTTGTAAGAACTAGAGTAAGAGGGGAATCTTTAAAAATGTACTTTAAAGTGTAGATTTTGAGGAGACTCTTGTAAAATGTGTTGTAAGAACTAGAGTAAGAGGGGACTCTTTAAAAATGTACTATAAAGTCTAGAGTTGAAGGAGACTCTTGTAAAATGTATTATAAAATTTAGAGTAGGAGGAGAATCTTTTAAAATTAATATAAGTTATATACAACTATTACAAGATTGTCTCATTCGGATCCAATAAATACTAAATTACAAAATAGAGGAGACTCTTGTAAAATGTGTTGTAGGAACTAGATTAAGAGAGGAGTCTTTAAAAATGTACTATAGAGTCTAGAGTAGGAGGAGACTCATATAAAATTAATATAGGGTAAATACAACTATTGAAAGATGGTCTAGTTTGGATCCAATAAAAACTAAACAAAAAAATCCTATAAAATTGTTTTAAGAACTAGAGTAATGGAGGGAATCTTTAAAAATGTACTATAAAGTGTAGAGTTGGAGGACACGTTTGTAAAATGTATTATAACATCTAGAGTAGGAGGAGACTCTTGTAAAATTAATATAACGTATATACAATTATTACAAGATAATCTAGTTCGAATCCAATAAATACTAAACTAAACAAATCCTATAAAATTTGTTTTAATAACTAGAGTAATGGAGGGAATCTTTAAAAATATACTATAAAGTGTAGAGTTGGAGGAGACTCTTGTAAAATGTATTATAAAATCTAGAGTAGGAGGAAATTCTTGTAAAATTAATATAAGGTATATACAACTATTAGAAGATAGTCTAGTTCGGATCCAATAAATACTAAATTAAACAATTAGGAGGAGACTTTTGTAAAATGTGTTGTAAGAACTAGAGTAAGAGGGGACTCTTTAAAAATGTACTATAAAGTGTAGAGTAGGCGGAGACCCTTGTAAAATGTATTATAAATTCTAGAGTAGGAGGAGACTCTTGTAAAATTAATATAAAGTATATACAACTATTACAAGATAGTCTAGTTCGGATCCAATAAATACTAAACTAAACAATTCCTATAAAATGTGTTGTAAGAACTAGAGTAAGAGGGGAATCTTTAAAAATGTACTTTAAAGTGTAGATTTTGAGGAGACTCTTGTAAAATGTGTTGTAAGAACTAGAGTAAGAGGGGACTCTTTAAAAATGTACTATAAAGTCTAGAGTTGGAGGACACGTTTGTAAAATGTACTATAAAGTGTAGAGTTGGAGGAGACTCTCGTAAAATGTATTATAAAATCTAGAGTAGGAGGAAATTCTTGTAAAATTAATATAAGATATATACAACTATTAGAAGATAGTCTAGTTCGGATCCAATAAATACTAAATTAAACAATTAGGAGGAGACTCTTGTAAAATGTGTTGTAAGAACTAGAGTAAGAGGGGACTCTTAAAAAATGTACTATAAAGTGTTGAGTAGGAGGAGACCCTTGTAAAATGTATTATAAAATCTAGAGTAGGAGGGGACTCTTGTAATATTAATATAAGATATATACAACTTTTACCAGATAGTATAGTTCTGATCCAATAAATACTAATTTAAACAATTTGGAGGAGACTCTTGTAAAGTATATTTTAAAAACAAGAGTAAGAGGGAACTCTTTAAAAATGTACTATAGAGGTTAGAGTAGGAGGAGACTCTTGTAAAATGTATTATGAAATCTAGAGTAGGAGGAGACTCTTGTAAAATTAATATAACGTATATACAACTATTACAAGATAGTCTAGTTACGATCCCATAAATACTAAGCCAAACATTTCCTATGAAATGTGTTGTAAGAACTAGAGTAAGAGGGGACTCTTTAAAAATGTACTATAGAGTCTAGAGTAGGAGGAGACTCTTGTAAAATTAATATAAGGTATATACAACTATTAGAAGATAGTCTAGTTCGGATCCAATAAATAATAAATTAAAAAATACAGGAGACTCTTGTAAAATGTGTTGTAAGAACTAGATTAAGAGGGGAGTCTTTAAAATGTACTATAGAGTCTAGAGTAGGAGGAGACTCTTGTAAAATTAATATAGGGTAAATACAGCTATTGAAAGATGGTCTAGTTTGAATTCAATAAATACTAAACTAAAAAAATCCTATAAAATTTGTTTTAAGAACTAGAGTAATGGAGGGAATCTTAAAAAATGTACTATAAAGTGTAGAGTTGGAGGATACGTTTGTAAAATGTATTATAAAATCTAGAGTAGGAGAGAGACTCTTTTAAAATTAATATAACGTATATACACCTATTACAAGATAGTCTAGTTCGGAGCCAATAAATAATAAATTAAAAATAGAGGAGACTCTTGTAAAATGTGTTGTAAGAACTAGATTAAGAGGGGAGTATTTAAAAATGTACTATAGGGTCTAGAGTAGGAGGAGATTCTTGTAAAATGTATTATAAAATCTATAGTAGGAGGAGACTCTTGTAAAATTAATATAACGTATATACAACTATTACAAGATAGTCTAGTTCGGATCCAATAAATACTAAACTAAACTATTCCTATAAAATGTGTTTTAAGAACTAGAACAAGAGGGGAATCTTTAAAAATGTACTATAAAGTGTAGAGTTTGAGGAGACTCTTGTAAAATGTGTTGTAAGAACTAGAGTAAGAGGGGACTATTTAAAAATGTACTATAAGTTCTAGAGTTGGAGGAGACTCTTGTAAAATGTATTATAAAATTTAGAGTAGGAGGAGACTCCTGGAAAATTAAAATAAGATATATACAACTATTACAAGATTGTCTAGTTCGGATCCAATAAATACTAAACTTAACAATTAGGAGGAGACTCTTGTAAAATGTGTTGTAAGAACTAGAGTAAGAGGGGACTCTTGTAAAATTAACATAAGTTATATACAACTATTACAAGATAGTCTAGTTAGGATCCCATAAATACTAAGCCAAACAATTCCTATGAAATGTGTTGTAAGAACTAGAGTAAGAGGGGACTCTTTAAAAATGTACTATAAAGTGTAGAGTAGGAGGAGACCCTTGTAAAATGTATTATAAAATCTAGAGTAGGAGGACACTCTTGTAAATTAAATATAAGGTATATACAACTATTACAGATAGTCTAGTTCGGATCCAATAAATACTAAACCAAACAATTCCTATAAAATGTGTTTTAAGAACTAGAGTAAGAGGGGAATCTTAAAAAATGTACTATAAAGTGTAGAGTTAAAGGAGACCCTTGTAAAATGTATAATAAAATCTAGAGTAGGAGGAGACTCTTGTAAAATTAACATAAGTTATATACAACTATTACAAGATAGTCTAGTTAGGATCCCATAAATACTAAGCCAAACAATTCCTATGAAATGTGTTGTAAGAACTAGAGTAAGAGGGGACTCTTTAAAAATGTACTATAAAGTGTAGAGTAGGAGGAGACCCTTGTAAAATGTATTATAAAATCTAGAGTAGGAGGACACTCTTGTAAATTAAATATAAGGTATATACAACTATTACAGATAGTCTAGTTCGGATCCAATAAATACTAAACCAAACAATTCCTATAAAATGTGTTTTAAGAACTAGAGTAAGAGGGGAATCTTAAAAAATGTACTATAAAGTGTAGAGTTTGAGGAGACTCTTGTAAAATGTATTATAAAATTTAGAGTAAGAGGAGACTCTTGTAAAATTAATATAGGGTAAATACAACTATTGAAAGATGGTCTAATTTGGATCCAATAAATACTAAACTAAAAAAATCCTATAAAATTTGTTTTAAGAACTAGAGTAATGGAGGGAATCTTTAAAAATGTACTATAAAGTGTAGAGTTGGAGGACACGTTTGTAAAGTGTATTATACAATCTAGAGTAGGAGGAGACTCTTGTAAAATTAATATAACGTATATACAACTATTACAAGATAGTCTAGTTCGGACCCAATAGATAATAAATTAAAAATAGAGGAGACTCTTGTAAAATGTGTTGTAAGAACTAGATTAAGAGGGGAGTCTTTAAAAATGTACTATAGGGTCTAGAGTAGGAGGAGACTCTTGTAAAATTAATATAAGGTATATACAACTATTAGAAGATAGTCTAGTTACGATCCCATAAATACTAAGCCAAACATTTCCAATGAAATGTGTTGTAAGAACTAGAGTAAGAGGGGAATCTTTAAAAATGTACTATAAAGTGTAGTGTTTTAGGAGACTCTTGTAAAATGTATTATAAAATCTAGAGTAGGATGAGACTCTTGTAAAATTAATATAACTTATATACAACTATTACAAGATAGTCTAGTTCGGATCCAATAAATACTAAACTAAACAATTCCTATAAAATGTGTTTTAAGAACTAGAGTAAGAGGGGAATCTTTAAAAATGTACTATAAAGTGTAGAGTTTGAGAAGACTCTTGTAACATGTATTATAAAATTTAGAGTAGGAGGAGACTCTTGTAAAATTAATATAAGTTATATACAACTATTACAAGATTATCTCATTCGGATCCAATAAATACTAAATTACAAAATAGAGGAGACTCTTGTAAAATGTGTTGTAGGAACTAGATTAAGAGGGGAGTCTTTAAAAATGTACTATAAAGTCTAGAGTAGGAGGACACTCTTGTAAAATTAATATAAGTTATATACAACTATTAGAAGATAGTCTAGTTCAGATCCAATAAATAATAAATTAAAAAATAGAGTAGACTCTTGTAAAATGTGTTGTAAGAACTAGGTTAAGAGGGGAGTCTTTAAAAATGTACTATAGAGTCTAGAGTAGGAGGAGACTCTTGTAAAATTAATATAGGGTAAATACAACTATTGAAAGATGGTCTAGTTTGGATCCAATAAAAACTAAACAAAAAAAATCCTATAAAATTTGTTTTAAGAACTATAGTAATGGAGGGAATCTTTATAAATGTACTATAAAGTGTAGATGGAGGACACGTTTGTAAAATGTATTATAAAATCTAGAGTAGGAGGAGACTCTTGTAAAATTAATATAACGTATATACAACTATTACAAGATAATCTAGTTCGAATCCAATAAATACTAAACTAAACAAATCCTATAAAATTTGTTTTAAGAACTAGAGTAATGGAGGGAATCTTTAAAAATGTACTATAAAGTGTAGAGTTGGAGGACACGTTTGTAAATGTACTATAAAGTGTAGAGTTGGAGGAGACTCTTGTAAAATGTATTATAAAATCTAGAGTAGGAGGAAATTCTTGTAAAATTAATATAAGGTATATACAACTATTAGAAGATTGTCTCATTCGGATCCAATAAATACTAAATTACAAAATAGAGGAGACTCTTGTAAAATGTGTTGTAGGAACTAGATTAAGAGGGGAGTCTTTAAAAATGTACTATAGAGTCTAGAGTAGGAGGAGACTCTTGTAAAATTAATATAAGGTATATACAACTATTAGAAGATAGTCTAGTTTGGATCCAATAAATACTAAACTAAACAATTCCTATAAAATGTGTTGTAAGAACTAGAGTAAGAGGGGACTCTTTAAAAATGTACTATAAAGTCTAGAGTTGAAGGAGAATCTTGTAAAATGTATTATAAAATTTAGAGTGGGAGGAGACTCTTTTAAAATTAATATAAGTTATATACAACTATTATAAGATTGTATAGTTTGGATCCAATAAATACTAAATTACAAAATAGAGAGACTCTTGTAAAATGTGTTGTAGGAACTAGATTAAGAGGGGAGTCTTTAAAAATGTACTATAGAGTCTAGAGTAGGAGGAGACTCTTGTAAAATTAATATAAGGTATATACAACTATTAGAAGATAGTCTAGTTTGGATCCAATAAATACTAAATTAAAAAATACAGGAGACTCTTGTAAAATGTGTTGTAAGAACTTGATTAAGAGGGGAGTTTTTAAAAATGTACTATAAAATCTAGAGTAGGAGGAGACTCTTGTAAAATTAATATAGGGTAAATACAACTATTGAAAGATGGTCTAGTTTGGATCCAATAAATACTAAGCTAAAAAAATCCTATAAAATTTGTTTTAAGAACTAGAGTAATGGAGGGAATCTTTAAATATGTACTAAAAAGTGTAGAGTTGGAGGACACGTTTGTAAAATGTATTATTAAAATCTAGAGTAGGAGGAGACTCTTGTAAAATTAATATAACGTATATACAACTATTACAAGATAGTCTAGATCGGATCCAATAAATACTAAAATAAACAAATCCTATAAAATTTGTTTTAAGAACTATAGTAATGGAGGGAATCTTTAAAAATGTACTATAAAGTGTAAAGTTGGAGGACACGTTTGTAAAATGTACTATAAAGTGTAGAGTTGGAGGAGACTCTTGTAAAATGTATTATAAAATCTAGAGTAGGAGGAAATTCTTGTAAAATTAATATAAGGTATATACAACTATTAGAAGATAGTCTAGTTCGGATCCAATAAATACTATATTAAACAATTAGGAGGAGACTCTTGTAAAATGTGTTGTAGGAACTAGAGTAAGAGGGGACTCTTTAAAAATGTACTATGAAGTCTAGAGTTGGAGGAGACTCTTGTAAAATGTATTATAAAATCTAGAGTAGGAGGAGACTCTAGTAAAATTAATATAAGTTATATACAACTATTACAAGATAGTCTAGTTAGGATCCCATAAATACTAAGCCAATTAATTCCTATGAAATGTGTTGTAAGAACTAGAGTAAGAGGGGACTCTTTAAAAATGTACTATAAAGTGTTGAGTAGGAGGAGACCCTTGTAAAATGTATTATAAAATCTAGAGTAGGAGGAGACTCTTGTAAAATTAATATAAAATATATACAACTTTTACCAGATAGTATAGTTCTGATCCAATAAATACTAATGTAAACAATTTGGAGGAGACTCTTGTAAAGTATATTGTAAAAACAAGAGTAAGAGGGAACTCTTTAAAAATGTACTATAGAGGTTAGAGTAGGAGGAGACTCTTGTAAAATGTATTATGAAATCTAGAGTAGGAGGAGAATCTTGTAAAATTAATATAAGGTATATACAACTATTACAAGAAAGTCTAAATTGATCCAATAAATACCAAACATAACAATTAGGAGGAGACTCTTGTAAAATGTAATATAAAATCTAGAGTAGGAGGAGACCTTTGTAAAATTAATATAAGTTATATACAACTATTACAAGATTGTCTAGTACGGATCCAATAAATGCTAAATTACAAAATAGAGGAGACTCTTGTAAAATGTGTTGTAGGAACTAGATTAAGAGGGGAGTCTTTAAAAATGTACTATAGAGTCTAGAGTAGGAGGAGACTCTTGTAAAATTAATATAAGGTATATACAACTATTAGAAGATGGTGTAGTTTGGATCCAATAAATACTAAACTAAAAAATCCTATAAAATTTGTTTTAAGAACTAGAGTAATGGAGGGAATCTTTAAAAATGTACTATAAAGTGTAGAGTTGGAGGACACGTTTGTAAAATGTATTATAAAATCTAGAGTAGGAGGAGACTCTTGTAAAATTAATATAACGTATATACAAATATTTCAAGATAGTCTAGTTACGATCCCATAAATACTAAGCCAAACATTTCCTATGAAATGTGGTGTAAGAACTAGAGTAAGAGGGGACTATTTAAAAATGTACTATAGAGTCTAGAGTAGGAGGAGACTCTTGTAAAATTAATATAAGGTATATACAACTATTAGAAGATAGTCTAGTTCGGATCCAATAAATAATAAATTAAAAAATACAGGAGACTTTTGTAAAATGTGTTGTAAGAACTAGATTAAGGGGGGAGTCTTTAAAAATGTACTATATAGTTTAGAGTAGGAGGAGACTCTTGTAAAATTAATATAGGGTAAATACAGCTATTGAAAGATGGTCTAATTTGAATTCAATAAATACTAAACTAAAAAAAAAAATCCTATAAAATTTGTTTTAAGAACTAGAGTAATGGAGGGAATCTTTAAAAATGTACTATAAAGTGTAGAGTTGGAAGACACGTTTGTAAAATGTATTATAAAATCTAGAGTAGGAGACTCTTTTAAAATTAATATAACGTATATACAACTATTACAAGATAGTCTAGTTCGGATCAAATAAATAATAAATTAAAAATAGAGGAGACTCTTGTAAAATGTGTTGTAAGAACTAGATTAAGAGGGGAGTCTTTAAAAATGTACTATAGGGTCTAGAGTAGGAGGAGACTCTTGTAAAATTAATATAAGGTATATACAACTATTAGAAGATAGTCTAGTTACGATCCCATAAATACTAAGCCAAACATTTCCTATGAAATGTGTTGTAAGAACTAGAGTAAGCGGGGACTCTTTAAAAATGTACTATAAAGTGTAGAGTTTTGGGAGACTCTTGTAAAATGTATTATAAAATCTAGAGTAGGAGGAGACTCTTGTAAAATTAATATAACGTATATACAACTATTACAAGATAGTCTAGTTCGGATCCAATAAATACTAAACTAAACAAATCCTATAAAATTTGTTTTAAGAACTAGAGTAATGGAGGGAATCTTTAAAAATGTACTATAAAGTGTAGAGTTGGAGGACACGTTTGTAAAATGTATTATTAAAATCTAGAGTAGGAGAAGACACTTGTAAAATTAATATAAGTTATATACAACTATTACAAGATAGTCTAGTTACGTACCCATAAATACTAAGCCAAACATTTCCTATGAAATGTGTTGTAAGAACTAGAGTAAGAGGGGAATATTTAAAAATGTACTATAAAGTGTAGAGTTTGAGGAGACTCTTGTAAAATGTGTTGTAAGAACTAGAGTAAGAGGGGACTCTTTAAAAATGTACTATAAAGTCTAGAGTTGGAGGAGACTCTTGTAAAATGTATTATAAAATTTAGAGTAGGAGGAGACTCTTTTAAAATTAATATGAGTTATATACAACTATTACAAGATTGTCTAGTTCGGATACAATAAATACTAAATTAAAAAATACAGGAGACTCTTGTAAAATGTGTTGTAAGAACTTGATTAAGAGGGGAGTTTTTAAAAATGTACTATAGAATCTAGAGTAGGAGGAGACTCTTGTAAAATTAATATAGGGTAAATACAACTATTGAAAGATGGTCTAGTTTGGATCCAATAAATACTAAACTAAAAAAATCCTATAAAATTTGTTTTAAGAACTAGAGTAATGAAGGGAATCTTTAAAAATGTACTATAAAGTGTAGAGTTGCAGGACACGTTTGTAAAATGTATTATTAAAATCTAGAGTAGGAGGAGACTCTAGTAAAATTAATATAAGGTATATACAACTATTAGAAGATAGTCTAGTTCGGATCCAATAAATACTAAATTAAAAAATACAGGAGACTCTTGTAAAATGTGTTGTAAGAACTTGATTAAGAGGGGAGTTTTTAAAAATGTACTATAAGGTCTAGAGTAGGAGGAGACTCTTGTAAAATTAATATAGGGTAAATACAACTATTGAAAGATGGTCTAGTTTGGATCCAATAAATACTAAACTAAAAAAATCCTATAAAATTTATTTTAAGAACTAGAGTAATGGAGGGAATCTTTAAAAATGTACTATAAAGTGTAGAGTTGGAGGATACGTTTGTATAATGTATTATTAAAATCTAGAGTAGGAGGAGACTCTTGTAAAATTAATATAACGTATATACAACTATTACAAGATAGTCTAGTTCGGATCCAATAAATACTAAAATAAACAAATCCTATAAAATTTGTTTTAAGAACTATAGTAATGGAGGGAATCTTTAAAAATGTACTATAAAGTGTAGAGTTGGAGGACACGTTTGTAAAATGTACTTTAAAGTGTAGAGTTGGAGGAGACTCTTGTAAAATGTATTATAAAATCTAGAGTAGGAGGAGACTCTTGTAAAATTAATATAAGTTATATACAACTATTACAAGATTGTCTAGTACGGATCCAATAATTACTAAATTACAAAATAGAGAGACTCTTGTAAAATGTGTTGTAGGAACTAGATTAAAAGGGGAGTCTTTAAAAATGTACTATAGAGTCTAGAGTAGGAGGAGACTCTTGTAAAATTATTATAAAATATATACAACTATTAGAAGATAGTCTAGTTCGGATCCAATAAATACTAAATTAAAAAATACAGGAGACTCTTGTAAAATGTGTTGTAAGAACTTGATTAAGAGGGGAGTTTTTAAAAATGTACTATAGAGTCTAGAGTAGGAGGAGACTCTTGTAAAATTAATATAGGGTAAATACAACTATTGAAAGATGGTCTAGTTTGGATCCAATAAATACTAAACTAAAAAAATCCTATAAAATTTGTTTTAAGAACTAGAGTAATGAAGGGAATCTTTAAAAATGTACTATAAAGTGTAGAGTTGCAGGACACGTTTGTAAAATGTATTATTAAAATCTAGAGTAGGAGGAGACTCTAGTAAAATTAATATAAGGTATATACAACTATTAGAAGATAGTCTAGTTCGGATCCAATAAATACTAAATTAAAAAATACAGGAGACTCTTGTAAAATGTGTTGTAAGAACTTGATTAAGAGGGGAGTTTTTAAAAATGTACTATAAGGTCTAGAGTAGGAGGAGACTCTTGTAAAATTAATGTAGGGTAAATACAACTATTGAAAGATGGTCTAGTTTGGATCCAATAAATACTAAACTAAAAAAATCCTATAAAAGTTATTTTAAGAACTAGAGTAATGGAGGGAATCCTTAAAAATGTACTATAAAGTGTAGAGTTGGAGGACACGTTTGTAAAATGTATTATTAAAATCTAGAGTAGGAGGAGACTCTTGTAAAATTAATATAACGTATATACAACTATTACAAGATAGTCTAGTTCGGATCCAATAAATACTAAACTAAACAAATCCTATAAAATTTGTTTTAAGAACTAGAGTAATGGAGGGAATCTTTAAAAATGTACTATAAAGTGTAGAGTTGGAGGACACGTTTGTAAAATGTATTATTAAAATCTAGAGAAGGAGAAGACTCTTGTAAAATTAATATAAGTTATATACAACTATTACAAGATAGTCTAGTTACGTACCCATAAATACTAAGCCAAACATTTCCTATGAAATGTGTTGTAAGAACTAGAGTAAGAGGGGAATATTTAAAAATGTACTATAAAGTGTAGAGTTTGAGGAGACTCTTGTAAAATGTGTTGTAAGAACTAGAGTAAGAGGGGACTCTTTAAAAATGTACTATAAAGTCTAGAGTTGGAGGAGACTCTTGTAAAATGTATTATAAAATTTAGAGTAGGAGGAGACTCTTTTAAAATTAATATGAGTTATATACAACTATTACAAGATTGTCTAGTTCGGATCCAATAAATCCTAAATTAAAAAATACAGGAGACTCTTGTAAAATGTGTTGTAAGAACTTGATTAAGAGGGGAGTTTTTAAAAATGTACTATAGAATCTAGAGTAGGAGGAGACTCTTGTAAAATTAATATAGGGTAAATACAACTATTGAAAGATGGTCTAGTTTGGATCCAATAAATACTAAACTAAAAAAATCCTATAAAATTTGTTTTAAGAACTAGAGTAATGAAGGGAATCTTTAAAAATGTACTATAAAGTGTAGAGTTGCAGGACACGTTTGTAAAATGTATTATTAAAATCTAGAGTAGGAGGAGACTCTAGTAAAATTAATATAAGGTATATACAACTATTAGAAGATAGTCTAGTTCGGATCCAATAAATACTAAATTAAAAAATACAGGAGACTCTTGTAAAATGTGTTGTAAGAACTTGATTAAGAGGGGAGTTTTTAAAAATGTACTATAAGGTCTAGAGTAGGAGGAGACTCTTGTAAAATTAATATAGGGTAAATACAACTATTGAAAGATGGTCTAGTTTGGATCCAATAAATACTAAACTAAAAAAATCCTATAAAATTTATTTTAAGAACTAGAGTAATGGAGGGAATCTTTAAAAATGTACTATAAAGTGTAGAGTTGGAGGATACGTTTGTATAATGTATTATTGAAATCTAGAGTAGGAGGAGACTCTTGTAAAATTAATATAACGTATATACAACTATTACAAGATAGTCTAGTTCGGATCCAATAAATACTAAAATAAACAAATCCTATAAAATTTGTTTTAAGAACTATAGTAATGGAGGGAATCTTTAAAAATGTACTATAAAGTGTAGAGTTGGAGGACACGTTTGTAAAATGTACTTTAAAGTGTAGAGTTGGAGGAGACTCTTGTAAAATGTATTATAAAATCTAGAGTAGGAGGAGACTCTTGTAAAATTAATATAAGTTATATACAACTATTACAAGATTGTCTAGTACGGATCCAATAATTACTAAATTACAAAATAGAGAGACTCTTGTAAAATGTGTTGTAGGAACTAGATTAAAAGGGGAGTCTTTAAAAATGTACTATAGAGTCTAGAGTAGGAGGAGACTCTTGTAAAATTATTATAAAATATATACAACTATTAGAAGATAGTCTAGTTCGGATCCAATAAATACTAAATTAAAAAATACAGGAGACTCTTGTAAAATGTGTTGTAAGAACTTGATTAAGAGGGGAGTTTTTAAAAATGTACTATAGAGTCTAGAGTAGGAGGAGACTCTTGTAAAATTAATATAGGGTAAATACAACTATTGAAAGATGGTCTAGTTTGGATCCAATAAATACTAAACTAAAAAAATCCTATAAAATTTGTTTTAAGAACTAGAGTAATGAAGGGAATCTTTAAAAATGTATCATAAAGTGTAGAGTTGCAGGACACGTTTGTAAAATGTATTATTAAAATCTAGAGTAGGAGGAGACTCTAGTAAAATTAATATAAGGTATATACAACTATTAGAAGATAGTCTAGTTCGGATCCAATAAATACTAAATTAAAAAATACAGGAGACTCTTGTAAAATGTGGTGTAAGAACTTGATTAAGAGGGGAGTTTTTAAAAATGTACTATAAGGTCTAGAGTAGGAGGAGACTCTTGTAAAATTAATGTAGGGTAAATACAACTATTGAAAGATGGTCTAGTTTGGATCCAATAAATACTAAACTAAAAAAATCCTATAAAAGTTATTTTAAGAACTAGAGTAATGGAGGGAATCCTTAAAAATGTACTATAAAGTGTAGAGTTGGAGGACACGTTTGTAAAATGTATTATTAAAATCTAGAGTAGGAGGAGACTCTTGTAAAATTAATATAACGTATATACAACTATTACAAGATAGTCTAGTTCGGATCCAATAAATACTAAAATAAACAAATCCTATAAAATTTGTTTTAAGAACTATAGTAATGGAGGGAATCTTTAAAAATGTACTATAAAGTGTAGAGTTGGAGGACACGTTTGTAAAATGTACTATAAAGTGTAGAGTTGGAGGAGACTCTTGTAAAATGTATTATAAAATCTAGAGTAGGAGGAGACTCTTGTAAAATTAATATAAGTTATATACAACTATTACAAGATTGTCTAGTACGGATCCAATAATTACTAAATTACAAAATAGAGGAGACTCTTGTAAAATGTGTTGTAGGAACTAGATAAAGAGGGGAGTCTTTAAAAATGTACTATAGAGTCTAGAGTAGGAGGAGACTCTTGTAAAATTAATATAAGGTATATACAACTATTAGAAGATAGTCTAGTTCGGATCCAATAAATATTAAATTAAAAAATAGAGGAGACTCTTGTAAAATTAATGTAGGGTAAATACAACTATTGAAAGATGGTCTAGTTTGGATCCAATAAATACTAAACTAAAAAATCCTATAAAATTTGTTTTAAGAACTAGAGTAATGGAGGGAATCTTTAAAAATGTACTATAAAGTGTAGAGTTGGAGGACACGTTTGTAAAATGTATTATAAAATCTAGAGTGGGAGGAGACTCTTGTAAAATTAATATAACGTATATACAACTATTACAAGATAGTCTAGTTACGATCCCATAAATACTAAGCCAAACATTTCCTATGAAATGTGTTGTAAGAACTAGAGTAAGAGGGGACTCTTTAAAAATGTACTATAGAGTCTAGAGTAGGAGGAGACTCTTGTAAAATTAATATAGGGTAAATACAGCTATTGAAAGATGGTCTAGTTTGAATTCAATAAATACTAAACTAAAAAAATCCTATAAAATTTGTTTTAAGAACTAGAGTAATGGAGGGAATCTTTAAAAATGTACTATAAAGTGTAGAGTTGGAGGACACGTTTGTAACATGTATTATAAAATCTAGAGTAGGAGGAGACTCTTGTAAAATTAATATAACGTAAATACAACTATTACAAGATAGTCTAGTTCCTATAACACATTTTACAAGAGTCTCCTCTATTTTTTAATTTAGTATTTATTGGATCCGAATGAGAAAATCTTGTAATAGTTGTATATAACTTATATTAATTTTACAAGAGTCTCCTCCTACTCGAAATTTTATAATACATTTTACAAGAGTCTCCACAAACTCTACACTTTATAGTACATTTTTAAAGATTCCCCTCTTACTCTAGTTCTTAAAACACATTTTATAGGAATTGTTTAGTTTAGTATTTATTGGATCCGAACTAGACTATCTTGTAATAGTTGTATATACCTTATATTAATTTTACAAGAGTGTCCTCCTACTTTAGATTTTATAATACATTTTACAAGGGTCTCCTCCTACTCTACACTTTATAGTACATTTTTAAAGAGTCCCCTCTTACTCTAGTTCTTACAACACATTTCATAGGAATTGTTTGGCTTAGTATTTATGGGATCCTAACGAGACTATCTTGTAATAGTTGAATATAACTTATATTAATTTTACAAAAGTCTCCTCCTACTCTAGATTTTATAATACATATTACAAGAGTCTCCTCCAACTCTAGACTTTATTGTACATTTTTAAAGAGTCCCCTCTTACTCTAGTTCTTACAACACATTTTACAAGAGTCTCTCTATTTTGTAATTTAGTATTTATTGGATCCGAACTAGACAATCTTGTAATAGTTGTATATAACTTATTTTAATTTTACAAGAGTCTCCTCCTACTCTAAATTTTATAATACATTTTACAAGAGTCTCCTCCAACTCTAGACTTTATAGTACATTTTTAAAGAGTCCCCTCTTACTCTAGTTCTTACAACACATTTCATAGGAAATGTTTGGCTTAGTATTTATGGGATCGTAACTAGACTATCTTGTAATAGTTGTATATAACTTATATTAATTTTACAAGAGTCTTCTCCTACTCTAGATTTTATAATACATTTTACAAGGGTCTCCTCCTACTCTACACTTTATAGTACATTTTTAAAGAGTCCCCTCTTACTCTAGTTCTTACAACACATTTTACAAGAGTCTCCTCAAACTCTACACTTTATAGTACATTTTTAAAGATTCCCCTCTTACTCTAGTTCTTAAAACACATTTTATAGGAATTGTTTAGTTTAGTATTTATTGGATCCGAACTAGACTATCTGTAATAGTTGTATATACCTTATATAAATTTTACAAGAGTGTCCTCCTACTATATATTTTATAATACATTTTACAAGGGTCTCCTCCTACTCTACACTTTATAGTACATTTTTAAAGAGTCCCCTCTTACTCTAGTTCTTACAACACATTTCATAGGAATTGTTTGGCTTAGTATTTATGGGATCGTAACTAGACTATCTTGTAATAGTTGTATATTTTATATTAATTTTACAAGAGTCTCCTCCTACTCTAGATTTTATAATACATTTTACAAGCGTCTCCTATAACTCTACACTTTATAGTACATTTTTAAAGAGTCCCCTCTTACTCTAGTTCTTACAACACATTTTACAAGAGTCTCTCTATTTTGTAATTTAGTATTTATTGGATCCGAACTAGACAATCTTGTAATAGTTGTATATACATTATTTTAATTTTACAAGATTCTCCTCCTACTCTAGACCTTATAGTACATTTTTAAATAGTCCCCTCTTACTCTAGTTCTTACAACACATTTTACAAGAGTCTCCTCAATACACTTTATAGTACATTTTTAAAGATTCCCCTCTTACTCTAGTTCTTAAAACACATTTTATAGGAATAGTTTAGTTTAGTATTTATTGAATCCGAACTAGACTATCTTGTAATAGTTGTATATACGTTATATTAATTTTACAAGAGTCTCCTACTACTCTAGACCCTATAGTACATTTTTAAAGACTCCCCTCTTAATCTAGTTCTTACAACACATTTTACAAGAGTCTCCTCTATTTTTAATTTATTATTCACTTATTCAATTTACCGTATACACGTCTAGCCAGACCGGCGCCGCTCGCGTCTTTCTCCATCAATTCGTCCAACTCATCGTCTATCAACTTTTTAAGCCAAGGTACGAACTGATTTTTCAAGACGGGCGCGACTTTGGTTTTTATCAGCGGCGACACGAATTTCTTGACATAAGGGATATTTTGTTCGGCTATCTCGAGTACCTCCTTTAACAAGCCTCCGTCGATCATCTCTTTCAACTGCGAATAATCGAAAATCAATCGCAGCCCCCTGTTGTTTTTTAACGCCTTTTCGATCTGTTTGTTTTGATCGCCGTCGAGCGTGACTTCGATATTACCGTTTTTCAATTGATCCTTAGTCAACGTTAACACGGCGCGTTTAAGCTTCTTATGAGCTAACCGCAGCTTATTCAGTTGACCCTTGGTCAAATTTATCTTCCTTTTATGACTCACCATATCTATATATATACGAGAGGCATTATCGAATTTATAAAAAAAGTTCGATCTCGTCGAAAGTTCGTAACGTTTTCCTTCAAAGGAAATTTTAAATTCGCTAATGTAAGAGATGAATTCCTACTGTCGCACGTGTAAAAACGCAAACGGCTTCGGAGAACGTGAAGACTGTGAAAACGAAAAATAAAAGATGGTCGGCGAGTTCCGATTGCGCGGTCTGCGGCGGCGTTAAAAACTCGTTTATCAAAGAGCCGCCCGAAGTGGTGGAGGCTAAAGAACTGCACAAACCGGTAGTGAAAAAATTTATAAAACGCAGGATAATCATGAAAGGTCTGGATAATCTGTGGGCCGCGGATCTGCTCATCATGAAACAATTCGCCAGAGAGAACAACTGGTACAAATACATCTTAAACGTGATAGACTGTTTTAGCAAATTCGTCTGGTCCGAACCGTTGAAGAAAAAAGACGGCGCAGTAGTGACGGCCGCATTTGAGAGGATAATAGAGAGAGCGAAAAAGGACGGTCACACTACGCCCGAACTGCTGCACACGGATAAGGGGACCGAGTTTAAAAATAAACCTTTTAACGACATGCTCAAAAAACACGGCATAAAAATGTACCATACGGAGAGCGAGGAAAAGTCGGCGATAATCGAGAGATACCACAGGACGTTAAACGATAAATTCAGAGTCAAATTCCAAGTGAGAAACTCGCACAAATGGTACGACGTCTTACAAGAGCTCACCGACGAATACAACAAACACGATTACCACAGCACGATAAAAATGCGTCCGGCCGATGTCAATAAGAGCAACGAGTCCGATCTGTTGAAAATGTATCAGGAGCTCGAAAGTGAAGTGCCTCGTAAAAAACCGAAATTCGACGTCGGAGACAGAGTCCGTATAACGGCGAGTAAAGTCGTATTTAGAAATAAATATAAACAAAACTGGACTAGCGAAATTTTTGTGATCGCGCAAGTTTTAAACACCAAACCCGTAACGTACAAAATCGAGGCTCTAGACGGTGAAGAAGTGATCGGTGGTTTTTACGAGAGGGAACTGCAAAAGACCGAATTTTGAGTATTTTTAAAAGTACCATCACAGTACCATTACCAGTACCGTCACAGTACTATTAATATTTTTTAAAGTACCAGTACCACCGCAGTACTATTAATATTTTTTAAAGTACCGGTACCATCGCAGTACTATTAATATTTTTAAAGTATCGGTACCATCGCGGTATTAATGCGTCGTCGTAATAAAAGAACCATAATAAAATCAAAAGTACCGATACAGTACCATTTCTTATTTATTTCGAAATTATCGTGACAATATTAAATCGGATTTTCTCATCGTCCGATATTATTAATTAGAGTCTCGTAGCTCGACATTGTATTTTTTAAACAAGTCGAAATACCTAAAGTGCTTATATAGAACAACATGACTGACACGATTGACGTTTATCATACCAAGCTTACTTTTAAAAACCGTAATATCACGATAGTGCGCGGTGTCGATAAAATATGTTGGTTTAAAGCGAACGATATCACCCATATACTGGGATACAAGAACCCCAAAAAGGCGATTTACGATCATGTGAACGAAAAATATAAAACTACATATCGCGATTTAAAAGTCAATAATCCGAATTTACATCTAAAACGAACGCATCCCGATACGGTTTTCATAGACGAACCGGCGATCGGGGTTCTGTTGAATAAATGCGCGAAGGAAAGTGATGAGTTTCGGGAGTGGTTTTTCAAAGAACTCGAAAATATACATTCGGAACACGCCGACCGAAATATCGAGAATGACGAATCGACCGAGTCGGAATCGGATTATGAATGGTTAGACGACGAAAGCGAGGATACCTCGGACGATGTCGCCCGTTTGAAAACGGAAAACGGATTATTCCGCGAGATGATAGATAGAACGCAAATACAACAAATTTTCGGTGTATCGAAGAGTGCGGATAATAATAAGGAATATAAATTCATAGACACGCAAAAACGCTCTTTTAAAAAAGCCGTCGAGGATTCCTGCGGATACGATTTATGTTTCGAAACGGAATACATAATTATCGACGACGAGAATATGATAAAAAAGGTTTTGAGAAAAATAAATAAAGAGGGTGTGGAATACGAATATAACGGAAAGAGCAAATGTATAACGATTCGCGATGACGATTTCGACCTGATCGGCCTGGTTAAAAGAACGATGTCGGAAGTGATGTTGTGGTGAAATAAATACGTTTCCGATCGCGCGAACTATATGATTTTATTTTTTTATTTTTTCGATCGTAATAAAACGTTGACGTTCGATCGGTCGTTTTTCTATAGTAGGTACGAAATGAATAACGATATTACGCGTGATGAGATTTCCGACGAAAGTTCTTCATCGTCTCGTTCCTCCGATGCGTCCGACGAAAGTTCTTCATCGTCTCGTTCCTCCGATGCGACCGACACTGACGAGTACGACATGGAGTACGAGATGGAGGACGATATCGCGAGTTAATTCATTTTTAAAAATCAAAAGGTCACAGTGATTTTCGACGATGACGATAACTCGTGGTTTAAGGGTAAAGATGTGGCCGAAATATTAGGATATTCCAATCTGAAGAAGGTCTTACAGACGCACGTTAACGATCGTTATAAGAGACATCTGGCCGATTTAGGTGGGCCCCGATTTGGGTCCCACCCCTTATCACATAATAAAGGCTTAGAAGTATACATATCCGAGCCCGGATTATACGAATTGATATTTTCATCGAGGTTACCGTCGGCGAACGACTTTAAACGTTGGGTCTTCGAAGACGTTTTGCCTTCCATCCGTAAATACGGTGAGTACAAACTCAAAAATAAAATCGTAACGCTCATGGAATCGATCGATCGTATGGAAAATGAAAATCGTCGTTTAAACAATACGATACAAAACATGAAACCTAAAGTAGCTTGTATGCCGCAAAACCCGAACCTAAGACACGTCTTCGCCGTCTTTAAACGATATTCTCATGTAGGACGTATTTATACATACTACTGCGTGAGAACCGAAGATCGGTATTTTTCTAAGGTTTTTAAAAAGAAAATCGACGAAGGTTATTCACTCTCGTTTTACGAAGAGGAAGTGCCGAACAGTATAAACGTTTTGAACTGCGTAAAAGATATCATGAGATGCCGCTATATAGCCTATAAATCGCGCAATAATGTTGTAATCACGCCGTATAATTTCATAGAATTAGTAGAAGAATTCTTCAAAGATTTGAGAAAATAAATAGTAAACATTTTCCCATCCTAATAAATTCTTATTTCTCGTAATTTATTTTATTTCTTTTCTTAACCGGTGCATTATTTTTTTCCTCATAGAGAGTGATGGATATCGTCCCGTATTACGAAGAGAAGATCGAAGATAACCTTCTTCCCCGACCGTTACGTTGTCTGATAGTAGGCTCCTCGGGCTGCGGAAAAACAAACTTGTTGTTGAATTTTATTTATAATCCGCGCGGTCTCGTGTTTAGAAATTTATACGTGTTCAGTAAGTCTATAGAGCAGCCGGCTTATGTAGAATTACGCGAAAAGTACATCGATGCTGAAAACAAGTTGAATAAGAGGATAGCTTACTTTTTTAACAATTGCGAAGATTTACCTCCGCTGGACGAGTGCGAGAAAAACTCGCTCGTGGTGTTCGACGACTGTCTGATGGAAAAACAAGAAGCGATAAAAGACTACTTCATCAGAGGTAGACATAAAAAACTGTCCTGCGTCTACCTCAGTCAGAGCTACGGTAAAGTCGACATGCAAGTGATACGGAACAACGTCAACCTGCTATGCGTCTTCAAACAAAACAAACACTACACGAAACGTATTTATGACGATTTCGTAGGATCGGACATGACGATTGATGAATTCGAAAAGATGTGTCAAAAGTGTTGGAGCGAACCGTTCGGATTTTTGACAATAAACACCGCTAAGAAAGCGCACAACGGAAAATACATGTTCAAGTTAAAAGACGAGTTAAACGATGTTATCGAACGATAATCGATGTGTATGCATCGTTTTTAATAAACGATTCGTATACGTTATTTTATAAAAACCACGTGTATGCATCGTTTTTAATAAACGATTCATATACGTTATTTTATAAAAACCACGTGTACGCATCGTTTTTAATAAACGATTCATATACATAATATTTTATAAAAACAACGTGTAAGCATCGTTTTAGATTTTTATTTAAATTTATTTTTTTTCTTTATTTTTGAAAAGCGAAACTCTGAACCCGAAACCTATTTATATAGATAATATAATGAAGAGGAAAAGCGATGATAAGGAGATCATCGGCACGCTGGTGAAAAAACAGAAGATGGCCGATAAGATGTGGCCGGACGACGTACGAATGGCTAAAAAATATGAAAAGTTACAAGAAAAATGGCTAGAAGACAGTAAGAAAAATCAGATACGCGAAGCTGAGGAGAGGAGAAAGCTTTTCAGTTCACACCCCGTCTTGTTAGTAAACGCCAAACCGAAAGAACAATTGTTAGCGCCTCCTCCTCACAGTGAAAACAAACCGATTACCGTCGCGGAGGCTAAGAGGTTGGATAAATTGGAAGATCGATTTAAGAGTGAATTCGACACGTCTAGAAGAGCGGAAGTGGAAAAGGTGCGCGAACAGGAGAAGCGACACGAACCCGTAGTTAAAGCTATAAAAGAACAGACGGAAACTTTAAAGACGGAGAAAAAACCCCGCGTCATTTTGAGAAGACCCATCCCCACTGTCGGACAGTTCAGACCTAGAACGTCGAGCACACCCGGTAGACCTGTAGGTAAAGTAGACAAAACACTTGGTAGACCGGTAGATAAAGCGGACGAAACGATAACTCCAATCGAGGACGCAGACGTATTCGATGCGTCTACAGTTTTATCACCGGCGCAAACTTCGCAGGAATTACAGAATCGTTCTATCCGCGAATTCACCGAAAACGAGGAAATTGGTGATATCGCAAAGGAATACCTCTCGAACTGTAACGATATGAGTTTCGGCGTTTATTACGATTTCGCGAATAGCAAACTCGCGATCGGATCGCAAACCATATCCATCGAAAACAACGATATCATACTGGACAGAACTATGGACAGATATATCGGCACAGGGACTGTGGTCGCTCTTGACTAGAGCGGAGATCCACGGTGTACAATCCACAGCCGCGGTCGGTACGACACCGAAGGAGAGACTCATAAGTATAGGCGCGTTCACTTCTCAGGACTTTGAAAAATATAAAGATATTTTAATCAAAACACACGCTCTACATCATAACAACGATCCCACCTCGCCCAGACCCAAGGCGAGCGGTGGTTGGAAATGGAAGTATTTAATAAGTGACATATGGAAAGAACTCAAACAAAAGCCGTCTTCGTCCGGCAGCGGTCTACTCGTGGATACGAACAACCCCGTGGAATATAAATATATAGACGATTACGACGAGTTGTCGGAGAGAATAAAGTTTATACAAGCCGAGGAGGAAGCGGGAAATAATAATTTTAATAACGAAAAAATCGGGATCGTCAAGTTTATAAATAACGAGATCGAAAAACTGATCACTCGCCCGGAAGGTGTTAAACGGATAAGTCGGTGTTTGTCCGCGTTGAAGGAAAAGGGTGTCGAAGGTGGTAAATTGACTAACACCGCGGATGTTAAGTTTCGCGTAGATAAATTGGGTTTGGCGTCGGATAGGAAGAAACGTATGCGCATGTTCGGTAGGAGATGAATATTTTATTCATCCGAAAATTTTAAAAGTATATTTTTCATTAAGTTCGAATCGCGTTTTTTATTTTTTTATTCGAAACCGAAAACTTAAAATCTATATATAGATATGGAGAAGTATTACGAGGAAGCGTCCGACAAGATAGAACGGTACGAATTCCATACCGTCGAACCGGTGTCCGATCTGAATTTCAATTCACCCAATCAGATGATCACGTTCAGATTAGACGGCGGAGACGTTTTTTACGATAAGGAAATATATTTTCACATACGAGGCGAAGTGTTGAAAAAAGCGAATGGCGCGAAGTACGAGGCGACAGACCCGATCAAGTTGGTCGATAATTTCCCGGCGTTTTTATTTAAGAGAATCGAATTGAGAAAACACGGTCAGTTGATAGACTTCGTCGACGAAGTCGGTATCACAAGTACGATCAAAGCTCTGACGACATACGGCAAATCGAGCGAGAGCACTTTTCACACGAGCGGATTCAAATCTAAATTCGATAAAGGAGTCGGCAAGTTCGAAGCTTACGGCCCCTTGTCGCATCTCGGTTTAGGGTTTTTCGACGCGCTGAAATATCCGATGTACAGAGGAGGATTCCAAATAATTTTTACACGCAACGAAGATAACGACGCGATATACCGTTGGAAGGAGGGTAGCGGCGCTAACGAGAAAACTGCGGACGAGGGAAAGATACAAATCACGAGGTTCGATTTAAAAGTGCTCCTGGTCGAGTATGACGCTGTGAAAAAAGTACCGCTCATAGAGGGACTGAGACGATTGAGTACGAAGGGCGATTTGACATACAACTATTACCAGTGGCAGTGTATCGAGAAGTTCGGTGTGTCGGGCTCTTCGTTCAGTTTCGACTTATCCGGCTTATTCGGGAATATATCCGATCCGCTGTTCGTAATCATAGGTCTACAGACCAACCTCAAAAACAATCAAGAGAAGGATCCGAGCCGATTCAACGCTATAAACATAAAAAACTACCGAGTCAAAATCAATGGACTAGGGTATCCGAATGAGCCGCAGAATTTGTCTATAAACGATAAGGCGTACGGTATTTTATACACGAGTTATTGCTCGATCAGGCGGGTGTTATTCGGAGACGAAGACGTTTATTTAAGCGATATCGATTTTATAGACAAGTATCCGTTGATGGTCGTCGACACGCATCACCATCCGTTCTCCAGCGATAATAGGCAAAAAGATATTAAAATAGAATTGGAATTTACGAACCCCGTCGCCAGTCCGGTCTCGGATCAGGGGACGACCGCTTATGCTGTAGTCGTTTCAGAGAAAGGTTTCACTTACGATTTGGAGAGGAATAGAATTACAATGTTTTGAGATATTTTTTAATGTGGAGACGATGATAAACCGTCTACAGCATAGACGGTTGAAAATTGTTTTCGTTTTTTTTTATGAATATAATTATATGTTAACTTTTTACACGCGAGAATCAATTTATTTTTTTTCCAAAGTGTGTAGTTTAAAGGGAGGAACGAAACGTTCCCTTTATAAAAAAAAAGAAAAGAAAAAAAAAGGATTTTTAAATAATAAGTCGGTTATGAAATAAAATATGTATTTATTACCTTTTTTTTAATCCGTGTACAAGTCGAGTGTGACATTTAGTTTAATTATTCCGTAGACGAATTAGCATCAAGTTCTAACGCGGACTCTCACGGTATCTTGTAGTGCTCCCAAGGGAGAGTGGTGATGCCGTCTTCTAAAATAAACCTTTTTTTGTCACTCGCCGATAATGCTAACTTGTGCAGTTCTACACTATACAATTCATGCTTCTTACTTCTTATCATATTCATACATCTATACACGTCTCTCTGTTCGAGCAAGCATTCCTTGTAGTCTTTAAAAGTAATTTTAGTTTCCACAACCGATTTCTTAATTCCTTTCGCTTTTTTAAATTCTTTCCCATCAACTTCTTCATACGATCTTAACCGATTGGAGTACATCTTCGCTCTGAGTCCTACATATTCCGATAATGGAGCACCGCGCATTTCATCCTTAAATGTGCCGAGTATTTTTCGTCGAAATAAGTCATATCTTTCACCATGTTTCAACATATCCGAGTAGAAATCGGGAGTTTCTATTAGGTATTCCAAACTGTCGGTGTCCGTATACTGCAATTTCGCTTTTTCTCCGTATTCTTTTTTAATATAATTATAATGAAAGTCGTACATCTGCGTTTTAGCGATGTCCGATATACACATTCCTATATATATGGGTTTGTTAAATAATAAACTAGTTTTTCTCATGTGAACGGCGGAAAGATCTTCACAAAATATAGTTCTATGCTTAAAAATCGGTTTCGCCACCCATTTCTCGATCTGTTTAGTCTGCGTAGCGAGTCGTATGTCCACTCTATTTCTGACATTTTCGATGGTTTTACCGAACACTGAATTGTTTAGAAGCTTGTAAAATTGCTTTGTGGGTTTATTAGTAGCGTTTTTCCAATAGCATACATTTTTAACGATAAAATCCGACATCCAATAACTCTGACTGAAACTTAGAATTCTATGTATTTTTTTAGTTTCAACCCTAACGAAAGATATAATTTTAACGCTTTGTAATGAACGACATATTTTTCTTTATCGTACAACGTGGTCAAGAGTTTGATCTCCTTTGAACCGGGAGGTGCCCGTCTTTCGACCGCTAGCGGTAGGTCGGAATGTAAATCGTGTAATTCTCGCGGATATTCTAAATCCACTTCGAATATATATCCTACGTCGCTATTATCGCGTATCCGCATTACATCGATTTCCTCTTCGACCCATTTAACCCGTAGGCATTTTGTGTTTAGACATCGCCCAACCGTATTGGTTCACGGCGTCCAAGTACATGAGATACGTTATAGGCTTACTCTCATCATACCCATCGACACGCGGGTTATTCGCTTTCGCGTGTCTGTTCGACACTTGAGCTAAACCGCCTCTAATCCCCCTCGTGATCATGAGTATCATTTCGTAGTCGTACAAATAGTCTAAAACCGCTCCGCTTTCTTTTAATAATATGCTCCACGCCAGACCCGGAGTTGTAAAGTACCACGCTAAATCCAATCCGTATGATGTCAAAGAAATACTTCTATAATATTCCATCACATCGGCTAGTAATAAAACATCGAGTTTGTTATAAAACAGTGTATATTCTTTCATATTCTTTATTTTAAATGTTTTCCAAACCAGTTCCGCGTGTTGATAATCCGACGGACTAATACCTTGTTCGTTCAACTCATTATAAAATTTTTCTATCGGTGGTAAACTAGTCTCGAGATATTTTTCATCATCGTCCATATAATCGTACGGATAAACTCCTTTTCTAAATAATAACTTCATCGGATCGAGATTTTTATATTCATGTAAAAATAAATCAAATTTCATTTGAAATTCTATACTCGATTTATATATATACAACTCTGGTTCGAATAGTTTATATCTAAAGTTTTCGTTTTGTATAGCTTCATAATATTCTTTTTGATGGTCGGACCAATTATTCATATCTTTATCTTTGAAAGAGGCTTCAAAAATTCCTCCATTATCCGAATCCGAATCTGAACTGGAATCTGAATCGGAATCATTTTGCGACTTTCTCGATCTATTATACTCTTCGATATCATTATATTTATTTCTTATCTCATCTCTCTCCTTTAACCATCTCGTATATCGAGTCTGGGCTGTTTGGCTGAAGTCGGTCCATCTTCAACATCATCGTGTCTCTCGATATCCGTTTTAGCAGTCGAAGTCCGACCCGGAGCGTACTGAATAACTGAAGGTCTGCTTTGATAATCTCGAGGATTGAAATTTTCGATAGGAATCAAGTCGGGTACAGGCCGCTTTAATCTATTGATCCCACTCGTACTCGGTTTAGCTAAATCATTCGCATTACATTTTTTCGTGTGTCGGCTAAAATTTAAACTTGTGATTTCTTTTCCACATTTATCACACGTCTTCTTCTTATAACGTGTATTATCTCGTTCTGGATTCGATGAACATATTTTCACATGGTGGGATAAGTTTGTCTTCAATATCAGCTTGCCGCAGAAACCACATTCAATTTTGGAAGTCATTTTTTTCACCTATAACAGAAAATAAAAAGATTAGTTATAAATAAAAAATTAAATTCGAATGCATTCTTACAAATAATATTTATTTAAAAAATATTTATCGAAAAATTTTACAAGTCTAAAAAAGTCGACTACTGAAAATTTTCAGTCTCAAAAAATATTTATCGAAAAATTTTACAAGTCAAAAAAGTTGACTATCGAAAAATTTCAAAGTCCCGAAAAAATATTCATCGAAAAATTTTACAAGTCCAAAAAAGTTGATTATCGAAAATTTTCTAAGTCCCAAAAAAATATTTATCGAAAAATTTTACAAGTCCAAAAAAGTATTTTTCGAAAAATTTTACAAGTCCGAAAAAGTTGACTAACGAAAAATTTCAAAGTCCCGAAAAAATATTCATCGAAAAATTTTACAAGTCCGAGAAAGTTGACTAACGAAAATTTTCAAAGTCCCGAAAAAATATTTTTCGAAAAATTTTACAAGTCCAAAAAAGTTGACTACTGAAAATTTTCAAAGTCCGAAAAGTATTTTTTCGAAAAATTTTACAAGTCTAAAAACGTTGACTCTCAACAATTTTCAAAGTCTCAAGATATATTTATTGAAAATTTACAAGTCTTAAACTGAGCAAAAATATTCTAGGTCCAAACAGTATTTACTGAAAAATTTACAAGTCCTAAACTTGCTAAAAATTTTCTAAGTCCAAACAGTATTTATTGAAAAATTTACAAGTTCTAAACTGAGCGAAAATTTTCTAAGTCCAAACAGCATTTATTGAAAAATTTACAAGTCCTAAACTGGCTGAAAATTTTCTAAGTCCAAACAGTATTTATTGAAAATTTACAAGTCGTAAAAGTGTTAAAGTCTTAATAAACCAAAGTCGGCACTTACCTCAGGAACTGTCGAGACGATCTTCAAAACACAACTGGTCAAACTCAAAATCGGACCGGTATATATACCCGGAAAATCACGTGGCTCACGTGTAAAGTTGCACGTGCTCTTAGGGGCAAAGTCAGCTTTCAACGTGATCAAAATTTTCCATTGAAAACCGTTTAAAATTGCAAATTTTTAAGAGAAAATAATTCAAAATTGATTTTTATGTATCAGGAGGGCGGAATACGGTAGAAACTTTAAAATCGATTAACGAAACGATTCGATAAATCGAAATCGACAATCGATTATCGAATTATTCAGTTTTTTATTCTTCCGAAGTATCAGGGCGGCAGAATCTAGTAGGAACCGGCGCGCTCGAGCCGAGCGAACGGCGCAACGGTGGTGGCGCGCGCGAGAAATAATGACGTAGCGATGACCTTGGACTTTGCGCTCGTGGCGCGCGCGAGAAATAATGACGTAGCGATGACCTTGGACTTTGCGCTCGTACGCCTCGTACGTCTCGTACGTCTCGTACGTCCTGCACCAGAATGAATCATTAACAACTACTTGTTTGGCTTAGTATTTATGGGATCGTAACTAGACTATCTTGTAATAGTTGTATATAACTTATATTAATTTTACAAGAGTCTTCTCCTACTCTAGATTTTATGATACATTTTACAAGTGTCTCCTCCAACTCTAGACTGTATAGTACATTTTTAAAGAGTCCCCTCTTACTATAGTTCTTACAACACATTTTACAAAAGTCTCCTCCTAATTGTTTAATTTAGTATTTATTGGATCCGAACTAGACTATCTTCTAATAGTTGTATATACCTTATATTAATTTTACAAGAATTTCCTCCTACTCTAGATTTTATAATACATTTTACAAGAGTCTCCTCCAACTCTACACTTTATAGTACATTTTACGAACGTGTCCTCCAACTCTACACTTTATAGTACATTTTTAAAGATTCCCTCCATTACTCTAGTTCTTAAAACAAATTTTATAGGATTTTTTTAGTTTAGTATTTATTGGATTCGAACTAGACTATCTTGTAATGGTTGTATATACGTTATATTAATTTTACAAGAGTCTCCTCCTACTCTAGATTTTATAATACATTTTACAAACGTGTCCTCCAACTCTACACTTTATACTACATTTTTAAAGATTCCCTCCTTTACTCTAGTTCTTAAAACAAATTTTATAGGATTTTTTTTCTTTAGTTTTTATTGGATCCAAACTAGACCATCTTTCAATAGTTGTATTTACCCTATATTAATTTTACAAGAGTCTCCTCCTACTCTAGACTCTATAGTACATTTTTAAAGACTCCCCTCTTAACCTAGTTCTTACAACACATTTTACAAGAGTCTACTCTATTTTTTAATTTATTATTTATTGGATCCGAACTAGACTATCTTCTAATAGTTGTATATACCTTATATTAATTTTACAAGAGTCTCCTCCTACTCTAGACTCTATAGTACATTTTTAAAGACTCCCCTCTTAATCTAGTTCCTACAACACATTTTACAAGAGTCTCCTCTATTTTGTAATTTAGTATTTATTGGATCCGAATGAGAAAATCTTGTAATAGTTGTATATAACTTATATTAATTTTACAAGAGTCTCCTCCTACTCTAAATTTTATAATACATTTTACAAGAGTCTCCTCAAACTCTACTCTTTATAGTACATTTTTAAAGATTCCCCTCTTACTCTAGTTCTTAAAACACATTTTATAGGAATTGTTTAGTTTAGTATTTATTGGATCCGAACTAGACTATCTTGTAATAGTTTTATATACCTTATATTAATTTTACAAGAGTGTCCTCCTACTTTAGATTTTATAATACATTTTTCAAGGGTCTCCTCTTACACTACACTTTATAGTACATTTTTAAAGAGTCCCCTCTTACTGTAGTTCTTAAAGCACATTTTATAGGAATAGTTTAGTATTTATTGGATCCGAACTAGACTATCTTGTAATAGTTGTATATACGTTATATTAATTTTACAAGAGTCTCCTCCTACTCTAGAATTTATAATACATTTTACAAGGGTCCCTTCTTACTCTAGTTCTTACAACACATTTTACAAGAGTCTCCTCAAACTCTACTCTTTATAGTACATTTTTAAAGATTCCCCTCTTACTGTAGTTCTTAAAACACATTTTATAGGAATAGTTTAGTATTTATTGGATCCGAACTAGACTATCTTGTAATAGTTGTATATACGTTATATTAATTTTACAAGAGTCTCCTCCTACTCTAGAATTTATAATACATTTTACAAGGGTCTCCTCCTACTCTACACTTTATAGTACATTTTTAAAGAGTCCCCTCTTACTCTAGTTCTTACAACACATTTCATAGGAAATGTTTGGCTTAGTATTTATGGGATCGTAACTAGACTATCTTGTAATAGTTGTATATAACTTATATTAATTTTACAAGAGTCTTCTCCTACTCTAGATTTTATAATACATTTTACAAGAGTCTCCTCCAACTCTAGACTTTATAGTAAATTTTTAAAAGTCCCCTCTTACTCTAGTTCTTACAACACATTTTACAAGAGTCTCCTCCTAATTGTTTAATTTAGTATTTATTGGATCCGAACTAGACAATCTTCTAATAGTTTTATATACCTTATATTAATTTTACAAGAATTTCCTCCTACTCTAGATTTTATAATGCATTTTACAAGAGTCTCCTCCAACTCTACACTTTATAGTACATTTTTAAAGACTCCCCTCTTAACCTAGTTCTTACAACACATTATACAAGAGTCTACTCTATTTTTTAATTTATTATTTATTGGATCCGAACTAGACTATCTTCTAATAGTTGTATATATATTATATTTACAAGAGTCTCCTCCTACTCTAGACTCTATAGTACATTTTTAAAGACTCCCCTCTTAATCTAGTTCCTACAACACATTTTACAAGAGTCTCCTCTATTTTGTAATTTAGTATTTATTGGATCCGAATGAGAAAATCTTGTAATAGTTGTATATAACTTATATTAATTTTACAAGAGTCTCCTCCTACTCTAAATTTTATAATACATTTTACAAGAGTCTACTCAAACTCTACACTTTATAGTACATTTTTAAAGATTCCCCTCTTACTCTAGTTCTTATAACACATTTTATAGGAATTGTTTAGTTTAGTATTTATTGGATCCGAACTAGACTATCTTGTAATAGTTGTATATACCTTATATTAATTTTACAAGAGTGTCCTCCTACTTTAGATTTTATAATACATTTTTCAAGGGTCTCCTCCTACTCTACACTTTATAGTACATTTTTAAAGAGTCCCCTCTTACTCTAGTTCTTACAACACATTTCATAGGAATTGTTTGGCTTAGTATTTATGGGATCCTAACGAGACTATCTTGTAATAGTTGTATATAACTTATATTAATTTTACAAGAGTCTCCTCCTACTCTAGATTTTATAATACATTTTACAAGAGTCTCCTCCAACTCTAGACTTTATTGTACATTTTTAAAGAGTCCCCTCTTACTCTAGTTCTTACAACACATTTTACAAGAGTCTCTCTATTTTGTAATTTAGTATTTATTGGATCCGAACTAGACAATCTTGTAATAGTTGTATATAACTTTTTTAATTTTACAAGAGTCTCCTCCTACTCTAAATTTTATAATACATTTTACAAGAGTCTCCTCCAACTCTACACTTTATAATACATTTTACAAACGTGTCCTCCAACTCTAAACTTTATAGTACATTTTTAAAGATTCCCTCCTTTACTCTAGTTCTTAAAACAAATTTTATAGGATTTTTTTGTTTAGTTTTAATTGGATCCAAACTAGACCATCTTTCAATAGTTGTATTTACCCTATATTAATTTTACAAGAGTCTCCTCCTACTCTAGAATCTATAGTACATTTTTAAAGACTCCCCTCTTAACCTAGTTCTTACAACACATTTTACAAGAGTCTACTCTATTTTTTAATTTATTATTTATTGGATCCGAACTAGACTATCTTCTAATAGTTGTATTTACCTTATATTAATTTTACAAGAGTCTCCTCCTACTCTAGACTCTATAGTACATTTTTAAAGACTCCCCTCTTAATCTAGTTCCTACAGCACATTTTACAAGAGTCTCCTCTATTTTGTAATTTAGTATTTATTGGATCCGAATGAGAAAATCTTGTAATAGTTGTATATAACTTATATTAATTTTACAAGAGTCTCCTCCTACTCTAAATTTTATAATACATTTTACAAGAGTCTCCTCAAACTCTACACTTTATAGTACATTTTTAAAGATTCCCCTCTTACTCTAGTTCTTAAAACACATTTTATAGGAATTGTTTAGTTTAGTATTTATTGGATCCGAACTAGACTATCTTGTAATAGTTGTATATACCTTATATTAATTTTACAAGAGTGTCCTCCAACTTTAGATTTTATAATACATTTTTCAAGGGTCTCCTCCTACTCTACACGTTATAGTACATTTTTAAAGAGTCCCCTCTTACTCTAGTTCTTACAACACATTTCATAGGAATTGTTTGGCTTAGTATTTATTGGATCCGAACTAGACAATCTTGTAATAGTTGTATATAACTTATTTTAATTTTACAAGAGTCTCCTCCTATTGTAAATTTTATAATACATTTTACAAGAGTCTCCTCCAACTCTAGACTTTATAGTACATTTTTAAAGAGTCCCTTCTTACTCTAGTTCTTACAACACATTTTACAAGAGTCTCCTCAAACTCTACTCTTTATAGTACATTTTTAAAGATTCCCCTCTTACTCTAGTTCTTAAAACACATTTTATAGGAATAGTTTAGTATTTATTGGATCCGAACTAGAATATCTTGTAATAGTTGTATATACGTTATATTAATTTTACAAGAGTCTCCTCCTACTCTAGATTTTATAATACATTTTACAAGAGTCTCCTAAAACTCTACACTTTATAGTACATTTTTAAAGATTCCCCTCTTACTCTAGTTCTTACAACACATTTTATAGGAAATGTTTGGTTTTGTATTTTTTGGATCCGAACTAGACTATCTTGTAATAGTTGTATATACTTTATATTAATTTTACAAGAGTCTCCTTCTACTCTAGAATTTATAATACATTTTACAAGGGTCTCCTCCTACTCTACACTTTATAGTACATTTTTAAAGAGTCCCCTCTTACTCTAGTTCTTACAACACATTTCATAGGATAATGTTTGGCTTAGTATTTATGGGATCGTAACTAGACTATCTTGTAATAGTTGTATATAACTTATATTAATTTTACAAGAGTCTTCTCCTACTCTAGATTTTATAATACATTTTACAAGAGTCGCCTCCAACTCTAGACTTTATAGTACATTTTTAAAGAGTCCCCTCTTACTCTAGTTCTTACAACACATTTTACAAGAGTCTCCTCCTAATTGTTTAATTTAGTATTTATTGGATCCGAACTAGAAAATCTTCTAATAGTTTTATATACCTTATATTAATTTTACAAGAATTTCCTCCTACTCTAGATTTTATAATACATTTTACAAGAGTCTCCTCCAACTCTACACTTTATAGTACATTTTACAATCGTGTCCTCCAACTCTAAACTTTATAGTACATTTTTAAAGACTCCCCTCTTAACCTAGTTCTTACAACACATTTTACAAGAGTCTACTCTATTTTTTAATTTATTATTTATTGGATCCGAACTAGACTATCTTCTAATAGTTGTATATACCTTATATTAATTTTACAAGAGTCTCCTCCTACTCTAGACTCTATAGTACATTTTTAAAGACTCCCCTCTTAATTTAGTTCCTACAACACATTTTACAAGAGTCTCCTCTATTTTGTAATTTAGTATTTATTGGATCCGAATGAGAAAATCTTGTAATAGTTGTATATAACTTACATTAATTTTACAAGAGTCTCCTCCTACTCTAAATTTTATAATACATTTTACAAGAGTCTCCTCAAACTCTACACTTAATAGTACATTTTTAAAGATTCCCCTCTTACTCTAGTTCTTAAAACACATTTTATAGGAATTGTTTAGTTTAGTATTTATTGGATCCGAACTAGACTATCTTGTAATAGTTGTATATACCTTATATTAATTTTACAAGAGTGTCCTCCTACTTTAGATTTTATAATACATTTTTCAAGGGTCTCCTCCTACTCTACACTTTATAGTACATTTTTAAAGAGTCCCCTCTTACTCTAGTTCTTACAACACATTTCATAGGAATTGTTTGGCTTAGTATTTATGGGATCCTAACGAGACTATCTTGTAATAGTTGTATATAACTTATATTAATTTTACAAGAGTCTCCTCCTACTCTAGATTTTATAATACATTTTACAAGAGTCTCCACCAACTCTAGACTTTATTGTACATTTTTAAAGAGTCCCCTCTTACTCTAGTTCTTACAACACATTTTACAAGAGTCTCTCTATTTTCTAATTTAGTATTTATTGGATCCGAACTAGACAATCTTGTAATAGTTGTATATAACTTATTTTAATTTTACAAGAGTCTCCTCCTACTCTAAATTTTATAATACATTTTACAAGAGTCTCCTCCAACTCTAGACTTTATAGTACATTTTTAAAGAGTCCCTTCTTACTCTAGTTCTTACAACACATTTAACAAGAGTCTCCACAAACTCTACACTTTATAGTACATTTTTAAAGATTCCCCTCTTACTCTAGTTCCTAAAACACATTTTATAGGAATAGTTTAGTATTTATTGGATCCGAACTAGACTATCTTGTAATAGTTGTATATACGTTATATTAATTTTACAAAAGTCTCCTCCTACTCTAGATTTTATAATACATTCTACAAGAGTCTCCTAAAACTCTACACTTTATAGTACATTTTTAAAGATTCCCCTCTTACTCTAGTTCTTACAACACATTTTATAGGAATTGTTTGGTTTTGTATTTATTGGATCCGAACTAGACTATCTTGTAATAGTTGTATATACTTTATATTAATTTTACAAGAGTCTCCTCCTACTCTAGAATTTATAATACATTTTACAAGGGTCTCCTCCTACTCTACACTTTATAGTACATTTTTAAAGAGTCCCCTCTTACTCTAGTTCTTACAACACATTTCATAGGAAATGTTTGGCTTAGTATTTATGGGATCGTAACTAGACTATCTTGTAATAGTTGTATATAACTTATATTAATTTTACAAGAGTCTTCTCCTACTCTAGATTTTATAATACATTTTACAAGAGTCTCCTCCAACTCTAGACTTTATAGTAAATTTTTAAAGAGTCCCCTCTTACTCTAGTTCTTACAACACATTTTACAAGAGTCTCCTCCTAATTGTTTAATTTAGTATTTATTGGATCCGAACTAGACTATCTTCTAATAGTTTTATATACCTTATATTAATTTTGCAAGAATTTCCTCCTACTCTAGATTTTATAATACATTTTACAAGAGTCTCCTCCAACTCTACACTTTATAGTACATTTTACAAACGTGTCCTCCAACTCTACACTTTATAGTACATTTTTAAAGATTGCCTCCATTACTCTAGTTCTTTAAACAAATTTTATAGGATTTGTTTAGTTTAGTATTTATTGGATCCGAACTAGACTATCTTGTAATAGTTGTATATACGTTATATTAATTTTACAAGAGTCTCCTCCTACTCTAGATTTTATAATACATTTTACAAACGTGTCCTCCAACTCTACACTTTATAGTACATTTTTTAAGATTCCCCTCTTACTCTAGTTCTTAAAACACATTTTATAGGAATTGTTTAGTTTAGTATTTATTGGATCCGAACTAGACTATCTGTAATAGTTGTATATACCTTATATTAATTTTACAAGAGTGTCCTCCTACTCTAGATTTTATAATACATTTTACAAGGGTCTCATCCTACTCTACACTTTATAGTACACTTTTAAAGAGTCCCCTCTTACTCTAGTTCTTACAACACATTTTACAAGAGTCTCCTCAAACTCTACACTTTATAGTTCATTTTTAAAGATTCCCCTCTTACTCTAGTTCTTAAAACACATTTTATAGGTATAGTTTAGTTTAGTATTTATTGAATCCGAACTAGACTATCTTGTAATAGTTGTATATACGTTATATTATTTTACAAGAGTCTCCTCCTAATCTAGATTTTATAATACATTTTACAAGAGTCACCTAAAACTCTACACTTTATAGTAAATTTTTAAAGATTCCCCTCTTACTCTAGTTCCTACAACACATTTCATAGGAAATGTTTGGCTTAGTATTTATGGGATCGTAACTAGACTATCTTCTAATAATTGTATATACCTTATATTAATTTTACAAGAGTCTCCTCCTACTCTAGACCCTATAGTACATTTTTAAAGACTCCCCTCTTAATCTAGTTCTTACAACACATTTTACAAGAGTCTCCTCTATTTTTAATTTATTATTTATTGGATCCGAACTAGACTATCTTGTAATAGTTGTATTTAAGTTATATTAATATTACAAGAGTCTCCTCCTACTCTAGATTTTATAATACATTTTACAAACGTGTCCTCCAACTCTACACTTTATAGTACATTTTTAAAGATTCTCTCCATTACTCTAGTTCTTAAAACAAATTTTATAGGACTTTTTAGTTTAGTATTTATTGGATCCAAACTAGACCATCTTTCAATAGTTGTATTTACCCTATATTAATTTTACAAGAGTCTCCTCCTACTCTAGACTCTATAGTACATTTTTTAAAACTCCCCTCTTAATCAAGTTCTTACAACACATTTTACAAGAGTCTCCTGTATTTTTTAATTTAGTATTTATTGGATCCGAACTAGACTATCTTCTAATAGTTGTATATACCTTATATTAATTTTACAAGAGTCTCCTCCTACTCTAAACTCTATAGTACATTTTTAAAGACTCGCCTCTTAATCTAGTTCCTACAACACATTTTACAAAAGTCTCTCTATTTTGTAATTTAGTATTTATTGGATCCGAACTAGACAATCTTGTAATAGTTGTATATAACTTATATTAATTTTAAAAGAGTCTCCTCCTACTCTAAATTTTATAATACATTTTACAAGAGTCTCCTCCAACTCTAGACTTTATAGTACATTTTTAAAGAGTCCCCTCTTACTCTAGTTCTCACAACACATTTTACAAGAGTCTCCTCAAACTCTCCACTTTATAGTAAATTTTTAAAGATTCCCCTCTTACTCTAGTTCTTACAACACATTTTATAGGAATTGTTTAGTTTAGTATTTATTGGATCCGAACTAGACTATCTTGTAATAGTTGTATATACTTTATATTAATTTTACAAGAGTCTCCTCCTACTCTAGAATTTATAATACATTTTACAAGGGTCTCCTCCTACTCTACACTTTATAGTACATTTTTAAAGAGTCCCCTCTTACTCTAGTTCTTCCAACACATTTCATAGGAAATGTTTGGCTTAGTATTTATGGAATCGTACCTAGACTATCTTGTAATAGTTGTATATAACTTATATTAATTTTACAAGGGTCTTCTCCTACTCTAGATTTTATAATACATTTTACAAGAGTCTCCTCCAACTCTAGACTTTATAGTATATTTTTAAAGAGTCCTCTCTTACTCTAGATCTTACAACACATTTTACAAGAGTCTCCTCCTAATTGTTTAATTTAGTATTTATTGGATCCGATCTAGACTATCTTCTAATAGTTTTATATACCTTATATTAATTTTCAAGAATTTCCTCCTACTCTAGATTTTATAATACATTTTACAAGAGTCTCCTCCAACTCTACACTTTATAGTACATTTTACAAACGTGTCCTCCAACTCTACACTTTATAGTACATTTTTAAAGATTCCCTCCATTACTCTAGTTCTTAAAACAAATTTTATAGGATTTGTTTAGTTTAGTATTTATTGGATCCGAACTAGACTATCTTGTAATAGTTGTATATACCTTATATTAATATTACAAGAGTCTCCTCCTACTCTAGATTTTATAATACATTTTACAAACGTGTCCTCCAACTCTACACTTTATAGTACATTTTTCAAGATTCCCCTCTTACTCTAGTTCTTACAACACATTTTATAGGAATTGTTTAGTTTTGTATTTATTGGATCCGAACTAGACTATCTTGAAATAGTTGTATATAACTTATATTAATTTTACAAGAGTCTCCTCCTACTCTAGATTTTATAATACATTTTACAAGAGTCTCCTAAAACTCTACATATTATAGTACATTTTTAAAGATTCCCCTCTTACTCTAGTTCTTACAACACATTTTATAGGAATTGTTTAGTTTAGTATTTATTGGATCCGAACTAGACTATCTTGTAATAGTTGTATATACTTTATATTAATTTTACAAGAGTCTCCTCCTACTCTAGAATTTATAATACATTTTACAAGGGTCTCCTCCTACTCTACACTTTATAGTACATTTTTAAAGAGTCCCCTCTTACTCTAGTTCTTCCAACACATTTCATAGGAAATGTTTGGCTTAGTATTTATGGAATCGTACCTAGACTATCTTGTAATAGTTGTATATAACTTATATTAATTTTACAAGGGTCTTCTCCTACTCTAGATTTTATAATACATTTTACAAGAGTCTCCTCCAACTCTAGACTTTATAGTATATTTTTAAAGAGTCCTCTCTTACTCTAGATCTTACAACACATTTTACAAGAGTCTCCTCCTAATTGTTTAATTTAGTATTTATTGGATCCGATCTAGACTATCTTCTAATAGTTTTATATACCTTATATTAATTTTCAAGAATTTCCTCCTACTCTAGATTTTATAATACATTTTACAAGAGTCTCCTCCAACTCTACACTTTATAGTACATTTTACAAACGTGTCCTCCAACTCTACACTTTATAGTACATTTTTAAAGATTCCCTCCATTACTCTAGTTCTTAAAACAAATTTTATAGGATTTGTTTAGTTTAGTATTTATTGGATCCGAACTAGACTATCTTGTAATAGTTGTATATACCTTATATTAATATTACAAGAGTCTCCTCCTACTCTAGATTTTATAATACATTTTACAAACGTGTCCTCCAACTCTACACTTTATAGTACATTTTTCAAGATTCCCCTCTTACTCTAGTTCTTAAAACACATTTTATAGGAATTGTTTATTTTAGTATTTATTGGATCCGAACTAGACTATCTGTAATAGTTGTATATACCTTATATTAATTTTACAAGAGTGTCCTCCTACTCTAGAATTTATAATACATTTTACAAGGGTCTCCTCCTACTCTACACTTTATAGTACATTTTTAAAGAGTCCTCTCTTAATCTAGTTCTTACAACACATTTTACTAGGGTCTCCTGTATTTTTTTAATTTATTATTTATTGGATCCAAACTTGACTATCTTCTAATAGTTGTATATACCTTATATTAATTTTACAAGAGTCTCCTCCTACTCTAGACTCTATAGTACATTTTTAAAGATTCCCCTCTTACTCTAGTTCTTACAACACATTTCATAGGAAATGTTTGGCTTAGTATTTATGGGATCGTAACTAGACTATCTTGTAATAGTTGTATATACGTTATATTAATTTTACAAGAGTCTCCTCCTACTCTAGATTTTATAATACATTTTACAAACGTGTCCTCCAACTCTACACTTTATAGTACATTTTTAAAGATTCTCTCCAATACTCTAGTTCTTAAAACAAATTTTATAGGACTTTTTAGTTTAGTATTTATTGGATCCAAACTAGACCATCTTTCAATAGTTGTATTTACCCTATATTAATTTTAAAAGAGTCTCCTCTATTTTTTAATTTATTATTTATTGGATCCGAACTAGACTATCTTCTAATAGTTGTATATACCTTATATTAATTTTACAAGCGTCTCCTCCTACTCTAGACTCTATAGTACATTTTTAAAGACTCCCCTCTTAATCTAGTTCCTACAACACATTCTACAAGTCTCCTCTATTTTGTAATTTAGTAATTATTGGATCCGTACTAGACAATCTTGTAATAGTTGTATATAACTTATATTAATTTTACAAGAGTCTCCTCCTACTCTAGATTCTTTAATACATTTTAAAGAGTCTCCTCCAACTCTACACTTTATAGTACATTTTACAAACGTGTCCTCCAACTCTACACTTTATAGTACATTTTTAAAGATTCCCTTCATTACTCTAGTTCTTAAAACAAATTTTATAGGATTTTTTTAGTTTAGTATTTATTGGATCCAAACTAAACCATCTTTCAATAGTTGTATTTACCCTATATTAATTTTACAAGAGTCTCCTCCTACTCTAGACTCTATAGTACATTTTTAAAAACTCCCCTCTTAATCAAGTTCTTGCAACACATTTTACAAGAGTCTCCTGTATTTTTTAATTTAGTATTTATTTGATCCGAACTAGACTATCTTCTAATAGTTGTATATACCTTATATTAATTTTACAAGAGTCTCCTCCTACTCTAGACTCTATAGTACATTTTTAAAGACTCCCCTCTTAATCTAGTTCCTACAACACATTCTACAAGAGTCTCCTCTATTTTGTAATTTAGTAATTATTGGATCCGTACTAGACAATCTTGTAATAGTTGTATATAACTTATATTAATTTTACAAGAGTGTCCTCCTACTTTAGATTTTATAATACATTTTTCAAGGGTCTCCTCCTACTCTACACTTTATAGTACATTTTTAAAGAGTCCCCTCTTACTCTAGTTCTTACAACATATTTCATAGGAATTGTTTGGCTTAGTATTTATGGGATCCTAACAAGACTATCTTGTAATAGTTGTATATAACTTATATTAATTTTACAAGAGTCTCCTCCTACTCTAGATTTTATAATACATTTTACAAGGGTCTCCTCCAACTCTAGACTTATTGTACATTTTTAAAGAGTCCCCTCCTACTCTAGTTCTTACAACACATTTTACAAGAGTCTCTCTATTTTGTAATTTAGTATTTATTGGATCCGAACTAGACAATCTTGTAATAGTTGTATATAACTTATTTTAATTTTACAAGAGTCTCCTCCTACTCTAAATTTTATAATACATTTTACAAGAGTCTCCTCCAACTCTACACTTTATAATACATTTTACAAACGTGTCCTCCAACTCTACACTTTATAGTACATTTTTAAAGATTCCCTCCTTTACTCTAGTTCTTAAAACAAATTTTATAGGATTTTTTTGTTTAGTTTTTATTGGATCCAAACTAGACCATCTTTCAATAGTTGTATTTACCCTATATTAATTTTACAAGAGTCTCCTCCTAAATTGGAGACTCTATAGTACATTTTTAAAGACTCCCCTCTTAACCTAGTTCTTACAACACATTTTATAAGAGTCTACTCTATTTTTTAATTTATTATTTATTGGATCCGAACTAGACTATCTTCTAATAGTTGTATATACCTTATATTAATTTTACAAGAGTCTCCTCCTACTCTAGACTCTATAGTACATTTTTAAAGACTCCCCTCTTAATCTAGTTCCTACAACACATTTTACAAGAGTCTCCTCTATTTTGGTAATTTAGTATTTATTGGATCCGAATGAGAAAATCTTGTAATAGTTGTATATAACTTATATTAATTTTACAAGAGTCTCCTCCTACTCTAAATTTTATAATACATTTTACAAGAGTCTCCTCAAACTCTACACTTTATAGTACATTTTTAAAGATTCCCCTCTTACTCTAGTTCTTAAAACACATTTTATAGGAATTGTTTAGTTTAGTATTTATTGGATCCGAACTAGACTATCTTGTAATAGTTGTATATACCTTATATTAATTTTACAAGAGTGTCCTCCTACTTTAGTTTTATAATAAATTTTTCAAGGGTCTCCTCCTACTCTACACTTTATAGTACATTTTTAAAGAGTCCCCTCTTACTCTAGTTCTTACAACACATTTCATAGGAATTGTTTGGCTTAGTATTTATTGGATCCTAACGAGACTATCTTGTAATAGTTGTATATAACTTATATTAATTTTACAAGAGTCTCCTCCTACTCTAGATTTTATAATACATTTTACAAGAGTCTCCTCCAACTCTAGACTTTATTGTACATTTTTAAAGAGTCCCCTCTTACTCTAGTTCTTACAACACATTTTACAAGAGTCTCTCTATTTTGTAATTTAGTATTTATTGGATCCGAACTAGACAATCTTGTAATAGTTGTATATAACTTATTTTAATTTTACAAGAGTCTCCTCCTACTCTAAATTTTATAATACATTTTACAAGAGTCTCCTCCAACTCTAGACTTTATAGTACATTTTTAAAGAGTCCCTTCTTACTCTATTTCTTACAACACATTTTACAAGAGTCTCCTAAAACTCTACACTTTATAGTACATTTTTAAAGATTCCCCTCTTACTCTAGTTCTTAAAACACATTTTATAGGAATAGTTTAGTATTTATTGGATCCGAACTAGACTATCTTGTAATAGTTGTATATACGTTATATTAATTTTACAAGAGTCTCCTCCTACTCTAGATTTTATAATACATTTTACAAGAGTCTCCTAAAACTCTACACTTTATAGTACATTTTTAAAGATTCCCCTCTTACTCTAGTTCTTACAACACATTTTATAGGAATTGTTTGGTTTTGTATTTATTGGATCCGAACTAGACTATCTTGTAATAGTTGTATATACTTTATATTAATTTTACAAGAGTCTCTTCCTACTCTAGAATTTATAATACATTTTACAAGGGTCTCCTCCTACTCTACACTTTATAGTACATTTTTAAAGAGTCCCCTCTTACTCTAGTTCTTACAACACATTTTACAAGAGTCTCTCTATTTTGTAATTTAGTATTTATTGGATCCGAACTAGACAATCTTGTAATAGTTGTATATAACTTATTTTAATTTTACAAGAGTCTCCTCCTACTCTAAATTTTATAATACATTTTACAAGAGTCTCCTCCAACTCTAGACTTTATAGTACATTTTTAAAGAGTCCCTTCTTACTCTAGTTCTTACAACACATTTTACAAGAGTCTCCTAAAACTCTACACTTTATAGTACATTTTTAAAGATTCCCCTCTTACTCTAGTTCTTAAAACACATTTTATAGGAATAGTTTAGTATTTATTGGATCCGAACTAGACTATCTTGTAATAATTGTATATACATTATATTAATTTTACAAGAGTCTCCTCCTACTCTAGATTTTATAAAACATTTTACAAGAGTCTCCTAAAACTCTACACTTTATAGTACATTTTTAAAGATTCCCCTCTTACTCTAGTTCTTACAACACATTTTATAGGAATTGTTTAGTTTAGTATTTATTGGGTCCGAACTAGACTATCTGTAATAGTTGTATATACCTTATATTAATTTTACAAGAGTGTCCTCCTACTCTAGATTTTATAATACATTTTACAAGGGTCTCCTCCTACTCTACACTTTATAGTACATTTTTAAAGAGTCCCCTCTTACTCTAGTTCTTACAACATATTTTACAAGAGTCTCCTCAAACTCTACACTTTATAGTACATTTTTAAAGATTCCCCTCTTACTCTAGTTCTTAAAACACATTTTATAGGAATAGTTTAGTTTAGTATTTATTGAATCCGAACTAGACTATCTTGTAATAGTTGTATATACGTTATATTAATTTTACAAGAGTCTCCTCCTACTCTAGATTTTATAATACATTTTACAAGGGTCTCCTCCTACTCTACACTTTATAGTACATTTTTAAAGAGTCCCCTCTTACTCTAGTACTTACAACACATTTCATAGGAAATGTTTGGCTTAGTATTTATGGGATCGTAACTAGACTATCTTGTAATAGTTGTATATAACTTATATTAATTTTACAAGAGTCTTCTCCTACTCTAGATTTTATAATACATTTTACAAGAGTCTCCTCCAACTCTAGACTTTATAGTACATTTTTAAAGAGTCCCCTCTTACTCTAGTTCTTACAACACATTTTACAAGAGTCTCCTCCTAATTGTTTAATTTAGTATTTATTGGATCTGAACTAGACTATCTTCTAATAGTTTTATATACCTTATATTAATTTTACAAGAATTTCCTCCTACTCTAGATTTTATAATACATTTTACAAGAGTCTCCTCCAACTCTACACTTTATAGTACATTTTACAAACGTGTCCTCCAACTCTACACTTTATAGTACATTTTTAAAGATTCCCTCCATTACTCTAGTTTTAAAACAAATTTTATAGGATTTGTTTAGTTTAGTATTTATTGGATCCGAACTAGACTATCTTGTAATAGTTGTATATACGTTATATTAATTTTACAAGAGTCTCCTCCTACTCTAGATTTTATAATACATTTTACAAACGTGTCCTCCAACTCTACACTTTATAGTACATTTTTTAAGATTCCCCTCTTACTCTAGTTCTTAAAACACATTTTATAGGAATTGTTTAGTTTAGTATTTATTGGATCCGAACTAGACTATCTGTAATAGTTGTATATACCTTATATTAATTTTACAAGAGTGTCCTCCTACTCTAGATTTTATAATACATTTTACAAGGGTCTCCTCCTACTCTACACTTTATAGTACATTTTTAAAGAGTCCCCTCTTACTCTAGTTCTTAAAACACATTTTACAAGAGTCTCCTCAAACTCTACACTTTATAGTACATTTTTAAAGAGTCCCCTCTTACTCTAGTTCTTCCAACACATTTCATAGGAAATGTTCGGCTTAGTATTTATGGAATCGTAACTAGACTATCTTGTAATAGTTGTATATAACTTATATTAATTTTACAAGAGTCTTCTCCTACTCTAGATTTTATAATACATTTTACAAGAGTCTCCTCCAACTCTAGACTTTATAGTATATTTTTAAAGAGTCCTCTCTTACTCTAGATCTTACAACACATTTTACAAGAGTCTCCTCCTAATTGTTTAATTTAGTATTTATTGGATCCGATCTAGACTATCTTCTAATAGTTTTATATACCTTATATTAATTTTCAAGAATTTCCTCCTACTCTAGATTTTATAATACATTTTACAAGAGTCTCCTCCCACTCTACACTTTATAGTACATTTTACAAACGTGTCCTCCAACTCTACACTTTATAGTACATTTTTAAAGATTCCCTCCATTACTCTAGTTCTTAAAACAAATTTTATAGGATTTCTTTAGTTTAGTATTTATTGGATCCGAACTAGACTATCTTGTAATAGTTGTATATACGTTATATTAATATTACAAGAGTCTCCTCCTACTCTAGATTTTATAATACATTTTACAAACGTGTCCTCCAACTCTAAACTTTATAGTACATTTTTCAAGATTCCCCTCTTACTCTAGTTCTTAAAACACATTTTATAGGAATTGTTTATTTTAGTATTTATTGGATCCGAACTAGACTATCTGTAATCGTTGTATATACCTTATATTAATTTTACAAGAGTGTCCTCCTACTCTAGATTTTATAATACATTTTAGAAGGGTCTCCTCCTACTCTACACTTTATAGTACATTTTTAAAGAGTCCTCTCTTAATCTAGTTCTTACAACACATTTTACAAGGGTCTCCTGTATTTTTTAATTTATTATTTATTGGATCCGAACTTGACTATCTTCTAATAGTTGTATATACCTTATATTAATTTTACAAGAGTCTCCTCCTACTCTAGACTCTATAGTACATTTTTAAAGAGTCTCCTCTTACTCTAGTTCTTACAACACATTTCATAGGAAATGTTTGGCTTAGTATTTATGGGATCGTAACTAGACTATCTTGTAATAGTTGTATATACGTTATATTAATTTTACAAGAGTCTCCTCCTACTCTAGATTTTATAATACATTTTACAAACGTGTCCTCCAACTCTACACTTTATAGTACATTTTTAAAGATTCTCTCCATTACTCTAGTTCTTAAAACAAATTTTATAGGACTTTTTAGTTTAGTATTTATTGGATCCAAACTAGACCATCTTTCAATAGTTGTATTTACCCTATATTAATTTTACAAGAGTCTCCTCCTACTCTAGACTCTATAGTACATTTTTTAAAACTCCCCTCTTAATCAAGTTCTTACAACACATTTTACAAGAGTCTCCTGTATTTTTTAATTTAGTATTTATTGGATCCGAACTAGACTATCTTCTAATAGTTGTATATACCTTATATTAATTTTACAAGAGTCTCCTCCTACTCTAAACTCTATAGTACATTTTTAAAGACTCGCCTCTTAATCTAGTTCCTACAACACATTTTACAAAAGTCTCTCTATTTTGTAATTTAGTATTTATTGGATCCGAACTAGACAATCTTGTAATAGTTGTATATAACTTATATTAATTTTAAAAGAGTCTCCTCCTACTCTAAATTTTATAATACATTTTACAAGAGTCTCCTCCAACTCTAGACTTTATAGTACATTTTTAAAGAGTCCCCTCTTACTCTAGTTCTCACAACACATTTTACAAGAGTCTCCTCAAACTCTCCACTTTATAGTAAATTTTTAAAGATTCCCCTCTTACTCTAGTTCTTACAACACATTTTATAGGAATTGTTTAGTTTAGTATTTATTGGATCCGAACTAGACTATCTTGTAATAGTTGTATATACTTTATATTAATTTTACAAGAGTCTCCTCCTACTCTAGAATTTATAATACATTTTACAAGGGTCTCCTCCTACTCTACACTTTATAGTACATTTTTAAAGAGTCCCCTCTTACTCTAGTTCTTCCAACACATTTCATAGGAAATGTTTGGCTTAGTATTTATGGAATCGTACCTAGACTATCTTGTAATAGTTGTATATAACTTATATTAATTTTACAATGGTCTTCTCCTACTCTAGATTTTATAATACATTTTACAAGAGTCTCCTCCAACTCTAGACTTTATAGTATATTTTTAAAGAGTCCTCTCTTACTCTAGATCTTACAACACATTTTACAAGAGTCTCCTCCTAATTGTTTAATTTAGTATTTATTGGATCCGATCTAGACTATCTTCTAATAGTTTTATATACCTTATATTAATTTTCAAGAATTTCCTCCTACTCTAGATTTTATAATACATTTTACAAGAGTCTCCTCCAACTCTACACTTTATAGTACATTTTACAAACGTGTCCTCCAACTCTACACTTTATAGTACATTTTTAAAGATTCCCTCCATTACTCTAGTTCTTAAAACAAATTTTATAGGATTTGTTTAGTTTAGTATTTATTGGATCCGAACTAGACTATCTTGTAATAGTTGTATATACCTTATATTAATATTACAAGAGTCTCCTCCTACTCTAGATTTTATAATACATTTTACAAACGTGTCCTCCAACTCTACACTTTATAGTACATTTTTCAAGATTCCCCTCTTACTCTAGTTCTTAAAACACATTTTATAGGAATTGTTTATTTTAGTATTTATTGGATCCGAACTAGACTATCTGTAATAGTTGTATATACCTTATATTAATTTTACAAGAGTGTCCTCCTACTCTAGAATTTATAATACATTTTACAAGGGTCTCCTCCTACTCTACACTTTATAGTACATTTTTAAAGAGTCCTCTCTTAATCTAGTTCTTACAACACATTTTACTAGGGTCTCCTGTATTTTTTTAATTTATTATTTATTGGATCCAAACTTGACTATCTTCTAATAGTTGTATATACCTTATATTAATTTTACAAGAGTCTCCTCCTACTCTAGACTCTATAGTACATTTTTAAAGATTCCCCTCTTACTCTAGTTCTTACAACACATTTCATAGGAAATGTTTGGCTTAGTATTTATGGGATCGTAACTAGACTATCTTGTAATAGTTGTATATACGTTATATTAATTTTACAAGAGTCTCCTCCTACTCTAGATTTTATAATACATTTTACAAACGTGTCCTCCAACTCTACACTTTATAGTACATTTTTAAAGATTCTCTCCAATACTCTAGTTCTTAAAACAAATTTTATAGGACTTTTTAGTTTAGTATTTATTGGATCCAAACTAGACCATCTTTCAATAGTTGTATTTACCCTATATTAATTTTAAAAGAGTCTCCTCTATTTTTTAATTTATTATTTATTGGATCCGAACTAGACTATCTTCTAATAGTTGTATATACCTTATATTAATTTTACAAGCGTCTCCTCCTACTCTAGACTCTATAGTACATTTTTAAAGACTCCCCTCTTAATCTAGTTCCTACAACACATTCTACAAGTCTCCTCTATTTTGTAATTTAGTAATTATTGGATCCGTACTAGACAATCTTGTAATAGTTGTATATAACTTATATTAATTTTACAAGAGTCTCCTCCTACTCTAGATTCTTTAATACATTTTAAAGAGTCTCCTCCAACTCTACACTTTATAGTACATTTTACAAACGTGTCCTCCAACTCTACACTTTATAGTACATTTTTAAAGATTCCCTTCATTACTCTAGTTCTTAAAACAAATTTTATAGGATTTTTTTAGTTTAGTATTTATTGGATCCAAACTAAACCATCTTTCAATAGTTGTATTTACCCTATATTAATTTTACAAGAGTCTCCTCCTACTCTAGACTCTATAGTACATTTTTAAAAACTCCCCTCTTAATCAAGTTCTTGCAACACATTTTACAAGAGTCTCCTGTATTTTTTAATTTAGTATTTATTTGATCCGAACTAGACTATCTTCTAATAGTTGTATATACCTTATATTAATTTTACAAGAGTCTCCTCCTACTCTAGACTCTATAGTACATTTTTAAAGACTCCCCTCTTAATCTAGTTCCTACAACACATTCTACAAGAGTCTCCTCTATTTTGTAATTTAGTAATTATTGGATCCGTACTAGACAATCTTGTAATAGTTGTATATAACTTATATTAATTTTACAAGAGTGTCCTCCTACTTTAGATTTTATAATACATTTTTCAAGGGTCTCCTCCTACTCTACACTTTATAGTACATTTTTAAAGAGTCCCCTCTTACTCTAGTTCTTACAACATATTTCATAGGAATTGTTTGGCTTAGTATTTATGGGATCCTAACGAGACTATCTTGTAATAGTTGTATATAACTTATATTAATTTTACAAGAGTCTCCTCCTACTCTAGATTTTATAATACATTTTACAAGGGTCTCCTCCAACTCTAGACTTATTGTACATTTTTAAAGAGTCCCCTCTTACTCTAGTTCTTACAACACATTTTACAAGAGTCTCTCTATTTTGTAATTTAGTATTTATTGGATCCGAACTAGACAATCTTGTAATAGTTGTATATAACTTATTTTAATTTTACAAGAGTCTCCTCCTACTCTAAATTTTATAATACATTTTACAAGAGTCTCCTCCAACTCTACACTTTATAATACATTTTACAAACGTGTCCTCCAACTCTACACTTTATAGTACATTTTTAAAGATTCCCTCCTTTACTCTAGTTCTTAAAACAAATTTTATAGGATTTTTTTGTTTAGTTTTTATTGGATCCAAACTAGACCATCTTTCAATAGTTGTATTTACCCTATATTAATTTTACAAGAGTCTCCTCCTAAATTGGAGACTCTATAGTACATTTTTAAAGACTCCCCTCTTAACCTAGTTCTTACAACACATTTTATAAGAGTCTACTCTATTTTTTAATTTATTATTTATTGGATCCGAACTAGACTATCTTCTAATAGTTGTATATACCTTATATTAATTTTACAAGAGTCTCCTCCTACTCTAGACTCTATAGTACATTTTTAAAGACTCCCCTCTTAATCTAGTTCCTACAACACATTTTACAAGAGTCTCCTCTATTTTGTAATTTAGTATTTATTGGATCCGAATGAGAAAATCTTGTAATAGTTGTATATAACTTATATTAATTTTACAAGAGTCTCCTCCTACTCTAAATTTTATAATACATTTTACAAGAGTCTCCTCAAACTCTACACTTTATAGTACATTTTTAAAGATTCCCCTCTTACTCTAGTTCTTAAAACACATTTTATAGGAATTGTTTAGTTTAGTATTTATTGGATCCGAACTAGACTATCTTGTAATAGTTGTATGTACCTTATATTAATTTTACAAGAGTGTCCTCCTACTTTAGTTTTATAATAAATTTTTCAAGGGTCTCCTCCTACTCTACACTTTATAGTACATTTTTAAAGAGTCCCCTCTTACTCTAGTTCTTACAACACATTTCATAGGAATTGTTTGGCTTAGTATTTATTGGATCCTAACGAGACTATCTTGTAATAGTTGTATATAACTTATATTAATTTTACAAGAGTCTCCTCCTACTCTAGATTTTATAATACATTTTACAAGAGTCTCCTCCAACTCTAGACTTTATTGTACATTTTTAAAGAGTCCCCTCTTACTCTAGTTCTTACAACACATTTTACAAGAGTCTCTCTATTTTGTAATTTAGTATTTATTGGATACGAACTAGACAATCTTGTAATAGTTGTATATAACTTATTTAAATTTTACAAGAGTCTCCTCCTACTCTAAATTTTATAATACATTTTACAAGAGTCTCCTCCAACTCTAGACTTTATAGTACATTTTTAAAGAGTCCCTTCTTACTCTATTTCTTACAACACATTTTACAAGAGTCTCCTAAAACTCTACACTTTATAGTACATTTTTAAAGATTCCCCTCTTACTCTAGTTCTTAAAACACATTTTATAGGAATAGTTTAGTATTTATTGGATCCGAACTAGACTATCTTGTAATAGTTGTATATACGTTATATTAATTTTACAAGAGTCTCCTCCTACTCTAGATTTTATAATACATTTTACAAGAGTCTCCTAAAACTCTACACTTTATAGTACATTTTTAAAGATTCCCCTCTTACTCTAGTTCTTACAACACATTTTATAGGAATTGTTTGGTTTTGTATTTATTGGATCCGAACTAGACTATCTTGTAATAGTTGTATATACTTTATATTAATTTTACAAGAGTCTCTTCCTACTCTAGAATTTATAATACATTTTACAAGGGTCTCCTCCTACTCTACACTTTATAGTACATTTTTAAAGAGTCCCCTCTTACTCTAGTTCTTACAACACATTTTACAAGAGTCTCTCTATTTTGTAATTTAGTATTTATTGGATCCGAACTAGACAATCTTGTAATAGTTGTATATAACTTATTTTAATTTTACAAGAGTCTCCTCCTACTCTAAATTTTATAATACATTTTACAAGAGTCTCCTCCAACTCTAGACTTTATAGTACATTTTTAAAGAGTCCCTTCTTACTCTAGTTCTTACAACACATTTTACAAGAGTCTCCTAAAACTCTACACTTTATAGTACATTTTTAAAGATTCCCCTCTTACTCTAGTTCTTAAAACACATTTTATAGGAATAGTTTAGTATTTATTGGATCCGAACTAGACTATCTTGTAATAATTGTATATACATTATATTAATTTTACAAGAGTCTCCTCCTACTCTAGATTTTATAATACATTTTACAAGAGTCTCCTAAAACTCTACACTTTATAGTACATTTTTAAAGATTCCCCTCTTACTCTAGTTCTTACAACACATTTTATAGGAATTGTTTAGTTTAGTATTTATTGGGTCCGAACTAGACTATCTGTAATAGTTGTATATACCTTATATTAATTTTACAAGAGTGTCCTCCTACTCTAGATTTTATAATACATTTTACAAGGGTCTCCTCCTACTCTACACTTTATAGTACATTTTTAAAGAGTCCCCTCTTACTCTAGTTCTTACAACACATTTTACAAGAGTCTCCTCAAACTCTACACTTTATAGTACATTTTTAAAGATTCCCCTCTTACTCTAGTTCTTAAAACACATTTTATAGGAATAGTTTAGTTTAGTATTTATTGAATCCGAACTAGACTATCTTGTAATAGTTGTATATACGTTATATTAATTTTACAAGAGTCTCCTCCTACTCTAGATTTTATAATACATTTTACAAGGGTCTCCTCCTACTCTACACTTTATAGTACATTTTTAAAGAGTCCCCTCTTACTCTAGTACTTACAACACATTTCATAGGAAATGTTTGGCTTAGTATTTATGGGATCGTAACTAGACTATCTTGTAATAGTTGTATATAACTTATATTAATTTTACAAGAGTCTTCTCCTACTCTAGATTTTATAATACATTTTACAAGAGTCTCCTCCAACTCTAGACTTTATAGTACATTTTTAAAGAGTCCCCTCTTACTCTAGTTCTTACAACACATTTTACAAGAGTCTCCTCCTAATTGTTTAATTTAGTATTTATTGGATCTGAACTAGACTATCTTCTAATAGTTTTATATACCTTATATTAATTTTACAAGAATTTCCTCCTACTCTAGATTTTATAATACATTTTACAAGAGTCTCCTCCAACTCTACACTTTATAGTACATTTTACAAACGTGTCCTCCAACTCTACACTTTATAGTACATTTTTAAAGATTCCCTCCATTACTCTAGGTTTAAAACAAATTTTATAGGATTTGTTTAGTTTAGTATTTATTGGATCCGAACTAGACTATCTTGTAATAGTTGTATATACGTTATATTAATTTTACAAGAGTCTCCTCCTACTCTAGATTTTATAATACATTTTACAAACGTGTCCTCCAACTCTACACTTTATAGTACATTTTTTAAGATTCCCCTCTTACTCTAGTTCTTAAAACACATTTTATAGGAATTGTTTAGTTTAGTATTTATTGGATCCGAACTAGACTATCTGTAATAGTTGTATATACCTTATATTAATTTTACAAGAGTGTCCTCCTACTCTAGATTTTATAATACATTTTACAAGGGTCTCCTCCTACTCTACACTTTATAGTACATTTTTAAAGAGTCCCCTCTTACTCTAGTTCTTAAAACACATTTTACAAGAGTCTCCTCAAACTCTACACTTTATAGTACATTTTTAAAGATTCCCCTCTTACTCTAGTTCTTAAAACACATTTTATAGTAATAGTTTAGTTTAGTATTTATTGAATCCGAACTAGACTATCTTGTAATAGTTGTATATACGTTATATTAATTTTACAAGAGTCTCCTCCTACTCTAGATTTTATAATACATTTTACAAGGGTCTCCTCCTACTCTACACTTTATAGTACATTTTTAAAGAGTCCCCTCTTACTCTAGTACTTACAACACATTTCATAGGAAATGTTTGGCTTAGTATTTATGGGATCGTAACTAGACTATCTTGTAATAGTTGTATATAACTTATATTAATTTTACAAGAGTCTTCTCCTACTCTAGATTTTATAATACATTTTACAAGAGTCTCCTCCAACTCTAGACTTTATAGTACATTTTTAAAGAGTCCCCTCTTACTCTAGTTCTTACAACACATTTTACAAGAGTCTCCTCCTAATTGTTTAATTTAGTATTTATTGGATCTGAACTAGACTATCTTCTAATAGTTTTATATACCTTATATTAATTTTACAAGAATTTCCTCCTACTCTAGATTTTATAATACATTTTACAAGAGTCTCCTCCAACTCTACACGTTATAGTACATTTTACAAACGTGTCCTCCAACTCTACACTTTATAGTACATTTTTAAAGATTGCCTCCATTACTCTCGTTTTTTAAACAAATTTTATAGGATTTGTTTAGTTTAGTATTTATTGGATCCGAACTAGACTATCTTGTAATAGTTGTATATACGTTATATTAATTTTACAAGAGTCTCCTCCTACTCTAGATTTTATAATACATTTTACAAACGTGTCCTCCAACTCTACACTTTATAGTACATTTTTTAAGATTCCCCTCTTACTCTAGTTCTTAAAACACATTTTATAGGAATTGTTTAGTTTAGTATTTATTGGATCCGAACTAGACTATCTGTAATAGTTGTATATACCTTATATTAATTTTACAAGAGTGTCCTCCTACTCTAGATTTTATAATACATTTTACAAGGGTCTCCTCCTACTCTACACTTTATAGTACATTTTTAAAGAGTCCCCTCTTACTCTAGTTCTTAAAACACATTTTACAAGAGTCTCCTCAAACTCTACACTTTATAGTACATTTTTAAAGATTCCCCTCTTACTCTAGTTCTTAAAACACATTTTATAGGAATAGTTTAGTTTAGTATTTATTGAATCCGAACTAGACTATCTTGTAATAGTTGTATATACGTTATATTAATTTTACAAGAGTTTCCTCAAACTCTACACTTTATAGTACATTTTTAAAGATTCCCCTCTTACTCTAGTTCTTAAAACACATTTTATAGGAATAGTTTAGTATTTATTGGATCCGAACTAGACTATCTTGTAATAGTTGTATATACGTTATATTAATTTTACAAGAGTCTCCTCCTACTCTAGATTTTATAATACATTTTACAAGAGTCTCCTAAAACTCTACACTTTATAGTACATTTTTAAAGATTCCCCTCTTACTCTAGTTCTTACAACACATTTTATAGGAATTGTTTGGTTTTGTATTTATTGGATCCGAACTAGACTATCTTGTAATAGTTGTATATACTTTATATTAATTTTACAAGAGTCTCCTCCTACTCTAGAATTTATAATACATTTTACAAGGGTCTCCTCCTACTCTACACTTTTAGTACATTTTTAAAGAGTCCCCTCTTACTCTAGTTCTTACAACACATTTCATAGGAAATGTTTGGCTTAGTATTTATGGGATCGTAACTAGACTATCTTGTAATAGTTGTATATAACTTATATTTATTTTACAAGAGTCTTCTTCTACTCTAGATTTTATAATACATTTTACAAGAGTCTCCTCCAACTCTAGACTTTATAGTACATTTTTAAAGAGTCCCCTCTTACTCTAGTTCTTACAACACATTTTACAAGAGTCTCCTCCTAATTATTTAATTTAGTATTTATTGGATCCGAACTAGACTATCTTCTAATAGTTTTATATACCTTATATTAATTTTACAAGAATTTCCTCCTACTCTAGATTTTATAATACATTTTACAAGAGTCTCCTCCAACTCTACACTTTATAGTACATTTTACAAACGTGTCCTCCAACTCTACACTTTATAGTACATTTTTAAAGATTGCCTCCATTACTCTAGTTCTTTAAACAAATTTTATAGGATTTGTTTAGTTTAGTATTTATTGGATCCGAACTAGACTATCTTGTAATAGTTGTATATACGTTATATTAATTTTACAAGAGTCTCCTCCTACTCTAGATTTTATAATACATTTTACAAACGTGTCCTCCAACTCTACACTTTATAGTACATTTTTTAAGATTCCCCTCTTACTCTAGTTCTTAAAACACATTTTATAGGAATTGTTTAGTTTAGTATTTATTGGGTCCGAACTAGACTATCTGTAATAGTTGTATATACCTTATATTAATTTTACAAGAGTGTCCTCCTACTCTAGATTTTATAATACATTTTACAAGGGTCTCCTCCTACTCTACACTTTATAGTACATTTTTAAAGAGTCCCCTCTTACTCTAGTTCTTACAACACATTTTACAAGAGTCTCCTCAAACTCTACACTTTATAGTACATTTTTAAAGATTCCCCTCTTACTCTAGTTCTTAAAACACATTTTATAGGAATAGTTTAGTTTAGTATTTATTGAATCCGAACTAGACTATCTTGTAATAGTTGTATATACGTTATATTAATTTTACAAGAGTCTCCTCCTACTCTAGATTTTATAATACATTTTACAAGGGTCTCCTCCTACTCTACACTTTATAGTACATTTTTAAAGAGTCCCCTCTTACTCTAGTACTTACAACACATTTCATAGGAAATGTTTGGCTTAGTATTTATGGGATCGTAACTAGACTATCTTGTAATAGTTGTATATAACTTATATTAATTTTACAAGAGTCTTCTCCTACTCTAGATTTTATAATACATTTTACAAGAGTCTCCTCCAACTCTAGACTTTATAGTACATTTTTAAAGAGTCCCCTCTTACTCTAGTTCTTACAACACATTTTACAAGTATCTCCTCCTAATTGTTTAATTTAGTATTTATTGGATCTCAACTAGACTATCTTCTAATAGTTTTATATACCTTATATTAATTTTACAAGAATTTCCTCCTACTCTAGATTTTATAATACATTTTACAAGAGTCTCCTCCAACTCTACACTTTATAGTACATTTTACAAACGTGTCCTCCAACTCTACACTTTATAGTACATTTTTAAAGATTGCCTCCATTACTCTCGTTCTTTAAACAAATTTTATAGGATTTGTTTAGTTTAGTATTTATTGGATCCGAACTAGACTATCTTGTAATAGTTGTATATACGTTATATTAATTTTACATGAGTCTCCTCCTACTCTAGATTTTATAATACATTTTACAAACGTGTCCTCCAACTCTACACTTTATAGTACATTTTTTAAGATTCCCCTCTTACTCTAGTTCTTAAAACACATTTTATAGGAATTGTTTAGTTTAGTATTTATTGGATCCGAACTAGACTATCTGTAATAGTTGTATATACCTTATATTAATTTTACAAGAGTGTCCTCCTACTCTAGATTTTATAATACATTTTACAAGGGTCTCCTCCTACTCTACACTTTATAGTACATTTTTAAAGAGTCCCCTCTTATTCTAGTTCTTAAAACACATTTTACAAGAGTCTCCTCAAACTCTACACTTTATAGTACATTTTTAAAGATTCCCCTCTTACTCTAGTTCTTAAAACACATTTTATAGGAATAGTTTAGTTTAGTATTTATTGAATCCGAACTAGACTATCTTGTAATAGTTGTATATACGTTATATTAATTTTACAAGAGTCTCCTCCTACTCTAGATTTTATAATACATTTTACAAGAGTCTCCTAAAACTCTACACTTTATAGTACATTTTTAAAGATTCCCCTCTTACTCTATTTCTTACAACACATTTTATAGGAATTGTTTGGTTTTGTGTTTATTGGATCCGAACTATACTATCTTGTAATAGTTGTATATACTTTATATTAATTTTACAAGAGTCTCCTCCTACTCTAGAATTTATAATACATTTTACAAGGGTCTCCTCCTACTCTACACTTTATAGTACATTTTTAAAGTGTCCCCTCTTACTCTAGTTCTTACAACACATTTCATAGGAAATGTTTGGCTTAGTATTTATGGGATCGTAACTAAACTATCCTGTAATAGTTGTATATAACTTATATTAATTTTACAAGAGTCTTCTTCTACTCTAGATTTTATAATACATTTTACAAGAGTCTCCTCCAACTCTAGACTTTATAGTACATTTTTAAAGAGTCCCCTCTTACTCTAGTTCTTACAACACATTTTACAAGAGTCTCCTCCTAATTGTTTAATTTAGTATTTATTGGATCCGAACTAGACTATCTTCTAATAGTTTTATATACCTTATATTAATTTTACAAGAATTTCCTCCTACTCTAGATTTTATAATACATTTTACAAGAGTCTCCTCCAACTCTACACTTTATAGTACATTTTACAAACGTGTCCTCCAACTCTACACTTTATAGTACATTTTTAAAGATTGCCTCCATTACTCTAGTTCTTTAAACAAATTTTATAGGATTTGTTTAGTTTAGTATTTATTGGATCCGAACTAGACTATCTTGTAATAGTTGTATATACGTTATATTAATTTTACAAGAGTCTCCTCCTACTCTAGATTTTATAATACATTTTACAAACGTGTCCTCCAACTCTACACTTTATAGTACATTTTTTAAGATTCCCCTCTTACTCTAGTTCTTAAAACACATTTTATAGGAATTGTTTAGTTTAGTATTTATTGGGTCCGAACTAGACTATCTGTAATAGTTGTATATACCTTATATTAATTTTACAAGAGTGTCCTCCTACTCTAGATTTTATAATACATTTTACAAGGGTCTCCTCCTACTCTACACTTTATAGTACATTTTTAAAGAGTCCCCTCTTACTCTAGTTCTTACAAAACATTTTACAAGAGTCTCCTCAAACTCTACACTTTATAGTACATTTTTAAAGATTCCCCTCTTACTCTAGTTCTTAAAACACATTTTATAGGAATAGTTTAGTTTAGTATTTATTGAATCCGAACTAGACTATCTTGTAATAGTTGTATATACGTTATATTAATTTTACAAGAGTCTCCTCCTACTCTAGATTTTATAATACATTTTACAAGGGTCTCCTCCTACTCTACACTTTATAGTACATTTTTAAAGAGTCCCCTCTTACTCTAGTACTTACAACACATTTCATAGGAAATGTTTGGCTTAGTATTTATGGGATCGTAACTAGACTATCTTGTAATAGTTGTATATAACTTATATTAATTTTACAAGAGTCTTCTCCTACTCTAGATTTTATAATACATTTTACAAGAGTCTCCTCCAACTCTAGACTTTATAGTACATTTTTAAAGAGTCCCCTCTTACTCTAGTTCTTACAACACATTTTACAAGAGTCTCCTCCTAATTATTTAATTTAGTATTTATTGGATCTGAACTAGACTATCTTCTAATAGTTTTATATACCTTATATTAATTTTACAAGAATTTCCTCCTACTCTAGATTTTATAATACATTTTACAAGAGTCTCCTCCAACTCTACACTTTATAGTACATTTTACAAACGTGTCCTCCAACTCTACACTTTATAGTACATTTTTAAAGATTGCCTCCATTACTCTCGTTCTTTAAACAAATTTTATAGGATTTGTTTAGTTTAGTATTTATTGGATCCGAACTAGACTATCTTGTAATAGTTGTATATACGTTATATTAATTTTACAAGAGTCTCCTCCTACTCTAGATTTTATAATACATTTTACAAACGTGTCCTCCAACTCTACACTTTATAGTACATTTTTTAAGATTCCCCTCTTACTCTAGTTCTTAAAACACATTTTATAGGAATTGTTTAGTTTAGTATTTATTGGATCCGAACTAGACTATCTGTAATAGTTGTATATACCTTATATTAATTTTACAAGAGTGTCCTCCTACTCTAGATTTTATAATACATTTTACAAGGGTCTCCTCCTACTCTACACTTTATAGTACATTTTTAAAGAGTCCCCTCTTACTCTAGTTCTTAAAACACATTTTACAAGAGTCTCCTCAAACTCTACACTTTATAGTACATTTTTAAAGATTCCCCTCTTACTCTAGTTCTTAAAACACATTTTATAGGAATAGTTTAGTTTAGTATTTATTGAATCCGAACTAGACTATCTTGTAATAGTTGTATATACGTTATATTAATTTTACAAGAGTCTCCTCCTACTCTAGATTTTATAATACATTTTACAAGAGTCTCCTAAAACTCTACACTTTATAGTACATTTTTAAAGATTCCCCTCTTACTCTATTTCTTACAACACATTTTATAGGAATTGTTTGGTTTTGTGTTTATTGGATCCGAACTATACTATCTTGTAATAGTTGTATATACTTTATATTAATTTTACAAGAGTCTCCTCCTACTCTAGAATTTATAATACATTTTACAAGGGTCTCCTCCTACTCTACACTTTATAGTACATTTTTAAAGTGTCCCCTCTTACTCTAGTTCTTACAACACATTTCATAGGAAATGTTTGGCTTAGTATTTATGGGATCGTAACTAAACTATCTTGTAATAGTTGTATATAACTTATATTAATTTTACAAGAGTCTTCTTCTACTCTAGATTTTATAATACATTTTACAAGAGTCTCCTCCAACTCTAGACTTTATAGTACATTTTTAAAGAGTCCCCTCTTACTCTAGTTCTTACAACACATTTTACAAGAGTCTCCTCCTAATTGTTTAATTTAGTATTTATTGGATCCGAACTAGACTATCTTCTAATAGTTTTATATACCTTATATTAATTTTACAAGAATTTCCTCCTACTCTAGATTTTATAATACATTTTACAAGAGTCTCCTCCAACTCTACACTTTATAGTACATTTTACAAACGTGTCCTCCAACTCTACACTTTGTAGTACATTTTTAAAGATTGCCTCCATTACTCTAGTTCTTTAAACAAATTTTATAGGATTTGTTTAGTTTAGTATTTATTGGATCCGAACTAGACTATCTTGTAATAGTTGTATATACGTTATATTAATTTTACAAGAGTCTCCTCCTACTCTAGATTTTATAATACATTTTACAAACGTGTCCTCCAACTCTACACTTTATAGTACATTTTTTAAGATTCCCCTCTTACTCTAGTTCTTAAAACACATTTTATAGGAATTGTTTAGTTTAGTATTTATTGGGTCCGAACTAGACTATCTTTAATAGTTGTATATACCTTATATTAATTTTACAAGAGTGTCCTCCTACTCTAGATTTTATAATACATTTTACAAGGGTCTCCTCCTACTCTACACTTTATAGTACATTTTTAAAGAGTCCCCTCTTACTCTAGTTCTTACAACACATTTTACAAGAGTCTCCTCAAACTCTACACTTTATAGTACATTTTTAAAGATTCCCCTCTTACTCTAGTTCTTAAAACACATTTTATAGGAATAGTTTAGTTTAGTATTTATTGAATCCGAACTAGACTATCTTGTAATAGTTGTATATACGTTATATTAATTTTACAAGAGTCTCCTCCTACTCTAGATTTTATAATACATTTTACAAGGGTCTCCTCCTACTCTACACTTTATAGTACATTTTTAAAGAGTCCCCTCTTACTCTAGTACTTACAACACATTTCATAGGAAATGTTTGGCTTAGTATTTATGGGATCGTAACTAGACTATCTTGTAATAGTTGTATATAACTTATATTAATTTTACAAGAGTCTTCTCCTACTCTAGATTTTATAATACATTTTACAAGAGTCTCCTCCAACTCTAGACTTTATAGTACATTTTTAAAGAGTCCCCTCTTACTCTAGTTCTTACAACACATTTTACAAGAGTCTCCTCCTAATTGTTTAATTTAGTATTTATTGGATCTGAGCTAGACTATCTTCTAATAGTTTTATATACCTTATATTAATTTTACAAGAATTTCCTCCTACTCTAGATTTTATAATACATTTTACAAGAGTCTCCTCCAACTCTACACTTTATAGTACATTTTACAAACGTGTCCTCCAACTCTACACTTTATAGTACATTTTTAAAGATTGCCTCCATTACTCTCGTTCTTTAAACAAATTTTATAGGATTTGTTTAGTTTAGTATTTATTGGATCCGAACTAGACTATCTTGTAATAGTTGTATATACGTTATATTAATTTTACAAGAGTCTCCTCCTACTCTAGATTTTATAATACATTTTACAAACGTGTCCTCCAACTCTACACTTTATAGTACATTTTTTAAGATTCCCCTCTTACTCTAGTTCTTAAAACACATTTTATAGGAATTGTTTAGTTTAGTATTTATTGGATCCGAACTAGACTATCTGTAATAGTTGTATATACCTTATATTAATTTTACAAGAGTGTCCTCCTACTCTAGATTTTATAATACATTTTACAAGGGTCTCCTCCTACTCTACACTTTATAGTACATTTTTAAAGAGTCCCCTCTTACTCTAGTTCTTAAAACACATTTTACAAGAGTCTCCTCAAACTCTACACTTTATAGTACATTTTTAAAGATTCCCCTCTTACTCTAGTTCTTAAAACACATTTTATAGGAATAGTTTAGTTTAGTATTTATTGAATCCGAACTAGACTATCTTGTAATAGTTGTATATACGTTATATTAATTTTACAAGAGTCTCCTCCTACTCTAGATTTTATAATACATTTTACAAGAGTCTCCTAAAACTCTACACTTTATAGTACATTTTTAAAGATTCCCCTCTTACTCTATTTCTTACAACACATTTTATAGGAATTGTTTGGTTTTGTATTTATTGGATCCGAACTATACTATCTTGTAATAGTTGTATATACTTTATATTAATTTTACAAGAGTCTCCTCCTACTCTAGAATTTATAATACATTTTACAAGGGTCTCCTCCTACTCTACACTTTATAGTACATTTTTAAAGTGTCCCCTCTTACTCTAGTTCTTACAACACATTTCATAGGAAATGTTTGGCTTAGTATTTATGGGATCGTAACTAGACTATCTTGTAATAGTTGTATATAACTTATATTAATTTTACAAGAGTCTTCTCCTACTCTAGATTTTATAATACATTTTACAAGAGTCTCCTCCAACTCTAGAATTTATAGTACATTTTTAAAGAGTCCCCTCTTACTCTAGTTCTTACAACACATTTTACAAGAGTCTCCTCCTAATTGTTTAATTTAGTATTTATTGGATCCGAACTAGACAATCTTCTAATAGTTTTATATACCTTATATTAATTTTACAAGAATTTCCTCCTACTCTAGATTTTATAATACATTTTACAAGAGTCTCCTCCAACTCTACACTTTATAGTACATTTTACAAACGTGTCCTCCAACTCTACACTTTATAGTACATTTTTAAAGACTCCCCTCTTAACCTAGTTCTTACAACACATTTTACAAGAGTCTACTCAATTTTTTAATTTATTATTTATTGGATCCGAACTAGACTATCTTCTAATAGTTGTATATACCTTATATTAATTTTACAAGAGTCTCCTCCTACTCTAGACTCTATAGTACATTTTTAAAGACTCCCCTCTTAATCTAGTTCCTACAACACATTTTACAAGAGTCTCCTCTATTTTGTAATTTAGTATTTATTGGATCCAAATGAGAAAATCTTGTAATAGTTGTATATAACTTATATTAATTTTACAAGAGTCTCCTCCTACTCTAAATTTTATAATACATTTTACAAGAGTGTCCTCAAACTCTACACTTTATAGTACATTTTTAAAGATTCCCCTCTTACTCTAGTTCTTAAAACACATTTTATAGGAATTGTTTAGTTTAGTATTTATTGGATCCGAACTAGACTATCTTGTAATAGTTGTATATACCTTATATTAATTTTACAAGAGTGTCCTCCTACTTTAGATTTTATAATACATTTTTCAAGGGTCTCCTCCTACTCTACACTTTATAGTACAATTTTAAAGAGTCCCCTCTTACTCTAGTTCTTACAACACATTTCATAGGAAATGTTTGGCTTAGTATTTATTGGATCCTAACGAGACTACCTTGTAATAGTTGTATATACCTTATATTAATTTTACAAGAGTGTCCTCCTACTCTAGATTTTATAATACATTTTACTAGAGTCTCCTCCAACTCTAGACTTTATTGTACATTTTTAAAGAGTCCCCTCTTACTCTAGTTCTTACAACACATTTTACAAGAGTCTCTCTATTTTGTAATTTAGTATTTATTCGATCCGAACTAGACAATCTTGTAATAGTTGTATATAACTTATTTTAATTTTACAAGAGTCTCCTCCTACTCTAAATTTTATAATACATTTTACAAGAGTCTCCTCCAACTCTAGACTTTATAGTACATTTTTAAAGAGTCCCTTCTTACTCTAGTTCTTACAACACATTTTACAAGAGTCTCCTCAAACTCTACACTTTATAGTACATTTTTAAAGATTCCTCTCTTACTCTAGTTCTTAAAACACATTTTATAGGAATAGTTTAGTATTTATTGGATCCGAACTAGACTATCTTGTAATAGTTTTATATACGCTATATTAATTTTACAAGAGTCTCCTCCTACTCTAGATTTTATAATACATTTTACAAGAGTCTCCTAAAACTCTACACTTTATAGTACATTTTTAAAGATTCCCCTCTTACTCTAGTTCTTACAACACATTTTATAGGAATTGTTTGGTTTTGTATTTATTGGATCCGAACTAGACTATCTTGTAATAGTTGTATATACTTTATATTAATTTTACAAGAGTCTCCTCCTACTCTAGAATTTATAATACATTTTACAAGGGTCTCCTCCTACTCTACACTTTATAGTACATTTTTAAAGAGTCCCCTCTTACTCTAGTTCTTACAACACATTTCATAGGAAATGTTTGGCTTAGTATTTATGGGATCGTAACTAGACTATCTTGTAATAGTTGTATATAACTTATATTAATTTTACAAGAGTCTTCTCCTACTCTAGATTTTATAATACATCTTACAAGAGTCTCCTCCAACTCTAGACTTTATAGTACATTTTTAAAGAGTCCCCTCTTACTCTAGTTCTTACAACACATTTTACAAGAGTCTCCTCCTAATTGTTTAATTTAGTATTTATTGGATCCGAACTAGACTATCTTCTAATAGTTTTATATACCTTATATTAATTTTACAAGAATTTCCTCCTACTCTAGATTTTATAATACATTTTACAAGAGTCTCCTCCAACTCTACACCTTATAGTACATTTTACAAACGTGTCCTCCAACTCTACACTTTATAGTACATTTTTAAAGATTGCCTCCATTACTCTAGTTCTTTAAACAAATTTTATAGGATTTGTTTAGTTTAGTATTTATTGGATCCGAACTAGACTATCTTGTAATAGTTGTATATACGTTATATTAATTTTACAAGAGTCTCCTCCTACTCTAGATTTTATAATACATTTTACAAACGTGTCCTCCAACTCTACACTTTATAGTACATTTTTTAAGATTCCCCTCTTACTCTAGTTCTTAAAACACATTTTATAGGAATTGTTTAGTTTAGTATTTATTGGGTCCGAACTAGACTATCTGTAATAGTTGTATATACCTTATATTAATTTTACAAGAGTGTCCTCCTACTCTAGATTTTATAATACATTTTACAAGGGTCTCCTCCTACTCTACACTTTATAGTACATTTTTAAAGAGTCCCCTCTTACTCTAGTTCTTACAACACATTTTACAAGAGTCTCCTCAAACTCTACACTTTATAGTACATTTTTAAAGATTCCCCTCTTACTCTAGTTCTTAAAACACATTTTATAGGAATAGTTTAGTTTAGTATTTATTGAATCCGAACTAGACTATCTTGTAATAGTTGTATATACGTTATATTAATTTTACAAGAGTCTCCTCCTACTCTAGATTTTATAATACATTTTACAAGAGTCTCCTAAAACTCTACACTTTATAGTACATTTTTAAAGATTCCCCTCTTACTCTAGTTCTTACAACACATTTTATAGGAATTGTTTGGTATTGTATTTATTGGATCCGAACTAGACTATCTTGTAATAGTTGTATATACTTTATATTAATTTTACAAGAGTCTCCTCCTTTTTAGAATTTATAATACATTTTACAAAGGTCTCCTCCTACTCTACACTTTATAGTACATTTTTAAAGAGTCCCCTCTTACTCTAGTTCTTACAACACATTTCATAGGAAATGTTTGGCTTAGTATTTATGGGATCGTAACTAGACTATCTTGTAATAGTTGTATATAACTTATATTAATTTTACAAGAGTCTTCTCCTACTCTAGATTTTATAATATTTTTTACAAGAGTCTCCTCCAACTCTAGACTTTATAGTACATTTTTAAAGAGTCCTCTCTTACTCTAGTTCTTACAACACATTTTACAAGAGTCTCCTCCTAATTGTTTAATTTAGTATTTATTAGATCCGAACTAGACTATCTTCTAATAGTTTTATATACCTTATATTAATTCTACAAGAATTTCCTCCTACTCTAGATTTTATAATACATTTTACAAGAGTCTCCTCCAACTCTACACTTTATAGTACATTTTACAAACGTGTCCTCCAACTCTACACTTTATAGTACATTTTTAAAGATTGCCTCCATTACTCTAGTTTTTTAAACAAATTTTATAGGATTTGTTTAGTTTAGTATTTATTGGATCCGAACTAGACTATCTAGTAATAGTTGTATATACGTTATATTAATTTTACAAGAGTCTCCTCCTACTCTAGATTTTATAATACATTTTACAAACGTGTCCTCCAACTCTACACTTTATAGTACATTTTTTAAGATTCCCCTCTTACTCTAGTTCTTAAAACACATTTTATAGGAATTGTTTAGTTTAGTATTTATTGGATCCGAACTAGACTATCTGTAATAGTTGTATATACCTTATATTAATTTTACAAGAGTGTCCTCCTACTCTAGATTTTATAATACATTTTACAAGGGTCTCCTCAAACTCTACACTTTATAGTACATTTTTAAAGAGTCCCCTCTTACTCTAGTTCTTACAACACATTTTACAAGAGTCTCCTCAAACTCTACACTTTATAGTACATTTTTAAAGATTCCCCTCTTACTCTAGTTCTTAAAACACATTTTATAGCAATAGTTTAGTTTAGTATATATTGAATCCGAACTAGACTATCCTGTAATAGTTGTATATACGTTATATTAATTTTACAAGAGTCTCCTCCTAATCTAGATTTTATAATACATTTTACAAGAGTCACCTAAAACTCTACACTTTATAGTAAATTTTTAAAGATTCCCCTCTTACTCTAGTTCCTACAACACATTTCATAGGAAATGTTTGGCTTAGTATTCATGGGATCGTAACTAGACTATCTTCTAATAATTGTAAATACCTTATATTAATTTTACAAGAGTCTCCTCCTACTCTAGACCCTATAGTACATTTTTAAAGAGTCCCCTCCTACTCTAGTTCTTACAACACATTTTACAAGAGTCTCCTCCTAATTGTTTAATTTAGTATTTATTAGATCCGAACTAGACTATCTTCTAATAGTTTTATATACCTTATATTAATTTTACAAGAATTTCCTCCTACTCTAGATTTTATAATACATTTTACAAGAGTCTCCTCCAACTCTAGACTTTATAGTACATTTTTAAAGATTCCCCTCTTACTCTAGTTTTTAAAACACATTTTATAGGAATAGTTTAGTTTAGTATTTATTGAATCCGAACTAGACTATCTTGTAATAGTTGTATATACGTTATATTAATTTTACAAGAGTCTCCTCCTACTCTAGATTTTATAATACAATTTACAAGAGTCTCCTAAAACTCTACACTTTATAGTACATTTTTAAAGATTCCCCTCTTACTCTATTTCTTACAACACATTTTATAGGAATTGTTTGGTTTTGTATTTATTGGATCCGAACTAGACTATCTTGTAATAGTTGTATATACTTTATATTAATTTTACAAGAGTCTCCTCCTACTCTAGAATTTATAATACATTTTACAAGGGTCTCCTCCTACTCTACACTTTATAGTACATTTTTAAAGTGTCCCCTCTTACTCTAGTTCTTACAACACATTTCATAGGAAATGTTTGGCTTAGTATTTATGGGATCGTAACTAGACTATCTTGTAATAGTTGTATATAACTTATATTAATTTTACAAGAGTCTTCTCCTACTCTAGATTTTATAATACATTTTACAAGAGTCTCCTCCAACTCTAGAATTTATAGTACATTTTTAAAGAGTCCCCTCTTACTCTAGTTCTTACAACACATTTTACGAGAGTCTCCTCCTAATTGTTTAATTTAGTATTTATTGGATCCGAACTAGACAATCTTCTAATAGTTTTATATACCTTATATTAATTTTACAAGAATTTCCTCCTACTCTAGATTTTATAATACATTTTACAAGAGTCTCCTCCAACTCTACACTTTATAGTACATTTTACAAACGTGTCCTCCAACTCTACACTTTATAGTACATTTTTAAAGACTCCCCTCTTAACCTAGTTCTTACAACACATTTTACAAGAGTCTACTCAATTTTTTAATTTATTATTTATTGGATCCGAACTAGACTATCTTCTAATAGTTGTATATACCTTATATTAATTTTACAAGAGTCTCCTCCTACTCTAGACTCTATAGTACATTTTTAAAGACTCCCCTCTTAATCTAGTTCCTACAACACATTTTACAAGAGTCTCCTCTATTTTGTAATTTAGTATTTATTGGATCCAAATGAGAAAATCTTGTAATAGTTGTATATAACTTATATTAATTTTACAAGAGTCTCCTCCTACTCTAAATTTTATAATACATTTTACAAGAGTGTCCTCAAACTCTACACTTTATAGTACATTTTTAAAGATTCCCCTCTTACTCTAGTTCTTAAAACACATTTTATAGGAATTGTTTAGTTTAGTATTTATTGGATCCGAACTAGACTATCTTGTAATAGTTGTATATACCTTATATTAATTTTACAAGAGTGTCCTCCTACTTTAGATTTTATAATACATTTTTCAAGGGTCTCCTCCTACTCTACACTTTATAGTACAATTTTAAAGAGTCCCCTCTTACTCTAGTTCTTACAACACATTTCATAGGAATTGTTTGGCTTAGTATTTATTGGATCCTAACGAGACTACCTTGTAATAGTTGTATATACCTTATATTAATTTTACAAGAGTGTCCTCCTACTCTAGATTTTATAATACATTTTACAAGAGTCTCCTCCAACTCTAGACTTTATTGTACATTTTTAAAGAGTCCCCTCTTACTCTAGTTCTTACAACACATTTTACAAGAGTCTCTCTATTTTGTAATTTAGTATTTATTCGATCCGAACTAGACAATCTTGTAATAGTTGTATATAACTTATTTTAATTTTACAAGAGTCTCCTCCTACTCTAAATTTTATAATACATTTTACAAGAGTCTCCTCCAACTCTAGACTTTATAGTACATTTTTAAAGAGTCCCTTCTTACTCTAGTTCTTACAACACATTTTACAAGAGTCTCCTCAAACTCTACACTTTATAGTACATTTTTAAAGATTCCCCTCTTACTCTAGTTCTTAAAACACATTTTATAGGAATAGTTTAGTATTTATTGGATCCGAACTAGACTATCTTGTAATAGTTGTATATACGCTATATTAATTTTACAAGAGTCTCCTCCTACTCTAGATTTTATAATACATTTTACAAGAGTCTCCTAAAACTCTACACTTTATAGTAGATTTTTAAAGATTCCCCTCTTACTCTAGTTCTTACAACACATTTTATAGAAATTGTTGGGTTTTTTATTTATTGGATCCGAACTAGACTATCTTGTAAAAGTTGTATATACTTTATATTAATTTTACAAGAGTCTCCTCCTACTCTAGAATTTATAATACATTTTACAAGGGTCTCCTCCTACTCTACACTTTATAGTACATTTTTAAAGAGTCCCCTCTTACTCTAGTTCTTACAACACATTTCATAGGAAATGTTTGGCTTAGTATTTATGGGATCGTAACTAGACTATCTTGTAATAGTTGTATATAACTTATATTAATTTTACAAGAGTCTTCTCCTACTCTAGATTTTATAATACATCTTACAAGAGTCTCCTCCAACTCTAGACTTTATAGTACATTTTTAAAGAGTCCCCTCTTACTCTAGTTCTTACAACACATTTTACGAGAGTCTCCTCCTAATTGTTTAATTTAGTATTTATTGGATCCGAACTAGACAATCTTCTAATAGTTTTATATACCTTATATTAATTTTACAAGGATTTCCTCCTACTCTAGATTTTATAATACATTTTACAAGAGTCTCCTCCAACTCTACACTTTATAGTACATTTTACAAACGTGTCCTCCAACTCTACACTTTATAGTACATTTTTAAAGACTCCCCTCTTAACCTAGTTCTTACAACACATTTTACAAGAGTCTACTCAATTTTTTAATTTATTATTTATTGGATCCGAACTAGACTATCTTCTAATAGTTGTATATACCTTATATTAATTTTACAAGAGTCTCCTCCTACTCTAGACTCTATAGTACATTTTTAAAGACTCCCCTCTTAATCTAGTTCCTACAACACATTTTACAAGAGTCTCCTCTATTTTGTAATTTAGTATTTATTGGATCCAAATGAGAAAATCTTGTAATAGTTGTATATAACTTATATTAATTTTACAAGAGTCTCCTCCTACTCTAAATTTTATAATACATTTTACAAGAGTGTCCTCAAACTCTACACTTTATAGTACATTTTTAAAGATTCCCCTCTTACTCTAGTTCTTAAAACACATTTTATAGGAATTGTTTAGTTTAGTATTTATTGGATCCGAACTAGACTATCTTGTAATAGTTGTATATACCTTATATTAATTTTACAAGAGTGTCCTCCTACTTTAGATTTTATAATACATTTTTCAAGGGTCTCCTCCTACTCTACACTTTATAGTACAATTTTAAAGAGTCCCCTCTTACTCTAGTTCTTACAACACATTTCATAGGAATTGTTTGGCTTAGTATTTATTGGATCCTAACGAGACTACCTTGTAATAGTTGTATATACCTTATATTAATTTTACAAGAGTGTCCTCCTACTCTAGATTTTATAATACATTTTACAAGAGTCTCCTCCAACTCTAGACTTTATTGTACATTTTTAAAGAGTCCCCTCTTACTCTAGTTCTTACAACACATTTTACAAGAGTTTCTCTATTTTGTAATTTAGTATTTATTCGATCCGAACTAGACAATCTTGTAATAGTTGTATATAACTTATTTTAATTTTACAAGAGTCTCCTCCTACTCTAAATTTTATAATACATTTTACAAGAGTCTCCTCCAACTCTAGACTTTATAGTACATTTTTAAAGAGTCCCTTCTTACTCTAGTTCTTACAACACATTTTACAAGAGTCTCCTCAAACTCTACACTTTATAGTACATTTTTAAAGATTCCCCTCTTACTCTAGTTCTTAAAACACATTTTATAGGAATAGTTTAGTATTGATTGGATCCGAACTAGACTATCTTGTAATAGTTGTATATACGCTATATTAATTTTACAAGAGTCTCCTCCTACTCTAGATTTTATAATACATTTTACAAGAGTCTCCTAAGACTCTACACTTTATAGTAGATTTTTAAAGATTCCCCTCTTACTCTAGTTCTTACAACACATTTTATAGGAATTGTTTGGTTTTTTATTTATTGGATCCGAACTAGACTATCTTGTAAAAGTTGTATATACTTTATATTAATTTTACAAGAGTCTCCTCCTACTCTAGAATTTATAATACATTTTACAAGGGTCTCCTCCTACTCTACACTTTATAGTACATTTTTAAAGAGTCCCCTCTTACTCTAGTTCTTACAACACATTTCATAGGAAATGTTTGGCTTAGTATTTATGGGATCGTAACTAGACTATCTTGTAATAGTTGTATATAACTTATATTAATTTTACAAGAGTCTTCTCCTACTCTAGATTTTATAATACATCTTACAAGAGTCTCCTCCAACTCTAGACTTTATAGTACATTTTTAAAGAGTCCCCTCTTACTCTAGTTCTTACAACACATTTTACAAGAGTCTCCTCCTAATTGTTTAATTTAGTATTTATTGGATCCGAACTAGACTATCTTCTAATAGTTTTATATACCTTATATTAATTTTACAAGAATTTCCTCCTACTCTAGATTTTATAATACATTTTACAAGAGTCTCCTCCAACTCTACACCTTATAGTACATTTTACAAACGTGTCCTCCAACTCTACACTTTATAGTACATTTTTAAAGATTGCCTCCATTACTCTAGTTCTTTAAACAAATTTTATAGGATTTGTTTAGTTTAGTATTTATTGGATCCGAACTAGACTATCTTGTAATAGTTGTATATACGTTATATTAATTTTACAAGAGTCTCCTCCTACTCTAGATTTTATAATACATTTTACAAACGTGTCCTCCAACTCTACACTTTATAGTACATTTTTTAAGATTCCCCTCTTACTCTAGTTCTTAAAACACATTTTATAGGAATTGTTTAGTTTAGTATTTATTGGGTCCGAACTAGACTATCTGTAATAGTTGTATATACCTTATATTAATTTTACAAGAGTGTCCTCCTACTCTAGATTTTATAATACATTTTACAAGGGTCTCCTCCTACTCTACACTTTATAGTACATTTTTAAAGAGTCCCCTCTTACTCTAGTTCTTACAACACATTTTACAAGAGTCTCCTCAAACTCTACACTTTATAGTACATTTTTAAAGATTCCCCTTTTACTCTAGTTCTTAAAACACATTTTATAGGAATAGTTTAGTTTAGTATTTATTGAATCCGAACTAGACTATCTTGTAATAGTTGTATATACGTTATATTAATTTTACAAGAGTCTCCTCCTACTCTAGATTTTATAATACATTTTACAAGAGTCTCCTAAAACTCTACACTTTATAGTAAATTTTTAAAGATTCCCCTCTTACTCTAGTTCCTACAACACATTTCATAGGAAATGTTTGGCTTAGTATTTATGGGATCGTAACTAGACTATCTTGTAATAGTTGTATATAACTTATATTAATTTTACAAGAGTCTTCTCCTACTCTAGATTTTATAATACATTTTACAAGAGTCTCCTCCAACTCTAGACTTTATAGTACATTTTTAAAGAGTCCCCTCTTACTCTAGTTCTTACAACACATTTTACAAGAGTCTCCTCCTAATTGTTTAATTTAGTATTTATTAGATCCGAACTAGACTATCTTCTAATAGTTTTATATACCTTATATTAATTCTACAAGAATTTCCTCCTACTCTAGATTTTATAATACATTTTACAAGAGTCTCCTCCAACTCTACACTTTATAGTACATTTTACAAACGTGTCCTCCAACTCTACACTTTATAGTACATTTTTAAAGATTGCCTCCATTACTCTAGTTCTTTAAACAAATTTAAATTTTATAGGATTTGTTTAGTTTAGTATTTATTGGATCCGAACTAGACTATCTTGTAATAGTTGTATATACGTTATATTAATTTTACAAGAGTCTCCTCCTACTCTAGATTTTATAATACATTTTACAAACGTGTCCTCCAACTCTACACTTTATAGTACATTTTTTAAGATTCCCCTCTTACTCTAGTTCTTAAAACACATTTTATAGGAATTGTTTAGTTTAGTATTTATTGGATCCGAACTAGACTATCTGTAATAGTTGTATATACCTTATATTAATTTTACAAGAGTGTCCTCCTACTCTAGATTTTATAATACATTTTACAAGGGTCTCCTCCTACTCTACACTTTATAGTACATTTTTAAAGAGTCCCCTCTTACTTTAGTTCTTACAACACATTTTACAAGAGTCTCCTCAAACTCTACACTTTATAGTACATTTTTAAAGATTCCCCTCTTACTCTAGTTCTTAAAACACATTTTATAGCAATAGTTTAGTTTAGTATTTATTGAATCCGAACTAGACTATCCTGTAATAGTTGTATATACGTTATATTAATTTTACAAGAGTCTCCTCCTAATCTAGATTTTATAATACATTTTACAAGAGTCACCTAAAACTCTACACTTTATAGTAAATTTTTAAAGATTCCCCTCTTACTCTAGTTCCTACAACACATTTCATAGGAAATGTTTGGCTTAGTATTTATGGGATCGTAACTAGACTATCTTCTAATAATTGTATATACCTTATATTAAATTTACAAGAGTCTCCTCCTACTCTAGACCCTATAGTACATTTTTAACGAGTCCCCTCCTACTCTAGTTCTTACAACACATTTTACAAGAGTCTCCTCCTAATTGTTTAATTTAGTATTTATTAGATCCGAACTAGACTATCTTCTAATAGTTTTATATACCTTATATTAATTCTACAAGAATTTCCTCCTACTCTAGATTTTATAATACATTTTACAAGAGTCTCCTCCAACTCTACACTTTATAGTACATTTTACAAACGTGTCCTCCAACTCTACACTTTATAGTACATTTTTAAAGATTGCCTCCATTACTCTAGTTCTTTAAACAAATTTTATAGGATTTGTTTAGTTTAGTATTTATTGGATCCGAACTAGACTATCTTGTAATAGTTGTATATACGTTATATTAATTTTACAAGAGTCTCCTCCTACTCTAGATTTTATAATACATTTTACAAACGTGTCCTCCAACTCTACACTTTATAGTACATTTTTTAAGATTTCCCTCTTACTCTAGTTCTTAAAACACATTTTATAGGAATTGTTTAGTTTAGTATTTATTGGATCCGAACTAGACTATCTGTAATAGTTGTATATACCTTATATTAATTTTACAAGAGTGTCCTCCTACTCTAGATTTTATAATACATTTTACAAGGGTCTCCTCCTACTCTACACTTTATAGTACATTTTTAAAGAGTCCTCTCTTACTCTAGTTCTTACAACACATTTTACAAGAGTCTCCTCAAACTCTACACTTTATAGTACATTTTTAAAGATTCCCCTCTTACTCTAGTTCTTAAAACACATTTTATAGGAATAGTTTAGTTTAGTATTTATTGAATCCGAACTAGACTATCTTGTAATAGTTGTATATACATTATATTAATTTTACAAGAGTCTCCTTCTACTCTAGATTTTATAATACATTTTACAAGAGTCTCCTTTAACTCTACACTTTATAGTACATTTTTAAAGAGTCCCCTCTTACTCTAGTTCTTACAACACATTCTACAAGAGTCTCCTCCTAATTGTTTAATTTAGTATTTATTGGATCCGAACTATACAATCTTCTAATAGTTTTATATATCTTATATTAATTTTACAAGAATTTCCTCCTACTCTAGATTTTATAATACATTTTACAAGAGTCTCCTCCAACTATACACTTTATAGTACATTTTACAAGCGTGTCCTCTATTTTGTAATTTAGTATTTATTGGATCCGAATGAGAAAATCTTGTAATAGTTGTATATAACTTATATTAATTTTACAAGAGTCTGCTCCTACTCTAAATTTTATAATACATTTTACAAGAGTCTCCTGAAACTCTACACTTTATAGTACATTTTTAAAGATTCCCCTCTTACTCTAGTTCTTAAAACACATTTTATAGGAATTGTTTAGTTTAGTATTTATTGGATCCGAACTAGACTATCTTGTAATAGCTGTATATACCTTATATTAATTTTACAAGAGTGTCCTCCTACTTTAGATTTTATAATACATTTTTCAAGGGTCTCCTCCTACTCTACACTTTATAGTACATTTTTAAAGAGTCCCCTCTTACTCTAGTTCTTACAACACATTTCATAGGAATTGTTTGGCTTAGTATTTATGGGATCCTAACGAGACTATCTTGTAATAGTTGTATATAACTTATATTAATTTTACAAGAGTCTCCTCCTACTCAGGATTTTATAATACATTTTACAAGAGTCTCCTCCAACTCTAGACTTTATTGTACATTTTTAAAGAGTCCCCTCTTACTCTAGTTCTTACAACACATTTTACAAGAGTCTCTCTATTTTGTAATTTAGTATTTATGGGATCGTACCTAGACTATCTTGTAATAGTTGTATATAACTTATATTAATTTTACAAGAGTCTTCTCCTACTCTAGATTTTATAATACATTTTACAAGAGTCTCCTCCAACTCTAGACTTTATAGTACATTTTTAAAAAGTCCCCTCTTACTCTAGTTCTTACAACACATTTTACAAGAGTCTCCTCCTAATTGTTTAATTTAGTATTTATTGGATCCGAACTAGACTATCTTCTAATAGTTTTATATACCTTATATTAATTTTACAAGAATATCCTCCTACTCTAGATTTTATAATACATTTTACAAGAGTCTCCTCCAACTCTACACTTTATAGTACATTTTTAAAGATTGCCTCCATTACTCTAGTTCTTTAAACAAATTTTATAGGATTTGTTTAGTTTAGTATTTATTGGATCCGAACTAGACTATCTTGTAATAGTTGTATATACGTTATATTAATTTTACAAGAGTCTCCTCCTACTCTAGATTTTATAATACATTTTACAAACGTGTCCTCAAACTCTACACTTTATAGTACATTTTTAAAGATTCCCCTCTTACTCTAGTTCTTAAAACACATTTTATAGGAATAGTTTAGTTTAGTATTTATTGAATCCGAACTAGACTATCTTGTAATAGTTGTATATACGTTATATTAATTTTACAAGAGTCTCCTCCTAATCTAGATTTTATAATACATTTTACAAGAGTCACCTAAAACTCTACACTTTATAGTAAATTTTTAAAGATTCCCCTCTTACTCTAGTTCCTACAACACATTTCATAGGAAATGTTTGGCTTAGTATTTATGGGATCGTAACTAGACTATCTTCTAATAATTGTATATACCTTATATTAATTTTACAAGAGTCTCCTCCTACTCTAGACCCTATAGTACATTTTTAAAGACTCCCCTCTTAATCTAGTTCTTACAACACATTTTACAAGAGTCTCCTCTATTTTTAATTTATTATTCATTGGATCCGAACTAGACTATCTTGTAATAGTTGTATTTACGTAATATTAATTTTACAAGAGTCTCCTCCTACTCTACATTTTATAATACATTTTACAAACGTGTCCTCCAACTCTACAATTTAAAGTACATTTTTAAAGATTCCCTCCATTACTCTAGTTCTTAAAACAAATTTTATAGGATTTTTTTAGTTTAGTATTTATTGAATTCAAACTAGACCATCTTTCAATAGCTGTATTTACCCTATATTAATTTTACAGGAGTCTCCTCCTACTCTAGACTCTATAGTACATTTTTAAAGACTCCTCTCTCAATCTAGTTCTTACAACACATTTTACAAGGGTCTCCTGTATTTTTTAATTTATTATTTATTGGATCCGAACTAGACTATTTTCTAATAGTTGTATATACCTTATATTAATTTTACAAGAGTCTCCTCCTACTCTAGACTCTATAGTACATTTTTAAAGAGTCCCCTCTTACACTAGTTCTTACAACACATTTCATAGGAAATGTTTGTCTTAGTATTTATGGGATCGTAACTAGACTATCTTGTTATAGTTGAATATACGTTATATTAATTTTACAAGAGTCTCCTCCTACTCTAGATTTTATAATACATTTTACAAACGTGTCCTCCAACTCTACACTTTATAGTACATTTTTAAAGATTCTCTCCATTACTCTAGTTCTTAAAACAAATTTTATAGGATTTTTTAGTTTAGTATTTATTGGATCCAAATTAGACCATCTTTCAATAGTTGTATTTACCCTATATTAATTTTACAAGAGTTTCCTCTATTTTTTAATTTATTATTTATTGCATCCGAACTAGACTATCTTCTAATAGTTGTATATACCCTATATTAATTTTACAAGAGTCTTCTCCTACTCTAGACTCTATAGTACATTTTTAAAGACTCCCCTCTTAATCTAGTTCCTACAACACATTTTACAAGAGTCTCCTCTATTTTGTAATTTAGTATTTATTGGATCCGAACTAGACAATCTTGTAATAGTTGTATATAACTTATATTAATTTTACAAGAGTCTCCTCCTACTCTAGATTCTATAATACATTTTACAAGAGTCTCCTCCAACTCTAGACTTTATAGTACATTTTTAAAGAGTCCCCTCTTACTCTAGTTCTTACAAAACATTTTACAAGAGACTCCTCTATTTTTAATTTATTATTTATTGGATCCGAACTAGACTATCTTGTAATAGTTGTATTTACGTTATATTAATTTTACAAGAGTCTCCTCCTACTCTAGATTTTATAATACATTTTACAAACGTGTCCTCCAACTCTACAATTTAAAGTACATTTTTAAAGATTCCCTCCATTACTCTAGTTCTTAAAACAAATTTTATAGGATTTTTTTAGTTTAGTATTTATTGAATTCAAACTAGACCATCTTTCAATAGCTGTATTTACCCTATATTAATTTTACAAGGGTCTCCTCCTACTCTAGACTCTATAGTACATTTTTAAAGACTCCTCTCTCAATCTAGTTCTTACAACACATTTTACAAGGGTCTCCTGTATTTTTTAATTTATTATATATTGGATCCGAACTAGACTATTTTCTAATAGTTGTATATACCTTATATTAATTTTACAAGAGTCTCCTCCTACTCTAAACTCTATAGTACATTTTTAAAGAGTCCCCTCTTACTCTAGTTCTTACAACACATTTCATAGGAAATGTTTGGCTTAGTATTTATGGGATCGTAACTAGACTATCTTGTTATAGTTGAATATACGTTATATTAATTTTACAAGAGTCTCCTCCTACTCTAGATTTTATAATACATTTTACAAACGTGTCCTCCAACTCTACACTTTATAGTACATTTTTAAAGATTCCCTCCATTACTCTAGTTCTTAAAACAAATTTTATAGGATTTTTTAGTTTAGTATTTATTGGATCCAAATTAGACCATCTTTCAATAGTTGTATTTACCCTATATTAATTTTACAAGAGTCTCCTCTATTTTTTAATTTATTATTTATTGCATCCGAACTAGACTATCTTCCAATAGTTGTATATACCCTATATTAATTTTACAAGAGTCTCCTCCTACTCTAGACTCTATAGTACATTTTTAAAGACTCCCCTCTTAATCTAGTTCCTACAACACATTTTACAAGAGTCTCCTCTATTTTGTAATTTAGTAATTATTGGATCCGTACTAGACAATCTTGTAATAGTTGTATATAACTTATATTAATATAACTTATATTAATTTTACAAGAGTCTCCTCCTACTCTAGATTCTATAATACATTTTACAAGAGTCTCCTCCAACTCTACACTTTATAGTACAATTTACAAACGTGTCCTCCAACTCTACACTTTATAGTACATTTTTAAAGATTCCCTCCATTACTATAGTTCTTAAAACAAATTTTATAGGATTTGTTTATTTTAGTATTTATTGGATCCGAACTAGACTATCTTGTAATAGTTGTATATACGTTATATTAATTTTACAAGAGTCTCCTCCTACTCTAGATTTTAATAATACATTTTACAAACGTGTCCTCCAACTCTACACTTTATAGTACATTTTTAAAGATTAGCTCCATTACTCTAGTTCTTAAAACAAATTTTATAGGATTTTTTTAGTTTAGTATTTATTGGATCCAAACTAGACCATCTTTCAATAGTTGAATTTACCCTATATTAATTTTACAAGAGTCTCCTCTATTTTTTAATTTATTATTTATTGGATCCGAACTAGACTATCTTCTAATAGTGGTATAAACCTTATATTAATTTTACAAGAGTCTCCTCCTACTCTAGACTCTATAGTACATTTTTAAAGACTCCCCTCTTAATCTAGTTCCTACAACACATTTTACAAGAGTCTCCTGTATTTTTTAATTTAGTATTTATTCGATCCGAACTAGACTATCTTCTAATAGTTGTATATACCTTATATTAATTTTACTAGAGTCTCCTCCTACTCTAGATTTTAATAATACATTTTACAAACGTGTCCTCCAACTCTACACTTTATAGTACATTTTTAAAGATTCCCTTCATTACTCTAGTTCTTAAAACAAATTTTATAGAATTTTTTTAGTTTAGTATTTATTGGATCCAAACTAAACCATCTTTCAATAGTTGTATTTACCCTATATTAATTTTACAAGAGTCTCCTCCTACTCTAGACTCTATAGTACATTTTTTAAAACTCCCCTCTTAATCAAGTTCTTACAACACATTTTACAAGAGTCTCCTGTATTTTTTAATTTAGTATTTATTGGATCCGAACTAGACTATCTTCTAATAGTTGTATATACCTTATATTAATTTTACAAGAGTCTCCTCCTACTCTAAACTCTATAGTACATTTTTAAAGACTCCCCTCTTACTCTAGTTCTTCCAACACATTTCATAGGAAATGTTTGGCTTAGTATTTATGGGATCGTAACTAGACTATCTTGTAATAGTTGTATATAACTTATATTAATTTTATAAGAGTCTTCTCCTACTCTAGATTTTATAATACATTTTACAAGAGTCTCCTCAAACTCTACACTTTATAGTACATTTTTAAAGATTCCCCTATTACTCTAGTTCTTACAACACATTTTATAGGAATTGTTTAGTTTAGTATTTATTGGATCCGAACTAGACTATCTTGTAATAGTTGTATATACTTTATATTAATTTTACAAGAGTCTCCTCCTACTCTAGAATTTATAATACATTTTACAAGGGTCTCCTCCTACTCTACACTTTATAGTACATTTTTAAAGAGTCCCCTCTTACTCTAGTTCTTCCAACACATTTCATAGGAAATGTTTGGCTTAGTATTTATGGGATCGTAACTAGACTATCTTGTAATAGTTGTATATAACTTATATTAATTTTATAAGAGTCTTCTCCTACTCTAAATTTTATAATACATTTTACAAGAGTCTCCTCCAACTCTACACTTTATAGTACATTTTACAAACGTGTCCTCCAACTCTACACTTTATAGTACATTTTTAAAGATTCCCTCCATTACTCTAGTTCTTAAAACAAATTTTATAGGATTTGTTTAGCTTAGTATTTATTGGATCCGAACTAGACTATCTTGTAATAGTTGTATATACGTTATATTAATATTACAAGAGTCTCTTCCTACTCTAGATTTTATAATACATTTTACAAACGTGTCCTCCAACTCTACTTTTTATAGTATATTTTTTAAGATTCCCCTCTTACTCTAGTTCTTAAAACACATTTTATAGGAATTGTTTAGTTTAGTATTTATTGGATCCGAACTAGACTATCTGTAATAGTTGTATATACCTTATATTAATTTTACAAGAGTTTCCTCCTACTCTAGATTTTATAATACATTTTACAAGGGTCTCCTCTTACTCTACACTTTATAGTACATTTTTTAAGAGTCCCCTCTAACTCTAGTTCTTACAACACATTTCATAGGAATTGTTTGGCTTAGTATTTATGGGATCCTAACTAGACTATCTTGTAATAGTTGTACATAACTTATATTAATTTTACAAGAGTCTCCTCCTACTCTAGATTTTATAATACATTTTACTAGAGTCTCCTTTAACTCTACACTTTATAGTACATTTTTAAAGAGTCCCCTCTTACTCTAGTTCTTACAACACATTTTCCAAGAGTCTCCTCCTAATTGTTAAGTTTAGTATTTATTGGATCCGAACTAGACAATCTTGTAATAGTTGTATATACGTTATATTAATTGTACAAGAGTCTCCTCCTACTCTAGATTTTATAATACATTTTACAAGAGTGTCCTAAAACTCTACACTTTATAGTACATTTTTAAAGATTCCTCTCTTACTCTAGTTCTTACAACACATTTCATAGGAAATGTTTGGCTTAGTATTTATGGGATCGTAACTAGACTATCCTCTAATAGTTGTATATACCTCATATTAATTTTACAAGAGTCTCCTCCTAATCTATACCCTATAGTACATTTTTAAAGACTCCCCTCTTAATCTAGTTCTTACAACACATTTTACAAGAGTCTCCTCTATTTTTTAATTTATTATTTATTGGATCCGAACTAGACTATCTTGTAATAGTTGTATATACGTTATATTAATTTTAAGAGAGTCTCCTCCTACTCAAGATTTTATAATATATTTTACAAACGTGTCCTCCAACTCTACACTTTATAGTACATTTTCAAAGATTCCCTCCATTACTCTAGTTCTTAAAAAAAATTTTATAGGATTTTTTTTAGTTTATTATTTATTGAATTCAAACTAGACCATCTTTCAATATCTGTATTTACCCTATATTAATTTTACAAGAGTCTCCTCCTACTCTAGACTCTATAGTACATTTTTAAAGAGTCCCCTCTTACTCTAGTTCTTACAACACATTTTATAGGAAATGTTTGGTTTAGTATTTATGGGATCGTAACTAGACTATCTTGTAATAGTTGTATATACGTTATATTAATTTTACAAGAGTCTCCTCCTACTCTAGATTTTATAATACATTTTACAAACGTGTCCTCCAACTCTTCACTTTATAGTACATTTTTAAAGATTCCCTCCATTACTCTAGTTCTTAAAACAAATTTTATAGGATTTTTTAGTTTAGTATTTATTGGATCCAAACTAGACCATCTTTCAATAGTTGTATTTACCCTATATTAATTTTACAAGAGTCTCCTCTATTTTTTAATTTATTATTTATTGGATCCGAACTAGACTATCTTCTAATAGTTGTATATACCTTATATTAATTTTACAAGAGTCTCCTCCTACTCTAGACTCTATAGTACATTTTGAAAGACTCCCCTCTTAATCTAGTTCCTACAACAAATTTTACAAGAGTCTACTCTATTTTGTAATTTAGTATTTATTGGATCCGTACTAGACAATCTTGTAATAGTTGTATATAACTTATATTAATTTTACAAAGGTCTCCTCCTACTCTAGATTTTATAATACATTTACAAGAGTCTCCTCCAACTCTACACTTTATAATACATTTTTAAAGAGTCCCCTCTTACTCTAGTTCTTACAACACATTTTACAAGAGTCTCCTCCTAATTGTTATGTTTGGTATTTATTGGATCAATTTAGACTATCTTGTAATAGTTGTATATACCTTATATTAATTTTACAAGATTCTCCTCCTACTCTAGATTTCATAATACATTTTACAAGAGTCTCCTCCTACTCTAACCTCTATAGTACATTTTTAAAGAGTTCCCTCTTACTCTTGTTTTTACAATATACTTTACAAGAGTATCCTCCAAATTGTTTAAATTAGTATTTATTGGATCAGAACTATACTATCTGGTAAAAGTTGTATATATCTTATATTAATTTTACAAGAGTCCCCTCCTACTCTAGATTTTACAATACATTTTACAAGGGTCTCCTCCTACTCAACACTTTATAGTACATTTTTAAAGAGTCCCCTCTTACTCTAGTTCTTACAACACATTTCATAGGAATTAATTGGCTTAGTATTTATGGGATCCTAACTAGACTATCTTGTAATAGTTGGATATAACTTATATTAATTTTACTAGAGTCTCTTCCTACTCTAGATTTTATAATACATTTTACAAGAGTCTCCTCCAACTCTAGACTTCATAGTACATTTTTAAAGAGTCCCCTCTTACTCTAGTTCTTACAACCCATTTTACAAGAGTCTCCTCCTAATTGTTTAATTTAGTATTTATTGGATCCGAACTAGACTATCTTCTAATATTTGTATATACCTTATATTAATTTTACAAGAATTTCCTCCTACTCTAGATTTTATAATACATTTTACGAGAGTCTCCTCCAACTCTACACTTTATAGTACATTTTACAAACGTGTCCTCAAACTCTACACTTTATAGTATATTTTTAAAGATTCCCTCCATTACTATAGTTCTTAAAACAAATTTTATAGGATTTGTTTATTTTAGTATTTATTGGATCCGAACTAGACTATCTTGTAATAGTTGTATATACGTTATATTAATTTTACAAGAGTCTCCTCCTACTCTAGATTTTAATAATACATTTTACAAACGTGTCCTCCAACTCTACACTTTATAGTACATTTTTAAAGATTCCCTCCATTACTCTAGTTCTTAAAACAAATTTTATTGGATTTTTTTAGTTTAGTATTTATTGGATCCAAACTAGACCATCTTTCAATAGTTGTATTTATCCTATATTAATTTTACAAGAGTCTCCTCCTACTCTTGACTCTATAGTACATTTTTAAAAACTCCCCTCTTAATCAAGTTCTTACAACACATTTTACAAGAGTCTCCTGTATTTTTTAATTTAGTATTTATTGGATCCGAACTAGACTATCTTGTAATAGTTGTATATACGTTATATTAATTTTACAAGAGTCTCCTCCTACTCTAGATTTTATAATACATTTTACAAACGTGTCCTCCAACTCTACACTTTATAGTACATTTTTAAAGATTCCCCTCTTACTCTAGTTCTTAAAACACATTTTATAGGAATTGTTTAGTTTAGTATTTATTGGATCCGAACTAGACTATCTTCTAATAGTTGTATATACGTTATATTAATTTTACAAGAGTCTCCTCCTACTCTAGATTTTATAATACATTTTACAAGAGTCTCCTAAAACTCTACACTTTATAGTACATTTTTAAAGATTCCCCTCTTACTCTAGTTCTTACAACACATTTCATAGGAAATGTTTGGCTTAGTATTTATGGGATCGTAACTAGACTATCTTCTAATAGTTGTATATACCTTATATTAATTTTACAAGAGTCTCCTCCTACTCTAGACCCTAAAGTACATTTTTAAAGACTCCTTTCTTAATCTAGTTCTTACAACACATTTTACAAGAGTCTCCCTTATTTTTAATTTAATATTTATTGGGTCCGAACTAGACTATCTTCTAATAGTTTTATATACCTTATATTAATTTTACAAGAATTTCCTCCTACTCTAGATTCTATAATACATTTTACAAGAGTCTCCTCCAACTCTTCACTTTAGAGTACATTTTTAAAGATTCCCTCAATTACTCTAGTTCTTAAAACAAATTTTATAGGATTTTTTAGTTTAGAATTTATTGGATCCAAACTAGACCATCTTTCAATAGTTGTATTTACCCTATATTAATTTTACAAGAGTCTCCTCTATTTTTTAATTTATTATTTATTGGATCCGAACTAGACTATCTTCTAATAGTTGTATATAACTTATATTGATTTTACAAGAGTCTCGTCCTACTCTAGACTCTATAGTACATTTTTAAAGACTCCCCTCTTAATCTAGTTCCTACAACACATTTTACAAGAGTCTCCTCTATTTTTTAATTTAGTATTTATTGGATCCGAACTAGACTATCTTGTAATAGTTGTATATACGTTATATTAATTTTACAAGAGTCTCCTCCTACTCTAGATTTTATAATACATTTTACAAGAGTCTCCTAAAACTCTACACTTTATAGTACATTTTTAAAGATTCCCCTCTTACTCTAGTTCTTAAAACAAATTTTATAGGATTTGTTTATTTTAGTATTTATTGGATCCGAACTAGACTATCTTGTAATAGTTGTATATACGTTATATTAATTTTACAAGAGTCTCCTCCTACTCTAGATTTTAATAATACATTTTACAAACGTGTCCTCCAACTCTACACTTTATAGTACATTTTTAAAGATTAGCTCCATTACTCTAGTTCTTAAAACAAATTTTATAGGATTTTTTTAGTTTAGTATTTATTGGATCCAAACTAGACCATCTTTCAATAGTTGAATTTACCCTATATTAATTTTACAAGAGTCTCCTCTATTTTTTAATTTATTATTTATTGGATCCGAACTAGACTATCTTCTAATAGTGGTATAAACCTTATATTAATTTTACAAGAGTCTCCTCCTACTCTAGACTCTATAGTACATTTTTAAAGACTCCCCTCTTAATCTAGTTCCTACAACACATTTTACAAGAGTCTCCTGTATTTTTTAATTTAGTATTTATTCGATCCGAACTAGACTATCTTCTAATAGTTGTATATACCTTATATTAATTTTACTAGAGTCTCCTCCTACTCTAGATTTTAATAATACATTTTACAAACGTGTCCTCCAACTCTACACTTTATAGTACATTTTTAAAGATTCCCTTCATTACTCTAGTTCTTAAAACAAATTTTATAGAATTTTTTTAGTTTAGTATTTATTGGATCCAAACTAAACCATCTTTCAATAGTTGTATTTACCCTATATTAATTTTACAAGAGTCTCCTCCTACTCTAGACTCTATAGTACATTTTTTAAAACTCCCCTCTTAATCAAGTTCTTACAACACATTTTACAAGAGTCTCCTGTATTTTTTAATTTAGTATTTATTGGATCCGAACTAGACTATCTTCTAATAGTTGTATATACCTTATATTAATTTTACAAGAGTCTCCTCCTACTCTAAACTCTATAGTACATTTTTAAAGACTCCCCTCTTACTCTAGTTCTTCCAACACATTTCATAGGAAATGTTTGGCTTAGTATTTATGGGATCGTAACTAGACTATCTTGTAATAGTTGTATATAACTTATATTAATTTTATAAGAGTCTTCTCCTACTCTAGATTTTATAATACATTTTACAAGAGTCTCCTCAAACTCTACACTTTATAGTACATTTTTAAAGATTCCCCTATTACTCTAGTTCTTACAACACATTTTATAGGAATTGTTTAGTTTAGTATTTATTGGATCCGAACTAGACTATCTTGTAATAGTTGTATATACTTTATATTAATTTTACAAGAGTCTCCTCCTACTCTAGAATTTATAATACATTTTACAAGGGTCTCCTCCTACTCTACACTTTATAGTACATTTTTAAAGAGTCCCCTCTTACTCTAGTTCTTCCAACACATTTCATAGGAAATGTTTGGCTTAGTATTTATGGGATCGTAACTAGACTATCTTGTAATAGTTGTATATAACTTATATTAATTTTATAAGAGTCTTCTCCTACTCTAAATTTTATAATACATTTTACAAGAGTCTCCTCCAACTCTACACTTTATAGTACATTTTACAAACGTGTCCTCCAACTCTACACTTTATAGTACATTTTTAAAGATTCCCTCCATTACTCTAGTTCTTAAAACAAATTTTATAGGATTTGTTTAGCTTAGTATTTATTGGATCCGAACTAGACTATCTTGTAATAGTTGTATATACGTTATATTAATATTACAAGAGTCTCTTCCTACTCTAGATTTTATAATACATTTTACAAACGTGTCCTCCAACTCTACTTTTTATAGTACATTTTTTAAGATTCCCCTCTTACTCTAGTTCTTAAAACACATTTTATAGGAATTGTTTAGTTTAGTATTTATTGGATCCGAACTAGACTATCTGTAATAGTTGTATATACCTTATATTAATTTTACAAGAGTTTCCTCCTACTCTAGATTTTATAATACATTTTACAAGGGTCTCCTCTTACTCTACACTTTATAGTACATTTTTTAAGAGTCCCCTCTAACTCTAGTTCTTACAACACATTTCATAGGAATTGTTTGGCTTAGTATTTATGGGATCCTAACTAGACTATCTTGTAATAGTTGTACATAACTTATATTAATTTTACAAGAGTCTCCTCCTACTCTAGATTTTATAATACATTTTACTAGAGTCTCCTTTAACTCTACACTTTATAGTACATTTTTAAAGAGTCCCCTCTTACTCTAGTTCTTACAACACATTTTCCAAGAGTCTCCTCCTAATTGTTAAGTTTAGTATTTATTGGATCCGAACTAGACAATCTTGTAATAGTTGTATATACGTTATATTAATTTTACAAGAGTCTCCTCCTACTCTAGATTTTATAATACATTTTACAAGAGTGTCCTAAAACTCTACACTTTATAGTACATTTTTAAAGATTCCTCTCTTACTCTAGTTCTTACAACACATTTCATAGGAAATGTTTGGCTTAGTATTTATGGGATCGTAACTAGACTATCCTCTAATAGTTGTATATACCTCATATTAATTTTACAAGAGTCTCCTCCTAATCTATACCCTATAGTACATTTTTAAAGACTCCCCTCTTAATCTAGTTCTTACAACACATTTTACAAGAGTCTCCTCTATTTTTTAATTTATTATTTATTGGATCCGAACTAGACTATCTTGTAATAGTTGTATATACGTTATATTAATTTTAAGAGAGTCTCCTCCTACTCAAGATTTTATAATATATTTTACAAACGTGTCCTCCAACTCTACACTTTATAGTACATTTTCAAAGATTCCCTCCATTACTCTAGTTCTTAAAAAAAATTTTATAGGATTTTTTTTAGTTTAGTATTTATTGAATTCAAACTAGACCATCTTTCAATATCTGTATTTACCCTATATTAATTTTACAAGAGTCTCCTCCTACTCTAGACTCTATAGTACATTTTTAAAGAGTCCCCTCTTACTCTAGTTCTTACAACACATTTCATAGGAAATGTTTGGTTTAGTATTTATGGGATCGTAACTAGACTATCTTGTAATAGTTGTATATACGTTATATTAATTTTACAAGAGTCTCCTCCTACTCTAGATTTTATAATACATTTTACAAACGTGTCCTCCAACTCTTCACTTTATAGTACATTTTTAAAGATTCCCTCCATTACTCTAGTTCTTAAAACAAATTTTATAGGATTTTTTAGTTTAGTATTTATTGGATCCAAACTAGACCATCTTTCAATAGTTGTATTTACCCTATATTAATTTTACAAGAGTCTCCTCTATTTTTTAATTTATTATTTATTGGATCCGAACTAGACTATCTTCTAATAGTTGTATATACCTTATATTAATTTTACAAGAGTCTCCTCCTACTCTAGACTCTATAGTACATTTTGAAAGACTCCCCTCTTAATCTAGTTCCTACAACAAATTTTACAAGAGTCTACTCTATTTTGTAATTTAGTATTTATTGGATCCGTACTTGACAATCTTGTAATAGTTGTATATAACTTATATTAATTTTACAAAGGTCTCCTCCTACTCTAGATTTTATAATACATTTACAAGAGTCTCCTCCAACTCTACACTTTATAATACATTTTTAAAGAGTCCCCTCTTACTCTAGTTCTTACAACACATTTTACAAGAGTCTCCTCCTAATTGTTATGTTTGGTATTTATTGGATCAATTTAGACTATCTTGTAATAGTTGTATATACCTTATATTAATTTTACAAGATTCTCCTCCTACTCTAGATTTCATAATACATTTTACAAGAGTCTCCTCCTACTCTAACCTCTATAGTACATTTTTAAAGAGTTCCCTCTTACTCTTGTTTTTACAATATACTTTACAAGAGTATCCTCCAAATTGTTTAAATTAGTATTTATTGGATCAGAACTATACTATCTGGTAAAAGTTGTATATATCTTATATTAATTTTACAAGAGTCCCCTCCTACTCTAGATTTTACAATACATTTTACAAGGGTCTCCTCCTACTCAACACTTTATAGTACATTTTTAAAGAGTCCCCTCTTACTCTAGTTCTTACAACACATTTCATAGGAATTAATTGGCTTAGTATTTATGGGATCCTAACTAGACTATCTTGTAATAGTTGGATATAACTTATATTAATTTTACTAGAGTCTCTTCCTACTCTAGATTTTATAATACATTTTACAAGAGTCTCCTCCAACTCTAGACTTCATAGTACATTTTTAAAGAGTCCCCTCTTACTCTAGTTCTTACAACCCATTTTACAAGAGTCTCCTCCTAATTGTTTAATTTAGTATTTATTGGATCCGAACTAGACTATCTTCTAATATTTGTATATACCTTATATTAATTTTACAAGAATTTCCTCCTACTCTAGATTTTATAATACATTTTACGAGAGTCTCCTCCAACTCTACACTTTATAATACATTTTACAAACGTGTCCTCAAACTCTACACTTTATAGTATATTTTTAAAGATTCCCTCCATTACTATAGTTCTTAAAACAAATTTTATAGGATTTGTTTATTTTAGTATTTATTGGATCCGAACTAGACTATCTTGTAATAGTTGTATATACGTTATATTAATTTTACAAGAGTCTCCTCCTACTCTAGATTTTAATAATACATTTTACAAACGTGTCCTCCAACTCTACACTTTATAGTACATTTTTAAAGATTCCCTCCATTACTCTAGTTCTTAAAACAAATTTTATTGGATTTTTTTAGTTTAGTATTTATTGGATCCAAACTAGACCATCTTTCAATAGTTGTATTTATCCTATATTAATTTTACAAGAGTCTCCTCCTACTCTAGACTCTATAGTACATTTTTAAAAACTCCCCTCTTAATCAAGTTCTTACAACACATTTTACAAGAGTCTCCTGTATTTTTTAATTTAGTATTTATTGGATCCGAACTAGACTATCTTGTAATAGTTGTATATACGTTATATTAATTTTACAAGAGTCTCCTCCTACTCTAGATTTTATAATACATTTTACAAACGTGTCCTCCAACTCTACACTTTATAGTACATTTTTAAAGATTCCCCTCTTACTCTAGTTCTTAAAACACATTTTATAGGAATTGTTTAGTTTAGTATTTATTGGATCCGAACTAGACTATCTTCTAATAGTTGTATATACGTTATATTAATTTTACAAGAGTCTCCTCCTACTCTAGATTTTATAATACATTTTACAAGAGTCTCCTAAAACTCTACACTTTATAGTACATTTTTAAAGATTCCCCTATTACTCTAGTTCTTACAACACATTTCATAGGAAATGTTTGGCTTAGTATTTATGGGATCGTAACTAGACTATCTTCTAATAGTTGTATATACCTTATATTAATTTTACAAGAGTCTCCTCCTACTCTAGACCCTAAAGTACATTTTTAAAGACTCCTTTCTTAATCTAGTTCTTACAACACATTTTACAAGAGTCTCCCTTATTTTTAATTTAATATTTATTGGGTCCGAACTAGACTATCTTCTAATAGTTTTATATACCTTATATTAATTTTACAAGAATTTCCTCCTACTCTAGATTCTATAATACATTTTACAAGAGTCTCCTCCAACTCTTCACTTTAGAGTACATTTTTAAAGATTCCCTCAATTACTCTAGTTCATAAAACAAATTTTATAGGATTTTTTAGTTTAGAATTTATTGGATCCAAACTAGACCATCTTTCAATAGTTGTATTTACCCTATATTAATTTTACAAGAGTCTCCTCTATTTTTTAATTTATTATTTATTGGATCCGAACTAGACTATCTTCTAATAGTTGTATATAACTTATATTGATTTTACAAGAGTCTCGTCCTACTCTAGACTCTATAGTACATTTTTAAAGACTCCCCTCTTAATCTAGTTCCTACAACACATTTTACAAGAGTCTCCTCTATTTTTTAATTTAGTATTTATTGGATCCGAACTAGACTATCTTGTAATAGTTGTATATACGTTATATTAATTTTACAAGAGTCTCCTCCTACTCTAGATTTTATAATACATTTTACAAGAGTCTCCTAAAACTCTACACTTTATAGTACATTTTTAAAGAGTCCCCTCTTACTCTAGTTCTTACAACACATTTCATAGGAAATGTTTGGCTTCGTATTTATGGGATCGTAACTAGACTATCTTGTAATAGTTGTATATAACTTATATTAATTTTACAAGAGTCTTCTCCTACTCTAGATTTTATAATACATTTTACAAGAGTCTCCTCCAACTCTAGACTTTATAGTACATTTTTAAAGAGTCCCCTCTTACTCTAGTTCTTACAACAAATTTTACAAGAGTCTCCTCCTAATTGTTTAATTTAGTATTTATTGGATCCGAACTAGACTATCTTCTAATAGTTTTATATACCTTATATTAATTTTACAAGAATTTCCTCCTACTCTAGATTCTATAATACATTTTACAAGAGTCTCCTCCAACTCTTCACTTTAGAGTACATTTTACAAACTTGTCCTCCAACTCTACACTTTATAGTACATTTTTAAAGATTGCCTCCATTACTCTAGTTCTTTAAACAAATTTTATAGGATTTGTTTAGTTTAGTATTTATTGGATCCGAACTAGACTATCTTGTAATAGTTGTATATACGTTATATTAATTTTACAAGAGTCTCCTCCTACTCTAGATTTTATAATACATTTTACAAACGTGTCCTCCAACTCTACACTTTATAGTACATTTTTTAAGATTCCCCTCTTACTCTAGTTCTTAAAACACATTTTATAGGAATTGTTTAGTTTAGTATTTATTGGGTCCGAACTAGACTATCTGTAATAGTTGTATATACCTTATATTAATTTTACAAGAGTGTCCTCCTACTCTAGATTTTATAATACATTTTACAAGGGTCTCCTCCTACTCTACACTTTATAGTACATTTTTAAAGAGTCCCCTCTTACTCTAGTTCTTACAACACATTTTACAAGAGTCTCCTCAAACTCTACACTTTATAGTACATTTTTAAAGATTCCCCTCTTACTCTAGTTCTTAAAACACATTTTATAGGAATAGTTTAGTTTAGTATTTATTGAATCCGAACTAGACTATCTTGTAATAGTTGTATATACGTTATATTAATTTTACAAGAGTCTCTTCCTACTCTAGATTTTATAATACATTTTACAAGAGTCTCCTAAAACTCTACACTTTATAGTACATTTTTAAAGATTCCCCTCTTACTCTAGTTCTTACAACACATTTTATAGGAATTGTTTGGTTTTGTATTTATTGGATCCGAACTAGACTATCTTGTAATAGTTGTATATACTTTATATTAATTTTACAAGAGTCTCCTCCTACTCTAGAATTTATAATACATTTTACAAAGGTCTCCTCCTACTCTACACTTTATAGTACATTTTTAAAGAGTCCCCTCTTACTCTAGTTCTTACAACACATTTCATAGGAAATGTTTGGCTTAGTATTTATGGGATCGTAACTAGACTATCTTGTAATAGTTGTATATAACTTATATTAATTTTACAAGAGTGTCCTCCTACTCTAGATTTTATAATACATTTTACAAGGGTCTCCTCCTACTCTACACTTTATAGTACATTTTTAAAGAGTCCCCTCTTACTCTAGTTCTTACAACACATTTTACAAGAGTCTCCTCAAACTCTACACTTTATAGTACATTTTTAAAGATTCCCCTCTTACTCTAGTTCTTAAAACACATTTTATAGGAATAGTTTAGTTTAGTATTTATTGAATCCGAACTAGACTATCTTGTAATAGTTGTATATATGTTATATTAATTTTACAAGAGTCTCCTCCTAATCTAGATTTTATAATACATTTTACAAGAGTCACCTAAAACTCTACACTTTATAGTAAATTTTTAAAGATTCCCCCTTTACTCTAGTTCCTACAACACATTTCATAGGAAATGTTTGGCTTAGTATTTATGGGATCGTAACTAGACTATCTTCTAATAATTGTATATACCTTATATTAATTTTACAAGAGTCTCCTCCTACTCTAGACCCTAAAGTACATTTTTAAAGACTCCTTTCTTAATCTAGTTCTTACAACACATTTTACAAGAGTCTCCCTTATTTTTAATTTAATATTTATTGGGTCCGAACTAGACTATCTTGTAATAGTTGTATATACGTTATATTAATTTTACAAGAGTCTCCTCCTACTCTAGATTTTATAATACATTTTACAAACGTGTCCTCCAACTCTACACTTTATAGTACATTTTTAAAGATTCCCTCAATTACTCTAGTTCTTAAAACAAATTTTATAGGATTTTTTAGTTTAGAATTTATTGGATCCAAACTAGACCATCTTTCAATAGTTGTATTTACCCTATATTAATTTTACAAGAGTCTCCTCTATTTTTTAATTTATTATTTATTGGATCCGAACTAGACTATCTTCTAATAGTTGTATATAACTTATATTGATTTTACAAGAGTCTCGTCCTACTCTAGACTCTATAGTACATTTTTAAAGACTCCCCTCTTAATCTAGTTCCTACAATACATTTTACAAGAGTCTCCTCTATTTTTTAATTTAGTATTTATTGGATCCGAACTAGACTATCTTGTAATAGTTGTATATACGTTATATTAATTTTACAAGAGTCTCCTCCTACTCTAGATTTTATAATACATTTTACAAGAGTCTCCTAAAACTCTACACTTTATAGTACATTTTTAAAGATTCCCCTCTTACTCTAGTTCTTACAACACATTTTATAGGAATTGTTTGGTTTTGTATTTATTGGATCTGAACTAGACTATCTTGTAATAGTTGTATATACTTTATATTAATTTTACAAGAGTCTCCTCCTACTCTAGAATTTATAATACATTTTACAAGGGTCTCCTCCTACTCTACACTTTATAGTACATTTTTAAAGAGTCCCCTCTTACTCTAGTTCTTACAACACATTTCATAGGAAATGTTTGGCTTCGTATTTATGGGATCGTAACTAGACTATCTTGTAATAGTTGTATATAACTTATATTAATTTTACAAGAGTCTTCTCCTACTCTAGATTTTATAATACATTTTACAAGAGTCTCCTCCAACTCTAGACTTTATAGTACATTTTTAAAGAGTCCCCTCTTACTCTAGTTCTTACAACAAATTTTACAAGAGTCTCCTCCTAATTGTTTAATTTAGTATTTATTGGATCCGAACTAGACTATCTTCTAATAGTTTTATATACCTTATATTAATTTTACAAGAATTTCCTCCTACTCTAGATTCTATAATACATTTTACAAGAGTCTCCTCCAACTCTTCACTTTAGAGTACATTTTACAAACTTGTCCTCCAACTCTACACTTTATAGTACATTTTTAAAGATTGCCTCCATTACTCTAGTTCTTTAAACAAATTTTATAGGATTTGTTTAGTTTAGTATTTATTGGATCCGAACTAGACTATCTTGTAATAGTTGTATATACGTTATATTAATTTTACAAGAGTCTCCTCCTACTCTAGATTTTATAATACATTTTACAAACGTGTCCTCCAACTCTACACTTTATAGTACATTTTTTAAGATTCCCCTCTTACTCTAGTTCTTAAAACACATTTTATAGGAATTGTTTAGTTTAGTATTTATTGGGTCCGAACTAGACTATCTGTAATAGTTGTATATACCTTATATTAATTTTACAAGAGTGTCCTCCTACTCTAGATTTTATAATACATTTTACAAGGGTCTCCTCCTACTCTACACTTTATAGTACATTTTTAAAGAGTCCCCTCTTACTCTAGTTCTTACAACACATTTTACAAGAGTCTCCTCAAACTCTACACTTTATAGTACATTTTTAAAGATTCCCCTCTTACTCTAGTTCTTAAAACACATTTTATAGGAATAGTTTAGTTTAGTATTTATTGAATCCGAACTAGACTATCTTGTAATAGTTGTATATACGTTATATTAATTTTACAAGAGTCTCTTCCTACTCTAGATTTTATAATACATTTTACAAGAGTCTCCTAAAACTCTACACTTTATAGTACATTTTTAAAGATTCCCCTCTTACTCTAGTTCTTACAACACATTTTATAGGAATTGTTTGGTTTTGTATTTATTGGATCCGAACTAGACTATCATGTAATAGTTGTATATACTTTATATTAATTTTACAAGAGTCTCCTCCTACTCTAGAATTTATAATACATTTTACAAAGGTCTCCTCCTACTCTACACTTTATAGTACATTTTTAAAGAGTCCCCTCTTACTCTAGTTCTTACAACACATTTCATAGGAAATGTTTGGCTTAGTATTTATGGGATCGTAACTAGACTATCTTGTAATAGTTGTATATAACTTATATTAATTTTACAAGAGTGTCCTCCTACTCTAGATTTTACAATACATTTTACAAGGGTCTCCTCCTACTCTTCACTTTATAGTACATTTTTAAAGAGTCCCCTCTTACTCTAGTTCTTACAACACATTTTACAAGAGTCTCCTCAAACTCTACACTTTATAGTACATTTTTAAAGATTCCCCTCTTACTCTAGTTCTTAAAACACATTTTATAGGAATAGTTTAGTTTAGTATTTATTGAATCCGAACTAGACTATCTTGTAATAGTTGTATATACGTTATATTAATTTTACAAGAGTCTCCTCCTAATCTAGATTTTATAATACATTTTACAAGAGTCACCAAAAACTCTACACTTTATAGTAAATTTTTAAAGATTCCCCTCTTACTCTAGTTCCTACAACACATTTCATAGGAAATGTTTGGCTTAGTATTTATGGGATCGTAACTAGACTATCTTCTAATAATTGTATATACCTTATATTAATTTTACAAGAGTCTCCTCCTACTCTAGACCCTATAGTACATTTTTAAAGAGTCCCCTCCTACTCTAGTTCTTACAACACATTTCATAGGAATTGTTTGGCTTAGTATTTATGGGGTCCTAACTAGACTATCTTGTAATAGTTGTATACAAGTTATATTAATTTTACAAGAGTCTCCTTCTACTCTAGATTTTATAATACATTTTACAAGAGTCTCCTTTAACTCTACACTTTATAGTACATTTTTAAAGAGTCCCCTCTTACTCTAGTTCTTACAACACATTCTACAAGAGTCTCCTCCTAATTGTTTAATTTAGTATTTATTGGATCCGAACTATACAATCTTCTAATAGTTTTATATATCTTATATTAATTTTACAAGAATTTCCTCCTACTCTAGATTTTATAATACATTTTACAAGAGTCTCCTCCAACTATACACTTTATAGTACATTTTAGAAACGTGTCCTCTATTTTGTAATTTAGTATTTATTGGATCCGAATGAGAAAATCTTGTAATAGTTGTATATAACTTATATTAATTTTACAAGAGTCTCCTCCTTCTCTAAATTTTATAATACATTTTACAAGAGTCTCCTGAAACTCTACACTTTATAGTACATTTTTAAAGATTCCCCTCTTACTCTAGTTCTTAAAACACATTTTATAGGAATTGTTTAGTTTAGTATTTATTGGATCCGAACTAGACTATCTTGTAATAGCTGTATATACCTTATATTAATTTTACAAGAGTGTCCTCCTACTTTAGATTTTATAATACATTTTTCAAGGGTCTCCTCCTACTCTACACTTTATAGTACATTTTTAAAAGTCCCCTCTTACTCTAGTTCTTACAACACATTTCATAGGAATTGTTTGGCTTAGTATTTATGGGATCCTAACGACACTATCTTGTAATAGTTGTATATAACTTATATTAATTTTACAAGAGTCTCCTGCTACTCTAGATTTTATAATACATTTTACAAGAGTCTCCTCCAACTCTAGACTTTATTGTACATTTTTAAAGAGTCCCCTCTTACTCTAGTTCTTACAACACATTTTACAAGAGTCTCTCTATTTTGTAATTTAGTATTTATTGGATCCGAACTAGACAATCTTGTAATAGTTGTATATAACTTATTTTAGTTTTACAAGAGTCTCATCCTACTCTAAATTTTATAATACATTTTACAAGAGTCTCCTCCAACTCTAGACTTTATAGTACATTTTTAAAGAGTCCCTTCTTACTCTAGTTCTTACAACACATTTTACAAGAGTCTCCTCAAACTCTACACTTTATAGTACATTTTTAAATATTCCCCTCTAACTCTAGTTCTTAAAACACATTTTATAGGAATAGTTTAGTATTTATTGGATCCGAACTAGACTATCTTGTAATAGTTGTATATACGTTATATTAATTTTACAAGAGTCTCCTCCTACTCTAGATTTTATAATACATTTTACAAGAGTCTCCTAAAACTCTACACATTATAGTACATTTTTAAAGATTCCCCTCTTACTCTAGTTCTTACAACACATTTCATAGGAAATGTTTGGCTTAGTATTTATGGGATCGTAACTAGACTATCTTGTAATAGTTGTATATAACTTATATTAATTTTACAAGAGTCTTCTCCTACTCTAGATTTTATAATACATTTTACAAGAGTCTCCTCCAACTCTAGACTTTATAGTACATTTTTAAAGAGTCCCCTCTTACTCTAGTTCTTACAACACATTTTACAAGAGTCTCCTCCTATTTGTTTAATTTAGTGTTTATTGGATCCGAACTAGACTATCTTCTAATAGTTTTATATACCTTATATTAATTTTACAAGAATTTCCTCCTACTCTAGATTTTATAATACATTTTACAAGAGTCTCCTCCAACTCTACACTTTATAGTACATTTTACAAACGTGTCCTCCAACTCTACACTTTATAGTACATTTTTAAAGATTGCCTCCATTACTCTAGTTCTTTAAACAAATTTTATAGGATTTGTTTAGTTTAGTATTTATTGGATCCGAACTAGACTATCTTGTAATAGTTGTATATACGTTATATTAATTTTACAAGAGTCTCCTCCTACTCTAGATTTTATAATACATTTTACAAACGTGTCCTCAAACTCTACACTTTATAGTACATTTTTAAAGATTCCCCTCTTACTCTAGTTCTTAAAACACATTTTATAGGAATAGTTTAGTTTAGTATTTATTGAATCCGAACTAGACTATCTTTTAATAGTTGTATATACGTTATATTAATTTTACAAGAGTCTCCTCCTAATCTAGATTTTATAATACATTTTACAAGAGTCACCTAAAACTCTACACTTTATGGTAAATTTTTAAAGATTCCCCTCTTACTTTAGTTCCTACAACACATTTCATTGGAAATGTTTGGTTTAGTATTTATGGGATCGTAACTAGACTATCTTCTAATAATTGTATATACCTTATATTAATTTTACAAGAGTCTCCTCCTACTCTAGACCCTATAGTACATTTTTAAAGACTCCCCTCTTAATCTAGTTCTTACAACACATTTTACAAGAGTCTCCTCTATTTTTAATTTATTATTTATTGGATCCGAACTAGACTATCTTGTAATAGTTGTATTTACGTTATATTAATTTTACAAGAGTCTCCTCCTACTCTAGATTTTATAATACATTTTACAAACGTGTCCTCCAACTCTACAATTTAAAGTACATTTTTAATGATTCCCTCCATTACTCTAGTTCTTAAAACAGATTTTATAGGATTTTTTTAGTTTAGTATTTATTGAATTCAAACTAGACCATCTTTCAATAACTGTATTTACCCTATATTAATTTTACAGGAGTCTCCTCCAACTCTAGACTTTATAGTACATTTTTAAAGAGTCCCTTCTTACTCTAGTTCTTACAACACATTTTACAAGAGTCTCCTCAAACTCTACACTTTATAGTACATTTTTAAATATTCCCCTCTAACTCTAGTTCTTAAAACAAATTTTATAGGAATAGTTTAGTATTTATTGGATCCGAACTAGACTATCTTGTAATAGTTGTATATACGTTATATTAATTTTACAAGAGTCTCCTCCTACTCTAGATTTTATAATACATTTTACAAGAGTCTCCTAAAACTCTACACATTATAGTACATTTTTAAAGATTCCCCTCTTACTCTAGTTCTTACAACACATTTCATAGGAAATGTTTGGCTTAGTATTTATGGGATCGTAACTAGACTATCTTGTAATAGTTGTATATAACTTATATTAATTTTACAAGAGTTTTCTCCTACTCTAGATTTTATAATACATTTTACAAGAGTCTCCTCCAACTCTAGACTTTATAGTACATTTTTAAAGAGTCCCCTCTTATTCTAGTTCTTACAACACATTTTACAAGAGTCTCCTCCTATTTGTTTAATTTAGTGTTTATTGGATCCGAACTAGACTATCTTCTAATAGTTTTATATACCTTATATTAATTTTACAAGAATTTCCTCCTACTCTAGATTTTATAATACATTTTACAAGAGTCTCCTCCAACTCTACACTTTATAGTACATTTTACAAACGTGTCCTCCAACTCTACACTTTATAGTACATTTTTAAAGATTGCCTCCATTACTCTAGTTCTTTAAACAAATTTTATAGGATTTGTTTAGTTTAGTATTTATTGGATCCGAACTAGACTATCTTGTAATAGTTGTATATACGTTATATTAATTTTACAAGAGTCTCCTCCTACTCTAGATTTTATAATACATTTTACAAACGTGTCCTCAAACTCTACACTTTATAGTACATTTTTAAAGATTCCCCTCTTACTCTAGTTCTTAAAACACATTTTATAGGAATAGTTTAGTTTAGTATTTATTGAATCCGAACTAGACTATCTTTTAATAGTTGTATATACGTTATATTAATTTTACAAGAGTCTCCTCCTAATCTAGATTTTATAATACATTTTACAAGAGTCACCTAAAACTCTACACTTTATGGTAAATTTTTAAAGATTCCCCTCTTACTTTAGTTCCTACAACACATTTCATTGGAAATGTTTGGTTTAGTATTTATGGGATCGTAACTAGACTATCTTCTAATAATTGTATATACCTTATATTAATTTTACAAGAGTCTCCTCCTACTCTAGACCCTATAGTACATTTTTAAAGACTCCCCTCTTAATCTAGTTCTTACAACACATTTTACAAGAGTCTCCTCTATTTTTAATTTATTATTTATTGGATCCGAACTAGACTATCTTGTAATAGTTGTATTTACGTTATATTAATTTTACAAGAGTCTCCTCCTACTCTAGATTTTATAATACATTTTACAAACGTGTCCTCCAACTCTACAATTTAAAGTACATTTTTAATGATTCCCTCCATTACTCTAGTTCTTAAAACAGATTTTATAGGATTTTTTTAGTTTAGTATTTATTGAATTCAAACTAGACCATCTTTCAATAACTGTATTTACCCTATATTAATTTTACAGGAGTCTCCTCCTACTCTAGACTCTATAGTACATTTTTAAAGACTCCTCTCTCAATCTAGTTCTTACAACACATTTTACAAGGGTCTCCTGTATTTTTTAATTTATTATTTATTGGATCCGAACTAGACTATTTTCTAATAGTTGTATATACCTTATATTAATTTTACAAGAGTCTCCTCCTACTCTAGACTCTATAGTACATTTTTAAAGAGTCCCCTCTTACACTAGTTCTTACAACACATTTCATAGGAAATGTTTGGCTTAGTATTTATGGGATCGTAACTAGACTATCTTGTTATAGTTGAATATACGTTATATTAATTTTACAAGAGTCTCCTCCTACTCTAGATTTTATAATACATTTTACAAACGTGTCCTCCAACTCTACACTTTATAGTACATTTTTAAAGATTCTCTCCATTACTCTAGTTCTTAAAACAAATTTTATAGGATTTTTTAGATTAGTATTTATTGGATCCAAATTAGACCATCTTTCAATAGTTGTATTTACCCTATATTAATTTTACAAGAGTCTCCTCTATTTTTTAATTTATTATTTATTGCATCCAAACTAGACTATCTTCTAATAGTTGTATATACCCTATATTAATTTTACAAGAGTCTTCTCCTACTCTAGACTCTATAGTACATTTTTAAAGACTCCCCTCTTAATCTAGTTCCTACAACACATTTTACAAGAGTCTCCTCTATTTTGTAATTTAGTAATTATTGGATCCGTACTAGACAATCTTGTAATAGTTGTATATAACTTATATTAATATAACTTATATTAATTTTACAAGAGTCTCCTCCTACTCTAGATTCTATAATACATTTTACAAGAGTCTCCTCCAACTCTACACTTTATAGTACAATTTACAAACGTGTCCTCGAACTCTACACTTTATAGTACATTTTTAAAGATTCCCTCCATTACTATAGTTCTTAAAACAAATTTTATAGGATTTGTTTATTTTAGTATTTATTGGATCCGAACTAGACTATCTTGTAATAGCTGTATATACGTTATATTAATTTTACAAGAGTCTCCTCCTACTCTAGATTTTAATAATACATTTTACAAACGTGTCCTCCAACTCTACACTTTATAGTACATTTTTAAAGATTCCCTCCATTACTCTAGTTCTTAAAACAAATTTTATAGGATTTTTTTAGTTTAGTATTTATTGGATCCAAACTAGACCATCTTTCAATAGTTGTATTTACCCTATATTAATTTTACAAGAGTCTCCTCTATTTTTTAATTTATTATTTATTGGATCCGAACTAGACTATCTTCTAATAGTTGTATAAACCTTATATTAATTTTACAAGAGTCTCCTCCTACTCTAGACTCTATAGTACATTTTTAAAGACTCCCCTCTTAATCTAGTTCCTACAACACATTTTACAAGAGTCTCCTGTATTTTTTAATTTAGTATTTATTCGATCCGAACTAGACTATCTTGAAATAGTTGTATATACGTTATATTAATATTACAAGAGTCTCCTCCTACTCTAGATTTTATAATACATTTTACAAACGTGTCCTCCAACTCTACACTTTATAGTACATTTTTTAAGATTCCCCTCTTACTCTAGTTCTTAAAACACATTTTATAGGAATTGTTTATTTTAGTATTTATTGGATCCGAACTAGACTATCTGTAATAGTTGTATATACCTTATATTAATTTTACAAGAGTGTCCTCCTACTCTAGATTTTATAATACATTTTACAAGGGTCTCCTCCTACTCTACACTATATAGTACATTTTTAAATAGTCCTCTCTTAATCTAGTTCTTACAACACATTTTACAAGGGTCTCCTGTATTTTTTAATTTATTATTTATTGGATCCTAACTAGACTATCTTGTAATAGTTGTATATAACTTATATCAATTTTACTAGAGTCTCCTCCTACTCTAGATTTTATAATACATTTTACAAGGGTCTCCTCCTACTCTACACTTTATAGTACATTTTTAAAGAGTCCTCTCTTAATCTAGTTCTTACAACACATTTTACAAGGGTCTCCTGTATTTTTTAATTTATTATTTATTGGATCCGAACTAGACTATCTTCTAATAGTTGTATATACCTTATATTAATTTTACAAGAGTCTCCTCCTACTCTAGACTCTATAGTACATTTTTAAAGAGTCCCCTCTTACTCTAGTTCTTACAACACATTTCATAGGAAATGTTTGGCTTAGTATTTATGGGATCGTAACTAGACTATCTTGTAATAGTTGTATATACGTTATATTAATTTTACAAGAGTCTTCTCCTACTCTAGATTTTATAATACATTTTACAAGAGTCTCCTCCAACTCTAGACTTTATAGTACATTTTTAAAGAGTCCCCTCTTACTCTAGTTCTTACAACACATTTTACAAGAGTCTCCTCCTAATTGTTTAATTTAGTATTTATTGGATCCGATCTAGACTATCTTCTAATAGTTTTATATACCTTATATTAATTTTACAAGAATTTCCTCCTACTCTAGATTTTATAATACATTTTACAAGAGTCTCCTCCAACTCTACACATTATAGTACATTTTACAAACGTGTCCTCCAACTCTACACTTTATAGTACATTTTTAAAGATTCCCTCCATTACTCTAGTTCTTAAAACAAATTTTATAGGATTTGTTTAGCTTAGTATTTATTGGATCCGAACTAGACTATCTTGTAATAGTTGTATATACGTTATATTAATATTACAAGAGTCTCCTCCTACTCTAGATTTTATAATACATTTTACAAACGTGTCCTCCAACTCTACACTTTATAGTATATTTTTTAAGATTCCCCTCTTACTCTAGTTCTTAAAACACATTTTATAGGAATTGTTTAGTTTAGTATTTATTGGATCCGAACTAGACTATCTGTAATAGTTGTATATACCTTATATTAATTTTACAAGAGTTTCCTCCTACTCTAGATTTTATAATACATTTTACAAGGGTCTCCTCCTACTCTACACTTTATAGTACATTTTTTAAGAGTCCCCTCTAACTCTAGTTCTTACAACACATTTCATAGGAATTGTTTGGCTTAGTATTTATGGGATCCTAACTAGACTATCTTGTAATAGTTGTACATAACTTATATTAATTTTACAAGAGTCTCCTCCTACTCTAGATTTTATAATACATTTTACAAGAGTCTCCTTTAACTCTACACTTTATAGTACATTTTTAAAGAGTCCCCTCTTACTCTAGTTCTTACAACACATTTTCCAAGAGTCTCCTCCTAATTGTTAAGTTTAGTATTTATTGGATCCGAACTAGACAATCTTGTAATAGTTGTATATACGTTATATTAATTTTACAAGAGTCTTCTCCTACTCTAGATTTTATAATACATTTTACAAGAGTCTCCTAAAACTCTACACTTTATAGTACATTTTTAAAGATTCCTCTCTTACTCTAGTTCTTACAACACATTTCATAGGAAATGTTTGGCTTAGTATTTATGGGATCGTAACTAGACTATCCTCTAATAGTTGTATATACCTCATATTAATTTTACAAGAGTCTCCTCCTACTCTAGACCCTATAGTACATTTTTAAAGACTCCCCTCTTAATCTAGTTCTTACAACACATTTTACAAGAATCTCCTCTATTTTTTAATTTATTATTTATTGGATCCGAACTAGACTATCTTGTAATAGTTGTATATACGTTATATTAATTTTAAAAGAGTCTCCTCCTACTCTAGATTTTATAATATATTTTACAAACGTGTCCTCCAACTCTACACTTTATAGTACATTTTCAAAGATTCCCTCCATTACTCTAGTTCTTAAAAAAAATTTATAGGATTTTTTTTAGTTTAGTATTTATTGAATTCAAACTAGACCATCTTTCAATATCTGTATTTACCCTATATTAATTTTACAAGAGTCTCCTCCTACTCTAGACTCTATAGTACATTTTTAAAGTCTCCCCTCTTAATCTAGTTCTTACAACACATTTTACAAGAGTCTCCTGTATTTTTTAATTTATTATTTATTGGATCCGAACTAGACTATCTCCTAATAGTATATACCTTATATTAATTTTACAAGAGTCTCCTCCTACTCTAGACTCTATAGTACATTTTTAAAGAGTCCCCTCTTACTCTAGTTCTTACAACACATTTCATAGGAAATGTTTGGCTTAGTATTTATGGGATCGTAACTAGACTATCTTGTAATAGTTGTATATACGTTATATTAATTTTACAAGAGTCTCCTCCTACTCTAGATTTTATAATACATTTTACAAACGTGTCCTCCAACTCTACACTTTATAGTACATTTTTAAAGATTCCCTCCATTACTCTAGTTCTTAAAACAAATTTTATAGGATTTTTTAGTTTAGTATTTATTGGATCCAAACTAGACCATCTTTCAATAGTTGTATTTACCCTATATTAATTTTACAAGAGTCTCCTCTATTTTTTAATTTATTATTTATTGGATCCGAACTAGACTATCTTCTAATAGTTGTATATACCTTATATTAATTTTACAAGAGTCTCCTCCTACTCTAGACTCTATAGTACATTTTTAAAGACTCCCCTCTTAATCTAGTTCCTACAACAAATTTTACAAGAGTCTCCTCTATTATGAAATTTAGTATTTATTGGATCCGTACTAGACAATCTTGTAATAGTTGTATATAACTTATATTAATTTTACAAAGGTCTCCTCCTACTCTAGATTTTATAATACATTTACAAGAGTCTCCTCCAACTCTACACTTTATAATACATTTTTAAAGAGTCCCCTCTTACTCTAGTTCTTACAACACATTTTACAAGAGTCTCCTCCTAATTGTTATGTTTAATATTTATTGGATCAATTTAGACTATCTTGTAATAGTTGTATATACCTTATATTAATTTTACAAGATTCTCCTCCTACACTAGATTTCATAATACATTTTACAAGAGTCTCCTCCTACTCTAACCTCTATAGTACATTTTTAAAGAGTTCCCTCTTACTCTTGTTTTTACAATATACTTTACAAGAGTCTCCTCCAAATTGTTTAAATTAGTATTTATTGTATCAGAACTATACTATCTGGTAAAAGTTGTATATATCTTATATTAATTTTACAAGAGTCTCCTCCTACTCTAGATTTTATAATACATTTTACAAGGGTCTCCTCCTACTCAACACTTTATAGTACATTTTTAAAGAGTCCCCTCTTACTCTAGTTCTTACAACACATTTCATAGGAATTAATTGGCTTAGTATTTATGGGATCCTAACTAGACTATCTTGTAATAGTTGGATATAACTTATATTAATTTTACTAGAGTCTCTTCCTACTCTAGATTTTATAATACATTTTACAAGAGTCTCCTCCAACTCTAGACTTCATAGTACATTTTTAAAGAGTCCCCTCTTACTCTAGTTCTTACAACACATTTTACAAGAGTCTCCTCCTAATTGTTTAATTTAGTATTTATTGGATCCGAACTAGACTATCTTCTAATATTTGTATATACCTTATATTAATTTTACAAGAATTTCCTCCTACTCTAGATTTTATAATACATTTTACGAGAGTCTCCTCCAACTCTACACTTTATAGTACATTTTACAAACGTGTCCTCCAACTCTACACTTTATAGTACATTTTTAAAGATTCCCTCCATTACTCTAGTTTTTAAAACAAATTTTATAGGATTTTTTTAGTTTAGTATTTATTGGATCCAAACTAGACTATCTTCTAATATTTGTATATACCTTATATTAATTTTACAAGAATTTCCTCCTACTCTAGATTCTATAATACATTTTACGAGAGTCTCCTCCAACTCTACACTTTATAGTACATTTTACAAACGTGTCCTCCAACTCTACACTTTATAGTATATTTTTAAAGATTCCCTCCATTACTATAGTTCTTAAAACAAATTTTATAGGATTTGTTTATTTTAGTATTTATTGGATCCGAACTAGACTATCTTGTAATAGTTGTATATACGTTATATTAATTTTACAAGAGTCTCCTCCTACTTCTTAAAACAAATTTTATAGGATTTGTTTAATTTAGTATTTATTGGATCCGAACTAGACTATCTTGTAATAGTTGTATATAACTTATATTAATTTTACAAGAGTCTCCTCCTACTCTAAATTTTATAATACATTTTACAAGAGTCTCCTCAAACTCTACACTTTATAGTACATTTTTAAAGATTCCCCTCTTACTCTAGTTCTTAAAACACATTTTATAGGAATTGTTTAGTTTAGTATTTATTGGATCCGAACTAGACTATCTTGTAATAGTTGTATATACGTTATATTAATTTTACAAGAGTCTCCTCCTACTCTAGATTTTATAATACATTTTACAAGAGTCTCCTAAAACTCTACACTTTATAGTACATTTTTAAAGATTCCCCTCTTACTCTAGTTCTTACAACACATTTCATAGGAAATGTTTGGCTTAGTATTTATGGGATCGTAACTAGACTATCTTCTAATAGTTGTATATACCTTATATTAATTTTACAAGATTCTCCTCCTACTCTAGATTTCATAATACATTTTACAAGAGTCTCCTCCTACTCTAACCTCTATAGTACATTTTTAAAGAGTTCCCTCTTACTCTTGTTTTTACAATATACTTTACAAGAGTCTCCTCCAAATTGTTTAAATTAGTATTTATTGGATCAGAACTATACTATCTGGTAAAAGTTGTATATATCTTATATTAATTTTACAAGAGTCTCCTCCTACTCTAGATTTTATAATACATTTTACAAGGGTCTCCTCCTACTCAACACTTTATAGTACATTTTTAAAGAGTCCCCTCTTACTCTAGTTCTTACAACACATTTCATAGGAATTAATTGGCTTAGTATTTATGGGATCCTAACTAGACTATCTTGTAATAGTTGGATATAACTTATATTAATTTTACTAGAGTCTCTTCCTACTCTAGATTTTATAATACATTTTACAAGAGTCTCCTCCAACTCTAGACTTCATAGTACATTTTTAAAGAGTCCCCTCTTACTCTAGTTCTTACAACACATTTTACAAGAGTCTCCTCCTAATTGTTTAATTTAGTATTTATTGGATCCGAACTAGACTATCTTCTAATATTTGTATATACCTTATATTAATTTTACAAGAATTTCCTCCTACTCTAGATTTTATAATACATTTTACGAGAGTCTCCTCCAACTCTACACTTTATAGTACATTTTACAAACGTGTCCTCCAACTGTACACTTTATAGTATATTTTTAAAGATTCCCTCCATTACTATAGTTCTTAAAACAAATTTTATAGGATTTGTTTATTTTAGTATTTATTGGATCCGAACTAGACTATCTTGTAATAGTTGTATATACGTTATATTAATTTTACAAGAGTCTCCTCCTACTCTAGATTTTAATAATACATTTTACAAACGTGTCCTCCAACTCTACACTTTATAGTACATTTTTAAAGATTCCCTCCATTACTCTAGTTCTTAAAACAAATTTTATAGGATTTTTTTAGTTTAGTATTTATTGGATCCAAACTTAACCATCTTTCAATAGTTGTATTTACCCTATATTAATTTTACAAGAGTCTCCTCCTACTCTAGACTCTATATAACATTTTTAAAAACTCTCCTCTTAATCAAGTTCTTACAACACATTTTACAAGAGTCTCCTGTATTTTTTAATTTAGTATTTATTGGATCCGAACTAGACTATCTTGTAATAGTTGTATATAACTTATATTAAATTTACAAGAGTCTCCTCCTACTCTAAATTTTATAATACATTTTACAAGAGTCTCCTCAAACTCTACACTTTATAGTACATTTTTAAAGATTCCCCTCTTACTCTAGTTCTTAAAACACATTTTATAGGAATTGTTTAGTTTAGTATTTATTGGATCCGAACTAGACTATCTTGTAATAGTTGTATATACGTTATATTAATTTTACAAGAGTCTCCTCCTACTCTAGATTTTATAATACATTTTACAAGAGTCTCCTAAAACTCTACACTTTATAGTACATTTTTAAAGATTCCCCTCTTACTCTAGTTCTTACAACACATTTCATAGGAAATGTTTGGCTTAGTATTTATGGGATCGTAACTAGACTATCTTCTAATAGTTGTGTATACCTTATATTAATTTTACAAGATTCTCCTCCTACTCTAGATTTCATAATACATTTTACAAGAGTCTCCTCCTACTCTAACCTCTATAGTACATTTTTAAAGAGTTCCCTCTTACTCTTGTTTTTACAATATACTTTACAAGAGTCTCCTTCAAATTGTTTAAATTAGTATTTATTGGATCAGAACTATACTATCTGGTAAAAGTTGTATATATCTTATATTAATTTTACAAGAGTCTCCTCCTACTCTAGATTTTATAATACATTTTACAAGGGTCTCCTCCTACTCAACACTTTATAGTACATTTTTAAAGAGTCCCCTCTTACTCTAGTTCTTACAACACATTTCATAGGAATTAATTGGCTTAGTATTTATGGGATCCTAACTAGACTATCTTGTAATAGTTGGATATAACTTATATTAATTTTACTAGAGTCTCTTCCTACTCTAGATTTTATAATACATTTTACAAGAGTCTCCTCCAACTCTAGACTTCATAGTACATTTTTAAAGAGTCCCCTCTTACTCTAGTTCTTACAACACATTTTACAAGAGTCTCCTCCTAATTGTTTAATTTAGTATTTATTGGATCCGAACTAGACTATCTTCTAATATTTGTATATACCTTATATTAATTTTGCAAGAATTTCCTCCTACTCTAGATTTTATAATACATTTTACGAGAGTCTCCTCCAACTCTACACTTTATAGTACATTTTACAAACGTGTCCTCCAACTCTACACTTTATAGTATATTTTTAAAGATTCCCTCCATTACTATAGTTCTTAAAACAAATTTTATAGGATTTGTTTATTTTAGTATTTATTGGATCCGAACTAGACTATCTTGTAATAGTTGTATATACGTTATATTAATTTTACAAGAGTCTCCTCCTACTCTAGATTTTAATAATACATTTTACAAACGTGTCCTCCAACTCTACACTTTTTTAGTACATTTTTAAAGATTCCCTCCATTACTCTAGTTCTTAAAACAAATTTTATAGGATTTTTTTAGTTTAGTATTTATTGGATCCGAACTAGACTATCTTCTAATAGTTGTATATAACTTATATTGATTTTACAAGAGTCTCGTCCTACTCTAGACTCTATAGTACATTTTTAAAGACTCCCCTCTTAATCTAGTTCCTACAACACATTTTACAAGAGTCTCCTCTATTTTTTAATTTAGTATTTATTGGATCCGAACTAGACTATCTTGTAATAGTTGTATATACGTTATATTAATTTTACATGAGTCTCCTCCTACTCTAGATTTTATAATACATTTTACAAGAGTCTCCTAAAACTCTACACTTTATAGTACATTTTTAAAGATTCCCCTCTTACTCTAGTTCTTACAACACATTTTATAGGAATTGTTTAGTTTAGTATTTATTGGATCCGAACTAGACTATCTTGTAATAGTTTTATATACTTTATATTAATTTTACAAGTGTCTCCTCCTTTTCTAGAATTTATAATACATTTTACAAGGGTCTCCTCCTACTCTACAATTTATAGTACATTTTTAAAGTGTCCCCTCTTACTCTAGTTCTTACAACACATTTCATAGGAAATGTTTGGCTTAGTATTTATGGGATCGTAACTAGACTATCTTGTAATAGTTTTATATACTTTATATTAATTTTACAAGAGTCTCCTCCTACTATAGATTTTATAATACATTTTACAAGAGTCTCCTCCAACTCTAGACTTTATAGTACATTTTTAAAGAGTCCCCTCTTACTCTAGTTCTTACAACACATTTTACAAGAGTCTCCTCCTAATTGTTTAATTTAGTATTTATTGGATCCGAACTAGACTATCTTCTGATAGTTGTATATACCCTATATTATTTTACAAGAATTTCCTCCTACTCTAGATTTTATAATACATTTTACAAGAGTCTCCTCCAACTCTACACTTTATAGTACATTTTACAAACGTGTCCTCCAACTCTACACTTTATAGTACATTTTTAAAGATTCCCTCCATTACTCTATTTATTAAAACAAATTTTATTGGATATTTTTTGTTTAGTATTTATTGGATCCAAACTAGACCATCTTTCAATAGTTGTGTTTACCCTATATTAATTTTACAAGAGTCTCCTCCTACTCTAGACTCTATAGTACATTTTTAAAGACTCCCCTCTTAATCTAGTTCCTACAACACATTTTACAAGAGTCTCATCTATTTTTTAATTTAGTATTTATTGGATACGAACTAGACAATCTTGTAATAGTTGTATATAACTTATATTAATTTTACAAGAGTCTCCTCCTACTCTAAATTTTATAATACATTTTACTAGAGTCTCCTCAAACTCTACACTTTATAGTACATTTTTAAAGATTCCCTCCATTACTCTATTTCTTAAAACAAATTTTATAGGATTTTTTTGTTTAGTATTTATTGGATCTAAACTAGACCATCTTTCAATAGTAGTATTTACCATATATTAATTTTACAAGAGTCTCCTCCTACTCTAGACTCTACAGTACATTTTTAAAGACTCCCCTCTTAATCTAGTTCTTACAACACATTTTACAAGAGTCTCCTCTATTTTTTAATTTATTATTTATTGGATCAGAACTAGACTATCTTCTAATAGTTGTATATAACTTATATTGATTTTACAAGAGTCTCCTCCTACTCTAGACTCTATAGTACATTTTTAAAGACTCCCCTCATAATCTAGTTCCTACAACACATTTTACAAGAGTTTCCTCTATTTTTTTATTTAGTATTTATTGGATCCGAACTAGACAATCTTGTAATAGTTGTATATAACTTATATTAATTTTACAAGAGTCTCCGCCTACTCTAAATTTTATAATACATTTTACAAGAGTCTCCTCAAACTCTACACTTTATAGTACATTGTTAAAGATTCCCCTCTTACTCTAGTTCTTAAAACACATTCTATAGGAATTGTTTGGTTTAGTATTTATTGTATCCGAACTAGACTATCTTGTAATAGTTGTATATACCTTATATTAATTTTACAAGAATGTCCTCCTACTCTAGATTTTATAATACATTTTACATGGGTCTCCTCCTACTCTACACTTTATAGTACATTTTTAAAGAGTCCCCTCTTACTCTAGTTCTTACAACACATTTCATAGGAATTGTTTGGCTTAGTATTTATGGGATCCTAACGAGACTATCTTGTAATAGTTGTATATAACTTATATTAATTTTACAAGAGTCTCCTTCTACTCTAGATTTTATAATACATTTTACAAGAGTCTCCTCAAACTCTACACTTTATAGTACATTTCTAAAGAGTCCCCTCTTACTCTAGTTCTTACATAACATTTTACAAGAGTCTCCTCCTAATTGTTTAATTTAGTATTTATTGGATCCGAACTAGACTATCTTCTAATAGTTGTATATACCCTATATTAATTTTACAATAATTTCCTCCTACTCTAGATTTTATAATACATTTTACAAGGGTCTCCTCCTACTCTACACTTTATGGTACATTTTTAAAGAGTCCCCTCTTACTCTAGTTCTTACAACACATTTCATAGGAATTGTTTGGCTTAGTATTTATGGGATCCTAACGAGACTATCTTGTAATAGTTGTATATAACTTATATTAATTTTACAAGAGTCTCCTCCTACTCTAGATTTTATAATACATTTTACAAGAGTCTCCTCCATTTCTAGACTTTATAGTACATTTTTAAAGAGTCCCCTCTTACTCTAGTTCTTACAACACATTTTACAAGAGTCTCTCTATTTTGTAATTTAGTATTTATTGGATCCGAACTAGACAATCTATTAATAATTGTATATAACTTATTTTAATTTTACAAGAGTCTCCTCCTACTCTAAATTTTATAATACATTTTACAAGAGTCTCCTCCAACTCTAGACTTTATAGTACATTTTTAAAGAGTCCCCTCTTACTCTAGTTCTTAAAACACATTTTACAAGAGTCTCCTCAAACTCTACACTTTATAGTACATTTATAAAGATTCCCTTCTTACTCTAGTTCTTAAAACATATTTTATAGGAATAGTTAATTTAGTATTTATTGGATCCGAACTAGACTATCTTGTAATAGTTGTATATACGTTATATTAATTTTACAAGAGTCTCCTCCTACTCTAGATTTTATAATACATTTTACAAGAGTCTCCTAAAACTCTACACTTTATAGTACATTTTTAAAGATTCCCCTCTTACTCTAGTTCTTACAACACATTTTATAGGAATTGTTTAGTTTAGTATTTATTGGATCCGAACTAGACTGTCTTGTAATAGTTGTATATACTTTATATTAAATTCACAAGAGTCTCCTCCTACACTAGAATTTATAATACATTTTACAAGGGTCTCCTCCTACTCTACACTTTATAGTACATTTTTATAGAGTCCCCTCCTACTCTAGTTCTTACAACACATTTCATAGGAAATGTTTGGCTTAGTATTTATGGGATCGTAACTAGACTATCTTGTAATAGTTGTATATAACTTATATTAATTTTACAAGAGTCTCCTCCTACTCTAGATTTTATAATACATTTTACAAGAGTCTCCTTTAACTCTACACTTTATAGTACATTTTTAAAGAGTCCCCTCTTACTCTATTTCTTACAACACATTTTACAAGAGTCTCCTCCTAATTGTTAAGTTTAGTATTTATTGGATTCGAACTAGACAATCTTGTAATAGTTGTATATAACTTATTTTAATTTTACAAGAGTCTCCTCCTACTCTAAATTTTATAATACATTTTACAAGAGTCTCCTTTAACTCTACACTTTATAGTACATTGTTAAAGATTCCCCTCTTACTCTAGTTCTTAAAACACATTCTATAGGAATTGTTTAGTTTAGTATTTATTGGATCCGAACTAGACTATCTTGTAATAGTTGTATATACCTTATATTAATTTTACAAGAATGTCCTCCTACTCTATATTTTATAATACATTTTACAAGGGTCTCCTCCTACTCTACACTTTATGGTACATTTTTAAAGAGTCCCCTCTTACTCTAGTTCTTACAACACATTTTACAAGAGTCTCCTCCTAATTGTTTAATTTAGTATTTATTGGATCCGAACTAGACTATCTTCTAATATTTGTATATACCTTATATTAATTTTGCAAGAATTTCCTCCTACTCTAGATTTTATAATACATTTTACGAGAGTCTCCTCCAACTCTACACTTTATAGTACATTTTACAAACGTGTCCTCCAACTCTACACTTTATAGTATATTTTTAAAGATTCCCTCCATTACTATAGTTCTTAAAACAAATTTTATAGGATTTGTTTATTTTAGTATTTATTGGATCCGAACTAGACTATCTTGTAATAGTTGTATATACGTTATATTAATTTTACAAGAGTCTCCTCCTACTCTAGATTTTAATAATACATTTTACAAACGTGTCCTCCAACTCTACACTTTTTTAGTACATTTTTAAAGATTCCCTCCATTACTCTAGTTCTTAAAACAAATTTTATAGGATTTTTTTAGTTTAGTATTTATTGGATCCGAACTAGACTATCTTCTAATAGTTGTATATAACTTATATTGATTTTACAAGAGTCTCGTCCTACTCTAGACTCTATAGTACATTTTTAAAGACTCCCCTCTTAATCTAGTTCCTACAACACATTTTACAAGAGTCTCCTCTATTTTTTAATTTAGTATTTATTGGATCCGAACTAGACTATCTTGTAATAGTTGTATATACGTTATATTAATTTTACAAGAGTCTCCTCCTACTCTAGATTTTATAATACATTTTACAAGAGTCTCCTAAAACTCTACACTTTATAGTACATTTTTAAAGATTCCCCTCTTACTCTAGTTCTTACAACACATTTTATAGGAATTGTTTAGTTTAGTATTTATTGGATCCGAACTAGACTATCTTGTAATAGTTTTATATACTTTATATTAATTTTACAAGTGTCTCCTCCTTTTCTAGAATTTATAATACATTTTACAAGGGTCTCCTCCTACTCTACAATTTATAGTACATTTTTAAAGTGTCCCCTCTTACTCTAGTTCTTACAACACATTTCATAGGAAATGTTTGGCTTAGTATTTATGGGATCGTAACTAGACTATCTTGTAATAGTTTTATATACTTTATATTAATTTTACAAGAGTCTCCTCCTACTCTAGATTTTATAATACATTTTACAAGAGTCTCCTCCAACTCTAGACTTTATAGTACATTTTTAAAGAGTCCCCTCTTACTCTAGTTCTTACAACACATTTTACAAGAGTCTCCTCCTAATTGTTTAATTTAGTATTTATTGGATCCGAACTAGACTATCTTCTGATAGTTGTATATACCCTATATTATTTTACAAGAATTTCCTCCTACTCTAGATTTTATAATACATTTTACAAGAGTCTCCTCCAACTCTACACTTTATAGTACATTTTACAAACGTGTCCTCCAACTCTACACTTTATAGTACATTTTTAAAGATTCCCTCCATTACTCTATTTATTAAAACAAATTTTATTGGATATTTTTTGTTTAGTATTTATTGGATCCAAACTAGACCATCTTTCAATAGTTGTGTTTACCCTATATTAATTTTACAAGAGTCTCCTCCTACTCTAGACTCTATAGTACATTTTTAAAGACTCCCCTCTTAATCTAGTTCCTACAACACATTTTACAAGAGTCCCATCTATTTTTTAATTTAGTATTTATTGGATACGAACTAGACAATCTTGTAATAGTTGTATATAACTTATATTAATTTTACAAGAGTCTCCTCCTACTCTAAATTTTATAATACATTTTACTAGAGTCTCCTCAAACTCTACACTTTATAGTACATTTTTAAAGATTCCCTCCATTACTCTATTTCTTAAAACAAATTTTATAGGATTTTTTTGTTTAGTATTTATTGGATCTAAACTAGACCATCTTTCAATAGTAGTATTTACCATATATTAATTTTACAAGAGTCTCCTCCTACTCTAGACTCTACAGTACATTTTTAAAGACTCCCCTCTTAATCTAGTTCTTACAACACATTTTACAAGAGTCTCCTCTATTTTTTAATTTATTATTTATTGGATCAGAACTAGACTATCTTCTAATAGTTGTATATAACTTATATTGATTTTACAAGAGTCTCCTCCTACTCTAGACTCTATAGTACATTTTTAAAGACTCCCCTCATAATCTAGTTCCTACAACACATTTTACAAGAGTTTCCTCTATTTTTTTATTTAGTATTTATTGGATCCGAACTAGACAATCTTGTAATAGTTGTATATAACTTATATTAATTTTACAAGAGTCTCCGCCTACTCTAAATTTTATAATACATTTTACAAGAGTCTCCTCAAACTCTACACTTTATAGTACATTGTTAAAGATTCCCCTCTTACTCTAGTTCTTAAAACACATTCTATAGGAATTGTTTGGTTTAGTATTTATTGTATCCGAACTAGACTATCTTGTAATAGTTGTATATACCTTATATTAATTTTACAAGAATGTCCTCCTACTCTAGATTTTATAATACATTTTACATGGGTCTCCTCCTACTCTACACTTTATAGTACATTTTTAAAGAGTCCCCTCTTACTCTAGTTCTTACAACACATTTCATAGGAATTGTTTGGCTTAGTATTTATGGGATCCTAACGAGACTATCTTGTAATAGTTGTATATAACTTATATTAATTTTACAAGAGTCTCCTTCTACTCTAGATTTTATAATACATTTTACAAGAGTCTCCTCAAACTCTACACTTTATAGTACATTTCTAAAGAGTCCCCTCTTACTCTAGTTCTTACATAACATTTTACAAGAGTCTCCTCCTAATTGTTTAATTTAGTATTTATTGGATCCGAACTAGACTATCTTCTAATAGTTGTATATACCCTATATTAATTTTACAATAATTTCCTCCTACTCTAGATTTTATAATACATTTTACAAGAGTCTCCTCCTACTCTACACTTTATGGTACATTTTTAAAGAGTCCCCTCTTACTCTAGTTCTTACAACACATTTCATAGGAATTGTTTGGCTTAGTATTTATGGGATCCTAACGAGACTATCTTGTAATAGTTGTATATAACTTATATTAATTTTACAAGAGTCTCCTCCTACTCTAGATTTTATAATACATTTTACAAGAGTCTCCTCCATTTCTAGACTTTATAGTACATTTTTAAAGAGTCCCCTCTTACTCTAGTTCTTACAACACATTTTACAAGAGTCTCTCTATTTTGTAATTTAGTATTTATTGGATCCGAACTAGACAATCTATTAATAATTGTATATAACTTATTTTAATTTTACAAGAGTCTCCTCCTACTCTAAATTTTATAATACATTTTACAAGAGTCTCCTCCAACTCTAGACTTTATAGTACATTTTTAAAGAGTCCCCTCTTACTCTAGTTCTTAAAACACATTTTACAAGAGTCTCCTCAAACTCTACACTTTATAGTACATTTATAAAGATTCCCTTCTTACTCTAGTTCTTAAAACATATTTTATAGGAATAGTTAATTTAGTATTTATTGGATCCGAACTAGACTATCTTGTAATAGTTGTATATACGTTATATTAATTTTACAAGAGTCTCCTCCTACTCTAGATTTTATAATACATTTTACAAGAGTCTCCTAAAACTCTACACTTTATAGTACATTTTTAAAGATTCCCCTCTTACTCTAGTTCTTACAACACATTTTATAGGAATTGTTTAGTTTAGTATTTATTGGATCCGAACTAGACTGTCTTGTAATAGTTGTATATACTTTATATTAAATTCACAAGAGTCTCCTCCTACACTAGAATTTATAATACATTTTACAAGGGTCTCCTCCTACTCTACACTTTATAGTACATTTTTATAGAGTCCCCTCCTACTCTAGTTCTTACAACACATTTCATAGGAAATGTTTGGCTTAGTATTTATGGGATCGTAACTAGACTATCTTGTAATGGTTGTATATAACTTATATTAATTTTACAAGAGTCTCCTCCTACTCTAGATTTTATAATAAATTTTACAAGAGTCTCCTTTAACTCTACACTTTATAGTACATTTTTAAAGAGTCCCCTCTTACTCTATTTCTTACAACACATTTTACAAGAGTCTCCTCCTAATTGTTAAGTTTAGTATTTATTGGATTCGAACTAGACAATCTTGTAATAGTTGTATATAACTTATTTTAATTTTACAAGAGTCTCCTCCTACTCTAAATTTTATAATACATTTTACAAGAGTCTCCTCAAACTCTACACTTTATAGTACATTGTTAAAGATTCCCCTCTTACTCTAGTTCTTAAAACACATTCTATAGGAATTGTTTAGTTTAGTATTTATTGGATCCGAACTAGACTATCTTGTAATAGTTGTATATACCTTATATTAATTTTACAAGAATGTCCTCCTACTCTATATTTTATAATACATTTTACAAGGGTCTCCTCCTACTCTACACTTTATGGTACATTTTTAAAGAGTCCCCTCTTACTCTAGTTCTTACAACACATTTCATAGGAATTGTTTGGCTTAGTATTTATGGAATCCTAACGAGACTATCTTGTAATAGTTGTATATAACTTATATAAATTTTACAGTAGTCTCCTCCAACTCTAGATTTTATAATACATTTTACAAGAGTCTCCTCCTTTTCTAGACTTTATAGTACATTTTTAAAGAGTCCCCTCATACTCTAGTTCTTACAACACATTTTACAAGAGTCTCTCTATTTTGTAATTTAGTATTTATTGGATCCGAACTAGACAGTCTTGTAATAGTTGTATATAACCTATTTTAATTTTACAAGAGTCTCCTCCTACTCTAAATTTTATAATACATTTTACAAGAGTCTCCTCCAACTCTAGACTTTATAGTACATTTTTAAAGAGTCCCCTCTTACTCTAGTTCTTAAAACACATTTTATAGGAATAGTTAATTTAGTATTTATTGGATCCGAACTAGACTATCTTGTAATAGTTGTATATACGTTATATTAATTTTACAAGAGTCTCCTCCTACTCTAGATTTTATAATACATTTTACAAGAGTCTCCTAAAACTCTACACTTTATAGTACATTTTTAAAGATTCCCCTCTTACTCTAGTTCTTACAACACATTTTATAGGAATTGTTTAGTTTAGTATTTATTGGATCCGAACTAGACTATCCTGTAATAGCTGTATATACTTTATATTAATTTTACAAGAGTCTCCTCCTACACTAGAATTTATAATACCTTTTACAAGGGTCTCCTCCTACTCTACACTTTATAGTACATTTTTAAAGAGTCCCCTCCTACTCTAGTTCTTACAACACATTTCATAGGAAATGTTTGGCTTAGTATTTATGGGATCGTAACTAGACTATCTTGTAATAGTTGTATATAACTTATATTAATTTTACAAGAGTCTCCTCCTACTCTAGATTTTATAATACATTTTACAAGAGTCTCCTTTAACTCTACACTTTATAGTACATTTTTAAAGAGTCCCCTCTTACTCTATTTCTTACAACACATTTTACAAGAGTCTCCTCCTAATTGTTAAGTTTAGTATTTATTGGATTCGAACTAGACAATCTTGTAATAGTTGTATATAACTTATTTTAATTTTACAAGAGTCTCCTCCTACTCTAAATTTTATAATACATTTTACAAGAGTCTCCTCAAACTCTACACTTTATAGTACATTGTTAAAGATTCCCCTCTTACTCTAGTTCTTAAAACACATTCTATAGGAATTGTTTAGTTTAGTATTTATTGGATCCGAACTAGACTATCTTGTAATAGTTGTATATACCTCATATTAATTTTACAAGAATGTCCTCCTACTCTAGATTTTATAATACATTTTACAAGGGTCTCCTCCTACTCTACACTTTATGGTATATTTTTAAAGAGTCCCCTCTTACTCTTGTTCTTACAACACATTTCATAGGAATTGTTTGGCTTAGTATTTATGGAATCCTAACGAGACTATCTTGTAATATTTGTATATAACTTATATTAATTTTACAAGAGTCTCCTCCAACTCTAGATTTTATAATACATTTTACAAGAGTCTCCTCCTTTTCTAGACTTTATAGTACATTTTTAAAGAGTCCCCTCATACTCTAGTTCTTACAACACATTTTACAAGAGTCTCTCTATTTTGTAATTTAGTATTTATTGGATCCGAACTAGACAGTCTTGTAATAGTTGTATATAACTTATTTTAATTTTACAAGAGTCTCCTCCAACTCTAGATTTTATAATACATTTTACAAGAGTCTCCACCTTTTTTAGACTTTATAGTACATTTTTAAAGGGTCCCCTCTTACTCTAGTTCTTAAAACACATTTTACAAGAGTCTACTCAAACTCTACACTTTATAGTACATTTTTAAAGATTCCCCTCTTACTCTAGTTCTTAAAACACATTTTATAGGAATAGTTAATTTAGTATTTATTGGATCCGAACTAGACTATCTTGTAATAGTTGTATATACGTTATATTAATTTTACAAGAGTCTCCTCCTACTCTAGATTTTATAATACATTTTACAAGAGTCTCCTAAAACTCTACACTTTATAGTACATTTTTAAAGATTCCCCTCTTACTCTAGTTCTTACAACACATTTTAAAGGAATTGTTTAGTTTAGTATTTATTGGATCCGAACTAGACTATCTTGTAATAGTTGTATATATTTTATATTAATTTTACAAGTGTCTCCTCCTACACTAGAATTTATAATACATTTTACAAGGGTCTCCTCCTACTCTACACTTTATAGTACATTTTTAAAGAGTCCCCTCCTACTCTAGTTCTTACAACACATTTCATAGGAAATGTTTGGCTTAGTATTTATGGGATCGTAACTAGACTATCTTGTCATAGTTGTATATAACTTATATTAATTTTACAAGAGTCTCCTCCTACTCTAGATTTTATAATACATTTTACAAGAGTCTCCTTTAACTCTACACTTTATAGTACATTTTTAAAGAGTCCCCTCTTACTCTATTTCTTACAACACATTTTACAAGAGTCTCCTCCTAATTGTTAAGTTAAGTATTTATTGGATTCGAACTAGACAATCTTGTAATAGTTGTATATAACTTATATTAATTTTACAAGAGTCTCCTCCTACTCTAGATTTTATAATACATTTTACAAGAGTCTCCTTTAACTCTACACTTTATGGTACATTTTTATAGAGTCCCCTCTTACTCTAGTTCTTACAACACATTTCATAGGAATTGTTTGGCTTAGTATTTATGGAATCCTAACGAGACTATCTTGTAATAGTTGTATATAACTTATATTAATTTTACAAGAGTCTCCTCCAACTCTAGATTTTATAATAAATTTTACAAGAGTCTCCTCCTTTTCTAGACTTTATAGTACATTTTTAAAGAGTCCCCTCATACTCTAGTTCTTACAACACATTTTACAAGAGTCTCTCTATTTTGTAATTTAGTATTTATTGGATCCGAACTAGACAGTCTTGTAATAGTTGTATATAACTTATATTAATTTTACAAGAGTCTCCTCAAACTCTACACTTTATAGTACATTTTTAAAGATTCCCCTCTTACTCTAGTTCTTAAAACACATTTTATAGGAATAGTTAATTTAGTATTTATTGGATCCGAACTAGACTATCTTGTAATAGTTGTATATAACTTATATTAATTTTACAAGAGTCTCCTCCTACTCTAGATTTTATAATACATTTTACAAGAGTCTCCTTTAACTCTACACTTTATAGTACATTTTTAAAGAGTCCCCTCTTACTCTATTTCTTTGAACACATTTTACAAGAGTCTCCTCCTAATTGTTAAGTTTAGTATTTATTGGATTCGAACTAGACAATCTTGTAATAGTTGTATTAAACTTATTTTAATTTTACAAGAGTCTCCTCCTACTCTAAATTTTATAATACTTTTTACAAGAGTCTCCTCCAACTCTAGACCTTATAGTACATTTTTAAATAGTCCCTTCTTACTCTAGTTCTTACAACACATTTTACAAGAGTCTCCTCAAACTTTACACTTTATAGTACATTTTTAAAGATTCCCCTCTTACTCTAGTTCTTAAAACACATTTTATAGGAATAGTTTAGTTTAGTATTTATTGGATCCGAACTAGACTATCTTGTAATAGTTGTATATACGTTATATTAATTTTACAAGAGTCTCCTCCTACTCTAGATTTTATAATACATTTTACAAGAGTCTCCTAAAACTCTACACTTTATAGTACATTTTTAAAGATTCCCCTCTTACTCTAGTTCTTACAACACATTTCATAGGAAATGTTTGGCTTAGTATTTATGGGATCGTAACTAGACTATCTTGTAATAGTTGTATATAACTTATATTAATTTTACAAGAGTCTCCTCCTACTCTAAATTTTATAATACATTTTACAAGAGTCTCCTCAAACTCTACACTTTATAGTACATTGTTAAAGATTCCCCTCTTACTCTAGTTCTTAAAACACATTCTATAGGAATTGTTTAGTTTAGTATTTATTGGATCCGAACTAGACTATCTTGTAATAGTTGTATATACCTTATATTAATTTTACAAGAATGTCCTCCTACTCTAGATTTTATAATACATTTTACAAGGGTCTCCTCCTACTGTACACTTTATGGTACATTTTTAAAGAGTCCCCTCTTACTCTAGTTCTTACAACACATTTCATAGGAATTGTTTGGCTTAGTATTTATGGAATCCTAACGAGACTATCTTGTAATAGTTGTATATAACTTATATTAATTTTACAAGAGTCTCCTCCAACTCTAGATTTTATAATACATTTTACAAGAGTCTCCTCCTTTTCTAGACTTTATAGTACATTTTTAAAGAGTCCCCTCATACTCTAGTTCTTAAAACACATTTTACAAGAGTCTCTCTATTTTGTAATTTAGTATTTATTGGATCCGAACTAGACAGTCTTGTAATAGTTGTATATAACTTATATTAATTTTACAAGAGTCTCCTCAAACTCTACACTTTATAGTACATTTTTAAAGATTCCCCTCTTACTCTAGTTCTTAAAACACATTTTATAGGAATAGTTAATTTAGTATTTATTGGATCCGAACTAGACTATCTTGTAATAGTTGTATATAACTTATATTAATTTTACAAGAGTCTCCTCCTACTCTAGATTTTATAATACATTTTACAAGAGTCTCCTTTAACTCTACACTTTATAGTACATTTTAAAGAGTCCCCTCTTACTCTATTTCTTACAACACATTTTACAAGAGTCTCCTCCTAATTGTTAAGTTTAGTATTTATTGAATTCGAACTAGACAATCTTGTAATAGTTGTATTAAACCTATTTTAATTTTACAAGAGTCTCCTCCTACTATAAATTTTATAATACTTTTTACAAGAGTCTCCTCCAACTCTAGACCTTATAGTACATTTTTAAATAGTCCCTTCTTACTCTAGTTCTTACAACACATTTTACAAGAGTTTCCTCAAACTTTACACTTTATAGTACATTTTTAAAGATTCCCCTCTTACTCTAGTTCTTAAAACACATTTTATAGGAATAGTTTAGTTTAGTATTTATTGGATCCGAACTAGACTATCTTGTAATAGTTGTATATACGTTATATTAATTTTACAAGAGTCTCCTCCTACTCTAGATTTTATAATACATTTTACAAGAGTCTCCTAAAACTCTACACTTTATAGTACATTTTTAAAGATTCCCCTCTTACTCTAGTTCTTACAACACATTTCATAGGAAATGTTTGGCTTAGTATTTATGGGATCGTAACTAGACCATCTTTTAATAGTTGTATATACCTTATATTAATTTTACAAGAGTCTCCTCCTACTCTAGACTCTATAGTACATTTTTAAAGACTCCCCTCTTAATCTAGTTCTAACAACACATTTTACAAGAGTCTCCTCTATTTTTAATTTATTATTTATTGGATCCGAACTAGACTATCTTGTAATAGTTGTATATACGTTATATTAATTTTACAAGAGTCTCCTCCTACTCTAGAATTTATAAGACATTTTACAAGGGTCTCCTCCTACTCTACACTTTATAGTACATTTTTAAAGAGTCCCCTCCTACTCTAGTTCTTACAACACATTTCATAGGAAATGTTTGGCTTAGTATTTATGGGATCGTAACTAGACCATCTTCTAATAGTTGTATATACCTTATATTAATTTTACAAGAGTCTCCTCCTACTCTAGACTCTATAGTACATTTTTAAAGACTCCCCTCTTAATCTAGTTCTAACAACACATTTTACAAGACTCTCCTCTATTTTTAATTTATTATTTATTGGATCCGAACTAGACTATCTTGTAATAGTTGTATATACGTTATATTAATTTTACAAGAGTCTCCTCCTACTCTAGATTTTATAATACATTTTACAAACGTGTCCTCCAACTCTACACTTTATAGTACATTTTTAAAGATTCCCTCCATTACTCTAGTTCTTAAAACAAATTTTATAGGATTTTTTTAGTTTAGTATTTTTTGGATCCAAACTAGACCATCTTTCAATAGTTGTATTTACCTTATATTAATTTTACAAGAGTCTCCTCCTACTCTAAATTTTATAATACATTTTACAAGAGTCTCCTCCAACTCTAGACTTTATAGTACATTTTTAAAGAGTCCCTTCTTACTCTAGTTCTTACAACACATTTTACAAGAGTCTCCTCAAACTCTACACTTTATAGTACATTTTTAAAGATTCCCCTCTTACTCTAGTTCTTACAACACATTTCATAGGAAATGTTTGGCTTAGTATTTATGGGATCGTAACTAGACTATCTTGTAATAGTTGTATATAACTTATATTAATTTTACAAGAGTCTTCTCCTACTCTAGATTTTATAATATATTTTACAAGAGTCTCCTCCAACTCTAGACTTTATAGTACATTTTTAAAGAGTCCTCTCTTACTCTAGTTCTTACAACACATTTCATAGGAATCGTTTGGCTTAGTATTTATGGAATCCTAACGAGACTATCTTGTAATAGTTGTATATAACTTATATTAATTTTACAAGAGTCTCCTCCAACTCTAGACTTTATAATACATTTTACAAGAGTCTCCTCCTTTTCTAGACTTTATAGTACATTTTTAAAGAGTCCCCTCATACTCTAGTTCTTACAACACATTTTACAAGAGTCTCTCTATTTTGTAATTTAGTATTTATTGGATCCGAACTAGACAGTCTTGTAATAGTTGTATATAACTTATTTTAATTTTACAAGAGTCTCCTCCTACTCTAAATTTTATAATACATTTTACAAGAGTCTCCTCAAACTCTAGACTTTATAGTACATTTTTAAAGAGTCCCCTCTTACTCTAGTTCTTAAAACACATTTTACAAGAGTCTCCTCAAACTCTACACTTTATAGTACATTTTTAAAGAGTCCCCTCTTACTCTAGTTCTTAAAACACATTTTATAGGAATAGTTAATTTAGTATTTATTGGATCCGAACTAGACTATCTTGTAATAGTTGTATATACGTTATATTAATTTTACAAGAGTCTCCTCCTACTCTAGATTTTATAATACATTTTACAAGAGTCTCCAAAAACTCTACATTTTATAGTATATTTTTAAAGATTCCCCTCTTACTCTAGTTCTTACAACACATTTTATAGGAATTGTTTAGTTTAGTATTTATTGGATCCGAACTAGACTATCTTGTAATAGTTGTATATACGTTATATTAATTTTACAAGAGTCTCCTCCTACTCTAGATTTTATAATACATTTTACAAGAGTCTCATTAACTCTACACTTTATAGTACATTTTTAAAGAGTCCCCTTTTCTCTATTTCTTACAACACATTTTACAAGAGTCTCCTCCTAATTGTTAAGTTTAGTATTTATTGGATTCGAACTAGACAATCTTGTAATAGTTGTATATAACTTATTTTAATTTTACAAGAGTCTCCTCCTACTATAAATTTTATAATACTTTTTACAAGAGTCTCCTCCAACTCTAGACCTTATAGTACATTTTTAAATAGTCCCTTCTTACTCTAGTTCTTACAACACATTTTACAAGAGTCTCCTCAAACTTTACACTTTATAGTACATTTTTAAAGATTCCCCTCTTACTCTAGTTCTTAAAACACATTTTATAGGAATAGTTTAGTTTAGTATTTATTGGATCCGAACTAGACTATCTTGTAATAGTTGTATATACGTTATATTAATTTTACAAGAGTCTCCTCCTACTCTAGATTTTATAATACATTTTACAAGAGTCTCCTAAAACTCTACACTTTATAGTACATTTTTAAAGATTCCCCTCTTACTCTAGTTCTTACAACACATTTCATAGGAAATGTTTGGCTTAGTATTTATGGGATCGTAACTAGACCATCTTTTAATAGTTGTATATACCTTATATTAATTTTACAAGAGTCTCCTCCTACTCTAGACTCTATAGTACATTTTTAAAGACTCCCCTCTTAATCTAGTTCTAACAACACATTTTACAAGAGTCTCCTCTATTTTTAATTTATTATTTATTGGATCCGAACTAGACTATCTTGTAATAGTTGTATATACGTTATATTAATTTTACAAGAGTCTCCTCCTACTCTAGAATTTATAAGACATTTTACAAGGGTCTCCTCCTACTCTACACTTTATAGTACATTTTTAAAGAGTCCCCTCCTACTCTAGTTCTTACAACACATTTCATAGGAAATGTTTGGCTTAGTATTTATGGGATCGTTACTAGACCATCTTCTAATAGTTGTATATACCTTATATTAATTTTACAAGAGTCTCCTCCTACTCTAGACTCTATAGTACATTTTTAAAGACTCCCCTCTTAATCTAGTTCTAACAACACATTTTACAAGACTCTCCTCTATTTTTAATTTATTATTTATTGGATCCGAACTAGACTATCTTGTAATAGTTGTATATACGTTATATTAATTTTACAAGAGTCTCCTCCTACTCTAGATTTTATAATACATTTTACAAACGTGTCCTCCAACTCTACACTTTATAGTACATTTTTAAAGATTCCCTCCATTACTCTAGTTCTTAAAACAAATTTTATAGGATTTTTTTAGTTTAGTATTTTTTGGATCCAAACTAGACCATCTTTCAATAGTTGTATTTACCTTATATTAATTTTACAAGAGTCTCCTCCTACTCTAAATTTTATAATACATTTTACAAGAGTCTCCTCCAACTCTAGACTTTATAGTACATTTTTAAAGAGTCCTCTCTTACTCTAGTTCTTACAACACATTTCATAGGAAATGTTTGGCTTAGTATTTATGGGATCGTAACTAGACTATCTTGTAATAGTTGTATATAACTTATATTAATTTTACAAGAGTCTTCTCCTACTCTAGATTTTATAATATATTTTACAAGAGTCTCCTCCAACTCTAGACTTTATAGTACATTTTTAAAGAGTCCTCTCTTACTCTAGTTCTTACAACACATTTTACAAGAGTCTCCTCAAACTCTACACTTTATAGTACATTTTTAAAGATTCCCCTCTTACTCTAGTTCTTACAACACATTTCATAGGAAATGTTTGGCTTAGTATTTATGGGATCGTAACTAGACTATCTTGTAATAGTTGTATATAACTTATATTAATTTTACAAGAGTCTTCTCCTACTCTAGATTTTATAATATATTTTACAAGAGTCTCCTCCAACTCTAGACTTTATAGTACATTTTTAAAGAGTCCTCTCTTACTCTAGTTCTTACAACACATTTCATAGGAATCGTTTGGCTTAGTATTTATGGAATCCTAACGAGACTATCTTGTAATAGTTGTATATAACTTATATTAATTTTACAAGAGTCTCCTCCAACTCTAGACTTTATAATACATTTTACAAGAGTCTCCTCCTTTTCTAGACTTTATAGTACATTTTTAAAGAGTCCCCTCATACTCTAGTTCTTACAACACATTTTACAAGAGTCTCTCTATTTTGTAATTTAGTATTTATTGGATCCGAACTAGACAGTCTTGTAATAGTTGTATATAACTTATTTTAATTTTACAAGAGTCTCCTCCTACTCTAAATTTTATAATACATTTTACAAGAGTCTCCTCAAACTCTAGACTTTATAGTACATTTTTAAAGAGTCCCCTCTTACTCTAGTTCTTAAAACACATTTTACAAGAGTCTCCTCAAACTCTACACTTTATAGTACATTTTTAAAGAGTCCCCTCTTACTCTAGTTCTTAAAACACATTTTATAGGAATAGTTAATTTAGTATTTATTGGATCCGAACTAGACTATCTTGTAATAGTTGTATATACGTTATATTAATTTTACAAGAGTCTCCTCCTACTCTAGATTTTATAATACATTTTACAAGAGTCTCCAAAAACTCTACATTTTATAGTATATTTTTAAAGATTCCCCTCTTACTCTAGTTCTTACAACACATTTTATAGGAATTGTTTAGTTTAGTATTTATTGGATCCGAACTAGACTATCTTGTAATAGTTGTATATACGTTATATTAATTTTACAAGAGTCTCCTCCTACTCTAGATTTTATAATACATTTTACAAGAGTCTCATTAACTCTACACTTTATAGTACATTTTTAAAGAGTCCCCTTTTCTCTATTTCTTACAACACATTTTACAAGAGTCTCCTCCTAATTGTTAAGTTTAGTATTTATTGGATTCGAACTAGACAATCTTGTAATAGTTGTATATAACTTATTTTAATTTTACAAGAGTCTCCTCCTACTATAAATTTTATAATACTTTTTACAAGAGTCTCCTCCAACTCTAGACCTTATAGTACATTTTTAAATAGTCCCTTCTTACTCTAGTTCTTACAACACATTTTACAAGAGTCTCCTCAAACTTTACACTTTATAGTACATTTTTAAAGATTCCCCTCTTACTCTAGTTCTTAAAACACATTTTATAGGAATAGTTTAGTTTAGTATTTATTGGATCCGAACTAGACTATCTTGTAATAGTTGTATATACGTTATATTAATTTTACAAGAGTCTCCTCCTACTCTAGATTTTATAATACATTTTACAAGAGTCTCCTAAAACTCTACACTTTATAGTACATTTTTAAAGATTCCCCTCTTACTCTAGTTCTTACAACACATTTCATAGGAAATGTTTGGCTTAGTATTTATGGGATCGTAACTAGACCATCTTTTAATAGTTGTATATACCTTATATTAATTTTACAAGAGTCTCCTCCTACTCTAGACTCTATAGTACATTTTTAAAGACTCCCCTCTTAATCTAGTTCTAACAACACATTTTACAAGAGTCTCCTCTATTTTTAATTTATTATTTATTGGATCCGAACTAGACTATCTTGTAATAGTTGTATATACGTTATATTAATTTTACAAGAGTCTCCTCCTACTCTAGAATTTATAAGACATTTTACAAGGGTCTCCTCCTACTCTACACTTTATAGTACATTTTTAAAGAGTCCCCTCCTACTCTAGTTCTTACAACACATTTCATAGGAAATGTTTGGCTTAGTATTTATGGGATCGTAACTAGACCATCTTCTAATAGTTGTATATACCTTATATTAATTTTACAAGAGTCTCCTCCTACTCTAGACTCTATAGTACATTTTTAAAGACTCCCCTCTTAATCTAGTTCTAACAACACATTTTACAAGACTCTCCTCTATTTTTAATTTATTATTTATTGGATCCGAACTAGACTATCTTGTAATAGTTGTATATACGTTATATTAATTTTACAAGAGTCTCCTCCTACTCTAGATTTTATAATACATTTTACAAACGTGTCCTCCAACTCTACACTTTATAGTACATTTTTAAAGATTCCCTCCATTACTCTAGTTCTTAAAACAAATTTTATAGGATTTTTTTAGTTTAGTATTTTTTGGATCCAAACTAGACCATCTTTCAATAGTTGTATTTACCTTATATTAATTTTACAAGAGTCTCCTCCTACTCTAAATTTTATAATACATTTTACAAGAGTCTCCTCCAACTCTAGACTTTATAGTACATTTTTAAAGAGTCCCTTCTTACTCTAGTTCTTACAACACATTTTACAAGAGTCTCCTCAAACTCTACACTTTATAGTACATTTTTAAAGATTCCCCTCTTACTCTAGTTCTTACAACACATTTCATAGGAAATGTTTGGCTTAGTATTTATGGGATCGTAACTAGACTATCTTGTAATAGTTGTATATAACTTATATTAATTTTACAAGAGTCTTCTCCTACTCTAGATTTTATAATATATTTTACAAGAGTCTCCTCCAACTCTAGACTTTATAGTACATTTTTAAAGAGTCCTCTCTTACTCTAGTTCTTACAACACATTTCATAGGAATTGTTTGGCTTAGTATTTATGGAATCCTAACGAGACTATCTTGTAATAGTTGTATATAACTTATATTAATTTTACAAGAGTCTCCTCCAACTCTAGACTTTATAATACATTTTACAAGAGTCTCCTCCTTTTCTAGACTTTATAGTACATTTTTAAAGAGTCCCCTCATACTCTAGTTCTTACAACACATTTTACAAGAGTCTCTCTATTTTGTAATTTAGTATTTATTGGATCCGAACTAGACAGTCTTGTAATAGTTGTATATAACTTATTTTAATTTTACAAGAGTCTCCTCCTACTCTAAATTTTATAATACATTTTACAAGAGTCTCCTCAAACTCTAGACTTTATAGTACATTTTTAAAGAGTCCCCTCTTACTCTAGTTCTTAAAACACATTTTACAAGAGTCTCCTCAAACTCTACACTTTATAGTACATTTTTAAAGAGTCCCCTCTTACTCTAGTTCTTAAAACACATTTTATAGGAATAGTTAATTTAGTATTTATTGGATCCGAACTAGACTATCTTGTAATAGTTGTATATACGTTATATTAATTTTACAAGAGTCTCCTCCTACTCTAGATTTTATAATACATTTTACAAGAGTCTCCAAAAACTCTACATTTTATAGTATATTTTTAAAGATTCCCCTCTTACTCTAGTTCTTACAACACATTTTATAGGAATTGTTTAGTTTAGTATTTATTGGATCCGAACTAGACTATCTTGTAATAGTTGTATATACTTTATATTAATTTTACAAGAGTCTCCTCCTACTCTAGAATTTATAATACATTTTACAAGGGTCTCCTCCTACTCTACACTTTATTGTACATTTTTAAAGAGTCCCCTCCTACTCTAGTTCTTACAACACATTTCATAAGAAATGTTTGGCTTAGTATTTATGGGATCGTAACTAGACTATCTTGTAATAGTTGTATATAACTTATATTAATTTTACAAGAGTCTCCTCCTACTCTAGATTTTATAATACATTTTACAAGAGTCTCCTTTAACTCTACACTTTATAGTACATTTTTAAAGAGTCCCATCTTACTCTATTTCTTTGAACACATTTTACATGAGTCTCCTCCTAATTGTTAAGTTTAGTATTTATTGGATTTGAACTAGACGATCTTGTAATAGTTGTATTAAACTTATTTTAATTTTACAAGAGTCTCCTCCTACTCTAAATCTTATAATACTTTTTACAAGAGTCTCCTCCAACTCTAGACCTTATAGTACATTTTTAAATAGTCCCTTCTTACTCTAGTTCTTACAACACATTTTACAAGAGTCTCCTCAAACTCTACACTTTATAGTACATTTTTAAAGATTCCCCTCTTACTCTAGTTCTTAAAACACATTTTATAGGAATGGTTTAGTTTAGTATTTATTGGATCCGAATTAGACTATCTTGTAATAGTTGTATATACGTTGTATTAATTTTACAAGAGTCTCCTCCTACTCTAGATTTTATAATACATTTTACAAGAGTCTCCTAAAACTCTACACTTTATAGTACATTTTTAAAGATTCCCCTCTTACTCTAGTTCTTACAACACATTTCATAGGAAATGTTTGGCTTAGTATTTATGGGATCGTAACTAGACCATCTTCTAATAGTTGTATATACCTTATATTAACTTTATAAGAGTCTCCTCCTACTCTAGACTCTATAGTACATTTTTAAAGACTCCCCTCTTAATCTAGTTCTAACAACACATTTTACAAGAGTCTCCTCTATTTTTAATTTATTATTTATTGGATCCGAACTAGACTATCTTGTAATAGTTGTATATACGTTATATTAATTTTACAAGAGTCTCCTTCTACTTTAGAATTTATAAGACATTTTACAAGGGTCTCCTCCTACTCTACACTTTATAGTACATTTTTAAAGAGTCCCCTCCTACTCTAGTTCTTACAACACATTTCATAGGAAATGTTTGGCTTAGTATTTATGGGATCGTAACTAGACCATCTTCTAATAGTTGTATATACCTTATATTAATTTTACAAGAGTCTCCTCCTACTCTAGACTCTATAGTACATTTTTAAAGACTCCCCTCTTAATCTAGTTCTAACAACACATTTTACAAGAGTCTCCTCTATTTTTAATTTATTATTTATTGGATCCGAACTAGACTATCTTGTAATAGTTGTATATACGTTATATTAATTTTACAAGAGTCTCCTCCTACTCTAGATTTTATAATACATTTTACAAACGTGTCCTCCAACTCTACACTTTATAGTACATTTTTAAAGATTCCCTCCATTACTCTAGTTCTTAAAACAAATTTTATAGGATTTTTTTAGTTTAGTATTTTTTGGATCCAAACTAGACCATCTTTCAATAGTTGTATTTACCTTATATTAATTTTACAAGAGTCTCCTCCTACTCTAAATTTTATAATACATTTTACAAGAGTCTCCTCCAACTCTAGACTTTATAGTACATTTTTAAAGAGTCCCCTCTTACTCTAGTTCTTACAACACATTTTACAAGAGTCTCCTCAAACTCTACACTTTATAGTACATTTTTAAAGATTTCCCTCTTACTCTAGTTCTTACAACACATTTCATAGGAAATGTTTGGCTTAGTATTTATAGGATCGTAACTAGACTATCTTGTAATAGTTGTATATAACTTATATTAATTTTACAAGAGTCTTCTCCTACTCTAGATTTTATAATATATTTTACAAGAGTCTCCTCCAACTCTAGAATTTATAGTACATTTTTAAAGAGTCCCCTCTTACTCTAGTTCTTACAACACATTTTACAAGAGTCTCCTCCTAATTGTTTAATTTAGTATTTATTGGATCCGAACTAGACTATCTTCTAATAGTTGTATATACCTTATATTAATTTTACAAGAATTTCCTCCTACTCTAGATTTTATAATACATTTTACAAGAGTCTCCTCCAACTCTACACTTTATAGTACATTTTACAAACGTGTCCTCCAACTCTACACTCCAAACTCTACACTTTATAGTACATTTTTAAAGAGTCCCCTCTTACTCTAGTAATTACAACACATTTTACAAGAGTCTCCTCCTAATTGTTAAGTTTAGTATTTATTGGATACGAACTAGACTATCTTGTAATAGTTGTATATACCTTATATTAATTTTACAAGATTCTCCTCCTACTCTAGATTTCATAATACATTTTACAAGAGTCTCCTCCTACTCTATTCTCTATAGTACATTTTTAAAGAGTTCCCTCTTACTCTTGTTTTTACAATATACTTTACAAGAGTCTCCTCCAAATTGATTAAATTAGTATTTATTGGATCAGAACTATACTATCTTGTAATAGTTGTATATAACTTATTTAATTTTACAAGAGTCTCCTCCTACTCTTAATTTTATAATACATTTTACAAGAGTCTCCTCAAACTCTACACTTTATAGTACATTTTTAAAGATTCCCCTCTTACTCTAGTTCTTAAAACACATTTTATAGGAATAGTTTTGTTTAGTATTTATTGGATCCAAACTAGACTATCTTTCAATAGTTGTATTTACCCTATATTAATTTTACAAGAGTCTCCTCCTACTCTAGACTCTACAGTACATTTTTAAAGTCTCCCCTCTTAATCTAGTTCCTACAACACATTTTACAAGAGTCTCCTCTATTTTGTAATTTAGTATATATTAAATCCGAACTAGACAATCTTCTAATAGTTGTATATACCTTATATTGATTTTACAAGAGTCTCCTCCTACTCTAGACTCTATAGTACATTTTTAAAGACTCCCCTCTTAATCTAGTTCCTACAACACATTTTACAAGAGTCTCCTCAATTTTGTAATTTAGTATTTATTAAATCCGAACTAGACAATCTTGTAATAGTTGTATATAACTTATATTAATTTTACAAGAGTCTCCTCCTACTCTAAATTTTATAATACATTTTACAAGAGTCTTCTCAAACTCTACACTTTAAAGTACATTGTTAAAGATTCCCCTCTTACTCTAGTTCTTAAAACACATTCTATAGGAATTGTTTAGTTTAGTATTTATTGTATCCGAACTAGACTATCTTGTAATAGTTGTATATACCTTATATTAATTTTACAAGAATGTCCTCCTACTCTAGATTTTATAATACATTTTACAAGGGTCTCCTCCTACTCTACACTTTATAGTACATTTTTAAAGAGTCCCCTCTTACTCTAGTTCTTACAACACATTTCATAGGAATTGTTTGGCTTAGTATTTATGGGATCCTAACGAGACTATCTTGTAGTAGTTGTATATAACTTATATTAATTTTACAAGTGTCTCCTCCTACTCTAGATTTTATAATACATTTTACAAGAGTCTCCTCTATTTCTAGACTTTATAGTACATTTTTAAAGAGTCCTCTCTTACTCTAGTTCTTAAATTACATTTTATAGGAATAGTTTAGTTTAGTATTTATTGGATCCGAACTAGACTATCTTGTAATAGTTGTATATAACTTATTTAATTTTACAAGAGTCTCCTCCTACTCTTAATTTTATAATACATTTTACAAGAGTCTCCTCAAACTCTACACTTTATAGTACATTTTTAAAGATTCCCCTCTTACTCTAGTTCTTACAACACATTTCATAGGAATTGTTTGGCTCAGTATTTATGGGATCCTAACTAGACTATTTTGTAATAGTTGTATATAACTTATATTAATTTTACAAGAATCTCCTCCTACTCTAGATTTTATAATACATTTTACAACAGTCTCCTCCAACTCTACACTTTATAGTACATTTTTAAAGAGTCCCCTCTTACTCTAGTTCTTACAACACATTTTACAAGAGTCTCCTCCTAATTGTTAAGTTTAGTATTTATTGGAACCGAACTAGACAATCTTGTAATAGTTGTATATAACTTATTTAATTTTACAAGAGTCTCCTCCTACTCTTAATTTTATAATACATTTTACAAGAGTCTCCTCAAACTCTACACTTTATAGTACATTTTTAAAGATTCCCCTCTTACTCTAGTTCTTAAAACATATTTTATAGGAATAGTTTAGTTTAGTATTTATTGGATCCGAACTAGACTATCTTGTAATAGTTGTATATACGTTATATTAATTTTACAAGAGTCTCCTCCTACTCTAGATTTTATAATACATTTTACAAGAGTCTGCTAAAACTCTGAACTTTATAGTACATTTTTAAAGATTCCCCTCTTACTCTAGTTCTTACAACACATTTTATAGGAATTGTTCAGTTTAGTATTTATTGGATCCGAACTAGACTATCTTGTAATAGTTGTATATACTTTATATTAATTTTACAAGGGTGTCCTCCTACTCTAGAATTTATAATACATTTTACAAGGGTCTCATCATACTCTACACTTTATAGTACATTTTAAAGAGTCCCCTCCTACTCTAGTTCTTACAACACATTTCATAGGAAATGTTTGGCTTAGTATTTATGGGATCGTAACTAGACTATCTTGTAATAGTTGTATAGCTTATATTAATTTACAAGAGTCTTCTCCTACTCTCGATTTTATAATACATGTTACAAGAGTCTCATCCAACTCTTGACTTTATAGTACATATTTAAAGAGACCCCTCTTACTCTAGTTCTTACAACACATTTTACAAGAGTCTCCTCCTAATTGTTTAATTTAGTATTTATTGGATCCGAACTAGACTATCTTCTAATAGTTGTATATACCTTATATTAATTTTACAAGAATTTCCTCCTACTCTAGATTTCATAATACATTTTACAAGAGTCTCCTCCAACTCTACACCTTATAGTATATTTTACAAACGTGTCCTCCAACTCTACACTTTATAGTACATTTTTAAAAATTCCCTCCATTACTCTAGTTCTTAAAACAAATTTTATAGGATTTGTTTAGTTTAGTATTTATTGGATCCGAACTAGACTATCTTCTAATAGTTGTATATACCTTTTATTAATTTTACAAGAATTTCCTCCTACTCTAGATTTTATAATACATTTTACAAGAGTCTCCTCCAACTCTACACTTTATAGTACATTTTTAAAGATTCCCTCCATTACTCTATTTCTTAAAACAAATTTTATAGGATTTTTTTGTTTAGTATTTATTGGATCCAAACTAGACTATCTGTCAATAGTTGTATTTACCCTATATTAATTTTACAAGAGTCTCCTCCTACTCTAGACTCTACAATACATTTTTAAAGACTCCCCTCTTAATCTAGTTCCTACAACACATTTTACAAGAGTCTCTTCTATTTTGTAATTTAGTATATATTAAATCCGAACTAGACAATCTTCTAATAGTTGTATATACCTTATATTGATTTTACAAGAGTCTCCTCCTACTCTAGACTCTATAGTACATTTTTAAAGACTCCCCTCTTAATCTAGTTCCTACAACACATTTTACAAGAGTCTCCTCTATTTTGTAATTTAGTTATTATTATATCCGAACTAGACAATCTTGTAATAGTTGTATATAACTTATATTAATTTTACAAGAGTCTCCTCCTACTCTAAATTTTATAATACATTTTACAAGAGTCTCCTCAAACTCTACACTTTATAGTACATTGTTAAAGATTCCCCTCTTACTCTAGTTCTTAAAACACATTCTATAGGAATTGTTTAGTTTAGTATTTATTGTATCCGAACTAGACTATCTTATAATAGTTGTATATACCTTATATTAATTTTACAAGAATGTCCTCCTACTCTAGATTTTATAATACATTTTACAAGGGTCTCCTCCTACTCTACACTTTATAGTACATTTTTAAAGAGTCCCCTCTTACTCTAGTTCTTACAACACATTTCATAGGAATTGTTTGGCTTAGTATTTATGGGATCCTAACGAGACTATCTTGTAGTAGTTGTATATAACTTATATTAATTTTACAAGAGTCTCCTCCTACTCTAGATTTTATAATACATTTTACAAGAGTCTCCTCCATTTCTAGACTTTATAGTACATTTTTAAAGAGTCCTCTCTTACTCTAGTTCTTAAAACACATTTTATAGGAATAGTTTAGTTTAGTATTTATTGGATCCGAACTAGACTATCTTGTAATAGTTGTATATACGTTATATTAATTTTACAGGAGTCTCCTCCTACTCTAGATTTTATAATACATTTTACAAGAGTCTGCTAAAACTCTACACTTTATAGTACATTTTTAAAGATTCCCCTCTTACTCTTGTTCTTACAACACATTTTATAGGAATTGTTTAGTTTAGTATTTATTGGATCCGAACTAGACTATCTTGTAATAGTTGTATATACGTTATATTAATTTTACAAGAGTCTCCTCCTACTCTAGAATTTATAATACATTTTACAAGGGTCTCATCATACTCTACACTTTATAGTACATTTTTAAAGAGTCCCCTCCTACTCTAGTTCTTACAACACATTTCATAGGAAATGTTTGGCTTAGTATTTATGGGATCGTAACTAGACTATCTTGTAATAGTTGTATAGCTTATATTAATTTACAAGAGTCTTCTCCTACTCTAGATTTTATAATACTTGTTACAAGAGTCTCATCCAACTCTTGACTTTATAGTACATTTTTAAAGAGACCCCTCTTACTCTAGTTCTTACAACACATTTTACAAGAGTCTCCTCTATTTTGTAATTTAGTTATTATTAAATCCGAACTAGACAATCTTGTAATAGTTGTATATAACTTATATTAATTTTACAAGAGTCTCCTCCTACTCTAAATTTTATAATACATGTTACAAGAGTCTCATCCAACTCTTGACTTTATAGTACATTTTTAAAGAGACCCCTCTTACTCTAGTTCTTACAACACATTTTACAAGAGTCTCCTCCTAATTGTTTAATTTAGTATTTATTGGATCAGAACTAGACTATCTTCTAATAGTTGTATATACCTTATATTAATTTTACAAGAATTTCCTCCTACTCTAGATTTTATAATACATTTTACAAACGTGTCCTCCAACTCTACACTTTATAGTACATTTTTAAAGATTCCCTCCATTACTCTAGTTCTTAAAACAAATTTTATAGGATTTTTTTAGTTTAGAATTTATTGGATCCAAACTAGACCATCTTTCAATAGTTGTATTTACCCTATATTAATTTTACAAGAGTCTGCTCCTACTCTAGACTCTATAGTACATTTTTAAAGACTACCCTCTTAATCTAGTTCTTACAACACATTTTACAAGAGTCTCCTCTATTTTTTAATTTATTATTTATTGGATCCGAAGTAGACTATCTTCTAATAGTTGTATATACCTTAAATTAATTGTACAAGAGTCTCCTCCTACTCTAGACTCTATAGTACATTTTTAATGACTCCCCTCTTAATCTAGTTCCTACAACACATTTTATAAGAGTCTCCTCTATTTAATAATTTAGTATTTATTGCATCCGAACTAGACAATCTTGTAATAGTTGTATATAACTTAAAATAATTTTACAAGAGTCTCCTCCTACTCTAAATTTTATAATACATTTTACAAGAGTCTCCTCAAACTCTACACTTTATAGTACATTTTTAAAGATTCCCCTCTTACTCTAGTCCTTAAAACACATTTTATAGGAATTGTTTAGTTTAGTATTTATTGGATCCGAAGTAGACTATCTTGTAATAGTTGTATATACCTTATATTAATTTTTCCAAGAGTGTTCTCCTACTCTAGATTTTATAATACATTTTACAAGGGTCTCCTCCTACTCTACACTTTATAGTACATTTTTAAAGAGTCCCCTCTTACTCTAGTTCTTACAACACATTTCATAGGAATTGTTTGGCTCAGTATTTATGGGATCCTAACTAGACTATTTTGTAATAGTTGTATATAACTTATATTAATTTTACAAGAATCTCCTCCTACTCTAGATTTTATAATACATTTTACAACAGTCTCCTCCAACTCTACACTTTATAGTACATTTTTAAAGAGTCCCCTCTTACTCTAGTTCTTACAACACATTTTACAAGAGTCTCCTCCTAATTGTTAAGTTTAGTATTTATTGGATCCGAACTAGACAATCTTGTAATAGTTGTATATAACTTATTTAATTTTACAAGAGTCTCCTCCTACTCTTAACTTTATAATACATTTTACAAGAGTCTCCTCAAACTCTACACTTTATAGTACATTTTTAAAGATTCCCCTCTTACTCTAGTTCTTAAAACACATTTTATAGGAATAGTTTAGTTTAGTATTTATTGGATCCGAACTAGACTATCTTGTAATAGTTGTATATACGTTATATTAATTTTACAAGAGTCTCCTCCTACTCTAGATTTTATAATACATTTTACAAGAGTCTCCTAAGACTCTACACTTTATAGTACATTTTTAAAGATTCCCCTCTTACTCTAGTTCTTACAACACATTTTATAGGAATTGTTTAGTTTAGTATTAATTGGATCCGAACTAGACTATCTTGTAATAGTTGTATATACTTTATATTAATTTTACAAGAGTCTCCTCCTACTCTAGAATTTATAATACATTTTACAAGGGTCTCCTCCTACTCTACACTTTATAGTACATTTTTAAAGAGTCCTCTCTTACTCTAGTTCTTACAACACATTTCATAGGAATTGTTTGGCTTAGTATTTATGGGATCGTAACTAGACTATCTTCTAATAGTTGTATAATTATAAGGTAATATATAAGGTAAAATATAAGGTATATACAACTATAAGAAAATAGTCTAGTTCGGATCCAATAAATACTAAGACAAACATTTCCGATGAAATGTGTTGTAAGAACTAGAGTAAGAGGGGACTCTTTAAAAATGTACTATAAAGTGTAGAGTAGGAGGAGACCCTTGTAAAATGTATTTTAAAATCTAGAGTAGGAGGACATTCTTGTAAAATTAATATAAGGTATATACAACTATTACAAGATAGTCTAGTTCGGATACAATAAATACTAAACTAAACAATTCCTATAAAATGTGTTTTAAGAACTAGAGTAAGAGGGGAATCTTTAAAAATGTACTATAAAGTCTAGAAATGGAGGAGACTCTTGTAAAATGTATTATAAAATCTAGAGTAGGAGGAGACTCTTTTAAAATTAATATAAGTTATATACAACTACTACAAGATAGTCTAGTTCGGATCCAATAAATACTAAACTAAACTATTCCTATAAAATGTGTTTCAAGAACTAGAGTAAGAGGGGAATCTTTAAAAAGTACTATAAAGTCTAGAGTTGGAGGAGACTCTTGTAAAATGTATTATAAAATTTAGAGTAGGAGGAGACTCTTGTAAAAATTAAATAAGTTATATACAACTATTACAAGATTGTCTAGTTCGGATCCAATAAATACTAAACTTAACAATTAGGAGGAGACTCTTGTAAAATGTGTTGTAAGAACTAGAGTAAGAGGGGACTCTTTAAAAATGTACTATAAAGTGTAGAGTTTGAGGAGACTCTTGTAAAATGTATTATGAAATCTAGAGTAGGAGGAAATTCTTGTAAAATTAATATAAGGTATATACAACTATTAGATGATAGTCTAGTTCGGATCCAATAAATACTAAACTAAACAATTAGGAGGAGACTCTTGTAAAATGTGTTGTAAGAACTAGAGTAAGAGGGGTCTCTTTAAAAATGTACTATAAAGTCAAGAGTTGGAGGAGACTCTTGTAACATGTATTATAAAATCTAGAGTAGGAGAAGGCTCTTGTAAATTAATATAAGCTATACAACTATTACAAGATAGTCTAGTTACGATCCCATAAATACTAGGCCAAACATTTCCTATGAAATGTATTGTAAGAACTAGAGTAGGAGGGGACTCTTTAAAAATGTACTATAAAGTGTAGAGTAGGATGAGACCCTTGTAAAATGTATTATAAATTCTAGAGTAGGAGGAGACTCTTGTAAAATTAATATAAAGTATATACAACTATTACAAGATAGTCTAGTTCGGATCCAATAAATACTAAACTAAACAATTCCTATAAAATGTGTTGTAAGAACTAGAGTAAGAGGGGAATCTTTAAAAATGTACTATAAAGTGTAGAGTTTTAGGAGACTCTTGTAAAATGTATTATAAAATCTAGAGTAGGAGGACATTCTTGTAAAATTAATATAAGTTATATACAACTATTACAAGATAGTCTCGTTAGGATCCCATAAATACTAGGCCAAACATTTCCTATGAAATGTATTGTAAGAACTAGAGTAAGAGGGGACTCTTTAAAAATGTACTATAAAGTGTAGAGTAGGAGGAGACCCTTGTAAAATGTATTATAAAATCTAGAGTAGGAGGACATTCTTGTAAAATTAATATAAGGTATATACAACTATTACAAGATAGTCTAGTTCGGATACAATAAATACTAAACTAAACAATTCCTATAGAATGTGTTTTAAGAACTAGAGTAAGAGGGGAATCTTTAACAATGTACTATAAAGTGTAGAGTTTGAGGAGACTCTTGTAAAATGTATTATAAAATCTAGAGTAGGAGGAGACTCTTGTAAAATTAATATAACGTATATACAACTATTACAAGATAGTCTCGTTAGGATCCCATAAATACTAGGCCAAACATTTCCTATGAAATGTATTGTAAGAACTAGAGTAAGAGGGGACTCTTTAAAAATGTACTATAAAGTGTAGAGTAGGAGGAGACCCTTGTAAAATGTATTATAAAATCTAGAGTAGGAGGACATTCTTGTAAAATTAATATAAGTTATATACAACTATTACAAGATAGTCTACTTCAGATCCAATAAATACTAAATTATTAAATAGAGGAGACTCTTATAAAATGTGTTGTAGGAACTAGATTAAGAGGGGAGTCTTTAAAAATGTACTATAGAGTCTAGAGTAGGAGGAGACTCTTGTACAATTAATATAAGGTATATTCAACTATTAGAAGATAGTCTACTTCGGATCCAATAAATAATAAATTAAAAAATAGAGGAGACTCTTGTAAAATGTGTTGTAAGAACTATATTAAGAGGGTAGTCTTTAAAAATGTACTATAGAGTCTAGAGTAGGAGCAGACTCTTGTAAAATTAATATAGGGTAAATACAACTATTGAAAGATGGTCTAGTTTGGATCCAATAAATACTAAACTAAACAAATCCTATAAAATTTGTTTTAAGAAATAGAGTAATGGAGGGAATCTTTAAAAATGTACTATAAAGTCTAGAGTTGGAGGACACGTTTGTAAAATGTACTATAAAGTGTAGAGTTGGAGGAGGCTCTTGTAAAATGTATTATGAAATCTAGAGTAGGAGGAAATTCTTGTAAAATTAATATAAGGTATATACAACTATTAGAAGATAGTCTAGTTCGGATCCAATAAATACTAAATTAAACAATTAGGAGGAGACTCTTGTAAAATGTGTTGTAAGAACTAGAGTAAGAGGGGTCTCTTTAAAATTGTACTATAAAGTCAAGAGTTGGATGAGACTCTTGTAAGATGTATTATAAAATCTAGAGTAGGAGAAGACTCTTGTAAATTAATATAAGCAATACAACTATTACAAGATAGTCTAGATACGATCCCATAAAAACTAAGCCAAACATTTCCTATAAAATGTGTTGTAAGAACTAGAGTAGGAGGGGACTCTTTAAAAATGTACTATAAAGTGTAGAGTATGATGAGACCCTTGTAAAATGTATTGTAAATTCTAGAGTAGGAGGAGACTCTTGTAAAATTAATATAAAGTATATACAACTATTACAAGATAGTCTAGTTCGGATCCAATAAATACTAAACTAAACAATTCCTATAAAATGTGTTGTAAGAACTAGAGTAAGAGGGGAATCTTTAAAAATGTACTATAAAGTGTAGAGTTTTAGCAGACTCTTGTAAAATGTATTATAAAATCTAGAGTAGGAGGAAACTCTTGTAAAATTAATATAACGTATATACAAATATTACATGATAGTCTAGTTCGGATCCAATAAATACTAAACTAAACTATTCCTATAAAATGTGTTTTAAGAACTAGAGTAAGAGGGGACTCTTTAAAAATGTACTATAAAGTCTAGAAATGGAGGAGACTCTTGTAAAATGTATTATAAAATCTAGAGTAGGAGGAGACTCTTGTAAAATTAATATAAGTTATATACAACTACTACAAGATAGTCTCGTTAGGATCCCATAAATACTAAGCCAAACAATTCCTATGAAATTTGTTGTAAGAACTAGAGTAAGAGGGGACTCTAAAAATGTACTATAAAGTGTAGAGTAGGAGGAGACCCTTGTAAAATGTATTATAAAATCTAAAGTAGGAGGACATTCTTGTAAAATTAATATAAGGTATATACAACTATTACAAGATAGTCTAGTTCGGATACAATAAATACTAAACTAAACAATTCCTATAGAATGTGTTTTAAGAACTAGAGTAAGAGGGGAATCCTTAACAATGTACTATAAAGTGTAGAGTTTGAGGAGACTCTTGTAAAATGTATTATAAAATATAGAGTAGGAGGAGACTCTTGTAAAATTAATATAAGTTATATACAACTATTACAAGATTGTCTAGTTCGGATCCAATAAATACTAAATTACAAAATAGAGGAGACTCTTGTAAAATGTGTTGTAGGAACTAGATTAAGAGGGGAGTCCTTAAAAATTTACTATAGAGTCTAGAGTAGGAGGAGACTCTTGTAAAATCAATATAAGGTATATATAACTATTAGAAGATAGTCTAGTTCGGATCCAATAAATAATATATTAAAAAATAGAGGAGACTCTTGTAAAATGTGTTGTAAGAACTAGATTAAGAGGGGAGTCCTTAAAAATGTACTGTAGAGTCTAGAGTAGGAGGAGACTCTTGTAAAATTAATATAGGGTAAATACAACTATTGAAAGATGGTCTAGTTTGGATCCAATAAATACTAAACAAAAAAAATCCTATAAAATTTGTTTTAAGAAATAGAGTAATGGAGGGAATCTTTAAAAATGTACAATAAAGTGTAGAGTTGGAGGACACGTTTGTAAAATGTACTATAAAGTGTAGAGTTGGAGGAGACTCTTGTAAAATGTATTATGAAATCTAGAGTAGGAGGAAATTCTTGTAAAATTAATATAAGGTATATACAACTATTAGAAGATAGTCTAGTTCGGATCCAATAAATACTAAATTAAACAATTAGGAGGAGACTCTTGTAAAATGTGTTGTAAGAACTAGAGTAAGAGGGGTCTCTTTAAAAATGTACTATAAAGTCAAGAGTTGGATGAGACTCTTGTAACATGTATTATAAAATCTAGAGTAGGAGAAGACTCTTGTAAATTAATATAAGCTATACAACTATTACAAGATAGTCTAGTTACGATCCCATAAATACTAAGCCAAACATTTCCTATGAAATGTGTTGTAAGAACTAGAGTAGGAGGGGACTCTTTACAAATGTACTATAAAGTGTAGAGTATGATGAGACCCTTGTAAAATGTATTATAAATTCTAGAGTAGGAGGAGACTCTTGTAAAATTAATATAAAGTATATACAACTATTACAAGATAGTCTAGTTCGGATCCAATAAATACTAAACTAAACAATTCCTATAAAATGTGTTGTAAGAACGAGAGTAAGAGGGGAATCTTTAAAAATGTACTATAAAGTGTAGAGTTTTAGCAGACTCTTGTAAAATGTATTATAAAATCTAGAGTAGGAGGAGACTCTTGTAAAATTAACATAACGTATATACAAATATTACATGATAATCTAGATCGGATCCAGTAAATACTAAACTAAACTATTCCTATAAAATGTGTTTTAAGAACTAGAGTAAGAGGGGACTCTTTAAAAATGTACTATAAAGTCTAGAAATGGAGGAGACTCTTGTAAAATGTATTATAAAATCTAGAGTAGGAGGAGACTCTTGTAAAATTAATATAAGTTATATACAACTACTACAAGATAGTCTCGTTAGGATCCCATAAATACTAAGCCAAACAATTCCTATGAAATGTGTTGTAAGAACTAGAGTAAGAGGGGACTCTTTAAAAATGTACTATAAAGTGTAGAGTACGAGGAGACCCTTGTAAAATGTATTATAAAATCTAAAGTAGGAGGACATTCTTGTAAAATTAATATAAGGTATATACAACTATTACAAGATAGTCTAGTTCGGATACAATAAATACTAAACTAAACAATTCCTATAGAATGTGTTTTAAGAACTAGAGTAAGAGGGGAATCCTTAACAATGTACTATAAAGTGTAGAGTTTGAGGAGACTCTTGTAAAATGTATTATAAAATTTAGAGTAGGAGGAGACTCTTGTAAAATTAATATAAGTTATATACAACTATTACAAGATTGTCTAGTTCGGATCCAATAAATACTAAATTAAAAAATAGAGGAGACTCTTGTAAAATGTGTTGTAGGAACTAGATTAAGAGGGGAGTCCTTAAAAATTTACTATAGAGTCTAGAGTAGGAGGAGACTCTTGTAAAATCAATATAAGGTATATATAACTATTAGAAGATAGTCTAGTTCGGATCCAATAAATAATATATTAAAAAATAGAGGAGACTCTTGTAAAATGTGTTGTAAGAACTAGATTAAGAGGGGAGTCCTTAAAGATGTACTGTAGAGTCTAGAGTAGGAGGAGACTCTTGTAAAATTAATATAGGGTAAATACAACTATTGAAAGATGGTCTAGTTTGGATCCAATAAATACTAAACAAAAAAAATCCTATAAAATTTGTTTTAAGAAATAGAGTAATGGAGGGAATCTTTAAAAATGTACAATAAAGTGTAGAGTTGGAGGACACGTTTGTAAAATGTACTATAAAGTGTAGAGTTGGAGGAGACTCTTGTAAAATGTATTATGAAATCTAGAGTAGGAGGAAATTCTTGTAAAATTAATATAAGGTATATACAACTATTAGAAGATAGTCTAGTTCGGATCCAATAAATACTAAATTAAACAATTAGGAGGAGACTCTTGTAAAATGTGTTGTAAGAACTAGAGTAAGAGGGGTCTCTTTAAAAATGTACTATAAAGTCAAGAGTTGGATGAGACTCTTGTAACATGTATTATAAAATCTAGAGTAGAAGAAGACTCTTGTAAATTAATATAAGCTATACAACTATTACAAGATAGTCTAGTTACGATCCCATAAATACTAAGCCAAACATTTCCTATGAAATATGTTGTAAGAACTAGAGTAGGAGTGGACTCTTTAAAAATGTACTATAAAGTGTAGAGTATGATGAGACCCTTGTAAAATGTATTATAAATTCTAGAGTAGGAGGAGACTCTTGTAAAATTAATATAAAGTATATACAACTATTACAAGATAGTCTAGTTCGGATCCAATAAATACTAAACTAAACAATTCCTATAAAATGTGTTGTAAGAACGAGAGTAAGAGGGGAATCTTTAAAAATGTACTATAAAGTGTAGAGTTTTAGCAGACTCTTGTAAAATGTATTATAAAATCTAGAGTAGGAGGAGACTCTTGTAAAATTAATATAACGTATATACAAATATTACATGATAATCTAGTTCGGATCCAGTAAATACTAAACTAAACTATTCCTATAAAATGTGTTTTAAGAACTAGAGTAAGAGGGGACTCTTTAAAAATGTACTATAAAGTCTAGAAATGGAGGAGACTCTTGTAAAATGTATTATAAAATCTAGAGTAGGAGGAGACTCTTGTAAAATTAATATAAGTTATATACAACTACTACAAGATAGTCTCGTTAGGATCCCATAAATACTAAGCCAAACAATTCCTATGAAATTTGTTGTAAGAACTAGAGTAAGAGGGGACTCTAAAAATGTACTATAAAGTGTAGAGTAGGAGGAGACCCTTGTAAAATGTATTATAAAATCTAAAGTAGGAGGACATTCTTGTAAAATTAATATAAGGTATATACAACTATTACAAGATAGTCTAGTTCGGATACAATAAATACTAAACTAAACAATTCCTATAGAATGTGTTTTAAGAACTAGAGTAAGAGGGGAATCCTTAACAATGTACTATAAAGTGTAGAGTTTGAGGAGACTCTTGTAAAATGTATTATAAAATATAGAGTAGGAGGAGACTCTTGTAAAATTAATATAAGTTATATACAACTATTACAAGATTGTCTAGTTCGGATCCAATAAATACTAAATTACAAAATAGAGGAGACTCTTGTAAAATGTGTTGTAGGAACTAGATTAAGAGGGGAGTCCTTAAAAATTTACTATAGAGTCTAGAGTAGGAGGAGACTCTTGTAAAATCAATATAAGGTATATATAACTATTAGAAGATAGTCTAGTTCGGATCCAATAAATAATATATTAAAAAATAGAGGAGACTCTTGTAAAATGTGTTGTAAGAACTAGATTAAGAGGGGAGTCCTTAAAAATGTACTGTAGAGTCTAGAGTAGGAGGAGACTCTTGTAAAATTAATATAGGGTAAATACAACTATTGAAAGATGGTCTAGTTTGGATCCAATAAATACTAAACAAAAAAAATCCTATAAAATTTGTTTTAAGAAATAGAGTAATGGAGGGAATCTTTAAAAATGTACAATAAAGTGTAGAGTTGGAGGACACGTTTGTAAAATGTACTATAAAGTGTAGAGTTGGAGGAGACTCTTGTAAAATGTATTATGAAATCTAGAGTAGGAGGAAATTCTTGTAAAATTAATATAAGGTATATACAACTATTAGAAGATAGTCTAGTTCGGATCCAATAAATACTAAATTAAACAATTAGGAGGAGACTCTTGTAAAATGTGTTGTAAGAACTAGAGTAAGAGGGGTCTCTTTAAAAATGTACTATAAAGTCAAGAGTTGGATGAGACTCTTGTAACATGTATTATAAAATCTAGAGTAGGAGAAGACTCTTGTAAATTAATATAAGCTATACAACTATTACAAGATAGTCTAGTTACGATCCCATAAATACTAAGCCAAACATTTCCTATGAAATGTGTTGTAAGAACTAGAGTAGGAGGGGACTCTTTACAAATGTACTATAAAGTGTAGAGTATGATGAGACCCTTGTAAAATGTATTATAAATTCTAGAGTAGGAGGAGACTCTTGTAAAATTAATATAAAGTATATACAACTATTACAAGATAGTCTAGTTCGGATCCAATAAATACTAAACTAAACAATTCCTATAAAATGTGTTGTAAGAACGAGAGTAAGAGGGGAATCTTTAAAAATGTACTATAAAGTGTAGAGTTTTAGCAGACTCTTGTAAAATGTATTATAAAATCTAGAGTAGGAGGAGACTCTCGTAAAATTAACATAACGTATATACAAATATTACATGATAATCTAGATCGGATCCAGTAAATACTAAACTAAACTATTCCTATAAAATGTGTTTTAAGAACTAGAGTAAGAGGGGACTCTTTAAAAATGTACTATAAAGTCTAGAAATGGAGGAGACTCTTGTAAAATGTATTATAAAATCTAGAGTAGGAGGAGACTCTTGTAAAATTAATATAAGTTATATACAACTACTACAAGATAGTCTCGTTAGGATCCCATAAATACTAAGCCAAACAATTCCTATGAAATGTGTTGTAAGAACTAGAGTAAGAGGGGACTCTTTAAAAATGTACTATAAAGTTTAGAGTACGAGGAGACCCTTGTAAAATGTATTATAAAATCTAAAGTAGGAGGACATTCTTGTAAAATTAATATAAGGTATATACAACTATTACAAGATAGTCTAGTTCGGATACAATAAATACTAAACTAAACAATTCCTATAGAATGTGTTTTAAGAACTAGAGTAAGAGGGGAATCCTTAACAATGTACTATAAAGTGTAGAGTTTGAGGAGACTCTTGTAAAATGTATTATAAAATTTAGAGTAGGAGGAGACTCTTGTAAAATTAATATAAGTTATATACAACTATTACAAGATTGTCTAGTTCGGATCCAATAAATACTAAATTAAAAAATAGAGGAGACTCTTGTAAAATGTGTTGTAGGAACTAGATTAAGAGGGGAGTCCTTAAAAATTTACTATAGAGTCTAGAGTAGGAGGAGACTCTTGTAAAATCAATATAAGGTATATATAACTATTAGAAGATAGTCTAGTTCGGATCCAATAAATAATATATTAAAAAATAGAGGAGACTCTTGTAAAATGAGTTGTAAGAACTAGATTAAGAGGGGAGTCCTTAAAGATGTACTGTAGAGTCTAGAGTAGGAGGAGACTCTTGTAAAATTAATATAGGGTAAATACAACTATTGAAAGATGGTCTAGTTTGGATCCAATAAATACTAAACAAAAAAAATCCTATAAAATTTGTTTTAAGAAATAGAGTAATGGAGGGAATCTTTAAAAATGTACAATAAAGTGTAGAGTTGGAGGACACGTTTGTAAAATGTACTATAAAGTGTAGAGTTGGAGGAGACTCTTGTAAAATGTATTATGAAATCTAGAGTAGGAGGAAATTCTTGTAAAATTAATATAAGGTATATACAACTATTAGAAGATAGTCTAGTTCGGATCCAATAAATACTAAATTAAACAATTAGGAGGAGACTCTTGTAAAATGTGTTGTAAGAACTAGAGTAAGAGGGGTCTCTTTAAAAATGTACTATAAAGTCAAGAGTTGGATGAGACTCTTGTAACATGTATTATAAAATCTAGAGTAGAAGAAGACTCTTGTAAATTAATATAAGCTATACAACTATTACAAGATAGTCTAGTTACGATCCCATAAATACTAAGCCAAACATTTCCTATGAAATGTGTTGTAAGAACTAGAGTAGGAGTGGACTCTTTAAAAATGTACTATAAAGTGTAGAGTATGATGAGACCCTTGTAAAATGTATTATAAATTCTAGAGTAGGAGGAGACTCTTGTAAAATTAATATAAAGTATATACAACTATTACAAGATAGTCTAGTTCGGATCCAATAAATACTAAACTAAACAATTCCTATAAAATGTGTTGTAAGAACGAGAGTAAGAGGGGAATCTTTAAAAATGTACTATAAAGTGTAGAGTTTTAGCAGACTCTTGTAAAATGTATTATAAAATCTAGAGTAGGAGGAGACTCTTGTAAAATTAATATAACGTATATACAAATATTACATGATAATCTAGTTCGGATCCAGTAAATACTAAACTAAACTATTCCTATAAAATGTGTTTTAAGAACTAGAGTAAGAGGGGACTCTTTAAAAATGTACTATAAAGTCTAGAAATGGAGGAGACTCTTGTAAAATGTATTATAAAATCTAGAGTAGGAGGAGACTCTTGTAAAATTAATATAAGTTATATACAACTACTACAAGATAGTCTCGTTAGGATCCCATAAATACTAAGCCAAACAATTCCTATGAAATGTGTTGTAAGAACTAGAGTAAGAGGGGACTCTTTAAAAATGTACTATAAAGTGTAGAGTAGGAGGAGACCCTTGTAAAATGTATTATAAAATCTAAAGTAGGAGGACATTCTTGTAAAATTAATATAAGGTATATACAACTATTACAAGATAGTCTAGTTCGGATACAATAAATACTAAACTAAACAATTCCTATAGAATGTGTTTTAAGAACTAGAGTAAGAGGGGAATCCTTAACAATGTACTATAAAGTGTAGAGTTTGAGGAGACTCTTGTAAAATGTATTATAAAATTTAGAGTAGGAGGAGACTCTTGTAAAATTAATATAAGTTATATACAACTATTACAAGATTGTCTAGTTCGGATCCAATAAATACTAAATTAAAAAATAGAGGAGACTCTTGTAAAATGTGTTGTAGGAACTAGATTAAGAGGGGAGTCCTTAAAAATTTACTATAGAGTCTAGAGTAGGAGGAGACTCTTGTAAAATCAATATAAGGTATATATAACTATTAGAAGATAGTCTAGTTCGGATCCAATAAATAATATAATAAAAAATAGAGGAGACTCTTGTAAAATGTGTTGTAAGAACTAGATTAAGAGGGGAGTCCTTAAAGATGTACTGTAGAGTCTAGAGTAGGAGGAGACTCTTGTAAAATTAATATAGGGTAAATACAACTATTGATAGATCGTCTAGTTTGGATCCAATAAATACTAAACAAAAAAAATCCTATAAAATTTGTTTTAAGAAATAGAGTAATGGAGGGAATCTTTAAAAATGTACAATAAAGTGTAGAGTTGGAGGACACGTTTGTAAAATGTACTATAAAGTGTAGAGTTGGAGGAGACTCTTGTAAAATGTATTATGAAATCTAGAGTAGGAGGAAATTCTTGTAAAATTAATATAAGGTATATACAACTATTAGAAGATAGTCTAGTTCGGATCCAATAAATACTAAATTAAACAATTAGGAGGAGACTCTTGTAAAATGTGTTGTAAGAACTAGAGTAAGAGGGGTCTCTTTAAAAATGTACTATAAAGTCAAGAGTTGGATGAGACTCTTGTAACATGTATTATAAAATCTAGAGTAGGAGAAGACTCTTGTAAATTAATATAAGCTATACAACTATTACAAGATAGTCTAGTTACGATCCAATAAATACTAAGCCAAACATTTCCTATGAAATGTGTTGTAAGAACTAGAGTAGGAGTGGACTCTTTAAAAATGTACTATAAAGTGTAGAGTATGATGAGACCCTTGTAAAATGTATTATAAATTCTAGAGTAGGAGGAGACTCTTGTAAAATTAATATAAAGTATATACAACTATTACAAGATAGTCTAGTTCGGATCCAATAAATACTAAACTAAACAATTCCTATAAAATGTGTTGTAAGAACTAGAGTAAGAGGGGAATCTTTAAAAATGTACTATAAAGTGTAGAGTTTTAGCAGACTCTTGTAAAATGTATTATAAAATCTAGAGTAGGAGGAGACTCTTGTAAAATTAATATAACGTATATACAAATATTACATGATAGTCTAGTTCGGATCCAATAAATACTAAACTAAACTATTCCTATAAAATGTGTTTTAAGAACTAGAGTAAGAGGGGACTCTTTAAAAATGTACTATAAAGTCTAGAAATGGAGGAGACTCTTGTAAAATGTATTATAAAATCTAGAGTAGGAGGAGACTCTTGTAAAATTAATATAAGTTATATACAACTACTACAAGATAGTCTCGTTAGGATCCCATAAATACTAAGCCAAACAATTCCTATGAAATGTGTTGTAAGAACTAGAGTAGGAGGGGAAAACAACGGGAGGTGTAAACAACCCTCCCCCACCCCCGAGCCTATATAACCTGAGGCAGAGGGCCCGCCGGCCAGTGAATGAGTGTAGGAATTCGCCTTGATAATGGACTGCTGCTACGCGTCCGAAACGTCGGCAACCTCCAACTCGTCGCCATCGTGGTCATCGCCCGAAGACCAGGATTCTCCATATGTGTAAATCCTATAAAATTTGTTTTAAGAACTAGAGTAATGGAGGGAATCTTTAAAAATGTACTATAAAGTGTAGAGTTGGAGGACACGTTTGTAAAATGTATTATAAAATCTAGAGTAGGAGGAGACTCTTGTAAAATTAATATAACGTATATACAACTATTACAAGATAGTCTACTTCGGATCCAATAAATACTAAACTAAACAAATCCTATAAAATTTGTTTTAAAACTAGAGTAATGGAGGGAATCTTTAAAAATGTACTATAAAGTGTAGAGTTGGAGGACACGTCTGTAAAATGTACTATAAAGTGTAGAGTTGGAGGAGACTCTTGTAAAATGTATTATAAAATCTAGAGTAGGAGGAAATTCTTGTAAAATTTATATAAGGTATATACAACTATTAGAAGATAGTCTAGTTAGGATCCAATAAATACTAAATTAAACAATTAGGAGGAGACTCTTGTAAAATGTGTTGTAAGAACTTGAGTAAGAAGGGACTCTTTAAAAATGTACTATGAAGTCTAGAGTTGGAGGAGACTCTTGTAAAATGTATTATAAAATCTAGAGTAGGAGAAGACTCTAGCAAAATTAATATAAGTTATATACAACTATTACAAGATAGTCTAGTTAGGATCCCATAAATACTAAGCCAATTAATTGCTATGAAATGTGTTGTAAGAACTAGAGTAAGAGGGGACTCTTTAAAAATGTACTATAAAGTGTAGAGTAGGAGGAGACCCTTGTAAAATGTATTATAAAATCTAGAGTAGGAGGAGACTCTTGTAAAATTAATATAAGATATATACAACTATTACAAGATAGTATAGTTCTGATCCAATAAATACTAATTTAATCAATTTGGAGGAGACTCTTGTAAAGTATATTGTAAAAACAAGAGTGAGAGGGAACTCTTTAAAAATGTACTATAGAGGTTAGAGTAGGAGGAGACTCTTGTAAAATGTATTATGAAATCTAGAGAAGGAGGAGAATATTGTAAAATTAATATAAGGTACATACAACTATCACAAGATAGTCTAGTTCGTATACAATAAATACTAAACTTAACAATTAGGAGGAGACTCTTGTAAAATGTGTTGTAATTACTAGAGTAAGAGGGGACTCTTTAAAAATGTACTATAAAGTGTAGAGTTGGAGGAGACTCTTGTAAAATGTATTATAAAATCTAGAATAGGAGGAAACTCTTGTAAAATTAATATAAGTTATATACAACTATTACAAGATTGTCTAGTTCGGATCCAATAAATAATAAATTAAAAATAGAGGAGACTCTTGTAAAATTAATATAAGGTATATACAACTATTAGAAGATAGTCTAGTTACGATCCCATAAATACTAAGCCAAACATTTCCTATGAAATGTGTTGTAAGAACTAGAGTAAGAGGGGACTCTTTAAAAATGTACTATAGAGTCTAGAGTAGGAGGAGACTCTTGTAAAATTAATATAAGGTATATACAACTAATACAAGATAGTCTAGTTCGGATCCAATAAATAATAAATTAAAAAATACAGGAGACTCTTGTAAAATGTGTTGTAAGAACTAGATTAAGAGGGGAGTCTTTAAAAATGTACTATAGAGTCTAGAGTAGGAGGAGACTCTTGTAAAATTAATATAGGGTAAATACAGCTATTGAAAGATGATCTAGTTTGAATTCAATAAATACTAAACTAAAAAAATCCAATAAAATTTGTTTTAAGAACTAGAGTAATGGAGGGAATCTTTAAAAATGTACTATAAAGTGTAGAGTTGGAGGACACGTTTGTAAAATGTATTATAGAATCTAGAGTAGGAGGAGACTCTTGTAAAATTAATATAACGTATATACAACTATTACAAGATAGTCTAGTTCGGATCCAATAAATAATAAATTAAAAATAGAGGAGACTCTTGTAAAATGTGTTGTAAGAACTAGATTAAGAGGGGAGTCTTTAAAAATGTACTATAGAGTCTAGAGTAGGAGGAGACTCTTGTAAAATTAATATAAGGTATATTCAACTATTAGAAGATAGTCTAGTTACGATCCCATAAATACTAAGCCAAACATTTCCTATGAAATGTGTTGTAAGAACTAGAGTAAGAGGGGAATCTTTAAAAATGTACTATCAAGTGTAGAGTTTTAGGAGACTCTTGTAAAATGTATTATAAAATCTAGAGTAGGAGGAGACTCTTGTAAAATTAATATAACGTATATACAACAATTACAAGATAGTCTAGTTCGGATCCAATAAATACTAAACTAAACTATTCCTATAAAATGTGTTTTAAGATCTAGAGTAAGAGGGGAATCCTTAAAAATGTACTATAAAGTGTAGAGTTTGAGGAGACTCTTGTAAAATGTGTTGTAAGAACTAGAGTAAGAAGGGACTATTTAAAATTGTACTATAAGGTCTACAGTTGGAGGAGACTCTTGTAAAATGTATTATAAAATTTAGAGTAGGAGGAGACTCTTGTAAAATTAAAATAAGTTATATACAACTATTACAAGATTGTCTAGTTCGGATCCAATAAATACTAAACTTAACAATTAGGAGGAGACTCTTGTAAAATGTGTTGTAAGAACTAGAGTAAGAGGGGACTCTTTAAAAATGTACTATAAATTGTAGAGTTAAAGGAGACTCTTGTAAAATGTATTATAAAATCTAGAGTAGGAGGAGACTCTTGTAAAATTAATATAAGTTATATACAACTATTACAAGATAGTCTAGTTAGGATCCCATAAATACTAAGCCAAACAATTTCTATGAAATATGTTGTAAGAACTAGAGTAAGAGGGGACTCTTTAAAAATGTACTATAACGCCAAGAGTTGGAGGAGACTCTTGTAACATATTATAAAATCTAGAGTAGGAGAAGACTCTTGTAAATTAATATAAGTTATACAACTATTACAAGATAGTCTAGTTACGATCCCATAAATACTAAACCAAACATTTCCTATGAAATGTGTTGTAAGAACTAGAGAGAGAGGGGAATCTTTAAAAATGTACTATAAAGTGTAGAGTTTTAGGAGACTCTTGTAAAATGTATTATAAAATCTAGAGTAGGAGGAGACTCTTGTAAAATTAATATAACATATATACAACTATTACAAGATAGTCTAGTTCGGATCCAATAAATACTAAACTAAACAATTCCTATAAAATGTGTTGTAAGAACTAGAGTAAGAGGGGAATCTTTAAAAATGTACTATAAAGTGTAGATTAGGAGGAGACCCTTGTAAAATGTATTATAAATTCTAGAGTAGGAGGAGACTCTTGTAAAATTAATATAAAGTATATACAACTATTACAAGATAGTCTAGTTTGGATCCAATAAATACTAAACTAAACAATTCCTATAAAATGTGTTGTAAGAACTAGAGTAAGAGGGGAATCTTTAAAAATGTACTATAAAGTGTAGAGTTTTAGGAGACTCTTGAAAAATGTATTATAAAATCTAGAGTAGGAGGAGACTCTTGTAAAATTAATATAACATATATACAACTATTATAAGATAGTCTAGTTCGGATCCAATAAATACTAAACTAAACTATTCCTATAAAATGTGTTTTAAGAACTAGAGTAAGAGGGGAATCTTTAAAAATGTACTATAAAGTGTAGAGTTTGAGGAGACTCTTGTAAAATGTGTTTTAAGAACTAGAGTAAGAGGGGACTCTTTAAAAATGTACTATAAAGTCTAGAGTTGGAGGAGACTCTTGTAAAATGTATTATAAAATTTAAAATATGAGGAGACTCTTGTAAAATTAAAATAAGTTATATACAACTATTACAAGATTGTCTAGTTCGGATCCAATAAATACTAAATTACAAAATAGAGAGACTCTTGTAAAATGTGTTGTAAGAACTAGAGTAAGAGGGGACTCTTTAAAAATGTACTATAAAGTCTAGAAATGGAGGAGACTCTTGTAAAATGTATTATAAAATCTAGAGTAGGAGGAGACTCTTGTAAAATTAATATAAGTTATATACAACTATTACAAGATTGTCTAGTTCGGATCCAATAAATAATAAATTAAAAATAGAGGAGACTCTTGTAAAATTAATATAAGGTATATACAACTATTAGAAGATAGTCTAGTTACGATCCCATAAATACTAAGCCAAACATTTCCTATGAAATGTGTTGTAAGAACTAGAGTAAGAGGGGACTCTTTAAAAATGTACTATAGAGTCTAGAGTAGGAGGAGACTCTTGTAAAATTAATATAAGGTATATACAACTAATACAAGATAGTCTAGTTCGGATCCAATAAATAATAAATTAAAAAATACAGGAGACTCTTGTAAAATGTGTTGTAAGAACTAGATTAAGAGGGGAGTCTTTAAAAATGTACTATAGAGTCTAGAGTAGGAGGAGACTCTTGTAAAATTAATATAGGGTAAATACAGCTATTGAAAGATGGTCTAGTTTGAATTCAATAAATACTAAACTAAAAAAATCCAATAAAATTTGTTTTAAGAACTAGAGTAATGGAGGGAATCTTTAAAAATGTACTATAAAGTGTAGAGTTGGAGGACACGTTTGTAAAATGTATTATAGAATCTAGAGTAGGAGGAGACTCTTGTAAAATTAATATAACGTATATACAACTATTACAAGATAGTCTAGTTCGGATCCAATAAATAATAAATTAAAAATAGAGGAGACTCTTGTAAAATGTGTTGTAAGAACTAGATTAAGAGGGGAGTCTTTAAAAATGTACTATAGAGTCTAGAGTAGGAGGAGACTCTTGTAAAATTAATATAAGGTATATACAACTATTAGAAGATAGTCTAGTTACGATCCCATAAATACTAAGCCAAACATTTCCTATGAAATGTGTTGTAAGAACTAGAGTAAGAGGGGAATCTTTAAAAATGTACTATCAAGTGTAGAGTTTTAGGAGACTCTTGTAAAATGTATTATAAAATCTAGAGTAGGAGGAGACTCTTGTAAAATTAATATAACGTATATACAACAATTACAAGATAGTCTAGTTCGGATCCAATAAATACTAAACTAAACTATTCCTATAAAATGTGTTTTAAGATCTAGAGTAAGAGGGGAATCCTTAAAAATGTACTATAAAGTGTAGAGTTTGAGGAGACTCTTGTAAAATGTGTTGTAAGAACTAGAGTAAGAAGGGACTATTTAAAATTGTACTATAAGGTCTACAGTTGGAGGAGACTCTTGTAAAATGTATTATAAAATTTAGAGTAGGAGGAGACTCTTGTAAAATTAAAATAAGTTATATACAACTATTACAAGATTGTCTAGTTCGGATCCAATAAATACTAAACTTAACAATTAGGAGGAGACTCTTGTAAAATGTGTTGTAAGAACTAGAGTAAGAGGGGACTCTTTAAAAATGTACTATAAATTGTAGAGTTAAAGGAGACTCTTGTAAAATGTATTATAAAATTTAGAGTAGAAGGAGACTCTTGTAAAATTAAAATAAGTTATATACAACTATTACAAGATTGTCTAGTTCGGATCCAATAAATACTAAATTATAAAATAGAGAGACTCTTGTAAAATGTGTTGTAAGACCTAGAGTAAGAGGGGACTCTTTAAAAATGTACTATAAAGTGTAGAGTAGGAGGAGACCCTTGTAAAATGTATTATAAATTCTAGAGTAGGAGGAGACTCTTGTAAAATTAATATAAAGTATATACAACTATTACAAGATAGTCTAGTTCGGATCCAATAAATACTAAACTAAACAATTCCTATAAAATGTGTTGTAAGAACTAGAGTAAAAGGGGAATCTTTAAAAATGTACTATAAAGTGTAGAGTTTTAGGAGACTCTTGTAAAATGTATTATAAAATCTAGAGTAGGAGGAGACTCTTGTAAAATTAATATAACGTATATACAACTATTACAAGATAGTCTAGTTCGGATCCAATAAATACTAAATTATATATTCCTATAAAATGTGTTTTAAGAACTAGAGTAAGAGGGGAATCTTTAAAAATGTACTATAAAGTGTAGAGTTTGAGGAGACTCTTGTAAAATGTGTTTTAAGAACTAGAGTAAGAGGGGACTCTTTAACAATGTACTATAAAGTGTAGAGTTTGAGGAGACTCTTGTAAAATGTATTATAAAATTTAGAGTAGGAGGAGACTCTTGTAAAATTAAAATAAGTTATATACAACTATTACAAGATTGTCTAGTTCGGATCCAATAAATACTAAATTACAAAATAGAGAGACTCTTGTAAAATGTGTTGTAAGAACTAGAGTAAGAGGGGACTCTTTAAAAATGTACTATAAAGTGTAGAGTTTTAGGAGACTCTTGTAAAATGTATTATAAAATCTAGAGTAGGAGGAGACTCTTGTAAAATTAATATAAGTTATATACAACTATTACAAGATAGTCTCGTTAGGATCCCATAAATACTAAGAAAAACAATTCCTATGAAATGTGTTGTAAGAACTAGAGTAAGAGGGGACTCTTTAAAAATGTACCATAAAGTGTAGAGTAGGAGGAGACCCTTGTAAAATGTATTATAAAATCTAGAGTAGGAGGACATTCTTGTAAAATTAATATAAGGTATATACAACTATTACAAGATAGTCTAGTTCGGATCCAATAAATACTAAACTAAACAAATCCTATAGAGTATGTTTTAAGAACTAGAGTAAGAGGGGAATCTTTAACAATGTACTATAAAGTGTAGAGTTTGAGGAGACTCTTGTAAAATGTATTATAAAATTTAGAGTAGGAGGAGACTCTTGTAAAATTAAAATAAGTTATATACAACTATTACAAGATTGTCTGGTTCGAATCCAATAAATACTAAACTTAACAATTAGGAGGAGACTCTTGTAAAATGTGTTGTAAGAAATAGAGTAAGAGGGGACTCTTTAAAAATGTACTATAAAGTGTAGAGTTAACGGAGACTCTTGTAAAATGTATTATAAAATCTAGAGTAGGAGGAGACTCTTGTAAAATTAATATAAGTTATATACAACTATTAGAAGATGGTCTAGTTACGATCCCATAAATACTAAGCCAAACATTTCCTATGAAATGTGTTGTAAGAACTAGAGTAGGAGGGGACTCTTTAAAAATGTACTATAAAGTGTAGAGTAGGAGGAGACCCTTGTAAAATGTATTATAAATTCTAGAGTAGGAGGAGACTCTTGTAAAATTAATATAAAGTATATACAACTATTACAAGATAGTCTAGTTCGGATCCAATAAATACTAAACTAAACAATTCCTATAAAATGTGTTGTAAGAACTAGAGTAAGAGGGGAATATTTAAAAATGTACTATAAAGTGTAGAGTTTTAGGAGACTCTTGTAAAATGTATTATAAAATCTAGAGTAGGAGGAGACTCTTGTAAAATTAATATAACGTATATACAACTATTACAAGATAGTCTAGTTCGGATCCAATAAATACTAAATAAACTATTCCTATAAAATGTGTTTTAAGAACTAGAGTAAGAGGGGAATCTTTAAAAATGTACTATAAAGTGTAGAGTTTGAGGAGACTCTTGTAAAATGTGTTTTAAGAACTAGAGTAAGAGGGGACTCTTTAAAAATGTACTATAAAGTCTAGAGTTGGAGGAGACTCTTGTAAAATGTATTATAAAATTTAGAGTAGAAGGAGACTCTTGTAAAATTAAAATAAGTTATATACAACTATTACAAGATTGTCTAGTTCGGATCCAATAAATACTAAATTATAAAATAGAGAGACTCTTGTAAAATGTGTTGTAAGACCTAGAGTAAGAGGGGACTCTTTAAAAATGTACTATAAAGTGTAGAGTAGGAGGAGACCCTTGTAAAATGTATTATAAATTCTAGAGTAGGAGGAGACTCTTGTAAAATTAATATAAAGTATATACAACTATTACAAGATAGTCTAGTTCGGATCCAATAAATACTAAACTAAACAATTCCTATAAAATGTGTTGTAAGAACTAGAGTAAAAGGGGAATCTTTAAAAATGTACTATAAAGTGTAGAGTTTTAGGAGACTCTTGTAAAATGTATTATAAAATCTAGAGTAGGAGGAGACTCTTGTAAAATTAATATAACGTTTATACAACTATTACAAGATAGTCTAGTTCGGATCCAATAAATACTAAATTATATATTCCTATAAAATGTGTTTTAAGAACTAGAGTAAGAGGGGAATCTTTAAAAATGTACTATAAAGTGTAGAGTTTGAGGAGACTCTTGTAAAATGTCTTTTAAGAACTAGAGTAAGAGGGGACTCTTTAACAATGTACTATAAAGTGTAGAGTTTGAGGAGACTCTTGTAAAATGTATTATAAAATTTAGAGTAGGAGGAGACTCTTGTAAAATTAAAATAAGTTATATACAACTATTACAAGATTGTCTAGTTCGGATCCAATAAATACTAAATTACAAAATAGAGAGACTCTTGTAAAATGTGTTGTAAGAACTAGAGTAAGAGGGGACTCTTTAAAAATGTACTATAAAGTGTAGAGTTTTAGGAGACTCTTGTAAAATGTATTATAAAATCTAGAGTAGGAGGAGACTCTTGTAAAATTAATATAAGTTATATACAACTATTACAAGATAGTCTCGTTAGGATCCCATAAATACTAAGAAAAACAATTCCTATGAAATGTGTTGTAAGAACTAGAGTAAGAGGGGACTCTTTAAAAATGTACCATAAAGTGTAGAGTAGGAGGAGACCCTTGTAAAATGTATTATAAAATCTAGAGTAGGAGGACATTCTTGTAAAATTAATATAAGGTATATACAACTATTACAAGATAGTCTAGTTCGGATCCAATAAATACTAAACTAAACAAATCCTATAGAGTATGTTTTAAGAACTAGAGTAAGAGGGGAATCTTTAACAATGTACTATAAAGTGTAGAGTTTGAGGAGACTCTTGTAAAATGTATTATAAAATTTAGAGTAGGAGGAGACTCTTGTAAAATTAAAATAAGTTATATACAACTATTACAAGATTGTCTGGTTCGAATCCAATAAATACTAAACTTAACAATTAGGAGGAGACTCTTGTAAAATGTGTTGTAAGAAATAGAGTAAGAGGGGACTCTTTAAAAATGTACTATAAAGTGTAGAGTTAACGGAGACTCTTGTAAAATGTATTATAAAATCTAGAGTAGGAGGAGACTCTTGTAAAATTAATATAAGTTATATACAACTATTAGAAGATGGTCTAGTTACGATCCCATAAATACTAAGCCAAACATTTCCTATGAAATGTGTTGTAAGAACTAGAGTAGGAGGGGACTCTTTAAAAATGTACTATAAAGTGTAGAGTAGGAGGAGACCCTTGTAAAATGTATTATAAATTCTAGAGTAGGAGGAGACTCTTGTAAAATTAATATAAAGTATATACAACTATTACAAGATAGTCTAGTTCGGATCCAATAAATACTAAACTAAACAATTCCTATAAAATGTGTTGTAAGAACTAGAGTAAGAGGGGAATATTTAAAAATGTACTATAAAGTGTAGAGTTTTAGGAGACTCTTGTAAAATGTATTATAAAATCTAGAGTAGGAGGAGACTCTTGTAAAATTAATATAACGTATATACAACTATTACAAGATAGTCTAGTTCGGATCCAATAAATACTAAATAAACTATTCCTATAAAATGTGTTTTAAGAACTAGAGTAAGAGGGGAATCTTTAAAAATGTACTATAAAGTGTAGAGTTTGAGGAGACTCTTGTAAAATGTGTTTTAAGAACTAGAGTAAGAGGGGACTCTTTAAAAATGTACTATAAAGTCTAGAGTTGGAGGAGACTCTTGTAAAATGTATTATAAAATTTAGAGTAGGAGGAGACTCTTGTAAAATTAAAATAAGTTATATACAACTATTACAAAATTGTCTAGTTCGGATCCAATAAATACTAAATTACAAAATAGAGAGACTCTTGTAAAATGTGTTGTAGGAACTAGAGTAAGAGGGGACTCTTTAAAAATGTACCATAAAGTGTAGAGTAGGAGGAGACCCTTGTAAAGTGTATTATAAAATCTAGAGTAGGAGGACATTCTTGTAAAGTTAATATAAGGTATATACAACTATTACAAGATAGTCTAGTTCGGATCCAATAAATACTAAACTAAACAATTCCTATAGAATGTGTTTTAAGAACTAGAGTAAGAGGGGAATCTTTAACAATGTACTATAAAGTGTAGAGTTGGAGGAAACGTTTGTAAATGTACTATAAAGTGTAGAGTTGGAGGAGACTCTTGTAAAATGTATTATAAAATCTAGAGTGGGAGGAAATTCTTGTAAACTTAATATAAGGTATATACAACTATTAGAAGATAGTCTAGTTCGGATCCAATAAATACTAAATTAAACAATTAGGAGGAGACTCTTGTAAAATGTGTTGTAAGAACTAGAGTAAGAGGGGACTCTTTAAAAATGTACTATAAGGTCTAGAGTTGGAGGAGACTCTTGTAAAATGTATTATAGAATCTAGAGTAGGAAAAGACTCTTGTAAAATTAATATAAGTTATATACAACTATTAAAAGATAGTCTTGTTACGATCCCATAAATACTAAGCCAAACATTTCCTATGAAATGTGTTGTAAGAACTAGAGTAAGAGGGGACACTTTAAAAATGTACTATAAATTGTAGAGTAGGAGGAGACCCTTGTAAAATGTATTATAAATTCTAGAAAAGGAGGAGACACTTTTAGAATTAATATAAAGTATTTAAAACTATTACAAGATAGTCTAGTTCGGATCCAATAAATACTAAACTAAACAATTCCTATAAAATGTGTTGTAAGAACTAGAATAAGAGGGGATTCTTTAAAAATGTACTATAAAGTGTAGAGTTTTAGGAGACTCTTGTAAAATGTATTAAAAAATCTAGAGTAGGAGGAGACTCTTGTAAAATTAATATAACGTATATACAACTATTACAAGATAGTCTAGTTCGGATCCAATAAATACTAAACTAAACTATTCCTATAAAATGTGTTTAAGAACTAGAGTAAGAGGGGAATCTTTAAAAATGTACTATAAAGTGTAGAGTTTGATGAGACTCTTATAAAATGTATTATAAAATCTAGAGTAGGAGGAGACTCTTGTAAAATTAATATAAGTTATATACAACTATTACAAGATAGTCTCGTTAGGATCCCATAAATACTAAGCCAAACAATTCCTATGAAATGTGTTGTAAGAACTAGAGTAAGAGGGGACTCTTTAAAAATGTACTATAAAGTGTAGAGTAGGAGGAGACCCATGTAAAATGTATTATAAAATCTAGAGTAGGAGGACATTCTTTTAAAATTAATATAAGGTATATACAACTATTACAAGGTAGTCTAGTTCGGATACAATAAATACTAAACTAAACAATTCCTATAGAATGTGTTTTAAGAACTATAGTAAGAGGGGAATCTTTAACAATGTACTATAAAGTGTAGAGTTTGAGGAGACTCTTGTAAAATGTATTATAAAATTTAGAGTAGGAGGAGACTCTTGTAAAATTAATATAAGTTATATACAACCATTACAAGATTGTCTAGTTCGGATCCAATAAATACTAAATTAAAAAATAGAGGAGACTCTTGTAAAATGTGTTGTAGGAACTAGATTAAGAGGGGAGTCTTTAAAAATGTATTATAGAGTCTAGAGTAGGAGGAGACTCTTGTAAAATCAATATAAGTTATATACAACTATTAGAAGATAGTCTAGTTCGGATCCAATAAATAATAAATTAAAAAATAGAGGAGACTCTTGTAAAATGTGTTGTAAGAACTAGATTAAGAGGGGAGTCTTTAAAAATGTACTGTAGAGTCTAGAGTAGGAGGAGACTCTTGTAAAATTAATATAGGGTAAATAAAACTATTGAAAGATGGTCTAGTTTGGATCCAATAAATACTAAACAAAAAAAATCCTATAAAATTTGTTTTAAGAAATAAAGTAATGGAGGGAATCTTTAAAAATGTACTATAAAGTGTAGAGTTGGAGGACACGTTGGTAAAATGTACTATAAAGTGTAGAGTTGGAGGAGACTCTTGTAAAATGTATTATAAAATCTAGAGTAAGAGGAAATTCTTGTAAAATTAATATAAGGTATATACAACTATTAGAAGATAGTCTAGTTCGGATCCAATAAATACTAAATTAAATAATTAGGAGGAGACTCTTGTAAAATGTGTTGTAAGAACTAGTGTAAGAGGGGACTCTATAAAATGTACTATAAAGTCTAGAGTTGGAGGAGACTCTTGTAAAATGTATTATAAAATCTAGAGTAGGAGAAGACGCTTGTAAAATTAATATACGTTATATACAACTATTACAAGATAGTCTAGTTACGATCCCATAAATACTAAGCCAAACATTTCCTATGAAATGTGTTGTAAGAACTAGAGTAAGAGGGGACAGTTTAAAAATGTACTATAAATTGTAGAGTAGGAGGAGACCCCTGTAAAATGTAATATAAATTCTAGAGTAGGAGGAGACACTTGTAAAATTAATATAAAGTATATAAAACTATTACAAGATAGTCTAGTTCGGATCCAATAAATACTAAACTAAACAATTCCTATAGAATGTGTTTTAAGAACTAGAGTAAGAGGGGAATCTTTAACAATGTACTATAAAGTGTAGAGTTTGAGGAGACTCTTGTAAAATGTATTATAAAATTTAGAGTAGGAGGAGACTCTTGTAAAATTAAAATAAGTTATATACAACTATTACAAGATTGTCTGGTTCGAATCCAATAAATACTAAACTTAACAATTAGGAGGAGACTCTTGTAAAATGTGTTGTAAGAAATAGAGTAAGAGGGGACTCTTTAAAAATGTACTATAAAGTGTAGAGTTAACGGAGACTCTTGTAAAATGTATTATAAAATCTAGAGTAGGAGGAGACTCTTGTAAAATTAATATAAAGTATATACAACTATTACAAGATAGTCTAGTTCGGATCCAATAAATACTAAACTAAACAATTCCTATAAAATGTGTTGTAAGAACTAGAGTAAGAGGGGAATATTTAAAAATGTACTATAAAGTGTAGAGTTTTAGGAGACTATTGTAAAATGTATTATAAAATCTAGAGTAGGAGGAGACTCTTGTAAAATTAATATAACGTATATACAACTATTACAAGATAGTCTAGTTCGGATCCAATAAATACTAAATAAACTATTCCTATAAAATGTGTTTTAAGAACTAGAGTAAGAGGGGAATCTTTAAAAATGTACTATAAAGTGTAGAGTTTGAAAAGACTCTTGTAAAATGTGTTTTTAGAACTAGAGTAAGAGGGGACTCTTTAAAAATGTACTATAAAGTCTAGAGTTGGAGGAGACTCTTGTAAAATGTATTATAAAATTTAGAGTAGGAGGAAACTCTTGTAAAATTAAAATAAGTTATATACAACTATTACAAAATTGTCTAGTTCGGATCCAATAAATACTAAATTACAAAATAGAGAGACTCTTGTAAAATGTGTTGTAGGAACTAGAGTAAGAGGGGACTCTTTAAAAATGTACCATAAAGTGTAGAGTAGGAGGAGACTCTTGTAAAATGTGTTTTTAGAACTAGAGTAAGAGGGGACTCTTTAAAAATGTACTATAAAGTCTAGAGTTGGAGGAGACTCTTGTAAAATGTATTATAAAATCTAGAGTAGGAGGAGACTCTTGTAAAATTAATATAACGTATATACAACTATTACAAGATAGTCTAGTTCGGATCCAATAAATACTAAATAAACTATTCCTATAAAATGTGTTTTAAGAACTAGAGTAAGAGGCGAATCTTTAAAAATGTACTATAAAGTGTAGAGTTTGAGGAGACTCTTGTAAAATGTGTTTTAAGAACTAGAGTAAGAGGGGACTCTTTAAAAATGTACTATAAAGTCTAGAGTTGGAGGAGACTCTTGTAAAATGTATTATAAAATTTAGAGTAGGAGGAGACTCTTGTAAAATTAAAATAAGTTATATACAACTATTACAAAATTGTCTAGTTCGGATCCAATAAATACTAAATTACAAAATAGAGAGACTCTTGTAAAATGTGTTGTAGGAACTAGAGTAAGAGGGGACTCTTTAAAAATGTACCATAAAGTGTAGAGTAGGAGGAGACCCTTGTAAAGTGTATTATAAAATCTAGAGTAGGAGGACATTCTTGTAAAGTTAATATAAGGTATATACAACTATTACAAGATAGTCTAGTTCGGATCCAATAAATACTAAACTAAACAATTCCTATAGAATGTGTTTTAAGAACTAGAGTAAGAGGGGAATCTTTAACAATGTACTATAAAGTGTAGAGTTGGAGGAAACGTTTGTAAATGTACTATAAAGTGTAGAGTTGGAGGAGACTCTTGTAAAATGTATTATAAAATCTAGAGTGGGAGGAAATTCTTGTAAACTTAATATAAGGTATATACAACTATTAGAAGATAGTCTAGTTCGGATCCAATAAATACTAAATTAAACAATTAGGAGGAGACTCTTGTAAAATGTGTTGTAAGAACTAGAGTAAGAGGGGACTCTTTAAAAATGTACTATAAGGTCTAGAGTTGGAGGAGACTCTTGTAAAATGTATTATAGAATCTAGAGTAGGAAAAGACTCTTGTAAAATTAATATAAGTTATATACAACTATTAAAAGATAGTCTTGTTACGATCCCATAAATACTAAGCCAAACATTTCCTATGAAATGTGTTGTAAGAACTAGAGTAAGAGGGGACACTTTAAAAATGTACTATAAATTGTAGAGTAGGAGGAGACCCTTGTAAAATGTATTATAAATTCTAGAAAAGGAGGAGACACTTTTAGAATTAATATAAAGTATTTAAAACTATTACAAGATAGTCTAGTTCGGATCCAATAAATACTAAACTAAACAATTCCTATAAAATGTGTTGTAAGAACTAGAATAAGAGGGGATTCTTTAAAAATGTACTATAAAGTGTAGAGTTTTAGGAGACTCTTGTAAAATGTATTAAAAAATCTAGAGTAGGAGGAGACTCTTGTAAAATTAATATAACGTATATACAACTATTACAAGATAGTCTAGTTCGGATCCAATAAATACTAAACTAAACTATTCCTATAAAATGTGTTTAAGAACTAGAGTAAGAGGGGAATCTTTAAAAATGTACTATAAAGTGTAGAGTTTGATGAGACTCTTATAAAATGTATTATAAAATCTAGAGTAGGAGGAGACTCTTGTAAAATTAATATAAGTTATATACAACTATTACAAGATAGTCTCGTTAGGATCCCATAAATACTAAGCCAAACAATTCCTATGAAATGTGTTGTAAGAACTAGAGTAAGAGGGGACTCTTTAAAAATGTACTATAAAGTGTAGAGTAGGAGGAGACCCATGTAAAATGTATTATAAAATCTAGAGTAGGAGGACATTCTTTTAAAATTAATATAAGGTATATACAACTATTACAAGGTAGTCTAGTTCGGATACAATAAATACTAAACTAAACAATTCCTATAGAATGTGTTTTAAGAACTATAGTAAGAGGGGAATCTTTAACAATGTACTATAAAGTGTAGAGTTTGAGGAGACTCTTGTAAAATGTATTATAAAATTTAGAGTAGGAGGAGACTCTTGTAAAATTAATATAAGTTATATACAACCATTACAAGATTGTCTAGTTCGGATCCAATAAATACTAAATTAAAAAATAGAGGAGACTCTTGTAAAATGTGTTGTAGGAACTAGATTAAGAGGGGAGTCTTTAAAAATGTATTATAGAGTCTAGAGTAGGAGGAGACTCTTGTAAAATCAATATAAGTTATATACAACTATTAGAAGATAGTCTAGTTCGGATCCAATAAATAATAAATTAAAAAATAGAGGAGACTCTTGTAAAATGTGTTGTAAGAACTAGATTAAGAGGGGAGTCTTTAAAAATGTACTGTAGAGTCTAGAGTAGGAGGAGACTCTTGTAAAATTAATATAGGGTAAATAAAACTATTGAAAGATGGTCTAGTTTGGATCCAATAAATACTAAACAAAAAAAATCCTATAAAATTTGTTTTAAGAAATAAAGTAATGGAGGGAATCTTTAAAAATGTACTATAAAGTGTAGAGTTGGAGGACACGTTGGTAAAATGTACTATAAAGTGTAGAGTTGGAGGAGACTCTTGTAAAATGTATTATAAAATCTAGAGTAAGAGGAAATTCTTGTAAAATTAATATAAGGTATATACAACTATTAGAAGATAGTCTAGTTCGGATCCAATAAATACTAAATTAAATAATTAGGAGGAGACTCTTGTAAAATGTGTTGTAAGAACTAGTGTAAGAGGGGACTCTATAAAATGTACTATAAAGTCTAGAGTTGGAGGAGACTCTTGTAAAATGTATTATAAAATCTAGAGTAGGAGAAGACGCTTGTAAAATTAATATACGTTATATACAACTATTACAAGATAGTCTAGTTACGATCCCATAAATACTAAGCCAAACATTTCCTATGAAATGTGTTGTAAGAACTAGAGTAAGAGGGGACAGTTTAAAAATGTACTATAAATTGTAGAGTAGGAGGAGACCCCTGTAAAATGTAATATAAATTCTAGAGTAGGAGGAGACACTTGTAAAATTAATATAAAGTATATAAAACTATTACAAGATAGTCTAGTTCGGATCCAATAAATACTAAACTAAACAATTCCTATAGAATGTGTTTTAAGAACTAGAGTAAGAGGGGAATCTTTAACAATGTACTATAAAGTGTAGAGTTTGAGGAGACTCTTGTAAAATGTATTATAAAATTTAGAGTAGGAGGAGACTCTTGTAAAATTAAAATAAGTTATATACAACTATTACAAGATTGTCTGGTTCGAATCCAATAAATACTAAACTTAACAATTAGGAGGAGACTCTTGTAAAATGTGTTGTAAGAAATAGAGTAAGAGGGGACTCTTTAAAAATGTACTATAAAGTGTAGAGTTAACGGAGACTCTTGTAAAATGTATTATAAAATCTAGAGTAGGAGGAGACTCTTGTAAAATTAATATAAAGTATATACAACTATTACAAGATAGTCTAGTTCGGATCCAATAAATACTAAACTAAACAATTCCTATAAAATGTGTTGTAAGAACTAGAGTAAGAGGGGAATATTTAAAAATGTACTATAAAGTGTAGAGTTTTAGGAGACTATTGTAAAATGTATTATAAAATCTAGAGTAGGAGGAGACTCTTGTAAAATTAATATAACGTATATACAACTATTACAAGATAGTCTAGTTCGGATCCAATAAATACTAAATAAACTATTCCTATAAAATGTGTTTTAAGAACTAGAGTAAGAGGGGAATCTTTAAAAATGTACTATAAAGTGTAGAGTTTGAAAAGACTCTTGTAAAATGTGTTTTTAGAACTAGAGTAAGAGGGGACTCTTTAAAAATGTACTATAAAGTCTAGAGTTGGAGGAGACTCTTGTAAAATGTATTATAAAATTTAGAGTAGGAGGAAACTCTTGTAAAATTAAAATAAGTTATATACAACTATTACAAAATTGTCTAGTTCGGATCCAATAAATACTAAATTACAAAATAGAGAGACTCTTGTAAAATGTGTTGTAGGAACTAGAGTAAGAGGGGACTCTTTAAAAATGTACCATAAAGTGTAGAGTAGGAGGAGACCCTTGTAAAATGTATTATAAATTCTAGAAAAGGAGGAGACACTTTTAGAATTAATATAAAGTATTTAAAACTATTACAAGATAGTCTAGTTCGGATCCAATAAATACTAAACTAAACAATTCCTATAAAATGTGTTGTAAGAACTAGAGTAAGAGGGGATTCTTTAAAAATGTACTATAAAGTGTAGAGTTTTAGGAGACTCTTGTAAAATGTATTATAAAATCTAGAGTAGGAGGAGACTCTTGTAAAATTAATATAACGTATATACAACTATTACAAGATAGTCTAGTTCAGATCCAATAAATACTAAACTAAACTATTCCTATAAAATGTGTTTAAGAACTAGAGTAAGAGGGGAATCTTTAAAAATGTACTATAAAGTGTAGAGTTTGATGAGACTCTTGTAAAATGTATTATAAAATCTAGAGTAGGAGGAGACTCTTGTAAAATTAATATAAGTTATATACAACTATTACAAGATAGTCTCGTTAGGATCCCATAAATACTAATCCAAACAATTCCTATGAAATGTGTTGTAAGAACTAGAGTAAGAGGGGACTCTTTAAAAATGAACTATAAAGTTTAGAGTAGGAGGAGACCCATGTAAAATGTATTATAAAATCTAGAGTAGGAGGACATTCTTTTAAAATTAATATAAGTTATATACAACTATTACAAGATAGTCTAGTTCGGATACAATAAATACTAAACTAAACAAATCCTATAGAATGTGTTTTAAGAACTAGAGTAAGAGGGGAATCTTTAACAATGTACTATAAAGTGTAGAGTTTGAGGAGACTCTTGTAAAATGTATTATAAAATTTAGAGTAGGAGGAGACTCTTGTAAAATTAATATAAGTTATATACAACCATTACAAGATTGTCTAGTTCGGATCCAATAAATACTTAATTAAAAAATAGAGGAGACTCTTGTAAAATGTGTTGTAGGAACTAGATTAAGAGGGGAGTCTTTAAAAATGTATTAAAGTGTCTAGAGTAGGAGGAGACTCTTGTAAAATCAATATAAGTTATATACAACTATTAGAAGATAGTCTAGTTCGGATCCAATAAATAATAAATTAAAAAATAGAGGAGACTCTTGTAAAATGTGTTGTAAGAACTAGATTAAGAGGGGAGTCTTTAAAAATGTACTGTAGAGTCTAGAGTAGGAGGAGACTCTTGTAAAATTAATATAGGGTAAATACAACTATTGAAAGATGGTCTAGTTTGGATCCAATAAATACTAAACAAAAAAAATCCTATAAAATTTGTTTTAAGAAATAAAGTAATGGAGGGAATCTTTAAAAATGTACTATAAAGTGTAGAGTTGGAGGACACGTTTGTAAAATGTACTATAAAGTGTAGAGTTGGAGGAGACTCTTGTAAAATGTATTATAAAATCTAGAGTAAGAGGAAATTCTTGTAAAATTAATATAAGGTATATACAACTATTAGAAGATAGTCTAGTTCGGATCCAATAAATACTAAATTAAATAATTAGGAGGAGACTCTTGTAAAATGTGTTGTAAGAACTAGTGTAAGAGGGGACTCTATAAAATGTACTATAAAGTCTAGAGTTGGAAGAGACTCTTGTAAAATGTATTATAAAATCTAGAGTAGGAGAAGACGCTTGTAAAATTAATATACGTTATATACAACTATTACAAGATAGTCTAGTTACGATCCCATAAATACTAAGCCAAACATTTCCTATGAAATGTGTTGTAAGAACTAGAGTAAGAGGGGACAGTTTAAAAATGTACTATAAATTGTAGAGTAGGAGGAGACCCCTGTAAAATGTATTATAAATTCTAGAGTAGGAGGAGACACTTGTAAAATTAATATAAAGTATATAAAACTATTACAAGATAGTCTAGTTCGGATCCAATAAATACTAAACTAAACAATTCCTATAAAATGTGTTGTAAGAAGTAGAGTAAGAGGGGAATCTTTAAAAATGTACTATAAAGTGTAGAGTTTTAGGAGACTCTTGTAAAATGTATTATAAAATCTAGAGTAGGAGGAGACTCTTGTAAAATTAATATAACGTATATACAACTATTACAAGATAGTCTAGTTCGGATCCAATAAATACTGAATTAACTATTCCTATAAAATGTGTTTTAAGAACTAGAGTAAGAGGGGAATCTTTAAAAATGTACTATAAAGTGTAGAGTTTGAGGAGACTCTTGTAAAATGTGTTGTAAGAACTAGAGTAAGAGGGGACTCTTTAAAAATGTACTATAAAGTCTAGAGTTGGAGGAGACTCTTGTAAAATGTATTATAAAATTTAGAGTAGGAGAAGACTCTTGTAAAATTAAAATAAGTTATATACAACTATTACAAGATTGTCTAGTTCGGATCCAATAAATACTAAATTACAAAATAGAGAGACTCTTGTAAAATGTGTTGTAGGAACTAGATTAAGAGGGGAGTCTTTAAAAATGTACTATAGAGTCTAGAGTAGGAGGAGACTCTTGTAAAATTAATATAAGGTATTTACAACTATTAGAAGATAGTCTAGTTCGGATCTAATAAATACTAAATTAAAAAATACAGGAGACTCTTGTAAAATGTGTTGTAAGAACTAGATTAATTCGGGAGTCTTTAAAAATGTACTATAGAGTCTAGAGTAGGAGGAGACACTTTTAAAATTAATATAGGGTAAATACAACTATTGAAAGATGGTCTAGTTTGGATCCAAAAAATACTAAACTAAACAAATCCTATAAATTACCTTTGTACCTTTGTAATTTGGCCCCATGGTAAAAGCAATCTAGACAATTTTTTACTACATTTAAATTCAGTCCATCCAAATATTCAATTCACTATGGAAATAGAAAAGAATGGCTGTATTCCTTTTCTGGACGTATTAGTAACACGAAAAACAGACGGCACATTAGGTCATTCGGTTTATAGGAAACCTACACATACTGACAGATATTTACATGCTTCATCCCACCACCATCCCATTAAAAAAAAAGCAGTTTTAAATACTTTAGTCAATAGAATGTTTGCAATATCCGACAAAGAGAGCCTTTCTCAAGAAAAATACCATTTAATCACAACTTTGCAACAAAATGGCTACCCAAAACAGAACATTTTACGAGCAATTGACAAGCAAAAAAGGAAGCTAAATTTAAATAGTAAAAATACAACTGAAAATCCTCTAAATGATAAACGCGCCTTCCTACCATATATTCAAGGAACCACTGACAAAATCAGTAATATATTACGTAAATATGAAATAAAAACAATTTTCAAGCCTTACATAAAAATACAGCAAGTATTAAGACCGATAAAGGACCGCATTCCTCTTAGCAAATCTGGCGTCTACCATATTAAATGCAGTTGTGGGAAATGTTATGTAGGGGAAACAGGACGTTTAATTTCGACAAGAGTTAAAGAACATATAAGAAGTACAAGAAATTTAGATACCAACACATCTGCAGTTGCCGAACATGCCACCATGACTAGACACGACATTTATTTCGATGAAATTCAAATCTTAGCTACAAGTAATAATTATTTTGAGAGGAAGGTTCTGAAAGCCCTAGAAATCAGAAAACATCGTAATAATTTCAATAGAGATAACGGGATGGAGCTTAGTTGTAAATGGATTCCCCTTATAGAAAAGCTAAGATACGAATGTGTTCGAGAAAGCTCCAGGTCAGCCGCGCCTTCCGGGAAAACAACGGGAGGTGTAAACAACCCTCCCCCACCCCCGAGCCTATATAACCTGAGGCAGAGGGCCCGCCGGCCAGTGAATGAGTGTAGGAATTCGCCTTCATAATGGACTGCTGCTACGCGTCCGAAACGTCGGCAACCTCCAACTCGTCGCCATCGTGGTCATCGCCCGAAGACCAGGATTCTCCATATGTGTAAATCCTATAAAATTTGTTTTAAGAACTAGAGTAATGGAGGGAATCTTTAAAAATGTACTATAAAGTGTAGAGTTGGAGGACACGTTTGTAAAATGTATTATAAAATCTAGAGTAGGAGGAGACTCTTGTAAAATTAATATAACGTATATACAACTATTACAAGATAGTCTAGTTCGGATCCAATAAATACTAAACTAAACAAATCCTATAAAATTTGTTTTAAAACTAGAGTAATGGAGGGAATCTTTAAAAATGTACTATAAAGTGTAGAGTTGGAGGACACGTTTGTAAAATGTACTATAAAGTGTAGAGTTGGAGGAGACTCTTGTAAAATGTATTATAAAATCTAGAGTAGGAGGAAATTCTTGTAAAATTTATATAAGGTATATACAACTATTAGAAGATAGTCTAGTTAGGATCCAATAAATACTAAATTAAACAATTAGGAGGAGACTCTTGTAAAATGTGTTGTAAGAACTAGAGTAAGAGGGGACTCTTTAAAAATGTACTATGAAGTCTAGAGTTGGAGGAGACTCTTGTAAAATGTATTATAAAGTCTAGAGTAGGAGGAGACTCTAGCAAAATTAATATAAGTTATATACAACTATTACAAGATAGTCTAGTTAGGATCCCATAAATACTAAGCCAATTAATTCCTATGAAATGTGTTGTAAGAACTAGAGTAAGAGGGGACTCTTTAAAAATGAACTATAAAGTGTAGAGTAGGAGGAGACCCTTGTAAAATGTATTATGAAATCTAGAGTAGGAGGAGACTCTTGTAAAATTAATATAAGATATATACAACTATTACAAGATTATTAGTTCTGATCCAATAAATACTAATTTAATCAATTTGGAGGAGACTCTTATTAAGTATATTGTAAAAACAAGAGTAAGAGGGAACTCTTTAAAAATGTACTATAGAGGTTAGAGTAGGAGGAGACTCTTGTAAAATGTATTATGAAATCTAGAGTAGGAGGAGAATCTTGTAAAATTAATATAAGGTATATACAACTATTACAAGATAGTCTAGTTCGGATCCAATAAATACTAAACTAAACAATTCCTATAAAATGTGTTGTAAGAACTAGAGTAAGAGGGGAATATTTAAAAATGTACTATAAAATGTAGAGTTTTAGGAGACTCTTGTAAAATGTATTATAAAATCTAGAGTAGGAGGAGACTCTTGTAAAATTAATATAAGTTATATACAACTATTACAAGATTGTCTAGTTCGGATCCAATAAATAATAAATTAAAAATAGAGGAGACTCTTGTAAAATTAATATAAGGTATATACAACTATTAAAAGATAGTCTAGTTGCGATCCAATAAATACTAAGCCAAACATTTCCTATGAAATGTGTTGTAAGAACTAGAGTAAGAGGGGATTCTTTAAAAATGTACTATAAAGTGTAGAGTTTTAGGAGACTCTTGTAAAATGTATTATAAAATCTAGAGTAGGAGGAGACTCTTGTAAAATTAATATAACGTATATACAACTATTACAAGATAGTCTAGTTCAGATCCAATAAATACTAAACTAAACTATTCCTATAAAATGTGTTTAAGAACTAGAGTAAGAGGGGAATCTTTAAAAATGTACTATAAAGTGTAGAGTTTGATGAGACTCTTGTAAAATGTATTATAAAATCTAGAGTAGGAGGAGACTCTTGTAAAATTAATATAAGTTATATACAACTATTACAAGATAGTCTCGTTAGGATCCCATAAATACTAATCCAAACAATTCCTATGAAATGTGTTGTAAGAACTAGAGTAAGAGGGGACTCTTTAAAAATGAACTATAAAGTGTAGAGTAGGAGGAGACCCATGTAAAATGTATTATAAAATCTAGAGTAGGAGGACATTCTTTTAAAATTAATATAAGGTATATACAACTATTACAAGATAGTCTAGTTCGGATACAATAAATACTAAACTAAACAAATCCTATAGAATGTGTTTTAAGAACTAGAGTAAGAGGGGAATCTTTAACAATGTACTATAAAGTGTAGAGTTTGAGGAGACTCTTGTAAAATGTATTATAAAATTTAGAGTAGGAGGAGACTCTTGTAAAATTAATATAAGTTATATACAACCATTACAAGATTGTCTAGTTCGGATCCAATAAATACTAAATTAAAAAATAGAGGAGACTCTTGTAAAATGTGTTGTAGGAACTAGATTAAGAGGGGAGTCTTTAAAAATGTATTAAAGTGTCTAGAGTAGGAGGAGACTCTTGTAAAATCAATATAAGTTATATACAACTATTAGAAGATAGTCTAGTTCGGATCCAATAAATAATAAATTAAAAAATAGAGGAGACTCTTGTAAAATGTGTTGTAAGAACTAGATTAAGAGGGGAGTCTTTAAAAATGTACTGTAGAGTCTAGAGTAGGAGGAGACTCTTGTAAAATTAATATAGGGTAAATACAACTATTGAAAGATGGTCTAGTTTGGATCCAATAAATACTAAACAAAAAAAATCCTATAAAATTTGTTTTAAGAAATAAAGTAATGGAGGGAATCTTTAAAAATGTACTATAAAGTGTAGAGTTGGAGGACACGTTTGTAAAATGTACTATAAAGTGTAGAGTTGGAGGAGACTCTTGTAAAATGTATTATAAAATCTAGAGTAAGAGGAAATTCTTGTAAAATTAATATAAGGTATATACAACTATTAGAAGATAGTCTAGTTCGGATCCAATAAATACTAAACTAAACAATTGCTATAGAATGTGTTTTAAGAACTAGAGTAAGAGGGGAATCTTTAACAATGTACTATAAAGTGTAGAGTTTGAGGAGACTCTTGTAAAATGTATTATAAAATTTAGAGTAGGAGGAGACTCTTGTAAAATTAATATAAGTTATATACAACTATTACAAGATTGTCTAGTTCGGATCCAATAAATACTATATTACAAAATAGAGGAGACTCTTGTAAAATGTGTTGTAGGAACTAGATTAAGAGGGGAGTCTTTAAAAATGTACTATAGAGTCTAGAGTAGGAGGAGACTCTTGTAAAATTAATATAGGGTAAATACAACTATTGAAAGATGGTCTAGTTTGGATCCAATAAATTCTAAACAAAAAAAATCCAATAAAATTTGTTTTAATAAATAGAGTAATGGAGGGAATCTTTAAAAATGTACTATAAAGTGTAGAGTTGGAGGACACGTTTGTAAATGTACTATAAAGTGTAGAGTTGGAGGAGACTCTTGTAAAATGTATTATAAAATCTAGAGTAGGAGGAAATTCTTGTAAAATTAATATAAGGTATATACAACTATTAGAAGATAGTCTAGTTCGGATCCAATAAATACTAAATTAAACAATTAGGAGGAGACTCTTGTAAAATGTGTTGTAAGAACTAGAGTAAGAGGGGACTCTTTAAAAATGTACTATAAAGTCTAGAGTTGGAGGAGACTCTTGTAAAATGTATTATAGAATCTAGAGTAGGAAAAGACTCTTGTAAAATTAATATAAGTTATATACAACTATTAAAAGATAGTCTAGTTACGATCCCATAAATACTAAGCCAAACATTTCCTATGAAATGTGTTGTAAGAACTAGAGTAAGAGGGGACACTTTAAAAATGTACTATAAATTGTAGAGTAGGAGGAGACCCTTGTAAAATGTATTATAAATTCTAGAAAAGGAGGAGACACTTTTAGAATTAATATAAAGTATTTAAAACTATTACAAGATAGTCTAGTTCGGATCCAATAAATACTAAACTAAACAATTCCTATAAAATGTGTTGTAAGAACTAGAGTAAGAGGGGATTCTTTAAAAATGTACTATAAAGTGTAGAGTTTTAGGAGACTCTTGTAAAATGTATTATAAAATCTAGAATAGGAGGAGACTCTTGTAAAATTAATATAACGTATATACAACTATTACAAGATAGGCTAGTTCAGATCCAATAAATACTAAACTAAACTATTCCTATAAAATGTGTTTAAGAACTAGAGTAAGAGGGGAATCTTTAAAAATGTACTATAAAGTGTAGAGTTTGATGAGACTCTTGTAAAATGTATTATAAAATCTAGAGTAGGAGGAGACTCTTGTAAAATTAATATAAGTTATATACAACTATTACAAGATAGTCTCGTTAGGATCCCATAAATACTAATCCAAACAATTCCTATGAAATGTGTTGTAAGAACTAGAGTAAGAGGGGACTCTTTAAAAATGAACTATAAAGTGTAGAGTAGGAGGAGACCCATGTAAAATGTATTATAGAATCTAGAGTAGGAGGACATTCTTTTAAAATTAATATAAGGTATATACAACTATTACAAGATAGTCTAGTTAGGATCCCATAAATACTAAGCCAATTAATTCCTATGAAATGTGTTGTAAGAACTAGAGTAAGAGGGGACTCTTTAAAAATGAACTATAAAGTGTAGAGTAGGAGGAGACCCATGTAAAATGTATTATAAAATCTAGAGTAGGAGGACATTCTTTTAAAATTAATATAAGTTATATACAACGATTACAAGATAGTCTAGTTAGGATCCCATAAATACTAAGCCAATTAATTCCTATGAAATGTGTTGTAAGAACTAGAGTAAGAGGGGACTCTTTAAAAATGAACTATAAAGTGTAGAGTAGGAGGAGACCCTTGTAAAATGTATTATGAAATCTAGAGTAGGAGGAGACTCTTGTAAAATTAATATAAGATATATACAACTATTACAAGATTATTAGTTCTGATCCAATAAATACTAATTTAATCAATTTGGAGGAGACTCTGGTAAAGTATATTGTAAAAACAAGAGTAAGAGGGAACTCTTTAAAAATGTACTATAGAGGTTAGAGTAGGAGGAGACTCTTGTAAAATGTATTATGAAATCTAGAGTAAGAGGAGAATCTTGTAAAATTAATATAAGGTATATACAACTATTACAAGATAGTCTAGTTCGTATCCAATAAATACTAAATTTAACAATTAGGAGGAGACTCTTGTAAAATGTGTTGTAATTACTAGAGTAAGAGGGGACTCTTTAAAAATGTACTATAAAGTGTAGAGTTGGAGGAGACTCTTGTAAAATGTATTATAAAATCTAGAGTAGGAGAAGACTCTTGTAAAATTAATATAAGGTATATACAACTATTAGAAGATAGTCTAGTTACGATCCCATAAATACTAAGCCAAACATTTCCTATGAAATGTGTTGTAAGAACTAGAGTAAGAGGGGAATCTTTAAAAATGTACAAACAAGTGTAGAGTTTTAGGAGACTCTTGTAAAATGTATTATAAAATCTAGAGTAGGAGGAGACTCTTGTAAAATTAATATAACGTATATACAACTATTACAAGATAGTCTAGTTCGGATCCAATAAATACTAAACTAAACATATCCTATAAAATTTGTTTTAAAAATAGAGTAATGGAGGGAATCTTTAAAAATGTACTATAAAGTGTAGAGTTGGAGGACACGTTTGTAAAATGTACTATAAGGTGTAGAGTTGGAGGAGACTCTTGTAAAATGTATTATAAAATCTAGAGTAGGAGGAGACTCTTGTAAAATTAATATAAGTTATATACAACTATTACAAGATAGTCTCGTTAGGATCCCATAAATACTAATCCAAACAATTCCTATGAAATGTGTTGTAAGAACTAGAGTAAGAGGGGACTCTTTAAAAATGAACTATAAAGTGTAGAGTAGGAGGAGACCCATGTAAAATGTATTATAAAATCTAGAGTAGGAGGACATTCTTTTAAAATTAATATAAGGTATATACAACTATTACAAGATAGTCTAGTTCGGATACAATAAATACTAAACTAAACAAATCCTATAGAATGTGTTTTAAGAACTAGAGTAAGAGGGGAATCTTTAACAATGTACTATAAAGTTTAGAGTTTGAGGAGACTCTTGTAAAATGTATTATAAAATTTAGAGTAGGAGGAGACTCTTGTAAAATTAATATAAGTTATATACAGCCATTACAAGATTGTCTAGTTCGGATCCAATAAATACTAAATTAAAAAATAGAGGAGACTCTTGTAAAATGTGTTGTAGGAACTAGATTAAGAGGGGAGTCTTTAAAAATGTATTAAAGAGTCTAGAGTAGGAGGAGACTCTTGTAAAATCAATATAAGTTATATACAACTATTAGAAGATAGTCTAGTTCGGATCCAATAAATAATAAATTAAAAAATAGAGGAGACTCTTGTAAAATGTGTTGTAAGAACTAGATTAAGAGGGGAGTCTTTAAAAATGTACTGTAGAGTCTAGAGTAGGAGGAGAATCTTGTAAAATTAATATAGGGTAAATACAACTATTGAAAGATGGTCTAGTTTGGATCCAATAAATACTAAACAAAAAAAATCCTATAAAATTTGTTTTAAGAAATAAAGTAATGGAGGGAATCTTTAAAAATGTACTATAAAGTGTAGAGTTGGAGGACACGTTTGTAAAATGTACTATAAAGTGTAGAGTTGGAGGAGACTCTTGTAAAATGTATTATAAAATCTAGAGTAAGAGGAAATTCTTGTAAAATTAATATAAGGTATATACAACTATTAGAAGATAGTCTAGTTCGGATCCAATAAATACTAAATTAAATAATTAGGAGGAGACTCTTGTAAAATGTGTTTTAAGAACTAGTGTAAGAGGGGACTCTATAAAATGTACTATAAAGTCTAGAGTTGGAGGAGACTCTTGTAAAATGTATTATAAAATCTAGAGTAGGAGAAGACGCTTGTAAAATTAATATACGTTATATACAGCTATTACAAGATAGTCTAGTTACGATCCCATAAATACTAAGCCAAACATTTCCTATGAAATGTGTTGTAAGAACTAGAGTAAGAGGGGACAGTTTAAAAATGTACTATAAATTGTAGAGTAGGAGGAGACCCCTGTAAAATGTATTATAATTTCTAGAGTAGGAGGAGACACTTGTAAAATTAATATAAAGTATATAAAACTATTACAAGATAGTGTAGTTCGGATCCAATAAATACTAAACTAAACAATTCCTATAAAATGTGTTGTAAGAAGTAGAGTAAGAGGGGAATCTTTAAAAATGTACTATAAAGTGTAGAGTTTTAGGAGACTCTTGTAAAATGTATTATAAAATCTAGAGTAGGAGGAGACTCTTGTAAAATTAATATAACGTATATACAACTATTACAAGATAGTCTAGTTCGGATCCAATAAATACTGAATTAACTATTCCTATAAAATGTGTTTTAAGAACTAGAGTAAGAGGGGAATCTTTAAAAATGTACTATAAAGTGTAGAGTTTGAGGAGACTCTTGTAAAATGTGTTGTAAGAACTAGTGTAAGAGGGGACTCTTTAAAAATGTACTATAACGTCTAGAGTTGGAGGAGACTCTTGTAAAATGTATTATAAAATTTAGAGTAGGAGAAGACTCTTGTAAAATTAAAATAAGTTATATACAACTATTACAAGATTGTCTAGTTCGGTTCCAATAAATACTAAATTACAAAATAGAGAGACTCTTGTAAAATGTGTTGTAGGAACTAGATTAAGAGGGGAGTCTTTAAAAATGTACTATAGAGTCTAGAGTAGGAGGAGACTCTTGTAAAATTAATATAAGGTATTTACAACTATTAGAAGATAGTCTAGTTCGGATCTAATAAATACTAAATTAAAAAATACAGGAGACTCTTGTAAAATGTGTTGTAAGAACTAGATTAATTCGGGAGTCTTTAAAAATGTACTATAGAGTCTAGAGTAGGAGGAGACACTTGTAAAATTAATATAGGGTAAATACAACTATTGAAAGATGGTCTAGTTTGGATCCAAAAAATACTAAACTAAACAAATCCTATAAATTACCTTTGTACCTTTGTAATTTGGCCCCATGGTAAAAGCAATCTAGACAATTTTTTACTACATTTAAATTCAGTCCATCCAAATATTCAATTCACTATGGAAATAGAAAAGAATGGCTGTATTCCTTTTCTGGACGTATTAGTAACACGAAAAACAGACGGCACATTAGGTCATTCGGTTTATAGGAAACCTACACATACTGACAGATATTTACATGCTTCATCCCACCACCATCCCATTAAAAAAAAAGCAGTTTTAAATACTTTAGTCAATAGAATGTTTGCAATATCCGACAAAGAGAGCCTTTCTCAAGAAAAATACCATTTAATCACAACTTTGCAACAAAATGGCTACCCAAAACAGAACATTTTACGAGCAATTGACAAGCAAAAAAGGAAGCTAAATTTAAATAGTAAAAATACAACTGAAAATCCTCTAAATGATAAACGCGCCTTCCTACCATATATTCAAGGAACCACTGACAAAATCAGTAATATATTACGTAAATATGAAATAAAAACAATTTTCAAGCCTTACATAAAAATACAGCAAGTATTAAGACCGATAAAGGACCGCATTCCTCTTAGCAAATCTGGCGTCTACCATATTAAATGCAGTTGTGGGAAATGTTATGTAGGGGAAACAGGACGTTTAATTTCGACAAGAGTTAAAGAACATATAAGAAGTACAAGAAATTTAGATACCAACACATCTGCAGTTGCCGAACATGCCACCATGACTAGACACGACATTTATTTCGATGAAATTCAAATCTTAGCTACAAGTAATAATTATTTTGAGAGGAAGGTTCTGAAAGCCCTAGAAATCAGAAAACATCGTAATAATTTCAATAGAGATAACGGGATGGAGCTTAGTTGTAAATGGATTCCCCTTATAGAAAAGCTAAGATACGAATGTGTTCGAGAAAGCTCCAGGTCAGCCGCGCCTTCCGGGAAAACAACGGGAGCTGTAAACAACCCTCCCCCACCCCCGAGCCTATATAACCTGAGGCAGAGGGCCCGCCGGCCAGTGAATGAGTGTAGGAATTCGCCTTCATAATGGACTGCTGCTACGCGTCCGAAACGTCGGCAACCTCCAACTCGTCGCCATCGTGGTCATCGCCCGAAGACCAGGATTCTCCATATGTGTAAATCCTATAAAATTTGTTTTAAGAACTAGAGTAATGGAGAGAATCTTTAAAAATGTACTATAAAGTGTAGAGTTGGAGGACACGTTTGTAAAATGTATTATAAAATCTAGAGTAGGAGGAGACTCTTGTAAAATTAATATAACGTATATACAACTATTACAAGATAGTCTAGTTCGGATCCAATAAATACTAAACTAAACAAATCCTATAAAATTTGTTTTAAAACTAGAGTAATGGAGGGAATCTTTAAAAATGTACTATAAAGTGTAGAGTTGGAGGACACGTTTGTAAAATGTACTATAAAGTGTAGAGTTGGAGGAGACTCTTGTAAAATGTATTATAAAATCTAGAGTAGGAGGAAATTCTTGTAAAATTTATATAAGGTATATACAACTATTAGAAGATAGTCTAGTTAGGATCCAATAAATACTAAATTAAACAATTAGGAGGAGACTCTTGTAAAATGTGTTGTAAGAACTAGAGTAAGAGGGGACTCTTTAAAAATGTACTATGAAGTCTAGAGTTGGAGGAGACTCTTGTAAAATGTATTATAAAGTCTAGAGTAGGAGGAGACTCTAGCAAAATTAATATAAGTTATATACAACTATTACAATATAGTCTAGTTAGGATCCCATAAATACTAAGCCAATTAATTCCTATGAAATGTGTTGTAAGAACTAGAGTAAGAGGGGACTCTTTAAAAATGAACTATAAAGTGTAGAGTAGGAGGAGACCCTTGTAAAATGTATTATGAAATCTAGAGTAGGAGGAGACTCTTGTAAAATTAATATAAGATATATACAACTATTACAAGATTATTAGTTCTGATCCAATAAATACTAATTTAATCTATTTGGAGGAGACTCTTGTAAAGTATATTGTAAAAACAAGAGTAAGAGGGAACTCTTTAAAAATGTACTATAGAGGTTAGAGTAGGAGGAGACTCTTGTAAAATGTATTATGAAATCTAGAGTAGGAGGAGAATCTTGTAAAATTAATATAAGGTATATACAACTATTACAAGATAGTCTAGTTCGTATCCAATAAATACTAAATTTAACAATTAGGAGGAGACTCTTGTAAAATGTGTTGTAATTACTAGGGTAAGAGGGGACTCTTTAAAAATGTACTATAAAGTGTAGAGTTGGAGGAGACTCTTGTAAAATGTATTATAAAATCTAGAGGAGGAGGAGACTCTTGTAAAATTAATATAAGTTATATACAACTATTACAAGATTGTCTAGTTCGGATCCAATAAATAATAAATTAAAAATAGAGGAGACTCTTGTAAAATTAATATAAGGTATATACAACTATTAAAAGATAGTCTAGTTACGATCCCATAAATACTAAGCCAAACATTTCCTATGAAATGTGTTGTAAGAACTAGAGTAAGAGGGGACTCTTTAAAAATGTACTATAGAGTCTAGAGTAGGAGGAGACTCTTGTAAAATTAATATAAGGTATATACAACTATTAGAAGATAGTCTAGTTCGGATCCAATAAATAATAAATTAAAAAATACAGGAGACTTTTGTAAAATGTGTTGTAAGAACTAGATTAAGAGGGGAGTCTTTAAAAATGTACTATAGAGTCTAGAGTAGGAGGAGACTCTTGTAAAATTAATATAGGGTAAATACAGCTATTGAAAGATGGTCTAGTTTGAATTCAATAAATACTAAACTAAAAAAATCCTATAAAATTTGTTTTAAGAACTAGAGTAATGGAGGGAATCTTTAAAAATGTACTATAAAGTGTAGCGTTGGAGGACACGTTTGTAAAATGTATTATAAAATCTAGAGTAGGAGGAGACTCTTGTAAAATTAATATAACGTATATACAACTATTACAAGATAGTCTAGTTTGGATCCAATAAATAATAAATTAAAAATAGAGGAGACTCTTGTAAAATGTGTTGTAAGAACTAGATTAAGAGGGGAGTCTTTAAAAATGTACTATAGAGTCTAGAGTAGGAGGAGACTCTTGTAAAATTAATATAAGGTATATACAACTATTAGAAAATAGTCTAGTTACGATCCCATAAATACTAAGCCAAACATTTCCAATGAAATGTGTTGTAAGAACTAGAGTAAGAGGGGAATCTTTAAAAATGTACAAACAAGTGTAGAGTTTTAGGAGACTCTTGTAAAATGTATTATAAAATCTAGAGTAGGAGGAGACTCTTGTAAAATTAATATAACGTATATACAACTATTACAAGATAGTCTAGTTCGGATCCAATAAATACTAAACTAAACAAATCCTATAAAATTTGTTTTAAAACTAGAGTAATGGAGGGAATCTTTAAAAATGTACTATAAAGTGTAGAGTTGGAGGACACGTTTGTAAAATGTACTATAAAGTGTAGAGTTGGAGGAGACTCTTGTAAAATGTATTATAAAATCTAGAGTAGGAGGAAATTCTTGTAAAATTTAAATAAGGTATATACAACTATTAGAAGATAGTCTAGATAGGATCCAATAAATACGAAATTAAACAATTAGGAGGAGACTCTTGTAAAATGTGTTGTAAGAACTAGAGTAAGAGGGGACTCTTTAAAAATGTACTATGAAGTCTAGAGTTGGAGGAGACTCTTGTAAAATGTATTATAAAATCTAGAGTAGGAGGAGACTCTAGCAAAATTAATATAAGTTATATACAACTATTACAAGATAGTCTAGTTAGGATCCCATAAATACTAAGCCAATTAATTCCTATGAAATGTGTTGTAAGAACTAGAGTAAGAGGGGACTCTTTAAAAATGTACTATAAAGTGTAGAGTAGAAGGAGACCCTTGTAAAATGTATTATAAAATCTAGAGTAGGAGGAGACTCTTGTAAAATTAATATAAGATATTTACAACTATTACAAGATAGTATAGTTCTGATCCAATAAATACTAATTAAATCAATTTGGAGGAGACTCTTGTAAAGTATATTGTAAAAACAAGAGTAAGAGGGAACTCTTTAAAAATGTACTATAGAGGTTAGAGTACGAGGAGACTCTTGTAAAATGTATTATGAAATCTAGAGTAGGAGGAGAATCTTGTAAAATTAATATAAGGTATATACAACTATTACAAGATAGTCTAGTTCGTATCCAATAAATACTAAATTTAACAATTAGGAGGAGACTCTTGTAAAATGTGTTGTAATTACTAGAGTAAGAGGGGACTCTTTAAAAATGTACTATAAAGTGTAGAGTTGGAGGAGACTCTTGTAAAATGTATTATAAAATCTAGAGTAGGAGGAGACTCTTATAAAATTAATATAAGTTATATACAACTATTACAAGATTGTCTAGTTCGGATCCAATAAATAATAAATTAAAAATAGAGGAGACTCTTGTAAAATTAATATAAGGTATATACAACTATTAAAAGATAGTCTAGTTACGATCCCATAAATACTAAGCCAAACATTTCCTATGAAATGTGTTGTAAGAACTAGAGTAAGAGGGGACTCTTTAAAAATATACTATAGAGTCTAGAGTAGGAGGAGACTCTTGTAAAATTAATATAAGGTATATACAACTATTAGAAGATAGTCTAGTTCGGATCCAATAAATAATAAATTAAAAAATACAGGAGACTTTTGTAAAATGTGTTGTAAGAACTAGATTAAGAGGGGAGTCTTTAAAAATGTACTATAGAGTCTAGAGTAGGAGGAGACTCTTGTAAAATTAATATAGGGTAAATACAGCTATTAAAAGATGGTCTAGTTTGAATTCAATAAATACTAAACTAAAAAAATCCTATAAAATTTGTTTTAAGAACTAGAGTAATGGAGGGAATCTTTAAAAATGTACTATAAAGTGTAGAGTTGGAGGACACGTTTGTAAAATGTATTATAAAATCTAGAGTAGGAGGAGACTCTTGTAAAATTAATATAACGTATATACAACTATTACAAGATAGTCTAGTTTGGATCCAATAAATAATAAATTAAAAATAGAGGAGACTCTTGTAAAATGTGTTGTAAGAACTAGATTAAGAGGGGAGTCTTTAAAAATGTACTATAGAGTCTAGAGTAGGAGGAGACTCTTGTAAAATTAATATAAGGTATATACAACTATTAGAAGATAGTCTAGTTACGATCCCATAAATACTAAGCCAAACATTTCCTATGAAATGTGTTGTAAGAACTAGAGTAAGAGGGGAATCTTTAAAAATGTACAAACAAGTGTAGAGTTTTAGGAGACTCTTGTAAAATGTATTATAAAATCTAGAGTAGGAGGAGACTCTTGTAAAATTAATATAACGTATATACAACTATTACAAGATAGTCTAGTTCGGATCCAATAAATACTAAACTAAGCTATTCATATAAAATGTGTTTTAAGAACTAGAGTAAGAGGGGAATCCTTAAAAATGTACTATAAAGTGTAGAGTTTAAGGAGACTCTTGTAAAATGTGTTGTAAGAACTAGAGTAAGAAGGGACTATTTAAAAATGTACTATAAGGTCTAGAGTTGGAGGAGACTCTTGTAAAATGTATTATAAAATTTAGAGTAGAAGGAGACTCTTGTAAAATTAAAATAAGTTATATACAACTATTACAAGATTGTCTAGTTCGGATCCAATAAATACTAAACTTAACAATTAGGAGGAGACTCTTGTAAAATGTGTTGTAAGAACTAGAGTAAGAGGGGACTCTTTAAAAATGTACTATAAAGTGTAGAGTTAAAGGAGACTCTTGTAAAATGTATTATAAAATCTAGAGTAGGAGGAGACACTTGTAAAATTAATATAAGTTGTATACAACTATTACTAGATAGTCTAGTTAGGATCCCATAAATACTAAGCCAAACAATTCCTATGAAATGTGTTGTAAGAACTAGAGTAGGAGGGGACTCTTTAAAAATGTACTATAAAGTGTAGAGTAGGAGGAGACCCTTGTAAAATGTATTATAAATTCTAGAGTAGGAGGAGACTCTTGTAAATTAATATAAAGTATATACAACTATTACAAGATAGTCTAGTTCGGATCCAATAAATACTAAACTAAACAATTCCTATAAAATGTGTTGTAAGAACTAGAGTAAGAGGGGAATCTTTAAAAATGTACTATAAAGTGTAGAGTTTTAGGAGACTCTTGTAAAATGTATTATAAAATCTAGAGTAGGAGGAGACTCTTGTAAAATTAATATAACATATATACAACTATTACAAGATAGTCTAGTTCGGATCCAATAAATACTAAACTAAACTATTCCTATAAAATGTGTTTTAAGAACTAGAGTAAGAGGGGAATCCTTAAAAATGTACTATAAAGTGTAGAGTTTGAGGAGACTCTTGTAAAATGTGTTGTAAGAACTAGAGTAAGAAGGGACTATTTAAAAATGTACTATAAGGTCTAGAGTTTTAGGAGACTCTTGTAAAATGTATTATAAAATCTAGAGTAGGAGGAGACTCTTGTAAAATTAATATAACGTATATACAACTATTACAAGATAGTCTAATTCGGATCCAATAAATACTAAACTAAAGAAATCCTATAAAATTTGTTTTAAAACTAGAGTAATGGAGGGAATCTTTAAAAATGTACTATAAAGTGTAGAGTTGGAGGACACGTTTGTAAAATGTACTATAAAGTGTAGAGTTGGAGGAGACTCTTGTAAAATGTATTATAAAATCTAGAGTAGGAGGAAATTCTTGTAAAATTTAAATAAGGTATATACAACTATTAGAAGATAGTCTAGATAGGATCCAATAAATACGAAATTAAACAATTAGGAGGAGACTCTTGTAAAATGTGTTGTAAGAACTAGAGTAAGAGGGGACTCTTTAAAAATGTACTATGAAGTCTAGAGTTGGAGGAGACTCTTGTAAAATGTATTATAAAATCTAGAGTAGGAGGAGACTTTAGCAAAATTAATATAAGTTATATACAACTATTACAAGATAGTCTAGTTAGGATCCCATAAATACTAAGCCAATTAATTCCTATGAAATGTGTTGTAAGAACTAGAGTAAGAGGGGACTCTTTAAAAATGTACTATAAAGTGTAGAGTAGAAGGAGACCCTTGTAAAATGTATTATAAAATCTAGAGTAGGAGGAGACTCTTGTAAAATTAATATAAGATATTTACAACTATTACAAGATAGTATAGTTCTGATCCAATAAATACTAATTAAATCAATTTGGAGGAGACTCTTGTAAAGTATATTGTAAAAACAAGAGTAAGAGGGAACTCTTTAAAAATGTACTATAGAGGTTAGAGTAGGAGGAGACTCTTGTAAAATGTATTATGAAATCTAGAGTAGGAGGAGAATCTTGTAAAATTAATATAAGGTATATACAACTATTACAAGATAGTCTAGTTCGTATCCAATAAATACTAAATTTAACAATTAGGAGGAGACTCTTGTAAAATGTGTTGTAATTACCAGAGTAAGAGGGGACTCTTTAAAAATATACTATAAAGTGTAGAGTTGGAGGAGACTCTTGTAAAATGTATTATAAAATCTAGAGTAGGAGGAGACTCTTGTAAAATTAATATAAGGTATATACAACTATTAGAAGATAGTCTAGTTACGATCCCATAAATACTAAGCCAAACATTTCCTATGAAATGTGTTGTATGAACTAGAGTAAGAGGGGACTCTTTAAAAATGTACTATAGAGTATAGAGTAGGAGGAGACTCTTGTAGAATTAATATAAGGTATATACAACTATTAGAAGATAGTCTAGTTCGGATCCAATAAATAATAAATTAAAAAATACAGGAGACTCTTGTAAAATGTGTTGTAGGAACTAGATTAAGAGGGGAGTCTTTAAAAATGTACTATAGAGTCTAGAGTAGGAGGAGACTCTTGTAAAATTAATATAGGGTAAATACAGCTATTGAAAGATGGTCTAGTTTGAATTCAATAAATACTAAACTAAAAAAATCCTATAAAATTGGTTTTTAAGAACTAGAGTAATGGAGGGAATCTTTAAAAATGTACTATAAAGTGTAGAGTTGGAGGACACGTTTGTAAAATGTATTATAAAATCTAGAGTAGGAGGAGACTCTTGTAAAATTAATATAACGTATATACAACTATTACAAGATAGTCTAGTTCGGATCCAATAAATAATAAATTAAAAATAGAGGAGACTCTTGTAAAATGTGTTGTAAGAACTAGATTGAGAGGGGAGTCTTTAAAAATGTACTATAGAGTCTAGAGTAGGAGGAGACTCTTGTAAAATTAATATAAGGTATATACAACTATTAGAAGATAGTCTAGTTACGATCCCATAAATACTAGGCCAAACATTTCCTATGAAATGTGTTGTAAGAACTAGAGTAAGAGGGGAATCTTTAAAAATGTACTATCAAGTGTAGAGTTTTGGGAGACTCTTGTAAAATGTATTATAAAATCTAGAGTAGGAGGAGACTCTTGTAAAATTAATATAACGTATATACAACTATTACAAGATAGTCTAGTTCGGATCCAATAAATACTAAACTAAACTATTCCTATAAAATGTGTTTTAAGAACTAGAGTAAGAGGGGAATCCTTAAAAATGTACTATAAGGTGTAGAGTTTGAGGAGACTTGTAAAATGTGTTGTAAGAACTAGAGTAAGAAGGGACTATTTAAAAATGTACTATAAGGTCTAGAGTTGGAGGAGACTCTTTTAAAATGTATTATAAAATTTAGAGTAGAAGGAGACTCTTGTAAAATTAAAATAAGTTATATACAACTATTACAAGATTGTCTAGTTCGGATCCAATAAATACTAAATTATAAAATAGAGAGACTCTTGTAAAATGTGTTGTAAGACCTAGAGTAAGAGGGGACTCTTTAAAAATGTACTATAAAGTCTAGAAATGGAGGAGACTCTTGTAAAATGTATTATAAAATCTAGAGTAGGAGGAGACTCTTGTAAAATTAATATAAGTTATATACAACTATTACAAGATAGTCTCGTTAGGATCCCATAAATACTAAGCCAAACAATTCCTATGAAATGTGTTGTAAGAACTAGAGTAAGAGAGACTCTTTAAAAATGTACTATAAAGTGTAGAGTAGGAGGAGACCCTTGTAAAATGTATTATAAAATCTAGAGTAGGAGGACATTCTTGTAAAATTAATATAAGGTATATACAACTATTACAAGATAGTGTAGTTCGGATCCAATAAATACTAAACTAAACAATTCCTATAGAATGTGTTTTAAGAACTAGAGTAAGAGGGGAATCTTTAACAATGTACTATAATGTGTAGAGTTTGAGGAGACTCTTGTAAAATGTATTATAAAATTTAGAGTAGGAGGAGACTCTTGTAAAATTAATATAAGTTATATACAACTATTACAATATTGTCTAGTTTGGATCCAATAAATACTAAATTACAAAAGAGAGGAGATTCTTGTAAAATGTGTTGTAGGAACTAGATTAAGAGGGGTGTCTTTAAAAATGTACTATAGAGTCTAGAGTAGGAGGAGACTCTTGTAAAATTAATATAGGGTAAATACAACTATTGAAAGATGGTCTAGTTTGGACCCAATAAATACTAAACAAAAAAAATCCTATAAAGTTTGTTTTAAGAAATAGAGTAATGGAGGGAATCTTTAAAAATGTACTATAAAGTGTAGAAATGGAGGACACGTTTGTAAAATGTACTATAAAGTGTAGAGTTGGAGGAGACTCTTGTAAAATGTATTATAAAATCTAGAGTAGGAGGAGACTCTTGTAAAATTAATATAAGTTATATACAACTATTACAAGATTGTCTAGTACGGATCCAATAAATACTAAATTAAGAAATAGAGGAGACTCTTGTAAAATGTGTTGTAGGAACTAGATTAAGAGGGGAGTCTTTAAAAATGTACTATAGAGTCTAGAGTAGGAGGAGACTCTTGTAAAATTAATATAGGGTAAATACAGCTATTGAAAGATGGTCTAGTTTGAATTCAATAAATACTAAACTAAAAAAATCCTATAAAATTTGTTTTAAGAACTAGAGTAATGGAGGGAATCTTTAAAAATGTACTATAAAGTGTAGAGTTGGAGGAAACGTTTGTAAAATGTATTATAAAATTTAGAGTAGGAGGAGACTCTTGTAAAATTAATATAACGTATATACAACTATTACAAGATAGTCTAGTTCGGATCCAATAAATAATAAATTAAAAATAGAGGAGACTCGTGTAAAATGTGTTGTAAGAACTAGATTGAGAGGGGAGTCTTTAAAAATGTACTATAGAGTCTAGAGTAGGAGGAGACTCTTGTAAAATTAATATAAGGTATATACAACTATTAGAAGATAGTCTAGTTATGATCCCATAAATACTAAGCCAAACATTTCCTATGAAATGTGTTGTAAGAACTAGAGTAAGAGGGGAATCTTTAAAAATGTACTATCAAGTGTAGAGTTTTAGGAGACTCTTGTAAAATGTATTATAAAATCTAGAGTAGGAGGAGACTCTTGTAAAATTAATATAACGTATATACAACTATTACAAGATAGTCTAGTTCGGATCCAAATAATACTAAACTAAACTATTCCTATAAAATGTGTTTTAAGAACTAGAGTAAGAGGGGAATCCTTAAAAATGAACTATAAAGTGTAGAGTTTGAGGAGACTCTTGTAAAATGTGTTGTAAGAACTAGAGTAAGAAGGGACTATTTAAAAATGTACTATAAGGTCTAGAGTTGGAGGAGACTCTTGTAAAATGTATTATAAAATTTAGAGAAGGAGGAGACTCTTGTAAAATTAAAATAAGTTATATACAACTATTACAAGATTGTCTAGTTCGGATCCAATAAATACTAAACTTAACAATTAGGAGGAGACTCTTGTAAAATGTGTTGTAAGAACTAGAGTAAGAGGGGACTCTTTAAAAATGTACTATAAAGTGTAGAGTTAAAGGAGACTCTTGTAAAATGTATTATAAAATCTAGAGTAGGAGGAGACACTTGTAAAATTAATATAAGTTGTATACAACTATTACAAGATAGTCTAGTTAGGATCCCATAAATACTAAGCCAAACAATTCCTATGAAATGTGTTGTAAGAACTAGAGTAGGAGGGGACTCTTTAAAAAAGTACTATAAAGTGTAGAGTAGGAGGAGACCCTTGTAAAATGTATTATAAATTCTAGAGTAGGAGGAGACTCTTGTAAAATTAATATAAAGTATATACAACTATTACAAGATAGTCTAGTTCGGATCCAATAAATACTAAACTAAACAATTCCTATAAAATGTGTTGTAAGAACTAGAGTAAGAGGGGAATCTTTAAAAATGTACTATAAAGTGTAGAGTTTTAGGAGACTCTTGTAAAATGTATTATAAAATCTAGAGTAGGAGGAGACTCTTGTAAAATTAATATAACATATATACAACTATTACAAGATAGTCTAGTTCGGATCCAATAAATACTAAACTAAACTATTCCTATAAAATGTGTTTTAAGAACTAGAGTAAGAGGGGAATCTTTAAAAATGTACTATAAAGTGTAGAGTTTGAGGAGACTCTTGTAAAATGTGTTTCACGAACTAGAGTAAGAGGGGACTCTTTAAAAATGTACTATAAAGTCTAGAGTTGGAGGAGACTCTTGTAAAATGTATTATAAAATTTAGAGTAGGAGGAGACTCTTGTAAAATTAAAATAAGTTATATACAACTATTACAAGATTGTCTAGTTCGGATCCAATAAATACTAAATTACAAAATAGGGAGACTCTTGTAAAATGTGTTGTAAGAACTAGAGTAAGAGGGGACTCTTTAAAAATGTACTATAAAGTCTAGAAATGGAGGAGACTCTTGTAAAATGTATTATAAAATCTAGAGTAGGAGGAGACTCTTGTAAAATTAATATAAGTTATATACAACTATTACAAGATAGTCTCGTTAGGATCCCATAAATACTAAGCCAAACAATTCCTATGAAATGTGTTGTAAGAACTAGAGTAAGAGAGACTCTTTAAAAATGTACTATAAAGTGTAGAGTAGGAGGAGACCCTTGTAAAATGTATTATAAAATCTAGAGTAGGAGGACATTCTTGTAAAATTAATATAAGGTATATACAACTATTACAAGATAGTCTAGTTCGGATCCAATAAATACTAAACTAAACAATTCCTATAGAATGTGTTTTAAGAACTAGAGTAAGAGGGGAATCTTTAACAATGTACTATAAAGTGTAGAGTTTGAGGAGACTCTTGTAAAATGTATTATAAAATTTAGAGTAGGAGGAGACTCTTGTAAAATTAATATAAGTTATATACAACTATTACAAGATTGTCTAGTTTGGATCCAATAAATACTAAATTACAAAATAGAGGAGATTCTTGTAAAATGTGTTGTAGGAACTAGATTAAGAGGGGTGTCTTTAAAAATGTACTATAGAGTCTAGAGTAGGAGGAGACTCTTGTAAAATTAATATAGGGTAAATACAACTATTGAAAGATGGTCTAGTTTGGACCCAATAAATACTAAACAAAAAAAATCCTATAAAGTTTGTTTTAAGAAATAGAGTAATGGAGGGAATCTTTAAAAATGTACTATAAAGTGTAGAAATGGAGGACACGTTTGTAAAATGTACTATAAAGTGTAGAGTTGGAGGAGACTCTTGTAAAATGTATTATAAAATCTAGAGTAGGAGGAGACTCTTGTAAAATTAATATAAGTTATATACAACTATTACAAGATTGTCTAGTACGGATCCAATAAATACTAAATTACAAAATAGAGGAGACTCTTGTAAAATGTGTTGTAGGAACTAGATTAAGAGGGGAGTCTTTAAAAATGTACTATAGAGTCTAGAGTAGGAGGAGACTCTTGTAAAATTAATATAGGGTAAATACAGCTATTGAAAGATGGTCTAGTTTGAATTCAATAAATACTAAACTAAAAAAATACTATAAAATTTGTTTTAAGAACTAGAGTAATGGAGGGAATCTTTAAAAATGTACTATTAAGTGTAGAGTTGGAGGACACGTTTGTAAAATGTATTATAAAATTTAGAGTAGGAGGAGACTCTTGTAAAATTAATATAACGTATATACAACTATTACAAGATAGTCTAGTTCGGATCCAATAAATAATAAATTAAAAATAGAGGAGACTCTTGTAAAATGTGTTGTAAGAACTAGATTGAGAGGGGAGTCTTTAAAAATGTACTATAGAGTCTAGAGTAGGAGGAGACTCTTGTAAAATTAATATAAGGTATATACAACTATTAGAAGATAGTCTAGTTATGATCCCATAAATACTAAGCCAAACATTTCCTATGAAATGTGTTGTAAGAACTAGAGTAAGAGGGGAATCTTTAAAAATGTACTATCAAGTGTAGAGTTTTAGGAGACTCTTGTAAAATGTATTATAAAATCTAGAGTAGGAGGAGACTCTTGTAAAATTAATATAAGTTGTATACAACTATTACAAGATAGTCTAGATAGGATCCCATAAATACTAAGCCAAACAATTCCTATGAAATGTGTTGTAAGAACTAGAGTAAGAGGGGAATCTTTAAAAATGTACTATAAAGTGTAGAGTTTTAGGAGACTCTTGTAAAATGTATTATAAAATCTAGAGTAGGAGGAGACTCTTGTAAAATTAATATAACATATATACAACTATTACAAGATAGTCTAGTTCGGATCCAATAAATACTAAACTAAACTATTCCTATAAAATGTGTTTTAAGAACTAGAGTAAGAGGGGAATCTTTAAAAATGTACTATAAAGTGTAGAGTTTGAGGAGACTCTTGTAAAATGTGTTTCACGAACTAGAGTAAGAGGGGACTCTTTAAAAATGTACTATAAAGTCTAGAGTTGGAGGAGACTCTTGTAAAATGTATTATAAAATTTAGAGTAGGAGGAGACTTTTGTAAAATTAAAATAAGTTATATACAACTATTACAAGATTGTCTAGTTCGGATCCAATAAATACTAAATTACAAAATAGAGAGACTCTTGTAAAATGTGTTGTAAGAACTAGAGTAAGAGGGGACTCTTTAAAAATGTACTATAAAGTCTAGAAATGGAGGAGACTCTTGTAAAATGTATTATAAAATCTAGAGTAGGAGGAGACTATTGTAAAATTAATATAAGTTATATACAACTATTACAAGATAGTCTCGTTAGGATCCCATAAATACTAAGCCAAACAATTCCTATGAAATGTGTTGTAAGAACTAGAGTAAGAGAGACTCTTTAAAAATGTACTATAAAGTGTAGAGTAGGAGGAGACCCTTGTAAAATGTATTATAAAATCTAGAGTAGGAGGACATTCTTGTAAAATTAATATAAGGTATATACAACTATTACAAGATAGTCTAGTTCGGATCCAATAAATACTAAACTAAACAATTCCTATAGAATGTGTTTTAAGAACTAGAGTAAGAGGGGAATCTTTAACAATGTACTATAAAGTGTAGAGTTTGAGGAGACTCTTGTAAAATGTATTATAAAATTTAGAGTAGGAGGAGACTCTTGTAAAATTAATATAAGTTATATACAACTATTACAAGATTGTCTAGTTTGGATCCAATAAATACTAAATTACAAAATAGAGGAGATTCTTGTAAAATGTGTTGTAGGAACTAGATTAAGAGGGGTGTCTTTAAAAATGTACTATAGAGTCTAGAGTAGGAGGAGACTCTTGTAAAATTAATATAGGGTAAATACAACTATTGAAAGATGGTCTAGTTTGGACCCAATAAATACTAAACAAAAAAAATCCTATAAAGTTTGTTTTAAGAAATAGAGTAATGGAGGGAATCTTTAAAAATGTACTATAAAGTGTAGAAATGGAGGACACGTTTGTAAAATGTACTATAAAGTGTAGAGTTGGAGGAGACTCTTGTAAAATGTATTATAAAATCTAGAGTAGGAGGAGACTCTTGTAAAATTAATATAGGTTATATACAACTATTACAAGATTGTCTAGTACGGATCCAATAAATACTAAATTACAAAATAGAGGAGACTCTTGTAAAATGTGTTGTAGGAACTAGATTAAGAGGGGAGTCTTTAAAAATGTACTATAGAGTCTAGAGTAGGAGGAGACTCTTGTAAAATTAATATAGGGTAAATACAGCTATTGAAAGATGGTCTAGTTTGAATTCAATAAATACTAAACTAAAAAAATTCTATAAAATTTGTTTTAAGAACTAGAGTAATGGAGGGAATCTTTAAAAATGTACTATAAAGTGTAGAGTTGGAGGACACGTTTGTAAAATGTATTATAAAATTTAGAGTAGGAGGAAACTCTTGTAAAATTAATATAACGTATATACAACTATTACAAGATAGTCTAGTTCGGATCCAATAAATAATAAATTAAAAATAGAGGAGACTCTTGTAAAATGTGTTGTAAGAACTAGATTTAGAGGGGAGTCTTTAAAAATGTACTATAGAGTCTAGAGTAGGAGGAGACGCTTGTAAAATTAATATAAGGTATATACAACTATTAGAAGATAGTCTAGTTATGATCCCATAAATACTAAGCCAAACATTTCCTATGAAATGTGTTGTAAGAACTAGAGTAAGAGGGGAATCTTTAAAAATGTACTATCAAGTGTAGAGTTTTAGGAGACTCTTGTAAAATGTATTATAAAATCTAGAGTAGGAGGAGACTCTTGTAAAATTAATATAACGTATATACAACTATTACAAGATAGTCTAGTTCGGATCCAATAAATACTAAACTAAACTATTCCTATAAAATGTGTTTTAAGAACTAGAGTAAGAGGGGAATCCTTAAAAATGTACTATATAGTGTAGAGTTTGAGGAGACTCTTGTAAAATGTGTTGTAAGAACTAGAGTAAGAAGGGACTATTTAAAAATGTACTATAAGGTCTAGAGTTGGAGGAGACTCTTGTAAAATGTATTATAAAATTTAGAGTAGGAGGAGACTCTTGTAAAATTTAAATAAGTTATATACAACTATTACAAGATTGTCTAGTTCGGATCCAATAAATACTAAACTTAACAATTAGGAGGAGACTCTTGTAAAATGTGTTGTAAGAACTAGAGTAAGAGCGGACTCTTTAAAAATGTACTATAAAGTGTAGAGTTAAAGGAGACTCTTGTAAAATGTATTATAAAATCTAGAGTAGGAGGAGACTCTTGTAAAATTAATATAAGTTGTATACAACTATTACAAGATAGTCTAGATAGGATCCCATAAATACTAAGCCAAACAATTCCTATGAAACGTGTTGTAAGAACTAGAGTAAGAGGGGAATCTTTAAAAATGTACTATAAAGTGTAGAGTTTTAGGAGACTCTTGTAAAATGTATTATAAAATCTAGAGTAGGAGGAGACTCTTGTAAAATTAATATAACATATATACAACTATTACAAGATAGTCTAGTTCGGATCCAATAAATACTAAACTAAACTATTCCTATAAAATGTGTTTTAAGAACTAGAGTAAGAGGGGAATCTTTAAAAATGTACTATAAAGTGTAGAGTTTGAGGAGACTCTTGTAAAATGTGTTTCACGAACTAGAGTAAGAGGGGACTCTTTAAAAATGTACTATAAAGTCTAGAGTTGGAGGAGACTCTTGTAAAATGTATTATAAAATTTAGAGTAGGAGGAGACTTTTGTAAAATTAAAATAAGTTATATACAACTATTACAAGATTGTCTAGTTCGGATCCAATAAATACTAAATTACAAAATAGAGAGACTCTTGTAAAATGTGTTGTAAGAACTAGAGTAAGAGGGGACTCTTTAAAAATGTACTATAAAGTCTAGAAATGGAGGAGACTCTTGTAAAATGTATTATAAAATCTAGAGTAGGAGGAGACTCTTGTAAAATTAATATAAGTTATATACAACTATTACAAGATAGTCTCGTTAGGATCCCATAAATACTAAGCCAAACAATTCCTATGAAATGTGTTGTAAGAACTAGAGTAAGAGGGTACTCTTTAAAAATGTACTATAAAGTGTAGAGTAGGAGGAGACCCTTGTAAAATGTATTATAAAATCTAGAGTAGGAGGACATTCTTGTAAAATTAATATAAGGTATATACAACTATTACAAGATAGTCTAGTTCGGATCCAATAAATACTAAACTAAACAATTCCTATAGAATGTGTTTTAAGAACTAGAGTAAGAGGGGAATCTTTAACAATGTACTATAAAGTGTAGAGTTTGAGGAGACTCTTGTAAAATGTATTATAAAATATAGAGTAGGAGGAGACTCTTGTAAAATTAATATAAGTTATATACAACTATTACAATATTGTCTAGTTTGGATCCAATAAATACTTAATTACAAAATAGAGGAGACTCTTGTAAAATGTGTTGTAGGAACTAGATTAAGAGGGGTGTCTTTAAAAATGTACTATAGAGTCTAGAGTAGGAGAAGACTCTTGTAAAATTAAAATAGGGTAAATACAACTATTGAAAGATGGTCTAGTTTGGACCCAATAAATACTAAACAAAAAAATCCTATAAAGTTTGTTTTAAGAAATAGAGTAATGGAGGGAATCTTTAAAAATGTACTATAAAGTGTAGAGTTGGAGGACACGTTTGTAAAATGTACTATAAAGAGTAGAGTTGGAGGAGACTCTTGTAAAATGTATTATAAAATCTAGAGTAGGAGGAAATTCTTGTAAAATTAATATAAGGTATATACAACTATTAGAAGATAGTCTAGTTCGGATCCAATAAATACTAAATTAAACAATTAGGAGGAGACTCTTGTAAAATGTGTTGTAAGAACTAGAGTAAGAGGGGACTCTTTAAAAATGTACTATAAAGTCTAGAGTTGGAGGAGACTCTTGTAAAATATATTATAAAATCTAGAGAAGGAGAAGATTCTTGGAAAATTAATATAAGTTATATACAACTATTACAAGATAGTCTAGTTTCGATCCCATAAATACTAAGCCAAACATTTCCTATGAAATGTGTTGTAAGAACTAGATTAAGAGGGGACACTTTAAAAATGTACTATAAATTGTAGAGTAGGAGGAGACCCTTGTAAAATGTATTATAAATTCTAGAGTAGGAGGAGACACTTGTAAAATTAATATAAAGTATATAAAACTATTACAAGATAGTCTAGTTCGGATCCAATAAATACTAAACAAAACTATTCCTATAAAATGTGTTTTAAGAACTAGAGTAAGAGGGGAATCTTTAAAAATGTACTATAAAGTGTAGAGTTTGAGGAGACTCTTGTAAAATGTGTTGTAAGAACTAGAGTAAGAGGGGCCTCTTTAAAAATGTACTATAAAGTCTAGAGTTGGAGGAGACTCTTGTAAAATGTATTATAAAATTTAGAGTAGGAGGAGACTCTTGTAAAATTAAATTAAGTTATATACAACTATTACAAGATTGTCTAGTTCGGATCCAATAAATACTAAATTACAAAATAGAGAGACTCTTGTAAAATGTGTTGTAGGAACTAGATTAAGAGGGGAGTCTTTAAAAATGTACTATAGAGTCTAGAGTAGGAGGAAACTCTTGTAAAATTAATATAAGGTATATACAACTATACGAAGATAGTCTAGTTCGGATCTAATAAATACTAAATTAAAAAATACTGGAGACTCTTGTAAAATGTGTTGTAAGAACTAGATTAAGTGGGGAGTCTTTAAAAATGTACTATAGAGTCTAGAGTATGAGGAGACACTTGTAAAATTAATATAGGGTAAATACAACTATTGAAAGATGGTCTAGTTTGGATACAAAAAATACTAAACTAAAAAAATCCTATAAAATTTGTTTTAAGAACTAGAGTAATGGAGGGAATCTTTAAAATGTACTATAAAGTGTAGAGTTGGATGACACGTTTGTAAAATGTATTATAAAATCTAGAGTAGGAGGAGACTTTTGTAAAATTAATATAACGTATATACAACTATTACAAGATAGTCTAGTTCGGATCCAATAAATAATAAATCAAAAATAGAGGAGACTCCTGTAAAATGTGTTGTAAGAACTAGATTAAGAGGGGAGTCTTTAAAAATGTACTATAGAGTCTAGAGTAAGAGGAGACTCTCGTAAAATTAATATAAAGTATATACAACTATTAGAAGATGGTCTAGTTACGATCCCATAAATACTAAGCCAAACATTTCCTATGAAATGTGTTGTAAGAACTAGAGTAAGAGGGGACTCTTTAAAAATGTACTATAAAGTCTAGAAATGGAGGAGACTCTTGTAAAATGTATTATAATATCTAGAGTAGGAGGAGACTCTCGTAAAATTAATATAAGTTATATGCAACTATTACAAGATAGTCTCGTTAGGATCCCATAAATACTAAGCCAAACAATTTCTATGAAATGTGTTGTAAGAACTAGAGTAAGAAGGGACTCTTTAAAAATGTACTATAATATGTAGAGTTGGAGGACACGTTTGTAAAATGTATTATAAAATTTAGAGTAGGAGGAGACTCTTGTAAAATTAATATAGGGTAAATACAGCTATTGAAAGATGGTCTAGTTTGAATTCAATAAATACTAAACTAAAAAAATACTATAAAATTTGTTTTAAGAACTAGAGTAATGGAGGGAATCTTTAAAAATGTACTATAAAGTGTAGAGTTGGAGGACACGTTTGTAAAATGTATTATAAAATTTAGAGTAGGAGGAGACTCTTGTAAAATTAATATAACGTATATACAACTATTACAAGATAGTCTAGTTCGGATCCAATAAATAATAAATTAAAAATAGAGGAGACTCTTGTAAAATGTGTTGTAAGAACTAGATTGAGAGGGGAGTCTTTAAAAATGTACTATAGAGTCTAGAGTAGGAGGAGACTCTTGTAAAATTAATATAAGGTATATACAACTATTAGAAGATAGTCTAGTTATGATCCCATAAATACTAAGCCAAACATTTCCTATGAAATGTGTTGTAAGAACTAGAGTAAGAGGGGAATCTTTAAAAATGTACTATAAAGTGTAGAGTTAAAGGAGACTCTTGTAAAATGTATTATAAAATCTAGAGTAGGAGGAGACTCTTGTAAAATTAATATAAGTTGTATACAACTATTACAAGATAGTCTAGATAGGATCCCATAAATACTAAGCCAAACAATTCCTATGAAATGTGTTGTAAGAACTAGAGTAAGAGGGGAATCTTTAAAAATGTACTATAAAGTGTAGAGTTTTAGGAGACTCTTGTAAAATGTATTATAAAATCTAGAGTAGGAGGAGACTCTTGTAAAATTAATATAACATATATACAACTATTACAAGATAGTCTAGTTCGGATCCAATAAATACTAAACTAAACTATTCCTATAAAATGTGTTTTAAGAACTAGAGTAAGAGGGGAATCTTTAAAAATGTACTATAAAGTGTAGAGTTTGAGGAGACTATTGTAAAATGTGTTTCACGAACTAGAGTAAGAGGGGACTCTTTAAAAATGTACTATAAAGTCTAGAGTTGGAGGAGACTCTTGTAAAATGTATTATAAAATTTAGAGTAGGAGGAGACTTTTGTAAAATTAAAATAAGTTATATACAACTATTACAAGATTGTCTAGTTCGGATCCAATAAATACTAAATTACAAAATAGAGAGACTCTTGTAAAATGTGTTGTAAGAACTAGAGTAAGAGGGGACTCTTTAAAAATGTACTATAAAGTCTAGAAATGGAGGAGACTCTTGTAAAATGTATTATAAAATCTAGAGTAGGAGGAGACTCTTGTAAAATTAATATAAGTTATATACAACTATTACAAGATAGTCTCGTTAGGATCCCATGAATACTAAGCCAAACAATTCCTATGAAATGTGTTGTAAGAACTAGAGTAAGAGAGACTCTTTAAAAATGTACTATAAAGTGTAGAGTAGGAGGAGACCCTTGTAAAATGTATTATAAAATCTAGAGTAGGAGGACATTCTTGTAAAATTAATATAAGGTATATACAACTATTACAAGATAGTCTAGTTCGGATCCAATAAATACTAAACTAAACAATTCCTATAGAATGTGTTTTAAGAACTAGAGTAAGAGGGGAATCTTTAACAATGTACTATAAAGTGTAGAGTTTGAGGAGACTCTTGTAAAATGTATTATAAAATTTAGAGTAGGAGGAGACTCTTGTAAAATTAATATAAGTTATATACAACTATTACAAGATTGTCTAGTTTGGATCCAATAAATACTAAATTACAAAATAGAGGAGATTCTTGTAAAATGTGTTGTAGGAACTAGATTAAGAGGGGTGTCTTTAAAAATGTACTATAGAGTCTAGAGTAGGAGGAGACTCTTGTAAAATTAATATAGGGTAAATACAACTATTGAAAGATGGTCTAGTTTGGACCCAATAAATACTAAACAAAAAAAATCCTATAAAGTTTGTTTTAAGAAATAGAGTAATGGAGGGAACCTTTAAAAATGTACTATAAAGTGTAGAAATGGAGGACACGTTTGTAAAATGTACTATAAAGTGTAGAGTAGGAGGAGACCCTTGTAAAATGTAATATAAAATTTAGAGTAGGAGGAGACTCTTGTAAAATTAAATTAAGTTATATACAACTATTACAAGATTGTCTAGTTCGGATCCAATAAATACTAAATTACAAAATAGAGAGACTCTTGTAAAATGTGTTGTAGGAACTAGATTAAGAGGGGAGTCTTTAAAAATGTACTATAGAGTCTAGAGTAGGAGGAGACTCTTGTAAAATTAATATAAGGTATATACAACTATACGAAGATAGTCTAGTTCGGATCTAATAAATACTAAATTAAAAAATACTGGAGACTCTTGTAAAATGTGTTGTAAGAACTAGATTAAGTGGGGAGTCTTTAAAAATGTACTATAGAGTCTAGAGTATGAGAAGACACTTGTAAAATTAATATAGGGTAAATACAACTATTGAAAGATGGTCTAGTTTGGATACAAAAAATACTAAACTAAAAAAATCCTATAAAATTTGTTTTAAGAACTAGAGTAATGGAGGGAATCTTTAAAAATGTACTATAAAGTGTAGAGTTGGATGACACGTTTGTAAAATGTATTATAAAATCTAGAGTAGGAGGAGACTTTTGTAAAATTAATATAACGTATATACAACTATTACAAGATAGTCTAGTTCGGATCCAATAAATAATAAATCAAAAATAGAGGAGACTCCTGTAAAATGTGTTGTAAGAACTAGATTAAGAAGGGACTCTTTAAAAATGTACTATAAAGTCTAGAAATGGAGGAGACTCTTGTAAAATGTATTATAAAATCTAGAGTAGGAGGAGACTCTCGTAAAATTAATATAAGTTATATGCAACTATTACAAGATAGTCTCGTTAGGATCCCATAAATACTAAGCCAAACAATTTCTATGAAATGTGTTGTAAGAAGTAGAGTAAGAAGGGACTCTTTAAAAATGTACTATAATATGTAGAGTTGGAGGACACGTTTGTAAAATGTATTATAAAATTTAGAGTAGGAGGAGACTCTTGTAAAATTAATATAGGGTAAATACAGCTATTGAAAGATGGTCTAGTTTGAATTCAATAAATACTAAACTAAAAAAATACTATAAAATTTGTTTTAAGAACTAGAGTAATGGAGGGAATCTTTAAAAATGTACTATAAAGTGTAGAGTTGGAGGACACGTTTGTAAAATGTATTATAAAATTTAGAGTAGGAGGAGACTCTTGTAAAATTAATATAACGTATATACAACTATTACAAGATAGTCTAGTTCGGATCCAATAAATAATAAATTAAAAATAGAGGAGACTCTTGTAAAATGTGTTGTAAGAACTAGATTGAGAGGGGAGTCTTTAAAAATGTACTATAGAGTCTAGAGTAGGAGGAGACTCTTGTAAAATTAATATAAGGTATATACAACTATTAGAAGATAGTCTAGTTATGATCCCATAAATACTACGCCAAACATTTCCTATGAAATGTGTTGTAAGAACTAGAGTAAGAGGGGAATCTTTAAAAATGTACTATCAAGTGTAGAGTTTTAGGAGACTCTTGTAAAATGTATTATAAAATCTAGAGTAGGAGGAGACTCTTGTAAAATTAATATAACGTATATACAACTATTACAAGATAGTCTAGTTCGGATCCAATAAATACTAAACTAAACTATTCCTATAAAATGTGTTTTAAGAACTAGAGTAAGAGGGGAATCCTTGAAAATGTACTATAAAGTGTAGAGTTTGAGGAGACTCTTGTAAAATGTGTTGTAAGAACTAGAGTAAGAAGGGACTATTGAAAAATGTACTATAAGGTCTAGAGTTGGAGGAGACTCTTGTAAAATGTATTATAAAATTTAGAGAAGGAGGAGACTCTTGTAAAATTAAAATAAGTTATATACAACTATTACAAGATTGTCTAGTTCGGATCCAATAAATACTAAACTTAACAATTAGGAGGAGACTCTTGTAAAATGTGTTGTAAGAACTAGAGTAAGAGGGGACTCTTTAAAAATGTACTATAAAGTGTAGAGTTAAAGGAGACTCTTGTAAAATGTATTATAAAATCTAGAGTAGGAGGAGACTCTTGTAAAATTAATATAAGTTGTATACAACTATTACAAGATAGTCTAGATAGGATCCCATAAATACTAAGCCAAACAATTCCTATGAAATGTGTTGTAAGAACTAGAGTAAGAGGGGAATCTTTAAAAATGTACTATAAAGTGTAGAGTTTTAGGAGAATCTTGTAAAATGTATTATAAAATCTAGAGTAGGAGGAGACTCTTGTAAAATTAATATAACATATATACAACTATTACAAGATAGTCTAGTTCGGATCCAATAAATACTAAACTAAACTATTCCTATAAAATGTGTTTTAAGAACTAGAGTAAGAGGGGAATCTTTAAAAATGTACTATAAAGTGTAGAGTTTGAGGAGACTATTGTAAAATGTGTTTCACGAACTAGAGTAAGAGGGGACTCTTTAAAAATGTACTATAAAGTCTAGAGTTGGAGGAGACTCTTGTAAAATGTATTATAAAATTTAGAGTAGGAGGAGACTTTTGTAAAATTAAAATAAGTTATATACAACTATTACAAGATTGTCTAGTTCGGATCCAATAAATACTAAATTACAAAATAGAGAGACTCTTGTAAAATGTGTTGTAAGAACTAGAGTAAGAGGGGACTCTTTAAAAATGTACTATAAAGTCTAGAAATGGAGGAGACTCTTGTAAAATGTATTATAAAATCTAGAGTAGGAGGAGACTCTTGTAAAATTAATATAAGTTATATACAACTATTACAAGATAGTCTCGTTAGGATCCCATAAATACTAAGCCAAACAATTCCTATGAAATGTGTTGTAAGAACTAGAGTAAGAGAGACTCTTTAAAAATGTACTATAAAGTGTAGAGTAGGAGGAGACCCTTGTAAAATGTATTATAAAATCTAGAGTAGGAGGACATTCTTGTAAAATTAATATAAGGTATATACAACTATTACAAGATAGTCTAGTTCGGATCCAATAAATACTAAACTAAACAATTCCTATAGAATGTGTTTTAAGAACTAGAGTAAGAGGGGAATCTTTAACAATGTACTATAAAGTGTAGAGTTTGAGGAGACTCTTGTAAAATGTATTATAAAATTTAGAGTAGGAGGAGACTCTTGTAAAATTAATATAAGTTATATACAACTATTACAAGATTGTCTAGTTTGGATCCAATAAATACTAAATTACAAAATAGAAGAGATTCTTGTAAAATGTGTTGTAGGAACTAGATTAAGAGGGGTGTCTTTAAAAATGTACTATAGAGTCTAGAGTAGGAGGAGACTCTTGTAAAATTAATATAGGGTAAATACAACTATTGAAAGATGGTCTAGTTTGGACCCAATAAATACTAAACAAAAAAAATCCTATAAAGTTTCTTTTAAGAAATAGAGTAATGGAGGGAATCTTTAAAAATGTACTATAAAGTGTAGAAATGGAGGACACGTTTGTAAAATGTACTATAAAGTGTAGAGTTGGAGGAGACTCTTGTAAAATGTATTATAAAATCTAGAGTAGGAGGAGACTCTTGTAAAATTAATATAAAATATATACAACTATTACAAGATTGTCTAGTACGGATCCAATAAATACTAAATTACAAAATAGAGGAGACTCTTGTAAAATGTGTTGTAGGAACTAGATTAAGAGGGGAGTCTTTAAAAATGTACTATAGAGTCTAGAGTAGGAGGAGACTCTTGTAAAATTAATATAGGGTAAATACAGCTATTGAAAGATGGTCTAGTTTGAATTCAATAAATACTAAACTAAAAAAATCCTATAAAATTTGTTTTAAGAACTAGAGTAATGGAGGGAATCTTTAAAAATGTACTATAAAGTGTAGAATTGGAGGACACGTTTGTAAAATGTATTATAAAATTTAGAGTAGGAGGAAACTCTTGTAAAATTAATATAACGTATATACAACTATTACAAGATAGTCTAGTTCGGATCCAATAAATAATAAATTAAAAATAGAGGAGACTCTTGTAAAATGTGTTGTAAGAACTAGATTGAGAGGGGAGTCTTTAAAAATGTACTATAGAGTCTAGAATAGGAGGAGACTCTTGTAAAATTAATATAAGGTATATACAACTATTAGAAGATAGTCTAGTTATGATCCCATAAATACTAAGCCAAACATTTCCTATGAAATGTGTTGTAAGAACTAGAGTAAGAGGGGAATCTTTAAAAATGTACTATCAAGTGTAGAGTTTTAGGAGACTCTTGTAAAATGTATTATAAAATCTAGAGTAGGAGGAGACTCTTGTAAAATTAATATAACGTATATACAACTATTACAAGATAGTCTAGTTCGGATCCAATAAATACTAAACTAAACTATTCCTATAAAATGTGTTTTAAGAACTAGAGTAAGAGGGGAATCCTTAAAAATGTACTATAAAGTGTAGAGTTTGAGGAGACTCTTGTAAAATGTGTTGTAAGAACTAGAGTAAGAAGGGACTATTTAAAAATGTACTATAAGGTCTAGAGTTGGAGGAGACTCTTGTAAAATATATTATAAAATTTAGAGCAGGAGGAGACTCTTGTAAAATTAAAATAAGTTATATACAACTATTACAAGATTGTCTAGTTCGGATCCAATAAATACTAAACTTAACAATTAGGAGGAGACTCTTGTAAAATGTGTTGTAAGAACTAGAGTAAGAGCGGACTCTTTAAAAATGTACTATAAAGTGTAGAGTTAAAGGAGACTCTTGTAAAATGTATTATAAAATCTAGAGTAGGAGGAGACTCTTGTAAAATTAATATAAGGTATATACAACTATTAGAAGATGGTCTAGTTACGATCCCATAAATACTAAGCCAAACATTTCCTATGAAATGTGTTGTAAGAACTAGAGTAAGAGGGGACTCTTTAAAAATGTACTATAAAGTCTAGAAATGGAGGAGACTCTTGTAAAATGTATTATAAAATCTAGAGTAGGAGGAGACTCTCGTAAAATTAATATAAGTTATATGCAACTATTACAAGATAGTCTCGTTAGGATCCCATAAATACTAAGCCAAACAATTTCTATGAAATGTGTTGTAAGAAGTAGAGTAAGAAGGGACTCTTTAAAAATGTACTATAATATGTAGAGTTGGAGGACACGTTTGTAAAATGTATTATAAAATTTAGAGTAGGAGGAGACTCTTGTAAAATTAATATAGGGTAAATACAGCTATTGAAAGATGGTCTAGTTTGAATTCAATAAATACTAAACTAAAAAAATACTATAAAATTTGTTTTAAGAACTAGAGTAATGGAGGGAATCTTTAAAAATGTACTATAAAGTGTAGAGTTGGAGGACACGTTTGTAAAATGTATTATAAAATTTAGAGTAGGAGGAGACTCTTGTAAAATTAATATAACGTATATACAACTATTACAAGATAGTCTAGTTCGGATCCAATAAATAATAAATTAAAAATAGAGGAGACTCTTGTAAAATGTGTTGTAAGAACTAGATTGAGAGGGGAGTCTTTAAAAATGTACTATAGAGTCTAGAGTAGGAGGAGACTCTTGTAAAATTAATATAAGGTATATACAACTATTAGAAGATAGTCTAGTTATGATCCCATAAATACTAAGCCAAACATTTCCTATGAAATGTGTTGTAAGAACTAGAGTAAGAGGGGAATCTTTAAAAATGTACTATCAAGTGTAGAGTTTTAGGAGACTCTTGTAAAATGTATTATAAAATCTAGAGTAGGAGGAGACTCTTGTAAAATTAATATAACGTATATACAACTATTACAAGATAGTCTAGTTCGGATCCAATAAATACTAAACTAAACTATTCCTATAAAATGTGTTTTAAGAACTAGAGTAAGAGGGGAATCCTTGAAAATGTACTATAAAGTGTAGAGTTTGAGGAGACTCTTGTAAAATGTGTTGTAAGAACTAGAGTAAGAAGGGACTATTGAAAAATGTACTATAAGGTCTAGAGTTGGAGGAGACTCTTGTAAAATGTATTATAAAATTTAGAGAAGGAGGAGACTCTTGTAAAATTAAAATAAGTTATATACAACTATTACAAGATTGTCTAGTTCGGATCCAATAAATACTAAACTTAACAATTAGGAGGAGACTCTTGTAAAATGTGTTGTAAGAACTAGAGTAAGAGGGGACTCTTTAAAAATGTACTATAAAGTGTAGAGTTAAAGGAGACTCTTGTAAAATGTATTATAAAATCTAGAGTAGGAGGAGACTCTTGTAAAATTAATATAAGTTGTATACAACTATTACAAGATAGTCTAGATAGGATCCCATAAATACTAAGCCAAACAATTCCTATGAAATGTGTTGTAAGAACTAGAGTAAGAGGGGAATCTTTAAAAATGTACTATAAAGTGTAGAGTTTTAGGAGACTCTTGTAAAATGTATTATAAAATCTAGAGTAGGAGGAGACTCTTGTAAAATTAATATAACATATATACAACTATTACAAGATAGTCTAGTTCGGATCCAATAAATACTAAACTAAACTATTCCTATAAAATGTGTTTTAAGAACTAGAGTAAGAGGGGAATCTTTAAAAATGTACTATAAAGTGTAGAGTTTGAGGAGACTATTGTAAAATGTGTTTCACGAACTAGAGTAAGAGGGGACTCTTTAAAAATGTACTATAAAGTCTAGAGTTGGAGGAGACTCTTGTAAAATGTATTATAAAATTTAGAGTAGGAGGAGACTTTTGTAAAATTAAAATAAGTTATATACAACTATTACAAGATTGTCTAGTTCGGATCCAATAAATACTAAATTACAAAATAGAGAGACTCTTGTAAAATGTGTTGTAAGAACTAGAGTAAGAGGGGACTCTTTAAAAATGTACTATAAAGTCTAGAAATGGAGGAGACTCTTGTAAAATGTATTATAAAATCTAGAGTAGGAGGAGACTCTTGTAAAATTAATATAAGTTATATACAACTATTACAAGATAGTCTCGTTAGGATCCCATAAATACTAAGCCAAACAATTCCTATGAAATGTGTTGTAAGAACTAGAGTAAGAGAGACTCTTTAAAAATGTACTATAAAGTGTAGAGTAGGAGGAGATCCTTGTAAAATGTATTATAAAATCTAGAGTAGGAGGACATTCTTGTAAAATTAATATAAGGTATATACAACTATTACAAGATAGTCTAGTTCGGATCCAATAAATACTAAACTAAACAATTCCTATAGAATGTGTTTTAAGAACTAGAGTAAGAGGGGAATCTTTAACAATGTACTATAAAGTGTAGAGTTTGAGGAGACTCTTGTAAAATGTATTATAAAATTTAGAGTAGGAGGAGACTCTTGTAAAATTAATATAAGTTATATACAACTATTACAAGATTGTCTAGTTTGGATCCAATAAATACTAAATTACAAAATAGAAGAGATTCTTGTAAAATGTGTTGTAGGAACTAGATTAAGAGGGGTGTCTTTAAAAATGTACTATAGAGTCTAGAGTAGGAGGAGACTCTTGTAAAATTAATATAGGGTAAATACAACTATTGAAAGATGGTCTAGTTTGGACCCAATAAATACTAAACAAAAAAAATCCTATAAAGTTTGTTTTAAGAAATAGAGTAATGGAGGGAATCTTTAAAAATGTACTATAAAGTGTAGAAATGGAGGACACGTTTGTAAAATGTACTATAAAGTGTAGAGTTGGAGGAGACTCTTGTAAAATGTATTATAAAATCTAGAGTAGGAGGAGACTCTTGTAAAATTAATATAAAATATATACAACTATTACAAGATTGTCTAGTACGGATCCAATAAATACTAAATTACAAAATAGAGGAGACTCTTGTAAAATGTGTTGTAGGAACTAGATTAAGAGGGGAGTCTTTAAAAATGTACTATAGAGTCTAGAGTAGGAGGAGACTCTTGTAAAATTAATATAGGGTAAATACAGCTATTGAAAGATGGTCTAGTTTGAATTCAATAAATACTAAACTAAAAAAATCCTATAAAATTTGTTTTAAGAACTAGAGTAATGGAGGGAATCTTTAAAAATGTACTATAAAGTGTAGAATTGGAGGACACGTTTGTAAAATGTATTATAAAATTTAGAGTAGGAGGAAACTCTTGTAAAATTAATATAACGTATATACAACTATTACAAGATAGTCTAGTTCGGATCCAATAAATAATAAATTAAAAATAGAGGAGACTCTTGTAAAATGTGTTGTAAGAACTAGATTGAGAGGGGAGTCTTTAAAAATGTACTATAGAGTCTAGAATAGGAGGAGACTCTTGTAAAATTAATATAAGGTATATACAACTATTAGAAGATAGTCTAGTTATGATCCCATAAATACTAAGCCAAACATTTCCTATGAAATGTGTTGTAAGAACTAGAGTAAGAGGGGAATCTTTAAAAATGTACTATCAAGTGTAGAGTTTTAGGAGACTCTTGTAAAATGTATTATAAAATCTAGAGTAGGAGGAGACTCTTGTAAAATTAATATAACGTAAATACAACTATTACAAGATAGTCTAGTTCGGATCCAATAAATACTAAACTAAACTATTCCTATAAAATGTGTTTTAAGAACTAGAGTAAGAGGGGAATCCTTAAAAATGTACTATAAAGTGTAGAGTTTGAGGAGACTCTTGTAAAATGTGTTGTAAGAACTAGAGTAAGAAGGGACTATTTAAAAATGTACTATAAGGTCTAGAGTTGGAGGAGACTCTTGTAAAATATATTATAAAATTTAGAGCAGGAGGAGACTCTTGTAAAATTAAAATAAGTTATATACAACTATTACAAGATTGTCTAGTTCGGATCCAATAAATACTAAACTTAACAATTAGGAGGAGACTCTTGTAAAATGTGTTGTAAGAACTAGAGTAAGAGCGGACTCTTTAAAAATGTACTATAAAGTGTAGAGTTAAAGGAGACTCTTGTAAAATGTATTATAAAATCTAGAGTAGGAGGAGACTCTTGTAAAATTAATATAAGTTGTATACAACTATTACAAGATAGTCTAGATAGGATCCCATAAATACTAAGCCAAACAATTCCTATGAAATGTGTTGTAAGAACTAGAGTAAGAGGGGAATCTTTAAAAATGTACTATAAAGTGTAGAGTTTTAGGAGACTCTTGTAAAATGTATTATAAAATCTAGAGTAGGAGGAGACTCTTGTAAAATTAATATAACATATATACAACTATTACAAGATAGTCTAGTTCGGATCCAATAAATACTAAACTAAACTATTCCTATAAAATGTGTTTTAAGAACTAGAGTAAGAGGGGAATCTTTAAAAATGTACTATAAAGTGTAGAGTTTGAGGAGACTATTGTAAAATGTGTTTCACGAACTAGAGTAAGAGGGGACTCTTTAAAAATGTACTATAAAGTCTAGAGTTGGAGGAGACTCTTGTAAAATGTATTATAAAATTTAGAGTAGGAGGAGACTTTTGTAAAATTAAAATAAGTTATATACAACTATTACAAGATTGTCTAGTTCGGATCCAATAAATACTAAATTACAAAATAGAGAGACTCTTGTAAAATGTGTTGTAAGAACTAGAGTAAGAGGGGACTCTTTAAAAATGTACTATAAAGTCTAGAAATGGAGGAGACTCTTGTAAAATGTATTATAAAATCTAGAGTAGGAGGAGACTCTTGTAAAATTAATATAAGTTATATACAACTATTACAAGATAGTCTCGTTAGGATCCCATAAATACTAAGCCAAACAATTCCTATGAAATGTGTTGTAAGAACTAGAGTAAGAGAGACTCTTTAAAAATGTACTATAAAGTGTAGAGTAAGAGGAGACCCTTGTAAAATGTATTATAAAATCTAGAGTAGGAGGACATTCTTGTAAAATTAATATAAGGTATATACAACTATTACAAGATAGTCTAGTTCGGATCCAATAAATACTAAACTAAACAATTCCTATAGAATGTGTTTTAAGAACTAGAGTAAGAGGGGAATCTTTAACAATGTACTATAAAGTGTAGAGTTTGAGGAGACTCTTGTAAAATGTATTATAAAATTTAGAGTAGGAGGAGACTCTTGTAAAATTAATATAAGTTATATACAACTATTACAAGATTGTCTAGTTTGGATCCAATAAATACTAAATTACAAAATAGAGGAGATTCTTGTAAAATGTGTTGTAGGAACTAGATTAAGAGGGGTGTCTTTAAAAATGTACTATAGAGTCTAGAGTAGGAGGAGACTCTTGTAAAATTAATATGGGGTAAATACAACTATTGAAAGATGGTCTAGTTTGGACCCAATAAATACTAAACAAAAAAAATCCTATAAAGTTTGTTTTAAGAAATAGAGTAATGGAGGGAATCTTTAAAAATGTACTATAAAGTGTAGAAATGGAGGACACGTTTGTAAAATGTACTATAAAGTGTAGAGTTGGAGGAGACTCTTGTAAAATGTATTATAAAATCTAGAGTAGGAGGAGACTCTTGTAAAATTAATATAAGTTATATACAACTATTACAAGATTGTCTAGTACGGATCCAATAAATACTAAATTACAAAATAGAGGAGACTCTTGTAAAATGTGTTGTAGGAACTAGATTAAGAGGGGAGTCTTTAAAAATGTACTATAGAGTCTAGAGTAGGAGGAGACTCTTGTAAAATTAATATAGGGTAAATACAGCTATTGAAAGATGGTCTAGTTTGAATTCAATAAATACTAAACTAAAAAAATCCTATAAAATTTGTTTTAAGAACTAGAGTAATGGAGGGAATCTTTAAAAATGTACTATAAAGTGTAGAGTTGGAGGACACGTTTGTAAAATGTATTATAAAATTTAGAGTAGGAGGAAACTCTTGTAAAATTAATATAACGTATATACAACTATTACAAGATAGTCTAGTTCGGATCCAATAAATAATAAATTAAAAATAGAGGAGACTCTTGTAAAATGTGTTGTAAGAACTAGATTGAGAGGGGAGTCTTTAAAAATGTACTATAGAGTCTAGAATAGGAGGAGACTCTTGTAAAATTAATATAAGGTATATACAACTATTAGAAGATAGTCTAGTTATGATCCCATAAATACTAAGCCAAACATTTCCTATGAAATGTGTTGTAAGAACTAGAGTAAGAGGGGAATCTTTAGAAATGTACTATCAAGTGTAGAGTTTTAGGAGACTCTTGTAAAATGTATTATAAAATCTAGAGTAGGAGGAGACTCTTGTAAAATTAATATAACGTATATACAACTATTACAAGATAGTCTAGTTCGGATCCAATAAATACTAAACTAAACTATTCCTATAAAATGTGTTTTAAGAACTAGAGTAAGAGGGGAATCCTTAAAAATGTACTATAAAGTGTAGAGTTTGAGGAGACTCTTGTAAAATGTGTTGTAAGAACTAGAGTAAGAAGGGACTATTTAAAAATGTACTATAAGGTCTAGAGTTGGAGGAGACTCTTGTAAAATGTATTATAAAATTTAGAGAAGGAGGAGACTCTTGTAAAATTAAAATAAGTTATATACAACTATTACAAGATTGTCTAGTTCGGATCCAATAAATACTAAACTTAACAATTAGGAGGAGACTCTTGTAAAATGTGTTGTAAGAACTAGAGTAAGAGGGGACTCTTTAAAAATGTACTATAAAGTGTAGAGTTAAAGGAGACTCTTGTAAAATGTATTATAAAATCTAGAGTAGGAGGAGACTCTTGTAAAATTAATATAAGTTGTATACAACTATTACAAGATAGTCTAGATAGGATCCCATAAATACTAAGCCAAACAATTCCTATGAAATGTGTTGTAAGAACTAGAGTAAGAGGGGAATCTTTAAAAATGTACTATAAAGTGTAGAGTTTTAGGAGACTCTTGTAAAATGTATTATAAAATCTAGAGTAGGAGGAGACTCTTGTAAAATTAATATAACATATATACAACTATTACAAGATAGTCTAGTTCGGATCCAATAAATACTAAACTAAACTATTCCTATAAAATGTGTTTTAAGAACTAGAGTAAGAGGGGAATCCTTAAAAATGTACTATAAAGTGTAGAGTTTGAGGAGACTCTTGTAAAATGTGTTGTAAGAACTAGAGTAAGAAGGGACTATTTAAAAATGTACTATAAGGTCTAGAGTTGGAGGAGACTCTTGTAAAATATATTATAAAATTTAGAGCAGGAGGAGACTCTTGTAAAATTAAAATAAGTTATATACAACTATTACAAGATTGTCTAGTTCGGATCCAATAAATACTAAACTTAACAATTAGGAGGAGACTCTTGTAAAATGTGTTGTAAGAACTAGAGTAAGAGCGGACTCTTTAAAAATGTACTATAAAGTGTAGAGTTAAAGGAGACTCTTGTAAAATGTATTATAAAATCTAGAGTAGGAGGAGACTCTTGTAAAATTAATATAAGTTGTATACAACTATTACAAGATAGTCTAGATAGGATCCCATAAATACTAAGCCAAACAATTCCTATGAAATGTGTTGTAAGAACTAGAGTAAGAGGGGAATCTTTAAAAATGTACTATAAAGTGTAGAGTTTTAGGAGACTCTTGTAAAATGTATTATAAAATCTAGAGTAGGAGGAGACTCTTGTAAAATTAATATAACATATATACAACTATTACAAGATAGTCTAGTTCGGATCCAATAAATACTAAACTAAACTATTCCTATAAAATGTGTTTTAAGAACTAGAGTAAGAGGGGAATCTTTAAAAATGTACTATAAAGTGTAGAGTTTGAGGAGACTATTGTAAAATGTGTTTCACGAACTAGAGTAAGAGGGGACTCTTTAAAAATGTACTATAAAGTCTAGAGTTGGAGGAGACTCTTGTAAAATGTATTATAAAATTTAGAGTAGGAGGAGACTTTTGTAAAATTAAAATAAGTTATATACAACTATTACAAGATTGTCTAGTTCGGATCCAATAAATACTAAATTACAAAATAGAGAGACTCTTGTAAAATGTGTTGTAAGAACTAGAGTAAGAGGGGACTCTTTAAAAATGTACTATAAAGTCTAGAAATGGAGGAGACTCTTGTAAAATGTATTATAAAATCTAGAGTAGGAGGAGACTCTTGTAAAATTAATATAAGTTATATACAACTATTACAAGATAGTCTCGTTAGGATCCCATAAATACTAAGCCAAACAATTCCTATGAAATGTGTTGTAAGAACTAGAGTAAGAGAGACTCTTTAAAAATGTACTATAAAGTGTAGAGTAAGAGGAGACCCTTGTAAAATGTATTATAAAATCTAGAGTAGGAGGACATTCTTGTAAAATTAATATAAGGTATATACAACTATTACAAGATAGTCTAGTTCGGATCCAATAAATACTAAACTAAACAATTCCTATAGAATGTGTTTTAAGAACTAGAGTAAGAGGGGAATCTTTAACAATGTACTATAAAGTGTAGAGTTTGAGGAGACTCTTGTAAAATGTATTATAAAATTTAGAGTAGGAGGAGACTCTTGTAAAATTAATATAAGTTATATACAACTATTACAAGATTGTCTAGTTTGGATCCAATAAATACTAAATTACAAAATAGAGGAGATTCTTGTAAAATGTGTTGTAGGAACTAGATTAAGAGGGGTGTCTTTAAAAATGTACTATAGAGTCTAGAGTAGGAGGAGACTCTTGTAAAATTAATATGGGGTAAATACAACTATTGAAAGATGGTCTAGTTTGGACCCAATAAATACTAAACAAAAAAAATCCTATAAAGTTTGTTTTAAGAAATAGAGTAATGGAGGGAATCTTTAAAAATGTACTATAAAGTGTAGAAATGGAGGACACGTTTGTAAAATGTACTATAAAGTGTAGAGTTGGAGGAGACTCTTGTAAAATGTATTATAAAATCTAGAGTAGGAGGAGACTCTTGTAAAATTAATATAAGTTATATACAACTATTACAAGATTGTCTAGTACGGATCCAATAAATACTAAATTACAAAATAGAGGAGACTCTTGTAAAATGTGTTGTAGGAACTAGATTAAGAGGGGAGTCTTTAAAAATGTACTATAGAGTCTAGAGTAGGAGGAGACTCTTGTAAAATTAATATAGGGTAAATACAGCTATTGAAAGATGGTCTAGTTTGAATTCAATAAATACTAAACTAAAAAAATCCTATAAAATTTGTTTTAAGAACTAGAGTAATGGAGGGAATCTTTAAAAATGTACTATAAAGTGTAGAGTTGGAGGACACGTTTGTAAAATGTATTATAAAATTTAGAGTAGGAGGAAACTCTTGTAAAATTAATATAACGTATATACAACTATTACAAGATAGTCTAGTTCGGATCCAATAAATAATAAATTAAAAATAGAGGAGACTCTTGTAAAATGTGTTGTAAGAACTAGATTGAGAGGGGAGTCTTTAAAAATGTACTATAGAGTCTAGAATAGGAGGAGACTCTTGTAAAATTAATATAAGGTATATACAACTATTAGAAGATAGTCTAGTTATGATCCCATAAATACTAAGCCAAACATTTCCTATGAAATGTGTTGTAAGAACTAGAGTAAGAGGGGAATCTTTAAAAATGTACTATCAAGTGTAGAGTTTTAGGAGACTCTTGTAAAATGTATTATAAAATCTAGAGTAGGAGGAGACTCTTGTAAAATTAATATAACGTATATACAACTATTACAAGATAGTCTAGTTCGGATCCAATAAATACTAAACTAAACTATTCCTATAAAATGTGTTTTAAGAACTAGAGTAAGAGGGGAATCCTTAAAAATGTACTATAAAGTGTAGAGTTTGAGGAGACTCTTGTAAAATGTGTTGTAAGAACTAGAGTAAGAAGGGACTATTTAAAAATGTACTATAAGGTCTAGAGTTGGAGGAGACTCTTGTAAAATGTATTATAAAATTTAGAGAAGGAGGAGACTCTTGTAAAATTAAAATAAGTTATATACAACTATTACAAGATTGTCTAGTTCGGATCCAATAAATACTAAACTTAACAATTAGGAGGAGACTCTTGTAAAATGTGTTGTAAGAACTAGAGTAAGAGGGGACTCTTTAAAAATGTACTATAAAGTGTAGAGTTAAAGGAGACTCTTGTAAAATGTATTATAAAATCTAGAGTAGGAGGAGACTCTTGTAAAATTAATATAAGTTGTATACAACTATTACAAGATAGTCTAGATAGGATCCCATAAATACTAAGCCAAACAATTCCTATGAAATGTGTTGTAAGAACTAGAGTAAGAGGGGAATCTTTAAAAATGTACTATAAAGTGTAGAGTTTTAGGAGACTCTTGTAAAATGTATTATAAAATCTAGAGTAGGAGGAGACTCTTGTAAAATTAATATAACATATATACAACTATTACAAGATAGTCTAGTTCGGATCCAATAAATACTAAACTAAACTATTCCTATAAAATGTGTTTTAAGAACTAGAGTAAGAGGGGAATCTTTAAAAATGTACTATAAAGTGTAGAGTTTGAGGAGACTCTTGTAAAATGTGTTTCACGAACTAGAGTAAGAGGGGACTCTTTAAAAATGTACTATAAAGTCTAGAGTTGGAGGAGACTCTTGTAAAATGTATTATAAAATTTAGAGTAGGAGGAGACTTTTGTAAAATTAAAATAAGTTATATAAACTATTACAAGATTGTCTAGTTCGGATCCAATAAATACTAAATTACAAAATAGAGAGACTCTTGTAAAATGTGTTGTAAGTACTAGAGTAAGAGGGGACTCTTTAAAAATGTACTATAAAGTCTAGAAATGGAGGAGACTCTTGTAAAATGTATTATAAAATCTAGAGTAGGAGGAGACTCTTGTAAAATTAATATAAGTTATATACAACTATTACAAGATAGTCTCGTTAGGATCCCATAAATACTAAGCCAAACAATTCCTATGAAATGTGTTGTAAGAACTAGAGTAAGAGGGTACTCTTTAAAAATGTACTATAAAGTGTAGAGTAGGAGGAGACCCTTGTAAAATGTATTATAAAATCTAGAGTAGGAGGACATTCTTGTAAAATTAATATAAGGTATATACAACTATTACAAGATAGTCTAGTTCGGATCCAATAAATACTAAACTAAACAATTCCTATAGAATGTGTTTTAAGAACTAGAGTAAGAGGGGAATCTTTAACAATGTACTATAAAGTGTAGAGTTTGAGGAGACTCTTGTAAAATGTATTATAAAATATAGAGTAGGAGGAGACTCTTGTAAAATTAATATAAGTTATATACAACTATTACAATATTTTCTAGTATGGATCCAATAAATACTTAATTACAAAATAGAGGAGACTCTTGTAAAATGTGTTGTAGGAACTAGATTAAGAGGGGTGTCTTTAAAAATGTACTATAGAGTCTAGAGTAGGAGAAGACTCTTGTAAAATTAATATAGGGTAAATACAACTATTGAAAGATGGTCTAGTTTGGACCCAATAAATACTAAACAAAAAAATCCTATAAAGTTTGTTTTAAGAAATAGAGTAATGGAGGGAATCTTTAAAAATGTACTATAAAGTGTAGAGTTGGAGGACACGTTTGTAAAATGTACTATAAAGAGTAGAGTTGGAGGAGACTCTTGTAAAATGTATTATAAAATCTAGAGTAGGAGGAAATTCTTGTAAAATTAATATAAGGTATATACAACTATTAGAAGATAGTCTAGTTCGGATCCAATAAATACTAAATTAAACAATTAGGAGGAGACTCTTGTAAAATGTGTTGTAAGAACTAGAGTAAGAGGGGACTCTTTAAAAATGTACTATAAAGTCTAGAGTTGGAGGAGACTCTTGTAAAATGTATTATAAAATTTAGAGTAGGAGGAGACTCTTGTAAAATTAAATTAAGTTATATACAACTATTACAAGATTGTCTAGTTCGGATCCAATAAATACTAAATTACAAAATAGAGAGACTCTTGTAAAATGTGTTGTAGGAACTAGATTAAGAGGGGAGTCTTTAAAAATGTACTATAGAGTCTAGAGTAGGAGGAGACTCTTGTAAAATTAATATAAGGTATATACAACTATACGAAGATAGTCTAGTTCGGATCTAATAAATACTAAATTAAAAAATACAGGAGACTCTTGTAAAATGTGTTGTAAGAACTAGATTAAGTGGGGAGTCTTTAAAAATGTACTATAGAGTCTAGAGTATGAGGAGACACTTGTAAAATTAATATAGGGTAAATACAACTATTGAAAGATGGTCTAGTTTGGATACAAAAAATACTAAACTAAAAAAATCCTATAAAATTTGTTTTAAGAACTAGAGTAATGGAGGGAATCTTTAAAAATGTACTATAAAGTGTAGTGTTGGAGGACACGTTTGTAAAATGTATTATAAAATCTAGAGTAGGAGGAGACTTTTGTAAAATTAATATAACGTATATACAACTATTACAAGATAGTCTAGTTCGGATCCAATAAATAATAAATCAAAAATAGAGGAGACTCTTGTAAAATGTGTTGTAAGAACTAGATTAAGAGGGGAGTCTTTAAAAATGTACTATAGAGTCTAGAGTAGGAGGAGACTCTTGTAAAATTAATATAAGGTATATACAACTATTAGAAGATGGTCTAGTTACGATCCCATAAATACTAAGCCAAACATTTCCTATGAAATGTGTTGTAAGAACTAGAGTAAGAGGGGACTCTTTAAAAATGTACTATAAAGTCTAGAAATGGAGGAGACTCTTGTAAAATGTATTATAAAATCTAGAGTAGGAGGAGACTCTCGTAAAATTAATATAAGTTATATGCAACTATTACAAGATAGTCTCGTTAGGATCCCATAAATACTAAGCCAAACAATTTCTATGAAATGTGTTGTAAGAACTAGAGTAAGAAGGGACTCTTTAAAAATGTACTATAAAGTGTAGAGTAGGAGGAGACCCTTGTAAAATGTATTATAAAATCTAGAGTAGGGGGACATTCTTGTAAAATTAATATAAGGTATATACAACTATTACAAGATAGTCTAGTTCGGATCCAATAAATACTAAACTAAACAAATCCTATAGAATGTGTTTTAAGAACTAGAGTAAGAGGGGAATCTTTAACAATGTACTATAAAGTGTAGAGTTTGAGGAGACTCTTGTAAAATGTATTAAAATTTAGAGTAGGAGGAGACTCTTGTAAAATTAATATAAGGTATATACAACTATTAGAAGATAGTCTAGTTCGGATCCAATAAATAATAAATTAAAAAATAGTGGAGACTCTTGTAAAATGTGTTGTAAGAACTAGATTAAGAGGGGAGTCTTTAAAAATGTACTATAGAGTCTAGAGTAGGAAGAGACTATAGTAAAATTAATATAGGGTAAATACAACTATTGAAAGATGGTCTAGTTTGGATCCAATAAATACTAAACAAAAAAAATCCTATAAAATTTGTTTTAAGAAATAGAGTAATGGAGGGAATCTTTAAAAATGTACTATAAAGTGTAGAGTTGGAGGACACGTTTGTAAAATGTACTATAAAGTGTAGAGTTGGAGGAGACTCTTGTAAAATGTATTATAAAATCTAGAGTAAGAGGAAATTCTTGTAAAATTAATATAAGGTATATACAACTATTAGAAGATAGTCTAGTTCGGATCCAATAAATACTAAATTAAACAATTAGGAGGAGACTCTTGTAAAATGTGTTGTAAGAACTAGAGTAAGAGGGGACTCTATAAAATGTACTATAAAATCTAGAGTTGGAGGAGACTCTTGTAAAATGTATTATAAAATCTAGAGTAGGAGAAGACGCTTGTAAAATTAATATAAGTTATATACAACTATTACAAGATAGTCTAGTTACGATCCCATAAATACTAAGCCAATTAATTCCTATGAAATGTGTGTAAGAACTAGAGTAAGAGGGGACTCTTTAAAAATGTACTATAAAGTGTAGAGTAGGAGGAGACCCTTGTAAAATGTATTATAAAATCTAGAGTAGGAGGAGACTCTTGTAAAATTAATATAAGATATATACAACTATTACAAGTTGGTATAGTTCTGATCCAATAAATAATAATTTAATCAATTTGGAGGAGACTCTTGTAAAGTATATTGTAAAAACAAGAGTAAGAGGGAACTCTTTAAAAATGTACTATAGAGGTTAGAGTAGGAGGAGACTTGTAAAATGTATTATGAAATCTAGAGTAGGAGGAGAATCTTGTAAAATTAATATAAGGTATATACAACTATTACAAGATAGTCTACTTCGTATCCAATAAATACTAAACTTAACAATTAGGAGGAGACTCTTTAAAATGTGTTGTAATTACTAGAGTAAGAGGGGACTCTTTAAAAATGTACTATAAAGTGTAGAGTCTTAGGAGACTCTTGTAAAATGTATTATAAAATCTAGAGTAGGAGGAAATTCTTGTAAAATTTATATAAGGTATATACAACTATTAGAAGATAGTCTAGTTAGGATCCCATAAATACTAAGCCAATTAATTCCTATGAAATGTGTTGTAAGAACTAAAGTAAGAGGGGACTCTTTAAAAATGTACTATAAAGTGTAGAGTAGGATGAGACCCTTAAAATGTATTATAAAATCTAGAGTAGGAGGAGACTCTTGTAAAATTAATATAAGATATATACAACTATTACAAGATGGTATAGTTCTGATCCAATAAAAACTAATTTAATCAATTTGGAGGAGACACTTGTAAAGTATATTGTAAAAACAAGAGTAAGAGGGAACTCTTTAAAAATGTACTATAGAGGTTAGAGTAGGCGGAGAATCTTGTAAAATTAATATAAGTTATATACAACTATTAGAAGATAGTCTAGTTCGGATCCAATAAATACTAAATTAAACAATTAGGAGGAGACTCTTGTAAAATGTGTTGTAAGACATAGAGTAAGAGGGGACTCTTTAAAAATGTACTATAACGTCTAGAGTTGGAGGAGACTCTTGTAAAATGTATTATAAAATCTAGAGTAGGAGAAGACTCTTGTAAAATTAATATAAGTTATATACAACTATTACAAGTTAGTCTAGTTACGATCTCATAAATACTAAGCTAAATATTTCCTATGAAATGTATTGTAAGAACTAGAGTAAGAGGGGACTCTTTAAAAATGTACTATAAAGTGTAGAGTAGGAGGAGACCCTTGTAAAATGTATTATAAATTCTAGAGTAGGAGGAGACTCTTGTAAAATTAATATTAGGTATATACAACTATTACAAGATAGTCTAGTTCGGATCCAATAAATACAAAACTAAACAATTCCTATAAAATGTGTTGTAAGAACTAGAGTAAGAGGGGAATCTTTAAAAATGTACTATAATGTGTAGAGTTTTAGGAGACTCTTGTAAAATGTATTATAACATCTAGAGTAGGAGGAGACTCTTGTAAAATTAATATAACGTGTATACAACTATTACAAGATAGTCTAGTTCGGATCCAATAAATACTAAACTATTCCTATAAAATGTGTTTTAAGAACTAGAGTAAGAGGGGAATCTTTAAAAATGTACTATAAAGTGTAGAGTTTGAGGAGACTCTTGTAAAATGTGTTGTAAGAACTAGAGTAAAAGGGGACTCTTTAAAAATGTACTATAAAGTCTAGAGTTGGAGGAGACTCTTGTAAAATTAATATAAGTTATATACAACTATTACAAGATTGTCTAGTTCGGATCCAATAAATACTAAATTACAAAATAGAGGAGACTCTTGTAAAATGTGTTGTAGGAACTAGATTATGAGGGGAGTCTTTAAAAATGTACTATAGAGTCTAGAGTAGGAGGAGACTCTTGTAAAATTAATATAAGGTATATACAACTATTAGAAGATAGTCTAGTTCGGATCCAATAAATAATAAATTAAAAAAATAGTGGAGACTCTTGTAAAATGTGCTGTAAGAACTAGATTAAGAGGGGAGTCTTTGAAAATGTACTATAGAGTCTAGAGTAGGAGGAGACTATTGTAAAATTAATATAGGGTAATTACAACTATTGAAAGATGGTCTAGTTTGGATCCAATAAATACTAAACAAAAAAAATCCTATAAAATTTGTTTTAAGAAATAGAGTAATGGAGGGAATCTTTAAAAATGTACTATAAAGTGTAGAGTTGGAGGACACGTTTGTAAAATGTACTATAAAGTGTAGAGTTGGAGGAGACTCTTGTAAAATGTATTATAAAATCTAGAGTAAGAGGAAATACTTGTAAAATTAATATAAGGTATATACAACTATTAGAAGATAGTCTAGTTCGGATCCAATAAATACTAAATTAAACAATTAGGAGGAGACTCTTGTAAAATGTGTTGTAAGAACTAGAGTAAGAGGGGACACTATAAAATGTACTATAAAATCTAGAGTTGGAGGAGACTCTTGTAAAATGTATTATAAAATCTAGAGTAGGAGAAGACGCTTGTAAAATTAATATAAGTTATATACAACTATTACAAGATAGTCTAGTTACGATCCCATAAATACTAAGCCAAACATTTCCTATGAAATGTGTTGTAAGAACTAGAGTAAGAGGGGACAGTTTAAAAATGTACTATAAATTGTAGAGTAGGAGGAGACCCCTGTAAAATGTATTATAAATTCTAGAGTAGGAGGAGCCACTTGTAAAATTAATATAAAGTATATAAAACTATTACAAGATAGTCTAGTTCGGATCCAATAAATACTAAACTAAACAATTCCTATAAAATGTGTTGTAAGAAGTAGAGTAAGAGGGGAATCTTTAAAAATGTACTATAAAGTGTAGAGTTTATGGAGACTCTTGTAAAATGTATTATAAAATCTAGAGTAGGAGGAGACTCTTGTAAAATTAATATAACGTATATACAACTATTACAAGATAGTCTAGTTCGGATCCAATAAATACTAAACAAAACTATTCCTATAAAATGTGTTTTAAGAACTAGAGTAAGAGGGGAATCTTTAAAAATGTACTATAAAGTGTAGAGTTTGAGGAGACTCTTGTAAAATGTGTTGTAAGAACTAGAGTAAGAGGGGACTCTTTAAAAATGTACTATAAAGTCTAGAGTTGGAGGAGACTCTTGTAAAATGTATTATAAAATTAAGAGTAGGAGGAGACTCTTGTAAAATTAAAATAAGATATATACAACTATTACAAGATTGTCTAGTTCGGATCCAATAAATACTAAATTACAAAATAGAGAGACTCTTGTAAAATGTGTTGTAGGAACTAGATTAAGAGGGGAGTCTTTAAAAATGTACTATAGCGTCTAGAGTAGGCGGAGACTCTTGTAAAATTAATATAAGATATATACAACTATTAGAAGATAGTCTAGTTCGGATCCAATAAATACTAAATTAAACAATTAGGAGGAGACTCTTGTAAAATGTGTTGTAAGAACTAGAGTACTAGGGGACTCTTTAAAAATGTACTATGAAGTCTAGAGTTGGAGGAGACTCTTGTAAAATGTATTATAAAATCTAGAGTAGGAGGAGACTCTAGCAAAATTAATATAAGTTATATACTACTATTACAAGATAGTCTAGTTAGGATCCCATAAATACTAAGCCAATTAATTCCTATGAAATGTGTGTAAGAACTAGAGTAAGAGGGGGACTCTTTAAAAATGTACGATAAAGTGTAGAGTAGGAGGAGACCCTTGTAAATTGTATTATAAAATCTAGAGTAGGAGGAGACTCTTGTAAAAATAATATAAGATATATACAACTATTACAAGTTGGTATAGTTCTGATCCAATAAATACTTATTTAATCAATTTGGAGGAGACTCTTGTAAAGTATATTGTAAAAACAAGAGTAAGAGGGAACTCTTTAAAAATGTACTATAGAGGTTAGAGTAGGAGGAGGCTCTTGTAAAATGTATTATGAAATCTAGAGTAGGAGGAGAATCTTGTAAAATTAATATAAGGTATATACAACTATTACAAGATAGTCTACTTCGTATCCAATAAATACTAAACTTAACAATTAGGAGGAGACTCTTTAAAATGTGTTGTAATTACTAGAGTAAGAGGGGACTCTTTAAAAATGTACTATAAAGTGTAGAGTCTTAGGAGACTCTTGTAAAATGTATTATAAAATCTAGAGTAGGAGGAAATTCTTGTAAAATTTATATAAGGTATATACAACTATTAGAAGATAGTCTAGTTAGGATCCCATAAATACTAAGCCAATTAATTCCTATGAAATGTGTTGTAAGAACTAAAGTAAGAGGGGACTCTTTAAAAATGTACTATAAAGTGTAGAGTAGGAGGAGACCCTTGTAAAATGTATTATAAAATCTGGAGTAGGAGGAGACTCTTGTAAAATTAATATAAGATATATACAACTATTACAAGATGGTATAGTTCTGATCCAATAAAAACTAATTTAATCAATTTGGAGGAGACACTTGTAAAGTATATTGTAAAAACAAGAGTAAGAGGGAACTCTTTAAAAATGTACTATAGAGGTTAGAGTAGGCGGAGAATCTTGTAAAATTAATATAAGTTATATACAACTATTAGAAGATAGTCTAGTTCGGATCCAATAAATACTAAATTAAACAATTAGGAGGAGACTCTTGTAAAATGTGTTGTAAGACACAGAGTAAGAGGGGACTCTTTAAAAATGTACTATTAAGTCTAGAGTTGGAGGAGACTCTTGTAAAATGTATTATAAAATCTAGAGTAGGAGAAGACTCTTGTAAAATTAATATAAGTTATATACAACTATTACAAGTTAGTCTAGTTACGATCCCATAAATACTAAGCTAAATATTTCCTATGAAATGTATTGTAAGAACTAGAGTAAGTGGGGACTCTTTAAAAATGTACTATAAAGTGTAGAGTAGGAGGAGACCCTTGTAAAATGTATTATAAATTCTAGAGTAGGAGGAGACTCTTGTAAAATTAATATTAAGTATATACAACTATTACAAGATAGTCTAGTTCGGATCCAATAAATACAAAACTAAACAATTCCTATAAAATGTGTTGTAAGAACTAGAGTAAGAGGGGAATCTTTAAAAATGTACTATAATGTGTAGAGTTTTAGGAGACTCTTGTAAAATGTATTATAAAATCTAGAGTAGGAGGAGACTCTTGTAAAATTAATATAACGTGTATACAACTATTACAAGATAGTCTAGTTCGGATCCAATAAATACTAAACTATTCCTATAAAATGTGTTTTAAGAACTAGAGTAAGAGGGGAATCTTTAAAAATGTACTATAAAGTGTAGAGTTGAGGAGACTCTTGTAAAATGTGTTGTAAGAACTAGAGTAAAAGGGGACTCTTTAAAAATGTACTATAAAGTCTAGAGTTGGAGGAGACTCTTGTAAAATGTATTATAAAATTAAGAGTAGGAGGAGACTCTTGTAAAATTAAAATAAGTTATATACAACTATTACAAGATTGTCTAGTTCGGATCCAATAAATACTAAATTACAAAATAGAGAGACTCTTGTAAAATGTGTTGTAAGAAGTAGAGTAAGAGGGGACTCTTTAAAAATGTACAATAAAGTCTAGAGTTGGAGGAGACTCTTGTAAAATGTATTATAAAATCTAGAGTAGGAGGAGACTCTTGTAAAATTAATATAAGTTATATACAACTATTACAAGATAATCTCGTTAGGATTACATAAATACTAAGCCAAACAATTCCTATGAAATGTGTTGTAAGAACTAGAGTAAGAGGGGACTCTTTAAAAATGTACTATAAAGTGTAGAGTAGGAGGAGACCCATGTTAAATGTACTATAAAATCTAAAGTAGGAGGACACTCTTGTAAAATTAATATAAGGTATATACAACTATTACAAGATAGTCTAGTTCGGATCCAATAAATACTAAACTAAACAATTCCTATAAAATGTGTTTTAAGAACTAGAGTAAGAGGGGAATCTTTAAAAATGTACTATAAAGTGTAGAGTTTGAGGAGACTCTTGTAAAATGTATTATAAAATTTAGAGTAGGAGGAGACTCTTGTAAAATTAATATAAGTTATATACAACTATTACAAGATTGTCTTATTCGGATCCAATAAATACTAAATTACAAAATAGGGGAGACTCTTGTAAAATGTGTTGTAGGAACTAGATTAAGAGGGGAGTCTTTAAAAATGTACTATAGAGTCTAGAGTAGGAGGAGACTCTTGTAAAATTAATATAAGGTATATACAACTATTAGAAGATAGTCTAGTTCGGATCCAATAAATAATAAATTAAAAAATAGAGTAGACTCTTGTAAAATGTGTTGTATGAACTAGGTTAAGAGGGGAGTCTTTAAAAATGTACTATAGAGTCTAGAGTAGGAGGAGACTCTTGTAAAATTAATATAGGGTAAATACAACTATTGAAAGATGGTCTAGTTTGGATCCAATAAAAACTAAACAAAAAAAAATCCTATAAAATTTGTTTTAAGAACTAGAGTAATGGAGGGAATCTTTAAAAATGTACTATAAAGTGTAGAGTTGGAGGACACGTTTGTAAAATGTACTATAAAGTGTAGAGTTGGAGGAGACTCTTGTAAAATGTATTATAAAATCTAGAGTAGGAGGAAATTCTTGTAAAATTAATATAAGGTATATACAACTATTAGAAGATAGTCTAGTTCGGATCCAATAAATACTAAATTAAACAATTAGGAGGAGACTTTTGTAAAATGTGTTGTAAGAACTAGAGTAAGAGGGGACTCTTTAAAAATGTACTATAAAGTCTAGAGTTGGAGGAGACTCTTGTAAAATGTATTATAAAATCTAGAGTAGGAGAAGACTCTTGTAAAATTAATATAAGTTATATAAACTATTACAAGATAGTCTAGTTACGATCCTATACATACTAAGCCAAACGTTTCCTATGAAATGTGTTGTAAGAACTAGAGTAAGAGGAGACTCTTTAAAAATGTACTACAAAGTGTAGAGTAGGAGGAGACCCTTGTAAAATGTATTATAAATTCTAGAGTAGGAGGAGACTCTTGTAAAATTAATATAAAGTATATACAACTATTACAAGATAGTCTAGTTAAGATCCAATAAATACTAAACTAAACAATTCCTATAAAATGTGTTGTAAGAACTAGAGTAAAAGGGGAATCTTTAAAAATGTACTATAAAGTGTAGAGTTTGAGGAGACTCTTGTAAAATGTGTTGTAAGAACTAGAGTAAGAGGGGACTCTTTAAAAATGTACTATAAAGTCTAGAGTTGGAGGAGACTCTTGTAAAATGTATTATAAAATTTAGAGTAGGAGGAGACTCTTTTAAAATTAATATAAGTTATATACAACTATTACAAGATTGTCTAGTTCGGATCCAATAAATACTAAATTACAAAATACAGAGACTCTTGTAAAATGTGTTGTAGGAACTAGATTAAGAGGGGAGTCTTTAAAAATGTACTATAGAGTCTAGAGTAGGAGGAGACTCTTGTAAAATTAAAATAAGGTATATACAACTATTAGAAGATAGTCTAGTTCGGATCCAAAAAATACTAAATTAAAAAATACAGGAGACTCTTGTAAAATGTGTTGTAAGAACTTGATTAAGAGGGGAGTTTTTAAAAATGTACTATAGAGTCTAGAGTAGGAGGAGACTCTTGTAAAATTAATATAGGGTAAATACAACTATTGAAAGATGGTCTAGTTTGGATCCAATAAATACTAAACTAAAAAAATCCTATAAAATTTGTTTTAAGAACTTGAGTAATGGAGGGAATCTTAAAAAATGTACAATAAAGTGTAGAGTTGGAGGACACGTTTGTAAAATGTATTATTAAAATCTAGAGTAGGAGGAGACTCTTGTAAAATGAATATAACGTATATACAACTATTACAAGATAGTCTAGTTCGGATCCAATAAATACTAAAATAAACAAATCCTATAAAATTTGTTTTAAGAACTATAGTAATGGAGGGAATCTTTAAAAATGTACTATAAAGTGTAGAGTTGGAGGACACGTTTGTAAAATGTACTATAAAGTGTAGAGTTGGAGGAGACTCTTGTAAAATGTATTATAAAATCTAGAGTAGGAGGAAATTCTTGTAAAATTAAAATAAGGTATATACAACTATTAGAAGATAATCTAGTTCGGATCCAATAAATACTAAATTAAACAATTAGGAGGAGACTCTTGTAAAATGTGTTGTAAGAACTAGAGTAAGAGGGGACTCTTTAAAAATGTACTATGAAGTCTAGAGTTGGAGGAGACTCTTGTAAAATGTATTATAAAATCTAGAGTAGGAGGAGACTCTAGTAAAATTAATATAAGTTATATACAACTATTACAAAATAGTCTAGTTAGGATCCCATAAATACTAAGCCAATTAATTCCTATGAAATGTGTTTTAAGAACTAGAGTAAGAGGGGACTCTTTAAAAATGTACTATAAAGTGTTGAGTAGGAGGAGACCCTTGTAAAATGTATTATAAAATCTAGAGTAGGAGGAGACTCTTGTAAAATTAATATAAGATATATACATCTTTTACCAGATAGTATAGTTCTGATCCAATAAATACTAATTTAAACAATTTCGAGGAGACTCTTGTAAAGTATATTGTAAAAACAAGAGTAAGAGGGAACTCTTTAAAATTGTACTATAGAGGTTAGAGTAGGAGGAGACTCTTGTAAAATGTATTATGAAATCTAGAGTAGGAGGAGAATCTTGTAAAATTAATATAAGGTATATACAACTATTACAAGATAGTCTAAATTAATCCAATAAATACCAAACATAACAATTAGGAGGAGACTCTTGTAAAATGTGGTGTAAGAACTAGAGTAAGAGGGGACTCTTAAAAAATGTATTATAAAGTGTAGAGTTGGAGGAGACTCTTGTAAAATGTATTATAAAATCTAGAGTAGGAGGAGACTCTTGTAAAATTAATATAAGTTATATACAACTATTAAAAGATTGTCTAGTACGGATCCAATAAATACTAAATTACAAAATAGAGGAGACTCTTGTAAAATGTGTTGTAGGAACTAGATTAAGAGGTGAGTCTTTAAAAATGTACTATAGAGTCTAGAGTAGGAGGAAATTCTTGTAAAATTAATATAAGGTATATACAACTATTAGAAGATAGTCTAGTTCGGATCCAATAAATACTAAATTAAAAAATACAGGAGACTCTTGTAAAATGTGTTGTAAGAACTTGATTAAGAGGGGAGTTTTTAAAAATGTACTATAGAGTCTAGAGTAGGAGGAGACTCTAGTAAAAATAATATAGGGTAAATACAACTATTACAAGATAGTCTAGTTAGGATCCCATAAATTGTAAGCCAAACAATTCCTATGAAATGTGTTGTAAGAACTAGAGTAAGAGGGGACTCTTTAAAAATGTACTATAAAGTGTACAGTTAAAGGAGACTCTTGTAAAATGTATTATAAAATCTAGAGTAGGAGGAGACTCTTGTAAAATTAATATAAGTTATATACAACTATTACAAGATAGTCTAGTTAGGATCCCATAAATACTAAGCCAAACAATTCCTATGAAATGTGTTGTAAGAACTAGAGTAAGAGGGGAATCTTTAAAAATGTACTATAAAGTGTAGAGTAGGAGGACACCCTTGTAAAATGTATTATAAAATCTAGAGTAGGAGGAGACTCTTGTAAAATTAATATAAGATATATACAACTATTACAAGATGGTATAGTTCTGATCCAATAAAATTTAATTTATCTAATTTAGAGGAGACACTTGTAAAGTATATTGTAAAAACAAGAGTAAGAGGGAACTCTTTAAAAATGTACTATAGAGGTTAGAGTAGGCGGAGAATCTTGTAAAATTAATATAAGTTATATACAACTATTACAAGATTGTCTAGTTCGGATCCAATAAATAATAAATTAAAAATAGAGGAGACTCTTGTAAAATGTGTTGTAAGAACTTGATTAAGAGGGGAGTCTTTAAAAATGTACTATAGAGTCTAGAGTAGGAGGAGACTCTTGTAAAATTAATATAAGGTATATACAACTATTAGAAGATAGTCTAGTTCGGATCCAATAAATACTAAATTAAACAATTAGGAGGAGACTCTTGTAAAATGTGTTGTAAGAACTAGAGTAAGAGGGGACTCTTTAAAAATGTACTATAAAGTCTAGAGTTGGAGGAGACTCTTGTAAAAAGTATTATAGAATCTAGAGTAGGAGAAGACTCTTGTAAAATTAATATAAGTTATATACATCTATTACAAGTTAGTCTAGTTACGATTCCATAAACACTAAGCTAAATATTTCCTATGAAATGTATTGTAAGAACTAGAGTAAGAGGGGACTTTTTAAAAATGTACTATAGAGTCTAGAGTAGGAGGAGACTCTTGTAAAATTAATATAGGGTAAATACAACTATTGAAAGATGGTCTAGTTTGGATCCAATAAATACTAAACTAAAAAAATCCTATAAAATTTCTTTTAAGAACTAAAGTAATGGAGGGAATCTTTAAAAATGTACTATAAAGTGTAGAGTTGGAGGACACGTTTGTAAAATGTATTATAAAATCTAGAATAGGAGGAGACTCTTGTAAAATTAATATAACGTATATACAACTATTACAAGATAGTCTAGTTCGGATCCAATAAATACAAAACTAAACAATTCCTATAAAATGTGTTGTAAGAACTAGAGTAAGAGGGGAATCTTTAAAAATGTACTATAAAGTGTAGACTTTTAGGAGACTTTTGTAAAATGTATTATAAAATCTAGAGTAGGAGGAGACTCTTGTAAAATTAATATAACGTGTATACAACTATTACAAGATAGTCTAGTTCGGATCCAATAAATACTAAACTATTCCTATAAAATGTGTTTTAAGAACTAGAGTAAGAGGAGAATCTTTAAAAATGTACTATAAAGTCTAGAGTTGGAGGAGACTCTTGTAAAATGTATTATAAAATTTAGAGTAGGAGGAGACTCTTGTAAAATTAAAATAAGTTATATACAACTATTACAAGATAGTCTAGTTCGGATCCAATAAATACAAAACTAAACAATTCCTATAAAATGTGTTGTAAGAACTAGAGTAAGAGGGGAATTTTTAAAAATGTACTATAAAGTGTAGAGTTTGAGGAGACTCTTGTAAAATGTGTTGTAAGAACTAGAGTAAGAGGGGACTATTTAAAAATGTACTGTAAAGTCTAGAGTTGGAGGAGACTCTTGTAAAATGTATTATAACATTTAGAGTAGGAGGAGACTCTTTTAAAATTAATATAAGTTATATACAACTATTACAAGATTGTATTGTTCGGATCCAATAAATACTAAATTACAAAATAGAGAGACTCTTGTAAAATGTGTTGTAGGAACTAGATTAAGAGGGGAGTCTTTAGAAATGTACTGTTGAGTCTAGAGTAGGAGGAGACTCTTGTAAAATTAATATAAGGTATATACAACTATTAGAGGATAGTCTGGTTCGGATCCAATAAATACTAAATTAAAAAATACAGGAGACTCTTGTAAAATGTGTTGTAAGAACCTGATTAAGAGGGGAGTTTTTGAAAATGTACTATAGAGTCTAGAGTAGGAGGAGACTCTTGTAAAATTAATATAGGGTAAATACAACTATTAAGAGATGGTCTAGATTGGATCCAATAAATACTAAACTAAAAAAATCCTATAAAATTTGTTTTAAGAACAAGAGTAATGGAGGGAATCTTTAAAAATGTACAATAAAGTGTAGAGTTGGAGGACACGTTTGTAAAATGTATTATTAAAATCTAGAGTAGGAGGAGACTCTTGTAAAATTAATATAACGTATATACAACTATTACAAGATAGTTTAGTTCGGATCCAATAAATACTAAAATAAACAAATCCTATAAAATTTGTTTTAAGAACTATAGTAATGGAGGGAATCTTTAAAAATGTACTATAAAGTGTAGAGTTGGAGGACACGTTTTTAAAATGTACTATTAAGTGTAGAGTTGGAGGAGACTCTTGTAAAATGTATTATAAAATCTAGAGTAGGAGGATATTCTTGTAAAATTAATATAAGGTATATACAACTATTAGAAGATAATCTAGTTCGGATCCAATTAATACTAAATTAAACAATTAGGAGGAGACTCTTGTAAAATGTGTTGTAAGAACTAGAGTAAGAGGGGACTCTTTCAAAATGTACTATGAAGTCTAGAGTTGGAGGAGACTCTTGTAAAATGTATTATAAAATCTAGAGTAGGAGGAGACTCTAGTAAAATTAATATAAGTTATATACAACTATTACAAGATAGTCTAGTTAGGATCCCATAAATACTAAGCCAATTAATTCCTATGAAATGTGTTGTAAGAACTAGAGTAAGAGGGGACTCTTTAAAAATGTACTATAAAGTGTTGAGTAGGAGGAGACCCTTGTAAAATGTATTATAAAATCTAGAGTAGGAGGAGACTCTTGCAAAATTAATATAAGATATATACAACTTTTACCAGATAGTATAGTTCTGATCCAATAAATACTAATTTAAACAATTTCGAGGAGACTCTTGTAAAGTATATTGTAAAAACAAGAGTAAGAGGGAACTCTTTAAAAATGTACTATAGAGGTTAGAGTAGGAGGAGACTCTTGTAAAATGTATTATGAAATCTAGAGTAGGAGGAGAATCTTGTTAAATTAATATAAGGTATATACAACTATTACAAGATAGTCTAAATTGATCCAATAAATACCAAACATAACAATTAGGAGGAGACTCTTGTAAAATGTGTTGTAAAAACTAGAGTAAGAGGGGACTCTTTAAAAATGTATTATAAAGTGTATAGTTGGAGGAGACTCTTGTAAAATGTATTATAAAATCTAGAGTAGGAGGAGACTCTTGTAAAATTAATATAAGTTATATACAACTATTACAAGATTGTCTAGTACGGATCCAATAAATAATAAATTACAAAATAGAGGAGACTCTTGTAAAATGTGTTGTAGGAACTAGATTAAGAGGGGAGTCTTTAAAAATGTACTATAGAGTCTAGAGTAGGAGGAGACTCTTGTAAAATTAATATAAGGTATATACAACTATTAGAAGATAGTCTTATTCGGATCCAATAAATAATAAATTAAAAAATAGAGGAGACTCTTGTAAAATTAATATAGGGTAAATACAACTATTGAAAGATGGTCTAGTTTGGATCCAATAAATACTAAACAAAAAATCTTATAAAATTTGTTTTAAGAACTAGAGTAATTGAGGGAATCTTTAAAAATGTACTATAAAGTGTAGAGTTGGAGGACACGTTTGTAAAATGTATTATAAAATCTAGAGTAGGAGGAGACTCTTGTAAAATTAATATAACGTATATACAACTATTACAAGATAGTCTAGTTACGATCCCATAAATACTAAGCCAAACATTTCCTATGAAATGTGTTGTAAGAACTAGAGTAACAAACTCAAACTCAAACTCAAAATTCATTTATTTCCATTACATAATTACAGTCAAGATAACATGGAAAATAGGAAATAATTCCCACGTAGGCAATGAAATGCCCGTGTGTGGGAATTGAGTTGCTTATCACAAAAGAAACTATTTGTACAAAAAAAATCAAATAAATTGAGGAAAGAAAATATTTCATTATAAGTACAAAATGTTTTATCCAGAAAACCTAGGGGTAAAAATTAATTATTCCAACAGAATACACACAGCCATAGAAAAAAAACTCAGTTATTTAGGGTCTAATAAATAAATTTTCCTCACTTTGACGGGACTAATTGTAAACCGACTGGACAAGCTGCTCCGCCGCCTCGGGTCCGATCTCCAAAAGCCAGTTTACGATGAGCTTCTTAAATTTAGCGTTACTGCCATCCTCCGCTAATTTAACAGTCTGTGGAATGTTCCGATAAACAATGTGGGCCAAATAAAATGGATTCGTGTATCCTACCGATTGATGTAATTTAGGGAAATAGAAACCAAAATTTAATCTATTCCTTGTCTGATACTTATGTTCTAAAGTTTTAAAAATTGAAGTTTTGTTATTTTCAACAACGTACCTACGTACGTAGAACTAGAGTAAGAGGGGACTTTTTAAAAATGTACTATAGAGTCTAGAGTAGGAGGAGACTCTTGTAAAATTAATATAAGGTATATACAACTATTAGAAGATAGTCTAGTTCGGATCCAATAAATAATAAATTAAAAAATACAGGAGACTCTTGTAAAATGTGTTGTAAGAACTAGATTAAGAGGGGAGTCTTTAAAGATGTACTATAGAGTCTAGAGTAGGAGGAGACTCTTGTAAAATTAATATAGGGTAAATACAGCTATTGAAAGATGGTCTAGTTTGAATTCAATAAATACTAAACTAAAAAAATCCTATAAAATTTGTTTTAAGAACTAGAGTAATGGAGGGAATCTTTAAAAATGTACTATAAAGTGTAGAGTTGGAGGACACGTTTGTAAAATGTATTATTAAAATCTAGAGTAGGAGGAGACTCTTGTAAAATTAATATAACGTATATACAACTATTACAAGATAGTCTAGTTCGGATCCAATAAATACTAAAATAAACAAATCCTATAAAATTTGTTTTAAGAACTATAGTAATGGAGGGAATCTTTAAAAATGTACTATAAAGTGTAGAGTTGGAGGACACGTTTGTAAAATGTACTATAAAGTGTAGAGTTGGAGGAGACTCTTGTAAAATGTATTATAAAATCTAGAGTAGGAGGAAATTCTTGTAAAATTAATATAAGGTATATACAACTATTAGAAGATAGTCTAGTTCGGATCCAATAAATACTAAATTAAACAATTAGGAGGAGACTCTTTTAAAATGTGTTGTAAGAACTAGAGTAAGAGGGGACTCTTTAAAAATGTACTATGAAGTCTAGAGTTGGAGGAGACTCTTGTAAAATGTAATATAAAATCTAGAGTAGGAGGAGACTCTAGTGAAATTAATATAAGTTATATACAACTATTACAAGATAGTCTAGTTAGGATCCCATAAATACTAAGCCAATTAATTCCTATGAAATGTGTTGTAGGAACTAGAGTAAGAGGGGACTCTTTAAAAATGTACTATAAAGTGTTGAGTAGGAGGAGACCCTTGTAAAATGTATTATAAAATCTAGAGTAGGAGGAGACTCTTGTAAAATTAATATAAGATATATACAACTTTTACCAGATAGTATAGTTCTGATCCAATAAATACTAATTTAAACAATTTGGAGGAGACTCTTGTAAAGTATATTGTAAAAACAAGAGTAAGAGGGAACTCTTTAAAAATGTACTATAGAGGTTAGAGTAGGGGGAGACTCTTGTAAAATGTATTATGAAATCTAGAGTAGGAGGGGAATCTTGTAAAATTAATATAAGGTATATACAACTATTACAAGATAGTCTAGTTCGTATCCAATAAATACTAAATTTAACAATTAGGAGGAGACTCTTGTAAAATGTGTTGTAAGAACTAGAGTAAGAGGGGACTCTTTAAAAATGTATTATAAAGTGTAGAGTTGGAGGAGACTCTTGTAAAATGTATTATAAAATCTAGAGTAGGAGGAGACTCTAATAAAATTAATATAAGTTATATACAACTATTACAAGATTGTCTAATACGGATCCAATAAATACTAAATTACAAAATAGAGGAGACTCTTGTAAAATGTGTTGTAGGAACTAGATTAAGAGGGGAGTCTTGAAAAATGTACTATAGAGTCTAGAGTAGGAGGAGACTCTTGTAAAATTAATATAAGTTATATACAACTATTAGAAGATAGTCTTATTCGGATCCAATAAATAATAAATTAAAAAATAGAGGAGACTCTTGTAAAATTAATATAGGGTAAATACAACTATTGAAAGATGGTCTAGTTTGGATCCAATAAATACTAAACTAAAAAAATCCTATAAAATTTGTTTTAAGAACAAGAGTAATGGAGGGAATCTTTAAAAATGTACAATAAAGTGTAGAGTTGGAGGACACGTTTGTAAAATGTATTATTAAAATCTAGAGTAGGAGGAGACTCTTGTAAAATTAATATAACGTATATACAACTATTACAAGATAGTTTAGTTCGGATCCAATAAATACTAAAATAAACAAATCCTATAAAATTTGTTTTAAGAACTATAGTAATGGAGGGAATCTTTAAAAATGTACTATAAAGTGTAGAGTTGGAGGACACGTTTTTAAAATGTACTATTAAGTGTAGAGTTGGAGGAGACTCTTGTAAAATGTATTATAAAATCTAGAGTAGGAGGATATTCTTGTAAAATTAATATAAGGTATATACAACTATTAGAAGATAATCTAGTTCGGATCCAATTAATACTAAATTAAACAATTAGGAGGAGACTCTTGTAAAATGTGTTGTAAGAACTAGAGTAAGAGGGGACTCTTTAAAAATGTACTATGAAGTCTAGAGTTGGAGGAGACTCTTGTAAAATGTATTATAAAATCTAGAGTAGGAGGAGACTCTAGTAAAATTAATATAAGTTATATACAACTATTACAAGATAGTCTAGTTAGGATCCCATAAATACTAAGCCAATTAATTCCTATGAAATGTGTTGTAAGAACTAGAGTAAGAGGGGACTCTTTAAAAATGTACTATAAAGTGTTGAGTAGGAGGAGACCCTTGTAAAATGTATTATAAAATCTAGAGTAGGAGGAGACTCTTGCAAAATTAATATAAGATATATACAACTTTTACCAGATAGTATAGTTCTGATACAATAAATACTAATTTAAACAATTTCGAGGAGACTCTTGTAAAGTATATTGTAAAAACAAGAGTAAGAGGGAACTCTTTAAAAATGTACTATAGAGGTTAGAGTAGGAGGAGACTCTTGTAAAATGTATTATGAAATCTAGAGTAGGAGGAGAATCTTGTTAAATTAATATAAGGTATATACAACTATTACAAGATAGTCTAAATTGATCCAATAAATACCAAACATAACAATTAGGAGGAGACTCTTGTAAAATGTGTTGTAAAAACTAGAGTAAGAGGGGACTCTTTAAAAATGTATTATAAAGTGTAGAGTTGGAGGAGACTCTTGTAAAATGTATTATAAAATCTAGAGTAGGAGGAGACTCTTGTAAAATTAATATAAGTTATATACAACTATTACAAGATTGTCTAGTACGGATCCAATAAATAATAAATTACAAAATAGAGGAGACTCTTGTAAAATGTGTTGTAGGAACTAGATTAAGAGGGGAGTCTTTAAAAATGTACTATAGAGTCTAGAGTAGGAGGAGACTCTTGTAAAATTAATATAAGGTATATACAACTATTAGAAGATAGTCTTATTCGGATCCAATAAATAATAAATTAAAAAATAGAGGAGACTCTTGTAAAATTAATATAGGGTAAATACAACTATTGAAAGATGGTCTAGTTTGGATCCAATAAATACTAAACAAAAAATCTTATAAAATTTGTTTTAAGAACTAGAGTAATTGAGGGAATCTTTAAAAATGTACTATAAAGTGTAGAGTTGGAGGACACGTTTGTAAAATGTATTATAAAATCTAGAGTAGGAGGAGACTCTTGTAAAATTAATATAACGTATATACAACTATTACAAGATAGTCTAGTTACGATCCCATAAATACTAAGCCAAACATTTCCTATGAAATGTGTTGTAAGAACTAGAGTAACAAACTCAAACTCAAACTCAAAATTCATTTATTTCCATTACATAATTACAGTCAAGATAACATGGAAAATAGGAAATAATTCCCACGTAGGCAATGAAATGCCCGTGTGTGGGAATTGAGTTGCTTATCACAAAAGAAACTATTTGTACAAAAAAAATCAAATAAATTGAGGAAAGAAAATATTTCATTATAAGTACAAAATGTTTTATCCAGAAAACCTAGGGGTAAAAATTAATTATTCCAACAGAATACACACAGCCATAGAAAAAAACTCAGTTATTTAGGGTCTAATAAATAAATTTTCCTCACTTTGACGGGACTAATTGTAAACCGACTGGACAAGCTGCTCCGCCGCCTCGGGTCCGATCTCCAAAAGCCAGTTTACGATGAGCTTCTTAAATTTAGCGTTACTGCCATCCTCCGCTAATTTAACAGTCTGTGGAATGTTCCGATAAACAATGTGGGCCAAATAAAATGGATTCGTGTATCCTACCGATTGATGTAATTTAGGGAAATAGAAACCAAAATTTAATCTATTCCTTGTCTGATACTTATGTTCTAAAGTTTTAAAAATTGAAGTTTTGTTATTTTCAACAACGTACCTACGTACGTAGAACTAGAGTAAGAGGGGACTTTTTAAAAATGTACTATAGAGTCTAGAGTAGGAGGAGACTCTTGTAAAATTAATATAAGGTATATACAACTATTAGAAGATAGTCTAGTTCGGATCCAATAAATAATAAATTAAAAAATACAGGAGACTCTTGTAAAATGTGTTGTAAGAACTAGATTAAGAGGGGAGTCTTTAAAGATGTACTATAGAGTCTAGAGTAGGAGGAGACTCTTGTAAAATTAATATAGGGTAAATACAGCTATTGAAAGATGGTCTAGTTTGAATTCAATAAATACTAAACTAAAAAAATCCTATAAAATTTGTTTTAAGAACTAGAGTAATGGAGGGAATTTTTAAAAATGTACTATAAAGTGTAGAGTTGGAGGACACGTTTGTAAAATGTATTATTAAAATCTAGAGTAGGAGGAGACTCTTGTAAAATTAATATAACGTATATACAACTATTACAAGATAGTCTAGTTCGGATCCAATAAATACTAAAATAAACAAATCCTATAAAATTTGTTTTAAGAACTATAGTAATGGAGGGAATCTTTAAAAATGTACTATAAAGTGTAGAGTTGGAGGACACGTTTGTAAAATGTACTATAAAGTGTAGAGTTGGAGGAGACTCTTGTAAAATGTATTATAAAATCTAGAGTAGGAGGAAATTCTTGTAAAATTAATATAAGGTATATACAACTATTAGAAGATAGTCTAGTTCGGATCCAATAAATACTAAATTAAACAATTAGGAGGAGACTCTTTTAAAATGTGTTGTAAGAACTAGAGTAAGAGGGGACTCTTTAAAAATGTACTATGAAGTCTAGAGTTGGAGGAGACTCTTGTAAAATGTAATATAAAATCTAGAGTAGGAGGAGACTCTAGTGAAATTAATATAAGTTATATACAACTATTACAAGATAGTCTAGTTAGGATCCCATAAATACTAAGCCAATTAATTCCTATGAAATGTGTTGTAGGAACTAGAGTAAGAGGGGACTCTTTAAAAATGTACTATAAAGTGTTGAGTAGGAGGAGACCCTTGTAAAATGTATTATAAAATCTAGAGTAGGAGGAGACTCTTGTAAAATTAATATAAGATATATACAACTTTTACCAGATAGTATAGTTCTGATCCAATAAATACTAATTTAAACAATTTGGAGGAGACTCTTGTAAAGTATATTGTAAAAACAAGAGTAAGAGGGAACTCTTTAAAAATGTACTATAGAGGTTAGAGTAGGGGGAGACTCTTGTAAAATGTATTATGAAATCTAGAGTAGGAGGAGAATCTTGTAAAATTAATATAAGGTATATACAACTATTACAAGATAGTCTAGTTCGTATCCAATAAATACTAAATTTAACAATTAGGAGGAGACTCTTGTAAAATGTGTTGTAAGAACTAGAGTAAGAGGGGACTCTTTAAAAATGTATTATAAAGTGTAGAGTTGGAGGAGACTCTTGTAAAATGTATTATAAAATCTAGAGTAGGAGGAGACTCTTGTAAAATTAATATAAGTTATATACAACTATTACAAGATTGTCTAATACGGATCCAATAAATACTAAATTACAAAATAGAGGATACTCTTTTAAAATGTGTTTTAGGAACTAGATTAAGAGGGGAGTCTTGAAAAATGTACTATAGAGTCTAGAGTAGGAGGAGACTCTTGTAAAATTAATATAAGTTATATACAACTATTAGAAGATAGTCTTATTCGGATCCAATAAATAATAAATTAAAAAATAGAGGAGACTCTTGTAAAATTAATATAGGGTAAATACAACTATTGAAAGATGGTCTAGTTTGGATCCAATAAATACTAAACAAAAAATCCTATAAAATTTGTTTTAAGAACTAGAGTAATTGAGGGAATCTTTAAAAATGTACTATAAAGTGTAGAGTTGGAGGACATGTTTGTAAAATGTATTATAAAATCTAGAGTAGGAGGAGACTCTTGTAAAATTAATATAAGGTATATACAACTATTAGAAGATAGTCTAGTTACGATCCCATAAATACTAAGCCAAACATTTCCTATGAAATGTGTTATAAGAACTAGAGTAAGAGGGGAATCTTTAAAAATGTACTATAAAGTGTAGAGTTTTTGGAGACTCTTGTAAAATGTATTATAAAATCTAGAGTAGAAGGAGACTCTTGTAAAATTAATATAACGTATATACAACTATTACAAGATAGTCTAGTTCGGATCCAATAAATACTAAACTAAACAATTCCTATAAAATGTGTTTTAAGAACTAGAGTAAGAGGGGAATCTTTAAAAATGTACTATAAAGTGTAGAGTTTGAGGAGACTCTTGTAAAATGTATTATAAAATTTAGAGTAGGAGGAGACTCTTGTAAAATTAATATAAGTTATATACAACTATTAGAAGATAGTCTAGTTCGGATCCAATAAATACTAAATTAAAAAATACAGGAGACTCTTGTAAAATGTGTTGTAAGAACTTGATTAAGAAGGGAGTTTTTAAAAATGTACTATAGAGTCTAGAGTAGGAGGAGACTCCTGTAAATTTAATATAGGGTAAATACAACTATTGAAAGATGGTCTAGTTTGGATCCAATAAATACTAAACTAAAAAAATCCTATAAAATTTGTTTTAAGAACTAGAGTAATGGAGGGAATCTTTAAAAATGTACTATAAAGTGTAGAGTTGGAGGACACGTTTGTAAAATGTATTATTAAAATCTAGAGTAGGAGGAGACTCTTGTAAAATTAATATAACGTATATACAACTATTACAAGATAGTCTAGTTCGGATCCAATAAATACTAAAATAAACAAATCCTATAAAATTTGTTTTAAGAACTATATATAGTAAAGGAGGGAATCTTTAAAAATGTACTATAAAGTGTAGAGTTGGAGGAGACTCTCGTAAAATGTATTATAAAATCTAGAGTAGGAGGAAATTCTTGTAAAATTAATATAAGGTATATACAAATATTAGAAGATAGTCTAGTTCGGATCCAATAAATACTAAATTAAACAATTAGGAGGAGACTCTTGTAAAATGTGTTGTAAGAACTAGAGTAAGAGGGGACTCTTTAAAAATGTACTATGAAGTCTAGAGTTGGAGGAGACCCTTGTAAAATGTATTATAAAATCTAGAGTAGGAGGAGACTCTTGTAAAATTAATATAACATATATACAACTTTTACCAGATAGTATAGTTCTGATCCAATAAATACTAATTTAAACAATTTGGAGGAGACTCTTGTAAAGTATATTGTAAAAACAAGAGTAAGAGGGAACTCTTTAAAAATTTACTATAGAGGTTAGAGTAGGAGGAGACTCTTGTAAAATGTATTATGAAATCTAGAGTAGGAGGAGAATCTTGTAAAATTAATATAAGGTATATACAACTATTACAAGATAGTCTAAATTGATCCAATAAATACCAAACATAACAATTAGGAGGAGACTCTTGTAAAATGTGCTGTAAGAACTAGAGTAAGAGGGGACTCTTTAAAAATGTATTATAAAGTGTAGAGTTGGAGGAGACTCTTGTAAATGTATTATAAAATCTAGAGTAGGAGGAGACCTTTGTAAAATTAATATAAGTTATATACAACTATTACAAGATTGTCTAGTACGGATCCAATAAATACTAAATTACAAAATAGAGGAGACTCTTGTAAAATTTGTTGTAGGAACTAGATTAAGAGGGGAGTCTTTAAAAATGTACTATAGAGTCTAGAGTAGGAGGAGACTCTTGTAAAATTAATATAAGGTATATACAACTATTAGAAGATAGTCTAGTTCGGATCCAATAAATAATAAATTAAAAAATAGAGGAGACTCTTGTAAAATTAATATAGGGTAAATACAACTATTGAAAGATGGTCTAGTTTGGATCCAATAAATACTAAACTAAAAAATCCTATAAAATTTGTTTTAAGAACTAGAGTAATGGAGGGAATCTTTAAAAATGTACTTTAAAGTGTAGAGTTGGAGGACACGTTTGTAAAATGTATTATAAAATCTAGAGTAGGAGGAGACTCTTGTAAAATTAATATAACGTATATACAACAATTACAAGATAGTCTAGTTACGATCCCATAAATACTAAGCCAAACATTTCCTATGAAATGTGTTGTAAGAACTAGAGTAAGAGGGGACTCTTTAAAAATGTACTATAGAGTCTAGAGTAGGAGGAGACTCTTGTAAAATTAATAGAAGGTATATACAACTATTAGAAGATAGTCTAGTTCGGATCCAATAAATACTAATTTAAACAATTTGGAGGAGACTCTTGTAAAGTATATTGTAAAAACAAGAGTAAGAGGGAACTCTTTAAAAATTTACTATAGAGGTTAGAGTAGGAGGAGACTCTTGTAAAATGTATTATGAAATCTAGAGTAGGAGGAGAATCTTGTAAAATTAATATAAGGTATATACAACTATTACAAGATAGTCTAAATTGATCCAATAAATACCAAACATAACAATTAGGAGGAGACTCTTGTAAAATGTGTTGTAAAAACTAGAGTAAGAGGGGACTCTTTAAAAATGTATTATAAAGTGTAGAGTTGGAGGAGACTCTTGTAAAATGTATTATAAAATCTAGAGTAGGAGGAGACTCTTGTAAAATTAATATAAGTTATATACAACTATTACAAGATTGTCTAGTACGGATCCAATAAATAATAAATTACAAAATAGAGGAGACTCTTGTAAAATGTGTTGTAGGAACTAGATTAAGAGGGGAGTCTTTAAAAATGTACTATAGAGTCTAGAGTAGGAGGAGACTCTTGTAAAATTAATATAAGGTATATACAACTATTAGAAGATAGTCTTATTCGGATCCAATAAATAATAAATTAAAAAATAGAGGAGACTCTTGTAAAATTAATATAGGGTAAATACAACTATTGAAAGATGGTCTAGTTTGGATCCAATAAATACTAAACAAAAAATCTTATAAAATTTGTTTTAAGAACTAGAGTAATTGAGGGAATCTTTAAAAATGTACTATAAAGTGTAGAGTTGGAGGACACGTTTGTAAAATGTATTATAAAATCTAGAGTAGGAGGAGACTCTTGTAAAATTAATATAACGTATATACAACTATTACAAGATAGTCTAGTTACGATCCCATAAATACTAAGCCAAACATTTCCTATGAAATGTGTTGTAAGAACTAGAGTAACAAACTCAAACTCAAACTCAAAATTCATTTATTTCCATTACATAATTACAGTCAAGATAACATGGAAAATAGGAAATAATTCCCACGTAGGCAATGAAATGCCCGTGTGTGGGAATTGAGTTGCTTATCACAAAAGAAACTATTTGTACAAAAAAAATCAAATAAATTGAGGAAAGAAAATATTTCATTATAAGTACAAAATGTTTTATCCAGAAAACCTAGGGGTAAAAATTAATTATTCCAACAGAATACACACAGCCATAGAAAAAAACTCAGTTATTTAGGGTCTAATAAATAAATTTTCCTCACTTTGACGGGACTAATTGTAAACCGACTGGACAAGCTGCTCCGCCGCCTCGGGTCCGATCTCCAAAAGCCAGTTTACGATGAGCTTCTTAAATTTAGCGTTACTGCCATCCTCCGCTAATTTAACAGTCTGTGGAATGTTCCGATAAACAATGTGGGCCAAATAAAATGGATTCGTGTATCCTACCGATTGATGTAATTTAGGGAAATAGAAACCAAAATTTAATCTATTCCTTGTCTGATACTTATGTTCTAAAGTTTTAAAAATTGAAGTTTTGTTATTTTCAACAACGTACCTACGTACGTAGAACTAGAGTAAGAGGGGACTTTTTAAAAATGTACTATAGAGTCTAGAGTAGGAGGAGACTCTTGTAAAATTAATATAAGGTATATACAACTATTAGAAGATAGTCTAGTTCGGATCCAATAAATAATAAATTAAAAAATACAGGAGACTCTTGTAAAATGTGTTGTAAGAACTAGATTAAGAGGGGAGTCTTTAAAGATGTACTATAGAGTCTAGAGTAGGAGGAGACTCTTGTAAAATTAATATAGGGTAAATACAGCTATTGAAAGATGGTCTAGTTTGAATTCAATAAATACTAAACTAAAAAAGTCCTATAAAATTTGTTTTAAGAACTAGAGTAATGGAGGGAATCTTTAAAAATGTACTATAAAGTGTAGAGTTGGAGGACACGTTTGTAAAATGTATTATTAAAATCTAGAGTAGGAGGAGACTCTTGTAAAATTAATATAACGTATATACAACTATTACAAGATAGTCTAGTTCGGATCCAATAAATACTAAAATAAACAAATCCTATAAAATTTGTTTTAAGAACTATAGTAATGGAGGGAATCTTTAAAAATGTACTATAAAGTGTAGAGTTGGAGGACACGTTTGTAAAATGTACTATAAAGTGTAGAGTTGGAGGAGACTCTTGTAAAATGTATTATAAAATCTAGAGTAGGAGGAAATTCTTGTAAAATTAATATAAGGTATATACAACTATTAGAAGATAGTCTAGTTCGGATCCAATAAATACTAAATTAAACAATTAGGAGGAGACTCTTTTAAAATGTGTTGTAAGAACTAGAGTAAGAGGGGACTCTTTAAAAATGTACTATGAAGTCTAGAGTTGGAAGAGACTCTTGTAAAATGTAATATAAAATCTAGAGTAGGAGGAGACTCTAGTGAAATTAATATAAGTTATATACAACTATTACAAGATAGTCTAGTTAGGATCCCATAAATACTAAGCCAATTAATTCCTATGAAATGTGTTGTAGGAACTAGAGTAAGAGGGGACTCTTTAAAAATGTACTATAAAGTGTTGAGTAGGAGGAGACCCTTGTAAAATGTATTATAAAATCTAGAGTAGGAGGAGACTCTTGTAAAATTAATATAAGATATATACAACTTTTACCAGATAGTATAGTTCTGATCCAATAAATACTAATTTAAACAATTTGGAGGAGACTCTTGTAAAGTATATTGTAAAAACAAGAGTAAGAGGGAACTCTTTAAAAATGTACTATAGAGGTTAGAGTAGGGGGAGACTCTTGTAAAATGTATTATGAAATCTAGAGTAGGAGGAGAATCTTGTAAAATTAATATAAGGTATATACAACTATTACAAGATAGTCTAGTTCGTATCCAATAAATACTAAATTTAACAATTAGGAGGAGACTCTTGTAAAATGTGTTGTAAGAACTAGAGTAAGAGGGGACTCTTTAAAAATGTATTATAAAGTGTAGAGTTGGAGGAGACTCTTGTAAAATGTATTATAAAATCTAGAGTAGGAGGAGACTCTTGTAAAATTAATATAAGTTATATACAACTATTACAAGATTGTCTAATACGGATCCAATAAATACTAAATTACAAAATAGAGGAGACTCTTTTAAAATGTGTTGTAGGAACTAGATTAAGAGGGGAGTCTTGAAAAATGTACTATAGAGTCTAGAGTAGGAGGAGACTCTTGTAAAATTAATATAAGTTATATACAACTATTAGAAGATAGTCTTATTCGGATCCAATAAATAATAAATTAAAAAATAGAGGAGACTCTTGTAAAATTAATATAGGGTAAATACAACTATTGAAAGATGGTCTAGTTTGGATCCAATAAATACTAAACAAAAAATCCTATAAAATTTGTTTTAAGAACTAGAGTAATTGAGGGAATCTTTAAAAATGTACTATAAAGTGTAGAGTTGGAGGACATGTTTGTAAAATGTATTATAAAATCTAGAGTAGGAGGAGACTCTTGTAAAATTAATATAAGGTATATACAACTATTAGAAGATAGTCTAGTTACGATCCCATAAATACTAAGCCAAACATTTCCTATGAAATGTGTTGTAAGAACTAGAGTAAGAGGGGAATCTTTAAAAATGTACTATAAAGTGTAGAGTTTTTGGAGACTCTTGTAAAATGTATTATAAAATCTAGAGTAGAAGGAGACTCTTGGAAATTAATATAACGTATATACAACTATTACAAGATAGTCTAGTTCGGATCCAATAAATACTAAACTAAACAATTCCTATAAAATGTGTTTTAAGAACTAGAGTAAGAGGGGAATCTTTAAAAATGTACTATAAAGTGTAGAGTTTGAGGAGACTCTTGTAAAATGTATTATAAAATTTAGAGTAGGAGGAGACTCTTGTAAAATTAATATAAGTTATATACAACTATTAGAAGATAGTCTAGTTCGGATCCAATAAATACTAAATTAAAAAATACAGGAGACTCTTGTAAAATGTGTTGTAAGAACTTGATTAAGAAGGGAGTTTTTAAAAATGTACTATAGAGTCTAGAGTAGGAGGAGACTCCTGTAAATTTAATATAGGGTAAATACAACTATTGAAAGATGGTCTAGTTTGGATCCAATAAATACTAAACTAAAAAAATCCTATAAAATTTGTTTTAAGAACTAGAGTAATGGAGGGAATCTTTAAAAATGTACTATAAAGTGTAGAGTTGGAGGACACGTTTGTAAAATGTATTATTAAAATCTAGAGTAGGAGGAGACTCTTGTAAAATTAATATAACGTATATACAACTATTACAAGATAGTCTAGTTCGGATCCAATAAATACTAAAATAAACAAATCCTATAAAATTTGTTTTAAGAACTATATATAGTAAAGGAGGGAATCTTTAAAAATGTACTATAAAGTGTAGAGTTGGAGGAGACTCTCGTAAAATGTATTATAAAATCTAGAGTAGGAGGAAATTCTTGTAAAATTAATATAAGGTATATACAAATATTAGAAGATAGTCTAGTTCGGATCCAATAAATACTAAATTAAACAATTAGGAGGAGACTCTTGTAAAATGTGTTGTAAGAACTAGAGTAAGAGGGGACTCTTTAAAAATGTACTATGAAGTCTAGAGTTGGAGGAGACCCTTGTAAAATGTATTATAAAATCTAGAGTAGGAGGAGACTCTTGTAAAATTAATATAACATATATACAACTTTTACCAGATAGTATAGTTCTGATCCAATAAATACTAATTTAAACAATTTGGAGGAGACTCTTGTAAAGTATATTGTAAAAACAAGAGTAAGAGGGAACTCTTTAAAAATTTACTATAGAGGTTAGAGTAGGAGGAGACTCTTGTAAAATGTATTATGAAATCTAGAGTAGGAGGAGAATCTTGTAAAATTAATATAAGGTATATACAACTATTACAAGATAGTCTAAATTGATCCAATAAATACCAAACATAACAATTAGGAGGAGACTCTTGTAAAATGTGCTGTAAGAACTAGAGTAAGAGGGGACTCTTTAAAAATGTATTATAAAGTGTAGAGTTGGAGGAGACTCTTGTAAATGTATTATAAAATCTAGAGTAGGAGGAGACCTTTGTAAAATTAATATAAGTTATATACAACTATTACAAGATTGTCTAGTACGGATCCAATAAATACTAAATTACAAAATAGAGGAGACTCTTGTAAAATTTGTTGTAGGAACTAGATTAAGAGGGGAGTCTTTAAAAATGTACTATAGAGTCTAGAGTAGGAGGAGACTCTTGTAAAATTAATATAAGGTATATACAACTATTAGAAGATAGTCTAGTTCGGATCCAATAAATAATAAATTAAAAAATAGAGGAGACTCTTGTAAAATTAATATAGGGTAAATACAACTATTGAAAGATGGTCTAGTTTGGATCCAATAAATACTAAACTAAAAAATCCTATAAAATTTGTTTTAAGAACTAGAGTAATGGAGGGAATCTTTAAAAATGTACTTTAAAGTGTAGAGTTGGAGGACACGTTTGTAAAATGTATTATAAAATCTAGAGTAGGAGGAGACTCTTTTAAAATTAATATAACGTATATACAACTATTACAAGATAGTCTAGTTACGATCCCATAAATACTAAGCCAAACATTTCCTATGAAATGTGTTGTAAGAACTAGAGTAAGAGGGGACTCTTTAAAAATGTACTATAGAGTCTAGAGTAGGAGGAGACTCTTGTAAAATTAATAGAAGGTATATACAACTATTAGAAGATAGTCTAGTTCGGATCCAATAAATAATAAATTAAAAATTCAGGAGACTCTTGTAAAATGTGTTGTAAGAACTAGATTAAGAGGGGAGTCTTTAAAAATGTACTATAGAGTCTAGAGTAGTAGGAGACACTTGTAAAATTAATATAGGGTAAATACAGCTATTGAAAGATGGTCTAGTTTGAATTCAATAAATACTAAACTAAAAAAAATCCTATAAAATTTGTTTTAAGAACTAGAGTAATGGAGGGAATCTTTAAAAATGTACTATAAAGTGTAGAGTTGGAGGACACGTTTGTAAAATTTATTATAAAATCTAGAGTAGGAGGAGACTCTTTTAAAATTAATATAACGTATATACAACTATTACAAAATAGTCTAGTTCGGATGCAATAAATAATAAATTAAAAAATAGAGGAGACTCTTGTAAAATGTGTTGTAAGAACTAGATTAAGAGGGGAGTCTTTAAAAATGTACTATAGGGTCTAGAGTAGGAGGAGACTCTTGTAAAATTAATATGAGGTATATACAACTATTAGAAGATAGTCTAGTTACGATCCCATAAATACTAAGCCAAACATTTCCTATGAAATGTGTTGTAAGAACTAGAGTAAGAGGGGACTATTCAAAAATGTACTATAAGGTCTAGAGTTGGAGGAGACTCTTGTAAAATGTATTATAAAATCTAGAGTAGGAGGAGACTCTTGTTAAATTAAAAGAAGATATATACAACTATTACAAGATAGTCTAGTTAGGATCCCATAAATACTAAGCCAAACAATTCCTATGAAATGTGTTGTAAGAACTAGAGTAAGAGGGGACTCTTTAAAAATGTACTATAAAGTGTAGAGTAGGAGGAGACCCTTGTAAAATGTATTATAAAATCTAGAGTAGGAGGACACTCTTGTAAAATTAATATAAGGTATATACAACTATTAGAAGATAGTCTAGTTACGATCCCATATATACTAAGCCAAACATTTCCTATGAAATGTGTTGTAAGAACTAGAGTAAGAGGGGAATCTTTAAAAATGTACTATAAAGTGTAGAGTTTTTGGAGACTCTTGTAAAATGTATTATAAAATCTAGAGTAGAAGGAGACTCTTGTAAAATTAATATAACGTATATACAACTATTACAAGATAGTCTAGTTCGGATCCAAAAAATACTAAACTAAACAATTCCTATAAAATGTGTTTTAAGAACTAGAGTAAGAGGGGAATCTTTAAAAATGTACTATAAAGTGTAGAGTTTGAGGAGACTCTTGTAAAATGTATTATAAAATTTAGAGTAGGAGGAGACTCTTGTAAAATTAATATAAGTTATATACAACTATTAGAAGATAGTCTAGTTCGGATCCAATAAATACTAAATTAAAAAATACAGGAGACTCTTGTAAAAAGTGTTGTAAGAACTTGATTAAGAAGGGAGTTTTTAAAAATGTACTATAGAGTCTAGAGTAGGAGGAGACTCTTGTAAATTTAATATAGGGTAAATACAACTATTGAAAGATGGTCTAGTTTGGATCCAATAAATACTAAACTAAAAGAATCCTATAAAATTTGTTTTAAGAACTAGAGTAATGGAGGGAATCTTTAAAAATGTACTATAAAGTGTAGAGTTGGAGGACACGTTTGTAAAATGTATTATTAAAATCTAGAGTAGGAGGAGACTCTTGTAAAATTAATATAACGTATATACAACTATTACAAGATAGTCTAGTTCGGATCCAATAAATACTAAAATAAACAAATCCTATAAAATTTGTTTTAAGAACTATATATAGTAAAGGAGGGAATCTTTAAAAATGTACTATAAAGTGTAGAGTTGGATGACACGTTTGTAAAATGTACTATAAAGTGTAGAGTTGGAGGAGACTCTCGTAAAATGTATTATAAAATCTAGAGTAGGAGGAAATTCTTGTAAAATTAATATAAGGTATATACAAATATTAGAAGATAGTCTAGTTCGGATCCAATAAATACTAAATTAAACAATTAGGAGGAGACTCTTGTAAAATGTGTTGTAAGAACTAGAGTAAGAGGGGACTCTTTAAAAATGTACTATGAAGTCTAGAGTTGGAGGAGACCCTTGTATAATGTATTATAAAATCTAGAGTAGGAGGAGACTCTTGTAAAATTAATATAACATATATACAACTTTTACCAGATAGTATAGTTCTGATCCAATAAATACTAATTTAAACAATTTGGAGGAGACTCTTGTAAATTATATTGTAAAAACAAGAGTAAGAGGGAACTCTTTAAAAATTTACTATAGAGGTTAGAGTAGGAGGAGACTCTTGTAAAATGTATTATGAAATCTAGAGTAGGAGGAGAATCTTGTAAAATTAATATAAGGTATATACAACTATTACAAGATAGTCTAAATTGATCCAATAAATACCAAACATAACAATTAGGAGGAGACTCTTGTAAAATGTGCTGTAAGAACTAGAGTAAGAGGGGACTCTTTAAAAATGTATTATAAAGTGTAGAGTTGGAGGAGACTCTTGTAAATGTATTATAAAATCTAGAGTAGGAGGAGACCTTTGTAAAATTAATATAAGTTATATACAACTATTACAAGATTGTCTAGTACGGATCCAATAAATACTAAATTACAAAATAGAGGAGACTCTTGTAAAATTTGTTGTAGGAACTAGATTAAGAGGGGAGTCTTTAAAAATGTACTATAGAGTCTAGAGTAGGAAGAGACTCTTGTAAAATTAATATAAGGTATATACAACTATTAGAAGATAGTCTAGTTCGGATCCAATAAATAATAAATTAAAAAATAGAGGAGACTCTTGTAAAATTAATATAGGGTAAATACAACTATTGAAAGATGGTCTAGTTTGGATCCAATAAATACTAAACTAAAAAATCCTATAAAATTTGTTTTAAGAACTAGAGTAATGGAGGGAATCTTTAAAAATGTACTTTAAAGTGTAGAGTTGGAGGACACGTTTGTAAAATGTATTATAAAATCTAGAGTAGGAGGAGACTCTTGTAAAATTAATATAACGTATATACAACTATTACAAGATAGTCTAGTTACGATCCCATAAATACTAAGCCAAACATTTCCTATGAAATGTGTTGTAAGAACTAGAGTAAGAGGGGACTCTTTAAAAATGTACTATAGAGTCTAGAGTAGGAGGAGACTCTTGTAAAATTAATAGAAGGTATATACAACTATTAGAAGATAGTCTAGTTCGGATCCAATAAATAATAAATTAAAAAATACAGGAGACTCTTGTAAAATGTGTTGTAAGAACTAGATTAAGAGGGGAGTCTTTAAAAATGTACTATAGAGTCTAGAGTAGTAGGAGACACTTGTAAAATTAATATAGGGTAAATACAGCTATTGAAAGATGGTCTAGTTTGAATTCAATAAATACTAAACTAAAAAAAATCCTATAAAATTTGTTTTAAGAACTAGAGTAATGGAGGGAATCTTTAAAAATGTACTATAAAGTGTAGAGTTGGAGGACACGTTTGTAAAATTTATTATAAAATCTAGAGTAGGAGGAGACTCTTTTAAAATTAATATAACGTATATACAACTATTACAAAATAGTCTAGTTCGGATGCAATAAATAATAAATTAAAAAATAGAGGAGACTCTTGTAAAATGTGTTGTAAGAACTAGATTAAGAGGGGAGTCTTTAAAAATGTACTATAGGGTCTAGAGTAGGAGGAGACTCTTGTAAAATTAATATGAGGTATATACAACTATTAGAAGATAGTCTAGTTACGATCCCATAAATACTAAGCCAAACATTTCCTATGAAATGTGTTGTAAGAACTAGAGTAAGAGGGGACTATTCAAAAATGTACTATAAGGTCTAGAGTTGGAGGAGACTCTTGTAAAATGTATTATAAAATCTAGAGTAGGAGGAGACTCTTGTTAAATTGAAAGAAGATATATACAACTATTACAAGATAGTCTAGTTAGGATCCCATAAATACTAAGCCAAACAATTCCTATGAAATGTGTTGTAAGAACTAGAGTAAGAGGGGACTCTTTAAAAATGTACTATAAAGTGTAGAGTAGGAGGAGACCCTTGTAAAATGTATTATAAAATCTAGAGTAGGAGGACACTCTTGTAAAATTAATATAAGGTATATACAACTATTAGAAGATAGTCTAGTTACGATCCCATAAATACTAAGCCAAACATTTCCTATGAAATGTGTTGTAAGAACTAGAGTAAGAGGGGAATCTTTAAAAATGTACTATAAAGTGTAGAGTTTTTGGAGACTCTTGTAAAATGTATTATAAAATCTAGAGTAGAAGGAGACTCTTGTAAAATTAATATAACGTATATACAACTATTACAAGATAGTCTAGTTCGGATCCAATAAATACTAAACTAAACAATTCCTATAAAATGTGTTTTAAGAACTAGAGTAAGAGGGGAATCTTTAAAAATGTACTATAAAGTGTAGAGTTTGAGGAGACTCTTGTAAAATGTATTATAAAATTTAGAGTAGGAGGAGACTCTTGTAAAATTAATATAAGTTATATACAACTATTAGAAGATAGTCTAGTTCGGATCCAATAAATACTAAATTAAAAAATACAGGAGACTCTTGTAAAATGTGTTGTAAGAACTTGATTAAGAAGGGAGTTTTTAAAAAAGTACTATAGAGTCTAGAGTAGGAGGAGACTCTTGTAAATTTAATATAGGGTAAATACAACTATTGAAAGATGGTCTAGTTTGGATCCAATAAATACTAAACTAAAAAAATCCTATAAAATTTGTTTTAAGAACTAGAGTAATGGAGGGAATCTTTAAAAATGTACTATAAAGTGTAGAGTTGGAGGACACGTTTGTAAAATGTATTATTAAAATCTAGAGTAGGAGGAGACTCTTGTAAAATTAATATAACGTATATACAACTATTACAAGATAGTCTAGTTCGGATCCAATAAATACTAAAATAAACAAATCCTATAAAATTTGTTTTAAGAACTATATATAGTAAAGGAGGGAATCTTTAAAAATGTACTATAAAGTGTAGAGTTGGATGACACGTTTGTAAAATGTACTATAAAATGTAGAGTTGGAGGAGACTCTCGTAAAATGTATTATAAAATCTAGAGTAGGAGGAAATTCTTGTAAAATTAATATAAGGTATATACAAATATTAGAAGATAGTCTAGTTCGGATCCAATAAATACTAAATTAAACAATTAGGAGGAGACTCTTGTAAAATGTGTTGTAAGAACTAGAGTAAGAGGGGACTCTTTAAAAATGTACTATGAAGTCTAGAGTTGGAGGAGACCCTTGTAAAATGTATTATAAAATCTAGAGTAGGAGGAGACTCTTGTAAAATTAATATAACATATATACAACTTTTACCAGATAGTATAGTTCTGATCCAATAAATACTAATTTAAACAATTTGGAGGAGACTCTTGTAAATTATATTGTAAAAACAAGAGTAAGAGGGAACTCTTTAAAAATTTACTATAGAGGTTAGAGTAGGAGGAGACTCTTGTAAAATGTATTATGAAATCTAGAGTAGGAGGAGAATCTTGTAAAATTAATATAAGGTATATACAACTATTACAAGATAGTCTAAATTGATCCAATAAATACCAAACATAACAATTAGGAGGAGACTCTTGTAAAATGTGCTGTAAGAACTAGAGTAAGAGGGGACTCTTTAAAAATGTATTATAAAGTGTAGAGTTGGAGGAGACTCTTGTAAATGTATTATAAAATCTAGAGTAGGAGGAGACCTTTGTAAAATTAATATAAGTTATATACAACTATTACAAGATTGTCTAGTACGGATCCAATAAATACTAAATTACAAAATAGAGGAGACTCTTGTAAAATTTGTTGTAGGAACTAGATTAAGAGGGGAGTCTTTAAAAATGTACTATAGAGTCTAGAGTAGGAAGAGACTCTTGTAAAATTAATATAAGGTATATACAACTATTAGAAGATAGTCTAGTTCGGATCCAATAAATAATAAATTAAAAAATAGAGGAGACTCTTGTAAAATTAATATAGGGTAAATACAACTATTGAAAGATGGTCTAGTTTGGATCCAATAAATACTAAACTAAAAAATCCTATAAAATTTGTTTTAAGAACTAGAGTAATGGAGGGAATCTTTAAAAATGTACTTTAAAGTGTAGAGTTGGAGGACACGTTTGTAAAATGTATTATAAAATCTAGAGTAGGAGGAGACTCTTGTAAAATTAATATAACGTATATACAACTATTACAAGATAGTCTAGTTACGATCCCATAAATACTAAGCCAAACATTTCCTATGAAATGTGTTGTAAGAACTAGAGTAAGAGGGGACTCTTTAAGAATGTACTATAGAGTCTAGAGTAGGAGGAGACTCTTGTAAAATTAATAGAAGGTATATACAACTATTAGAAGATAGTCTAGTTCGGATCCAATAAATAATAAATTAAAAAATACAGGAGACTCTTGTAAAATGTGTTGTAAGAACTAGATTAAGAGGGGAGTCTTTAAAAATGTACTATAGAGTCTAGAGTAGTAGGAGACACTTGTAAAATTAATATAGGGTAAATACAGCTATTGAAAGATGGTCTAGTTTGAATTCAATAAATACTAAACTAAAAAAATCCTATAAAATTTGTTTTAAGAACTAGAGTAATGGAGGGAATCTTTAAAAATGTACTATAAAGTGTAGAGTTGGAGGACACGTTTGTAAAATTTATTATAAAATCTAGAGTAGGAGGAGACTCTTTTAAAATTAATATAACGTATATACAACTATTACAAAATAGTCTAGTTCGGATGCAATAAATAATAAATTAAAAAATAGAGGAGACTCTTGTAAAATGTGTTGTAAGAACTAGATTAAGAGGGGAGTCTTTAAAAATGTACTATAGGGTCTAGAGTAGGAGGAGACTCTTGTAAAATTAATATGAGGTATATACAACTATTAGAAGATAGTCTAGTTACGATCCCATAAATACTAAGCCAAACATTTCCTATGAAATGTGTTGTAAGAACTAGAGTAAGAGGGGACTATTCAAAAATGTACTATAAGGTCTAGAGTTGGAGGAGACTCTTGTAAAATGTATTATAAAATCTAGAGTAGGAGGAGACTCTTGTTAAATTAAAAGAAGATATATACAACTATTACAAGATAGTCTAGTTAGGATTCCATAAATACTAAGCCAAACAATTCCTATGAAATGTGTTGTAAGAACTAGAGTAAGAGGGGACTCTTTAAAAATGTACTATAAAGTGTAGAGTAGGAGGAGACCCTTGTAAAATGTATTATAAAATCTAGAGTAGGAGGACACTCTTGTAAAATTAATATAAGGTATATACAACTATTACAGATAGTCTACTTCGGATCCAATAAATACTAAACTAAACAATTCCTATAAAATGTGTTTTAAGAACTAGAGTAAGAAGGGAATCTTAAAAAATATACTATAAAGTGTAGAATTGGAGGACACGTTTGTAAAATGTATTATAAAATCTAGAGTAGGAGGAGACTCTTGTAAAATTAATATAACGTATATACAACTATTACAAGATAGTCTAGTTCGGATCCAATAAATACTAAACTAAACAAATCCTATAAAATTTGTTTTAAGAACTATAGTAATGGAGGCAATCTTTAAAAATGTACTATAAAGTGTAGAGTTGGAGGACACGTTTGTAAAATGTACTATAAAGTGTAGAGTTGGAGGAGACTCTTGTAAAATGTATTATAAAATCTAGAGTAGGAGGAAATTCTTGTAAAATTAATATAAGGTATATACAACTATTAGAAGATAGTCTAGTTCGGATCCAATAAATACTAAATTAAACAATTAGGAGGAGACTCTTTTAAAATGTGTTGTAAGAACTAGAGTAAGAGGGGACTCTTTAAAAATGTACTATGAAGTCTAGAGTTGGAGGAGACTCTTGTAAAATGTAATATAAAATCTAGAGTAGGAGGAGACTCTAGTAAAATTAATATAAGTTATATACAACTATTACAAGATAGTCTAGTTAGGATCCCATAAATACTAAGCCAATTAATTCCTATGAAATGTGTTGTAAGAACTAGAGTAAGAGGGGACTCTTTAAAAATGTACTATAAAGTGTTGAGTAGGAGGAGACCCTTGTAAAATGTATTATAAAATCTAGAGTAGGTGGAGACTCTTGTAAAATTAATATAAGATATATACAACTTTTACCAGATAGTATAGTTCTGATCCAATAAATACTAATTTAAACAATTTGGAGGAGACTCTTGTAAAGTATATTGTTAAAACAAGAGTAAGAGGGAACTCTTTAAAAATGTACTATAGAGGTTAGAGTAGGGGGAGACTCTTGTAAAATGTACTAGGAGTACGCTCCGATGTCGCGTATGAGGACAAACGTATTCGCAATGTACCATGGTGATGACATTAAACCTATCATTTTTAAGACTCAAAGGAAACAAAACAACATTCATACAGTTACAAATAAAAAATAATTTTGAATGTTAAAAGTGATCAAATGTTTTACCGTACAGTATAACAAAAGCTACTTGAAGGATAGTTGTAGATCTGACCTCAAATGTTAAGAATGGTTCTTAACATAGGTTATGGTAAAATATTTAAGATGTATTTAAAGTGAAATGGAAGAAGTCTAAAGAAACAAAATGGTTTTCACAAAATGCAATTTACTTTGTCCTCACAGAAAATAAGTTTCAGTGAAGCCAAGAAATATTTCCCAATAAGAATAGGAATAGGATATATATATTAAGCCTTTCATATTATATGACAATGACTGTTGATGCGACAACCAGCAGCAGTCTGATAATACCATTGGTTTGTCTAATACCGGATTGAAACCTTCTGGATTCATTTTAGTAGTGGAACATACATGATCAAATGGGCAATTTCACACTCTTCGACTTAGTGTCGGATGATCATTCTGCCATGCGACAAATAAATTCAAATTCATTGTATTGCCATTACAACACATTTTACAAAGTTGGAAGCAATGTCTATTTCCCAATAATTTTAACTGAAATACATTCTGAAAAAAACTTACGTAAAGTAACTGAATCAGTTTTTTTTAAAGGAAACTAACTGAATCGGTTTTTTTTAAAGGGCGTAAGTCCTAAAAAGTAAACTTTCGGAAAACAAGAAAAAACTGTTTATTTTCAAAAGGGCGTAAGTCCAAAACGCCATATAACGCTTTGTTGACATACGCCCTTTTAAAACAAATCACAGAAATGCTATGCTGATTTCATCCACAACCATTAATGAATGGTTACCTATTGGTTACCTATGGTCACCTATTGGTGGGCTGTATAGGTAAGCCCTTTCAAAGCAAATCGATGTATCTAGTTAAAGAGGACAAAACCACCAAAACCTGAAAATAAAAAAAAATTGGACTTACGCCGTTTAAAAAAAAACCCGATTCAACTGGAAGTCAAAAATCGCGTAGGCCTCAGATATAAAACAAAAATTATTTTCATTACTCTACAAAAAATCATCTGTTTTTGTTATGTGTTTGTCACCTGCAAAACCGTTCTTTAATAACCATTGTTTATTTCAGAAAAATAATATTTTCTATAAACCCTTTTTTAGTTTTATTTTATATATAAAGTAAATTATACAGCTGCTTTCAACACACTAAGGAGAAAAGTCTCGTTCAATACGTTTTTAATGAAATTGGTTGGCATATGCTCGACCATATGAAGTGTTCAATAAATCTTGCACTTTATACCAAACCAAAGGTCTCAAATATGCAAATCCCTCTTTTTAATCTTGTTAAGAAATATATAACAAATTTGGTGGAGTAAAAATGAGTAAAAAAATGCAATTTTATATTTTAATATATAATGTAAAACATCAACATACAACAATATCAAAAACATAAATAATAAAAAACATTTGATCCGCAACGAATACAGCATGTGTGAAGACAATTTGAACATAATGGCAGCACAGACCAGAGAGACACCCACGACCAGAACCCAATGGTTGAAGTTCAATGCACATTGGCAATTGAAGAGAATATCTTTCTGAAAGAACAAAAGTGTATTAATATAAATAAAATATTGTAAATTGAAAATAGACCTTATGAAATTAATGAAAAACATTCAAATATTTACAACACATTATACACAAATGAAAGGATGAAACAATTCCTATGAAAAAACGTTTCTGGAGGAATATAAAAATAATTACAATTTTCAAAATATTATTATACTAACAGTTCCCGTGGCTTCGCTCACGATAAAAATTAGAGTTCAACCTTGATAGCTCGAATCTGAAGGGCCTGAATTAAAAAAGAGTTTTATCAAAGAATATGTAACGTGTTTATATGAATAGCTGTGTAAATAAATAGGTCTGTTTATATAAAATATAACGCTGTTATGGCATTGTGTAGGTCTTAAAAACATTTATGTCACACTGTGGACAGTCACAGTGGATAATGTTGGGTTTCTTTTCAAAGTCATAACTCGAGAACGGCTGGACCGATTTTAACGTTAAAAGTGTCAATTTTACGGTAATTGGTCGAAAATTTGCCAATACGTCTCAGAATTATCAAATAGAGTATCAATTATGTACGATAAAGCGATGAAAGTTCGAAACAGTAGCACTATCAGTTGGCGTTGTTTCAAACTTGCTTCACTTTACAACGTAATATATGGGCTGTTATTAATAATTTTAAAGGTTAACCACAGATTGTAGCACTTATTTTTTCTGTGCAAAGCCGGGACACACCATCGAATCGGATGTTTATACATCGATAGATGAAAAAGGAATTCGCCAAATTGTTTTAGGGCATGATTGTAATACATTGAGGACGCCATGAGAGAAAAAACTATAACTCCCGCTGCCTAAATGAAGATGGCGCCTCATAGTTTGTTCATGATTAAATAGATAAGGTAGAAAAACTAATTTATGGATTAAATATAAACTAAAAAAAGGTAACTTTTATACACTAAGTATAACCTAAAAAAATCCAAACAACCATGATGAAAGAATTAAATTATTAAACAGCCGTAACAACGTATCCGTTTGTCAAGCTAATTACCCTCTGCTTGCTTGAATGAACCCTACGGGCATGCCAATCATTGTAATTCATAAAGCAATAATTTACAACAATTAAAAAATCTGTTCACAATAACTTTAAGTTAACAATCATTGTATAATGTTTACTTAACTATTTTACAACAGTTTTTTAATAGTGAGAGGATTTTAAAACAAAACAATTTAATAACAGTTTACAAATCATTTACAACAGTTGTACAATCATTACCAAAATTATTATCATTCTTAAAATTCTATCAGTTGAAAAATAATTAAAAAACAATTCTATAACGATTTGTGAGATGATTTAAAATTTCAGCTTTTCATTAACAAAACAACAGTTTAAAAATTATTTCCTACGTTAAAACGGCCTGATTGTCAACTCCACCACTAGGCAGCGCTGGCGTAGCTTACAGCTTGCATCTGTCGCCGCCATTCGCCATTTTAAGTGTTTGTCTCTGTTCTCTGTGTTTCTTTTTCAGTGAATAAATTGTTTTAGTTCTCTCTATTGTGGTTTCAAATTAAGGTAAGTCCGTTATTGAAATACAATTATTTACTCTAGTTAGATTTTGTGGCTCTTCGCGATATGTGCATAAATTATTTCCATCGTGTTATAGGAGGTAGGTATATAACCTAAAGTATTAACCCAGCCTTTCTTTGAATTCAGCAGGGCTAACGGCTTGGAAACCTATATTTACATTTTATGTATATTTAACTAAAGACAGATCTAGTTACTTGATGTGTCATTGACAATAAATTATTTGGTTATTCAAAACTAATTGGTATGGTATCTAGGCCTATGTTCTAATGACAGTTTTTGGATGACTGATGTTTTGAGTGTTTCATATTTGATCCTCTGCCTTTAAAAAACATGTTCTGTTTAGCGGTTAGGTATATTTCCTACTTATTTCGGGTACGTTAATCATCTTCTCAGTATGATTTTACATGAAGTTTGCTTTCCTATAAGCTTTCGTAGAGAGCAGGCCTATTGAAATAATCTATAAATGCGATGAGGTTGCCCAATAGGCTATTGAGTGCTGCTTGACAGACTGTAGCGTATATCTAAGTTTGACTATCGGTATATGGTATGATAATGTGGATGTTAATAATAATCCACCGAAAGATGTTTTCGGTGGATTCGGTAAGAAACTGGTCATTGTTTGTCAAGATGCGGTGGATTTGCCTATTAAGGACCAAGGCAACCAGTTATTCACCGGTGACTGTGGCTGAACGGTTTTCTTAGAAACCAGGATCTGATGTTGATATAAGTTACAACTCGTCTGCTAATCAGTAAGAACAAATGGCAGAAAATCAAACATGAAACTAAGTTAGTACCCTTCTTAAACTTGATATTGACTAAAATTACCAACAAATAATTGATTTTATAGTTTTAGGGGGCATAACTTATCAAAGTCTAACCAGTTGCTTTATATTATTTGTTATTAGTAACAGAAAGTAAATATTAATTTAATACAGTATTAGCGTTATTTTTCTCATAAATAATGTGATTGGCAATTTATTTATTTGGTAAATATGCAGTTTCCAGTACTGGTCTCAAAAAAGAATTTTTTTTTCAAAATTTATGGTAATTTGATGCTGATTCCGGATATGAAAGTTTTTTTCCGGCGGTCACGGCCGGAAAAAACCAAACAAATTTTAGTCTCGAAGGTTGGTAATTTGGGTACTCTAATTAACCGGGCGAGCTGAATAAGAATATGCAAAAATATTCAAGATCTGGTGTATATTAACAGAGTTGTGACCGGAAATCACGGAAAATCGTCTACAATGGTCTATTTAGAGTTAGGTTTAGGTCAGACATTGGTAGTTTAGGTAAGTTAAAACATATTGGGTTGATAAGTGGTGGACAAGGTAAAGTTTAGATAGGCTAGGTTAGGTGATGTGTTTGGTTAGGTCAGGTTATGTTTTGTCAGGTTATTTTAGGTTAAGTATAGCAATTCAGGTTTGATATTACAGTACACCTTGGATTAACCAGACCCCCGCATTATCCGGATCCCGGATTATCCGGAATGGTCTACCCGAGGAATTAAAAAATTAGAATCACGGCAAAAAATGATTTTAGCGAGTTTACGGGTGAAATAAGCCTTCTAAAAGTAAAATGCAAATGTGGAATAACAATAATTGAAGGAATATTGTACTCAACGGTAGGGCTACATCACAGTATTTTCGTGAACGTAGTTTTCGGGATTGCTACTTGGGTCGCTAGTAGTTAGCAACAAAGACGTAGCCTACGGCAATTTTGCGAGTTTGTTTATGCTGTTAGGCCTACATTATTTTTTAAGAAGAGTTGCTGTAATAAGTTTTGTCATGATTATTTAATCTTAAAAATTAAATATTTTAATCCGACATTTTATTCCAAACCCAAACTGTAAGTACGGTAAAAGTTAATATTACATTCGTATGATTAATAATAAAGTATAGTTCTTAAATTTGTTTCAGAATTAACACGCCGAACAGACACGAATTAACACGAATTAACACGAATTAACAGACTTGACACGCCGCCGTTTGCAGCATCAAAGCAGGGGCTACATATGGTACGCAATCACTGTTTAGGCGATATTGTAATGACCTCGAATTATCCGGATTTTTTGCTTTCCGGATCGGTGTTCCGCCACATTAATCCAGATAATCTGAGGTGTACTGTAGTTTGATAATGTTTGGTAAGGCCTATGTTCTGATAGTCGTGTCACAATCCCATGAACTTTATCCTTAGCTAAATCAATGGCTATAAACTAAACCTAAATTAACTTAATCTAATATAATGCAACACACCGTAACCTAACCAAACTTAACTAAACCTGACCTTAATCAACCTAAACTATCATAAAAATTCTTGATCCAATCTATTTCAATGATATCCATATAAATATAATCTAAACTAAGTTAAACTTAGTCTAACCATAAAATATGTTTTTATGTCAACGTATTGCCTCAATTTTGCAGTTCGAGTACAGAATACCATCTGCAAATCCACAAAGACAGAGACCAATAATGAAGACCCAAGCTGAAGACCAATAGAAGGTTTATTTTACTGCTTTTCGTCATGTCGTAAGTGGAATATCAAGTATTTATATGCAGTCAGATTTTCTTTTGTTTACAAATATTTAAACTACAAAGACAAACTGTACTTATATTTTTATTCGTGAGCGAAGCCATGGGTACAGCTAATAGCATTGGCAGAGTTTTGGGAGGGCCTGGGGCCCCTGCAAAAATTGGAAAAATAAAGCCTTGCTTAGTAGCTTAGTAATTAGGCCCTATTTAGAAGTATGTTGAAATTATTACTCAATCAAATAACCTAAAGCTATTTTACTATCATACTTTACTTTTTACGGTAAAAATAATTTATTCTTTTAATCCAATAGCCGATAGAATATATATATATATATATATATATATATCTTATATATAAATATCTTTACCTACATTATTATCACTGACTATCTATAGGCCTACCAGTCACGTACAGAAACTTATTAGTTCTTTATCTGATAAAATGTAAATATTTTGGTTTATTGCATTGTCTCTGTAGACCACTTGGATAGATTATTTTAAAAAGTGTATGTTTTTTTTACAAAGGCCTAATCAGAATGCTCACATATAATTACGTTTAAAATAAGAATAAACTTTTAAGTTATTGAAAACCGTAATTTGGACTATAATAAAATCATATTTGCCGCTGCTATTACCAACCGTAATTTGGAAAAACATAAAGTTTAATGTCTTAAGTTAATTAGGGTCAATCCATTTCAAATCAACCAATTTAAAAATAAAAAGTTGCTGACAATTTATCGATATTTTCATATTTTTACCCGTGGTTATGCTATGTTCGAAGAGTTAAAAACAACTATTAATTTATTTTTTAGGTGCATAGTTTTTTTTGAGCAGCCATTTTGTATCGGTGCGACAGCTGATTTTGCATTTTGCAGAGGTGTACGTTAAACTCTGTAGTTTTTTTATTATTGAAGATATTCAGATGAAAGAAAAACCATTTGAAAGAGAATAAAATTACCAATAATCTTTGTCCAGTACACGTTTTGGCTTAGGTGATAGCAAATATGCATGAAAAATAAGTATGAGTAAAATTTCTACAAACGCAAATCTACACTTCCAGTGCCTAAATTCAATGTGTGAAAATTAAGACTCGCCTTCAATTTTTTTCTATAGACAGTCTTCACAGTATATTTTCTTCTGACCAAGTCACAAGCTTGAGATATGTATTCCTTTTTTAAACATATTTTTAAAATGAGCAGTTTATCTACAATCGTGTATTTTGAACTTGGCATATATCTCAGAGGGGACACATTCTGAAAATCTGAAATTTTCAGAAAACATTCTTTTGACGGGTTGAATCAAGTGGTTAAAATTTCATTACTTAGAATTTCTCATATTTTAAGCTATGATTATCTTTATAGTGACAATAAATAGTATACAAAACAAAATCTAAGAACATATAAATTTTTTTGTAATGTTGTAAAATATTTATCGTAAAACATAATTGAAGGGGTCCCCCGTAAAACGTTCTAAACGACAAAAACCTAGATTCGAGTAATCAAGCGTTGAAAATTGAATTCTGAAATTTACGGTTTTTTTCAAGGTTAGAACTTACAATCATGTATAATTTTTTAATACCCAGTTTGTAATATCATAATGTAGCCTTAGACTAAATTTTTACTTGCCATTAAGCTTTTTTAAACATTTTTCGTGTTTTTTTTGGGGGTTATAACGTTCTAAATGACTGGCGTTTGAAACATTTTCTGACGGACTGCACCTTCTGCTTTGGTAGAAATCATCAGGGAGTGTAGGAATACCAACATAAACGAAAATAAAACTGAATATAAAACAATTTTATTGGTCTAAAAGTTCAAAAACGTAACGTTGTTACATAACGTTATAAGTCATTTTACTAAAAGTTATCCAAAGGAGGCACCTAAAACGTTATTCTACTCACCTCTTTTTTGCTAATTTTCCAGGCCTTGGCTGCTTAGTTTTTGTAATTTAGGGTAATCTAGCTGTTCTATATATCTTCCTGGTTTTATCCTTCCACTTTCTAATATTTACTTCACCTGTTTTAATTTTACTTACACGATTTTGGTCGCTGGGCGACAACGCAACGAGCGGTGGGGAATTTATCTTTCGGCGAATAGAACGTTTTTCCCCAGAATGTCCGTGCAGTCCCGCGAAGCACGCCAACTTTGACAGACGAAATCAGGGCTGCCAACTCAAATATCTTCAAAACAAAATATACCACGGTGTAGCTCGTGTCCTAGAGAACCTTTTTCACTGAATATCTCCGATTTTGAAATTTTGTCACTTAGAACGTTTTACGGGGGACCCCTTCAATTACTATAAGCTGGTTGAAAACATCATATTACATCATAAAAACACTGTTTAAAAGGTTCAATGTGATGTACAAGTTGTGTCAAATGTGATTAAGAAATTTTGATAAAAAGTTTGCTGATTGATATGCTCATCAATAACAAAATGATTACTTCCATAGTGTGATGGGTCCTTTAAATAAACAAAAACACAGATAAGATCAGATTTTTTGTTGAGGGGAATCTAATTGTGGGCATTGAATATACCCTATAAGAAGGACATACCTTACTGCCAGAATTCAGACCAATTTTTTTCTGTGAGTGCAACTTTTTGACTTTACCACCAGAGTTCTCCGGTCCCTTTTTTCCTTGCGCACTGTGCAAGAGAGAAGGGGGAGAAGAGCCAGAGGTGTGAGAGAGAGCGCGCCGAGGGTACGAGAGAGAGCGCGCCGGGGGTGTGAGAGAGAGTGCGCCAAGGGTGCGAGAGAGAGCACGCCAAGGGTGCGAGAGAGAGCGCGCCAGGGGTGTGAGAGGGAGCACGCCGGAGGTATGAGAGAGAGCGCGCCGAGGGTGCGAGAGGGAGCGCGCCGGGGGTGTAACAGAGAGCGGGGATGTTGAGAGAGGGCGGGGAAAGAGATAGAAAATCTATCTGATGGAGTAGAGTCAGGGAGGAAGCAAAAGACCGAACGAGCAAGAGAATTTTTAAGAACAAATTCGTCCCCCGAACCACATGTTCAGCTTGGAAACAACTGTTGGAAACAACAGCTTGGAACCCCAATAGTAGTTTATGCAATGATTGTATAATGAATGCCTTTAAGCCACGAGTGAGATGTAAGTTAGAACACGAGCGAAGCGAGTGTTCTAAATAACTCATTTCATATGAGTTTTCTAAAGTGACTCCAGTACTCTAAAGTCGTCATTAGAGTACTGCTTGGTTTTTGGTGTTTTAATGTATATCATTATAATGTTTATTGTAATACCATAATTGGTGCTTATTGCAATGGTCGTAGATAAAATATTGTTTTGAACCAACAGTTAAGAGCACTGGTTTGGTCTTAAGTCTTTCCGTTTGGCGGATATCATAATTATTATTACTATCTCGCTTCAGTCTAATTTGTAAATACCAAATTTGTACAGGTCTTGGTGGGCAGGTAAAATAGTAATTTTTCAAGGAATTATTACAAATATGAGGTTACTAAAACTTTTTTGTGAGCTCGGCCATACTTTTATTTTAGACCAATTTTTATGTCAGGGAAAATGTAATTTCCAATAATTTTTCAATTTAGGGAATACTAAAAGTTAATAGTTTTCAAGAAGTTTAGGAAGAACCAAAAAGAATTAATTGTACCTTTAGACTTCCCCTCCCTCCCCCCGCTCAAGAGCGACAGACGGGAACTTTGGATATGTTCACCTCCTAACCAGTCCAAACAAAGCTGCACGGTCTAAAAATGAGTTTAAAAAATTAGTGTTGGTAAATCTGGCATTGGGAGTGTGGGACACATGGTGTAGTTATATATATATATAAATAACTTATAATTAATAACATAAATTCATTCGTAAGCATTTCATTAACAGTACCGAGACAAAATTATTTGTTTCAGGTGGGAAGAAGTGTCACTCACTGATCCAGCAGAAGCCCAAGATGATTGAAATTAGTCTTGTAATGTTAATTTGCAATAAACTTATGGTCAACAACAGAAAAAGAGTATTAATTTTGGCCAAAATGGTTTTTAGCGAATTTCCCCAATAGGGAAGAAGCTATTACCGTAGGTCTCATGGTAAGACCTAAGCTCGGGACCACTATAACTTTTCGTTTTGGGGCCCCCAGAAGCAAAAAACACTATTCGTTCGAATTTTTATATATATATATATATATATCTATATATATATATCTATATATATATATATCTATGTGTCTGTTAGCACGATAGCGGCCGCAAAAATGGTCCGATCTTTATGAAATTTGGTACGGACATGTAAAGTGGTAATCAATTGGACGAGTTCGTGAATCAGCCCGATCGGACCACCGGAAGGGGGGGTAAAGGGGGATAAACCCCTCCAAAAATGGGTTTTTTGAGTTTTTTACATAGAAAAATAAAATTTATCAAATTTTTGTGGGCACCATTGAATTCAGCTCAAAAAAACAAATAATTTAGTATTTTGAATCACTGCTCTATGCCCATTGGTTACCGAGATATTGAAAGTGGTAAACACAGTACGTTGTCCCAATGTTAACCTTATGGGAAATAAGTAAAATTCTATATCTCGCTTATTTCTCAACATATCTTGATAAAACTTGGTAAATGGCTTCTTCTAGTTCAGATCTACTAAATATTGAATTAAAACCATCCAGTTTTAATATACCTGTAGCAGCAAACCTGCATACTCATTTCCCATGTTATTCTTGTGGAGCATAACAAAACATGTAAAATCTTGCTATGTTTGCTTGAAATACGTTGTTTTGCATTTGAAATTCGCTGAGTATGCAGGTCTGCTGCAACGGGGGTATTTAATGTTAAGGGCATTTAATTGTTTTAAATAGCATAACTGTAACTTGTTTTGAACAGTACCTGAGGCTGGCCTAAGGAATTTTAGTATAATATGCAATGATCAATATAATCAGCCATTAAATATATTTTAACGACTAACAACCCTTTTTATACCTATCTATTAAACCATTTCATATGACTTTCCTACTTATGACAATCAGTTTTAAATGAATTATAAAGGGTGTATCAATTTTAAATGAATTATACAGGGTGTCTGTAAAGTCCATCACCAAACACCATAACTTGGTTTATTGGGTCAAAATAAGCAAAAACGTTCATATGAAGGTATGACCTAAAATGCATATCTACACAGATGGAGATAAAAAATATTTTGTGAAAAATACAAAATGGCGGATATCTGGGTAAATATGCATTTTAGGACATACCTTTATATGAACTTTTTTGCTTATTTTGACCCAATAAACCAAGTTATGGTGTTTGGTGATGGACTTTACAGACACCCTGTATATAACATTGCAATTATTACAAAAATTCATTTAACCTTGCATATTAGTTTGCAATTGTTTGAAAATCACTTTTAAAATTGACTAGATACACATAATTACTACCTGAATACTTGAATACTTGAGAATAGCAATAATTAAAACATTATATAATAACCATTTTGATATGAGTTACAATGATTTAAAAATCAATTATAAAATTGACTAGATACACATAGCAATAATTAAAAAATTATGTAATAACCATTTTGATATGAGTTTACAATGATTTGAAAATCACTTTTAAAATTGACCAGTTACCAAGTTAACAGCTTGTAAAATAATTTTTTTATTGTTTTGTAATCATTACAAATGATTAATCTATGATTTTAAAATAATTTTTTTCCCCTCAAAATGCCCATTGGGAAATTGGAAATGTAAACAAAAGATCGACAATCACATTTATATGGGAACGTTTTAAAGCCTCTTCTCCACCAACTTACAACTTTGAATTTTGGAAATATATAACTTACTTAGCGGATACCTTCACCATAAAAGGAACGTCTGTGCAAATTTTTAAGGTTCGAAGTCCAATAGTTCGGGCTGTACGATGATAGGTCAGTTGTATTTGACAAATGTACGGTATAGGAAAGAAAAACGATAACTCCAGCTGCCGAGATAAAGATGGTGCCATCAGCGACGAAAGAATAATATTATTAATACTATTATTTGGTCGCTGGGTGTCTCATATACAGATTTTATTCTTAAACAGATGAGATACTTAAACTAAACGAAATGTAACTTTTATATAGCACATAATTATGTACTTAAAATAAATCAACAAAAAACTATAAAAACCAAAACCATTATGAAAGAAATTAAATTGTTAGCAGCTATAATATCGTCATACCTACATTTGTAAAGGTAACTACCAGCTGACTGATTGAATGAACATTGAAAATGTAAACAAAAATGGCCCAACATACTTTTATATGGAAAAAATTTAAAACTTTGACCTCGCTGAAAACCCCTTAAAACTTTGAATTTAGAAAAATCTGTTCTTAGCGGATGCCTACGCCCTGAAAGGAACGTCCACGCAAAATGTCAAGGTCCTAGGTCGTATAGTTTGGGCTGTGCGATGATAGGTCACTGGTATTTGACAAATACATAGTAGATTATAAAAATATAACAATAAAAAATAAAAAATATTATAATTGTGTAATTGTATACATACCAAATTGTTTGGGACTTGGCTCCTCATATCATTAATAAAGAAATTAAAAAAGGAGATTGAATTTAGGCATCATATAGGATTTTCTCTTCAAGCTCAAAAACAAACTATGTAAAATATGATGTGTCCTACCTAAGTAATTTGGAGAACTTGACATGCCATCAGCTTGGTGAACTATATTGTGATATGAATCAAATTGGGCATAACCAACCTTGGAGCGGTAAACAACAAACGGTGGGGTATAAATGAAACTCACCTATCGGGAAGTACGTACTTAATTTGTGGTTAGTTCATATACACATTCATTATTTTAGTTTAATTCATAACAACTAACAACTTTAATATTTTCACGATAAAATATATTAGCCTATCTATATGGTTTAAATTAAAATTGTAAATAGCTCTTTTTTCTAAATCCAGTTTATTATTTGGCTCCAAATATAATCTCACATACAGGTACAAAGAAATAAAAAATAATAACTACAAGTAAAGAATTTTCCAATAATAAAAAAAATTTTCAACACACTACTATGTAATCACTGGTTTTACAAACATCTTTTGGTGGCTGAAACTAACTCTTTTCTGCCAGAGGATCGAAAACTTTCGTCCCTAGGGCCGAAAGTCAGCTAGATTTGCTTCAAAGAACGCGAGGACATCACATCTCGCGCATACAAGACACAGCACACACACGGATATGGCATCTCGTGCTGTCATACAGCATTCAATAGGTTACAAAGACAGAATAGTTGCGATCATATGATTTTCGTAGCTGTGTTTGTTTAAACCATGCCAAAGAAGTCCATTGCTAATAAACTCAAAGTTTTGTTTTCAAGTATGCCAAATAAAAATCAGATTTTTAATGTTGTATAGGGTATATTTCATTGTGTAGTGTGGTGAAAAATGTGGTTCGCACCTCGGCCAAAAGTGTTTTGCAGCTCTTGATTGTTTCAAATTCTCGACTTCATCTTAAATTTGAAATACAATCTCGAGCCTGCAAAACCTCAGTTTATGCCCTTGTTGCAAAATATACTATTGAAAAAAAAATTATTACTATGCTCTGTTAGTACGGGCAAAATACTTTTTTCATCCACGGGCAAAATACTTTTTTCATCCAAGGGAAAAATACTTTTATAATTTTACATAGATTTTGCGGCCATGAGAAATCGATTGAAGCTGGCCACAAGATGGGGGGAAATCCGGTTTCCATCCTACAGCCAACAAAGTCAACAAAGTACCCATGTTATCGTTATGGCCATTTTTAACCAAAACAACTGATTGATATATTTAGGTTGTCTATATTTTATCCTAGAGCAAAACTCGGTATACCTAGAGTAATGACGAAATCAAAGTTTATTTCAAATCAAATTTTGAAAGAGCGTTTTAGGCCTTCTAACATTTGCAGATACAGTAGAGTCCCGCAAACCCGGAATTCTGGATAACTCGGCAAGCCTACCAGAGCAATAAAGTGCACTGAGATTTAAGGCCAGAGTATGGTGTGACACATATAAAACAGTTTTGGTTTTTCTTTCATTTTTTTTTGTAACTTTTAATGTAGTTTTTGTATTTTTCACTATGCAATAAATAAATGATTTCTTATAGAAGTAACAGAAACTATTCTTATTTTTTCTTATTTTTATTCATTTTTCGATAACTCGGAAATTTCACAAACCTGGACACCATTCGGTCCACATTAGTCCGGGTTTGTGGGACTCTACTATAATTCATATTTTAAAAAATCCTGACAGGGATCAGCCTATAGGCGTGCACAGCAGGCATGCCATCAGTGCCATGGCATGCCTAACCTTAAGCCTTCTATTGACATAGTACACATTTAACTTCACTTTCTGTTCGGTGTAATCGTCAAGTACCGTAGCCTTACGCCAGTTTTATATGGTAGGAATTATTTTAATAACTCATGCCTAAGGTCATATCTGTGGCAGGCAGAATACCGGACATCTGTCCTCCTGCATGTAAACATTTTGTTTTAAAATCTTATAAGGTACTTAATAAATTTCACCTGATCTCCCTACATGAGGGATCTTGATTTCAAGTCGATATGTGCATACACAGTGACCGATGTGGCCGATATGCCAAGTTAAGTTATCATCACCAATATAGTAGTGCGGCCAGTATAGGCATTGGGCATCGGCTTCGGCTTATAGCAGATCACAATCAGTTGTTGAATCTTTACTTCCTTGCAACATTACAACTTTTAAAAAACTCACCGCACCTGATTGTATACCATGACCACAAGGTAATTTTAAACAAAATGAGGCAATTTATTTTGTTTTCAGTCACCCTGCTAGCCTTTAGCCATATTAAAAGAAAATATCCTCCTTTAACACACATTCAAAGGCTAACTATACATGAAATCTATAAACTTACGACAAGATGTTAAACACTGGCTGAAATAAAGAACAGTTGATCAACAGCAATTACATTAGTAGTTCGAATGAGTAAACTTAAACAAAAATGGATGCATTTTGCATCAAACTTTTTATTATTTGCCCCGCCAAATAATAGGTCCGTTTGAAAATTTATAATTTTATTACAAATATTCAAACACTTTAGTTTGACCCAACATTCTCGGCGCATTGAACATCTGCTTGAAGTTAAAATTAAACTACTAAGATTGTCTAAAACGACCCGTTTCGCTTCAAAATATCCAAATTTTCTGGGATACCCAGATATACTCTCCGAGGTTTGATATACCCTCATAAAACCCGGTTCAGTTTACTCGGACCCTATTTTTGAGATGGACCCATAGATCTCAAAAATTAATCCTATATATATACCACTGTCATATTCTAACACAGAAGGTTAAAGTCGGATGAATGGTTGGGTGCTCCTTGTACTTCTACAAGCAAGAAGAGTAGACAGAAGAACAGGTCATAGCTACCCAGTGAGTTCTTGCTACCCTTAATCGCTTTTCCAAATTTTATATGTTTAAAACGTTGTATTTTCAGAATAGGAAACAAAACAATGAATTTTTACTGATTGATTTTAATTTCTGTTACTTAGCATTACATTACAGACCTTTGAGAATCTATTATTTTGCAAATTTAAATATAGGCTATGTAGGCCTGTATTGTATTTCGGTCAGTAACAACCCATTATTTTTAGGTACTGGTTACAAAAATTCCGCTTTAAAGCATCGGCTCGTATAAATCTATTTACAAATAATATTATTTAGTTTTAAAGTCATAAATATGATATACTTACATTTTATAGGTCAAATTTGCCAAGAATGCTTCATTGTGTTAGGGTATTTTGTCAAATCCAACCTGCTGGCACTCCGAATGTTGGAGGTCTGCGCATGCCTATGGATAAGTTTAAATCAGATCAGATATCTGGGGTCCAACAGTATGTAGTTATGACTATAAATTGCCTAAACTTATGAGTTCTCGGCAGTGTCTTTGAAAATTTCTCAGGGTTTGACCCTGGGAAAAAATAATAGCAAAAAACAAGAATAAAAATAATTAAAAATACATAACAGCAACATTTAGCAAAAACCCAATCTACAATTTAGGGCCTATACACATGAGGTCAGTAGCTGTCATGGTTGCGCGGCAACTGCCACTGTTGTACTTTTCACAGTACCAAGGAGCGAATGGGATCATATTATACAACCATGCACTTTGAATCAACACCGGTATGTAACAACATGAGGTGTCTCTACTTTATTTTATGCCTTTCTAAAGTTCATTCGGAGTTTTGCTGAGTTATCTTCACTAAATGTTTGTAGTTGAAGTTAACTAAGACACACTGTGGCCACCAGTGGTGCACAAATATTTTGTCTGAGTCAAGTTTTTCTTTAAAATAACCAGTTAAAACAGTTTTATTTTTTCCTTAGATATGTGTTTTCTCTGTCGTACTTTTGATAATTTGAAAAAATTGCATTGTTTCCCTACGGTGAAATAAGTCAGGCTAAACATGTCTAATGAGAAAAATGAAACCTTGCACCTTCTTCCACTGTGTAGGAGCAAAGTTTAAATTAATAAGAGAACTAAATTAGTAGCAATTGATCAATGGACCTACCGTAATGGCATGTTGAGGTGAGTGCTGGTGCCAATGAAATTAAATGAATTGACGTTGAATCTGGTGCTTCCATTTACTTGCAGAAGGTGGCCATAAAAACATGTCGTTATTCGGAATGTACTAAGTTTAAGTAAGGTATGTTCCTAAAACAAAACAACATCAATTTACGTTATAACAGGGAATCAACATCGAATACTTTATTTATGTACGGCCTGAACTTACAAAACACCCTTTTTCAATATTATGTCAAAGGTTTAATATGATACACTTTGCTTAATTTTATTGCTTAATATCTGGGTTAAAATGCACTATTGGGGATAGTTTCATAGCCTATTAAATGGAGTAAGATTTGATAAGGCTGATGTATCTCCTATCTTATTAAACTAAGAGTAGGGCTGCCATACGTCCCGGTTTGACCGGGACAGTCCCGGTATTTTGCTCTTGTCCCGGTGTCCCGTCCAGTTTTCCTGATGTCCTGGTCAGTTTTTAAATTGTGTAATATGTTATTAAATAATGAACTAAACCTGTAATTTAACAAGTTTGCTGTGGCAAACGAAGAAAGAAGAAAAAATTCTTATATAATATATGTACTTTTGTTTTTAAGTTGTATTTCATTCGCATAAAAAACATTGGTATTTCTCGTTGAAGTAAAATAAATTAATTGTAAGTTTTGTTTCATGTAATGAATTATTATTACACTTTACCATCGTAAAAATTGCATCGTCACAACACAAAATATAACAATAATTTTTTTTTCTAATCATTAAAATTCACAATTTTACTCTAAACCTTTTATAAATTTTTACCAGATTATAAGTTTTTCAAAAGTAAATTTTACCTCAGTAGCCTACCTATATTTAGGCCAACCTAAAAACTTATTAGTTTGACTCAATAATCTGGACACAAAATAGGCCTGCTTGAAGTTAATTTTTGCTGCAAAAATTAACTATAATTAACCCTTTTCCTCTAAAATTTCCAAAAATTTCCGGGGGAGGCTCACCTTCCATGCCCCCCAAACCCCCCGGTGTTAGTTGTCCCGGATTGACCGCTTGAAAATATTGCAGGCCTAACTAAGAGGTAATGTAGCAGTGCCCAAAACTATTCAATTTTTCATTTTATTGTGTCAAATAATTTTAGTCAAACAACAAGGCTAATCGATGATCTCGTAGAATGCTGTCAATTAATCGATTGCTGTTGTTGGAAATGCAGACACAATGTAAACAGAGTACAGTTGAGATTCATAAATTTCCAAAGTTAAGAAGTCTATTTATAGCTAGGTTATTCTTAAAAAAAACTGTTTGCCATTATTACACTTATTCTTCCTAAAGCAATCTTAATAAATGACATTAAGTTTCTAAAACGCAATATACTAATGTAAATAGGCTACCAACAAAAATTTACTGGTACATTATTATCATGAATATTATCCAAGGAAAAGTAGGCTACCGATGACATTTAGTAGATCTTGTCCTCAAAAGAGAATCACACTACAATTGTAGAGATATGTTTGAATTGAAATAAACAGGTATAGGCTAGGTCTAGTTTAAATGTTAATTTTATATTTTCCCAAAAGTTATTGATATCAACTTTAAAAAGATTATTTAAAAAATAAGTAATAATTTCGCACTGATTGAAAAAATGATGGCATACCCATTTTTTTTGTCGGCTCTTCAAAAGAAAGCTAAAATAAATTATATATATGCCTATCTTAAGTTTTATATATATACGCTATAAAACTTATTTTTTATAAACGAAAACCTTAACTGCCAAGCCAATAAGCCTGTGTGATGACTGCAAGGTACCTTAGAGGCAATAGTCACATAGGCCAGCCAGAGGTGACCGCTCTTGATGGAAGAAGTAAGTTAGTACTGGGACTGGGAGTCGTCCACCACTGGGATTGAACCAGAGACATTTAACAATATTTCGGGCAAACGCTTTACCTCTGCGATATCGCCTCAGTAAATACATATATAGCTAGGCCTTACCCTAACCTTAACTATCATAATATGACTCAAACAGGGGTTAATTTCAGCCGGAGCTCACCGGAGCATACCAGAGCGCAAGTTCGGTACATCACAATTCACCGGTGCGGCTCCGGACCGTCTTTTCTGGCCACGTCATCTTTTAATACTGTTCAGAAAATTATTTTTGATAAAGTGTGCAACTCTTTCCAAATTTGGGAATTACCTAAGTCAACTTTACAGTCCTATTTTCCTTTACATAGCTATGCGCACCTTAACAGAAGGTGCGAAAGTATACAAGGCCTAAAGTAAAAACGGATTAGATATTGTCAACGTTATAAGTATAGTTAAGACAATCATAAATCCTAAGCATTATACAGTTGTCATAAACGTAAAAAAATACCAATTTTAATTGCAATTTATACAAATGTTCCAGGGGAGGCCCCTCGGACCCCCCATCCTGCTGGAGGGTATACCATACCCTCCCAGCCACCCGGTGTGCCATAGCTCCGGTACTTTTTTCTTTATAAATTAAGCCCTGGACTCAAATATCAAAACCTAACCTTAAATAAGGTATTATTGAAATTTCACCTTGATTTCAAAAGATTTTTAAGCCGTACATCCTTTAATATACATCAGGTCTTAAGGACCAACTTCCAAGACAACATTTTATTACAGTTTCTGGTTTTTCAGCCAGAGCTAACAAAAAATCCTTAAATCCCAAACCCAAATTAGAGCAAAAATTACTAAATTAAAAAAAAATTATAGCTTAGACCTTATCTGAGAGAAGTACATACAATATTAGAAAATGTGTATTAACCTTTTACACAGTTTATAGGGCCTACTTGTTATCTCTAAGCTCAGCTTACTAATATGAGGCAGATAAAAACTTGTACCATCAGCTAGACTACATTTATTTTTAGTTTTACTCTAACCTCAAGGATGCAAATGAGTCCTGCAAACCCGGACTACAAAATTTCCTTAAATAAGTTTAAGTCAAACTGCAACAAACATGAAAGCTTAAGATTACAGTAGAGCCCTGCGAATCCGGACTAATGTGTGCTGAACAGTGTCAAAGTGTCAAGGTTTGTTATCGTTATTCGTTATCAGGAAAGGAGTAAAAATAAAAATTAGTTTACGATAAGTCTGCATTATTCCTGTAGAAATTAATTATTCGCTGCGTAATTGACTAATTTACGTCATGCAAAACTAAAAACTTAAACCTCATCTGTTAAAACAAACAAAGAAAACCAAAAACTTTTGTAGCCTACTCTAAATAGATAAAAGTGCACTTAATTGCTCAGACAGTCTTTCTGAGCTATCTAGAATCCCGGGTTATTGAAGTTTTGGTTTTGAGGGTACAATTACATCTGTATAAACATAGGCTTAAAGATTTTGGTATGAGTTTTAGATCTGATCCTCGCCCAATAATTAATCTTATGGCCCATGGATAAATTATAATATCCTTGTCCATTCTACAGCCCAGTGGGGGGGTGGGGAAATCTAAAAATATATCAAAGGTGAATCAAAATCGATATATTGTTGATATTTCTTCGGCGTTACTATTTTCAGTTATCATGAGAATATAGGTATTGGGTTAATCAACTAAAAACCGGTAAATTGATGACCTACATTTGATCACCATTAAGAATTGGGTTTACAATCTGATCTTCATCATTTGCAAAATTTAGGCCTATCTTTGCCAAGTCAAATCATGATGAGAATACCGTTTATTACAAAATTCCAGCTAAGACACTTTATCCAACCACCAACATAACCTGTACAGGAACAAAGTCTACATATAAGTTCCTCACACCATCTTATGAAGATAACATTATTATAAAATATATTCACACTTAAAAGGAAAACTGTGCATACCTTAAATGTGTAAGGAAATTCTGGATTTTAAACATGTAGGTAAGTGTAAAAACCTAAACTATCATCTTGAGAGTTGGGTAACCTTATTACTACAGGATAAACTTACCTAATTTGGTTACTTGTATTGTATATGCCATCAACTGGGCTGTATAACAATTATTTCTGCTTACAATGCCTACTTTGTAAGTCCGACATTGATATTATAAACTTGTTACGGTCCTGACTTGGCGTCTTGAGGGTCTTCACGAAATCATGATACCAATCGAAATAACTTAATTCCAGAGACCGTCAAATGTGCAATTCAACAGCAGTCTGATCATAAATCAAAAACAATATCTCTAGGAGTATTCTTTATTTTTATCCTTTTATTCTTTAACTTTCGCTTTAGCTTTAGCATTCACAAGCGCTATCGCAGCACAGCAGTAAATGAAATGTAGCAAATTAAATGCAGATTTTCATGCTATGCAGACACTGTTATAATTCAATTCGTGATAAATAGATAACTTGTAACAGATATATTTAACACCATAAATTAAATAGCTTGGACAATGGTTAGTACGCCATAAAACAAAGTTAACACAACCTACAACCACAACTACAAATGCCAGACAAATGATATTATTTTGACATTTGACAGCTCAACAAGCCAGACTTTTTGACGGGTGACGACGACTGCCGAAGTCAAAAGTTCAAATCAGCAACCAAATAAATGTTGTAAACTAAAAAATAAAATATTGAATCACAAAATTAACAGCCTACTCATCGATTAGATCATTCCTCAAGATATAAAATTGATGCCGTTTAAGTTTCATAATTTTTAATCTAATAATAAAAGAGGAGTTAAACTACATAAGTGATTCTTGAGTTGAGAATAAGACTCTCTAACGTTCGTCAATTATGAAATCTAGAGTAGGAGGAGAATCTTGTAAAATTAATATAAGGTATATACAACTATTACAAGATAGTCTAGTTCGTATCCAATAAATACTAAATTTAACAATTAGGAGGAGACTCTTGTAAAATGTGTTGTAAGAACTAGAGTAAGAGGGGACTCTTTAAAAATGTATTATAAATTGTAGAGTTGGAGGAGACTCTTGTAAAATGTATTATAAAATCTAGAGTAGGAGGAGACTCTTGTAAAATTAATATAAGTTATATACAACTATTACAAGATTGTCTAATACGGATCCAATAAATACTAAATTACAAAATAGAGGAGACTCTTGTAAAATGTGTTGTAGGAACTAGATTAAGAGGGGAGTCTTGAAAAATGTACTATAGAGTCTAGAGTAGGAGGAGACTCTTGTAAAATTAATATAAGTTATATACAACTATTAGAAGATAGTCTTATTCGGATCCAATAAATAATAAATAACAAAATAGAGGAGACTCTTGTAAAATTAATATAGGGTAAATACAACTATTGAAAGATGGTCTAGTTTGGATCCAATAAATACTAAACAAAAAATCCTATAAAATTTGTTTTAAGAACTAGAGTAATTGAGGGAATCTTTAAAAATGTACTATAAAGTGTAGAGTTGGAGGACACGTTTGTAAAATGTATTATAAAATCTAGAGTAGGAGGAGACTCTTGTAAAATTAATATAACGTATATACAACTATTACAAGATAGTCTAGTTACGATCCCATAAATACTAAACCAAAAATTTCCTATGAAATGTGTTGTAAGAACTAGAGTAAGAGGGGACTTTTTAAAATGTACTATAGAGTCTAGAGTAGGAGGAGACTCTTGTAAAATTAATATAAGGTATATACAACTATTAGAAGATAGTCTAGTTCGGATCCAATAAATAATAAATTAAAAAATACAGGAGACTCTTGTAAAATGTGTTGTAAGAACTAGATTAAGAGGGGAGTCTTTAAAGATGTACTATAGAGTCTAGAGTAGGAGGAGACTCTTGTAAAATTAATATAGGGTAAATACAGCTATTGAAAGATGGTCTAGTTTGAATTCAATAAATACTAAACTAAAAAAAATCCTATAAAATTTGTTTTTAAGATACTAGAGTAATGGAGGGAATCTTTAAAAATGTACTATAAAGTGTAGAGTTTGAGGACACGTTTGTAAAATGTATTATTAAAATCTAGAGTAGGAGGAGACTCTTGTAAAATTAATATAACGTATATACAACTATTACAAGATAGTCTAGTTCGGATCCAATAAATACTAAAATAAACAAATCCTATAAAATTTGTTTTAAGAACTACAGTAATGGAGGGAATCATAAAAATGTACTATAAAGTGTATAGTTGGAGGACACGTTTGTAAAATGTACTATAAAGTGTAGAGTTGGAGGAGACTCTTGTAAAATGTATTATAAAATCTAGAGTAGGAGGAAATTCTTGTAAAATTAATATAAGGTATATACAACTATTAGAAGATAGTCTAGTTCTTATCCAATAAATACTAAATTAAACAATTAGGAGGAGACTCTTGTAAAATGTGTTGTAAGAACTAGAGTAAGAGGGGACTCTTTAAAAATGTACTATGAAGTCTAGAGTTTGAGGAGACTCTTGTAAAATGTAATATAAAATCTAGAGAAGGAGGAGACTCTAGTAAAATTAATATAAGTTATATACAACTATTACAAGATAGTCTAGTTAGGATCCCATAAATACTAAGCCAATTAATTCCTATGAAATGTGTTGTAAGAACTAGAGTAAGAGGGGACTCTTTAAAAATGTACTATAAAGTGTTGAGTAGGAGGAGACCCTTGTAAAATGTATTATAAAATCTAGAGTAGGAGGAGACTCTTGTAAAATTAATATAAGATATATACAACTTTTACCAGATAGTATAGTTCTGATCCAATAAATACTAATTTAAACAATTTGGAGGAGACTCTTGTAAAGTATATTGTAAAAACAAGAGTAAGAGGGAACTCTTTAAAAATGTACTATAGAGGTTAGAGTAGGAGGAGACTCTTGTAAAATGTATTATGAAATCTAGAGTAGGAGGAGAATCTTGTAAAATTAATATAAGGTATATACAACTATTACAAGATAGTCTAGTTCGTATCCAATAAATACTAATTTTTAACAATTAGGAGGAGACTCTTGTAAAATGTGTTGTAGGAACTAGATTAAGAGGGGAGTCTTTAAAAATGTACTATAGAGTCTAGAGTAGAAGGAGACTCTTGTAAAATTAATATAAGGTATATACAACTATTAGAAGATAGTCTTATTCGGATCCAATAAATAGTAAATTAAAAAATAGAGGAGACTCTTGTAAAATTAATATAGGGTAAATACAACTATTGAAAGATGGTCTAGTTTGGATCCAATAAATGCTAAACTAAAAAATCCTATAAAATTTGTTTTAAGAACTAGAGTAATTTAGGGAATCTTTAAAAATGTACTATAAAGTGTAGAGTTGGAGGACACGTTTGTAAAATGTATTATAAAATCTAGAGTAGGAGGAAACTCTTGTAAAATTAATATAACGTATATACAACTATTACAAGATAGTCTAGTTCGGACCCAATAAATAATAAATTAAAAATAAGGGAGACTCTTGTAAAATGTGTTGTAAGAACTAGATTAAGAAGGGAGTCTTTAAAAATGTACTTTAGGGTCTAGAGTAGGAGGAGACTCTTGTAAAATTAATATAAGGTATATACAACTATTAGAAGATAGTCTAGTTACGATCTCATAAATACTAAGCCAAACATTTCCTATGAAATGTGTTGTAAGAACTAGAGTAAGAGGGGAATCTTTAAAAATGTACTATAAAGTGTAGAGTTTTAGGAGACTCTTGTAAAATGTATTATAAAATCTAGAGTAGAAGGAGACTCTTGTAAAATTAATATAACGTATATACAACTATTACAAGATAGTCTAGTTCGGATCCAATAAATACTAAACTAAACAATTCCTATAAAATGTGTTTTAAGAACTAGAGTAAGAGAGGAATCTTTAAAAATGTACTATAAAGTGTAGAGTTTGAGGAGACTCTTGTAAAATGTATTATAAAATTAAGAGTAGGAGGAGACTCTTGTAAAATTATTATAAGTTATATACAACTATTAGAAGATAGTCTAGTTCGGATCCAATAAATACTAAATTAAAAAATACAGGAGACTCTTGTAAAATGTGTTGTAAGAACTTGATTAAGAGGGGAGTTTTTAAAAATGTACTATAGAGTCTAGAGTAGGAGGAGACTCTTGTAAATTTAATATAGGGTAAATACAACTATTGAAAGATGGTCTAGTTTGGATCCAATAAATACTAAACTAAAAAAATCCTATAAAATTTGTTTTAAGAACTAGAGTAATGGAGGGAATCTTTAAAAATGTACTATAAAGTGTAGAGTTGGAGGACACGTTTGTAAAATGTATTATTAAAATCTAGAGTAGGAGGAGACTCTTGTAAAATTAATATAACGTATATACAAATATTACAAGATAGTCTAGTTCGGATCCAATAAATACTAAAATAAACAAATCCTATAAAATTTGTTTTAAGAACTATATATAGTAAAGGAGGGAATCTTTAAAAATGTACTATAAAGTGTAGAGTTGGATGACACGTTTGTAAAATGTACTATAAAGTGTAGAGTTGGAGGAGACTCTCGTAAAATGTATTATAAAATCTAGAGTAGGAGGAAATTCTTGTAAAATTAATATAAGGTATATACAACTATTACAAGATAGTCTAGTTCGGATCCAATAAATACTAAACTAAACAATTCCTATAGAATGTGTTTTAAGAACTAGAGTAAGAGGGGAATCTTTAACAATGTACTATAAAGTGTGGAGTAGGAGGAGACCCTTGTAAAATGTATTATAAAATCTAGAGAAGGAGGAGACTCTTGTAAAATTAATATAACATATATACAACTTTTACCAGATAGTATAGTTCTGATCCAATAAATACTAATTTAAACAATTTGGAGGAGACTCTTGTAAAGTATATTGTAAAAACAAGAGTAAGAGGGAACTCTTTAAAAATTTACTATAGAGGTTAGAGTAGGAGGAGACTCTTGTAAAATGTATTATGAAATCTAGAGTAGGAGGAGAATCTTGTAAAATTAATATAAGGTATATACAACTATTAGAAGATAGTCTAGTTCGGATCCAATAAATAATAAATTAAAAAATAGAGGAGACTCTTGTAAAATTAATATAGGGTAAATAAAACTATTGAAAGATGGTCTAGTTTGGATCCAATAAATACTAAACTAAAAAATCCTATAAAATTTGTTTTAAGAACTAGAGTAATGGAGGGAATCTTTAAAAATGTAATATTAAGTGTGGAGTTAGAGGACACGTTTGTAAAATGTATTATAAAATCTAGAGTAGGAGAAGACTCTTGTAAAATTAATATAACGTATATACAACTATTACAAGATAGTCTAGTTACGATCCCATAAATACTAAGCCAAACATTTCCTATGAAATGTGTTGTAAGAACTAGAGTAAGAGGGGACTCTTTAAAAATGTACTATAGAGTCTAGAGTAGGAGGAGACTCTTGTAAAATTAATAGAAGGTATATACAACTATTAGAAGATAGTCTAGTTCGGATCCAATAAATAATAAATTAAAAAATACAGGAGACTCTTGTAAAATGTGTTGTAAGAACTAGATTAAGAGGGGAGTCTTTAAAAATGTACTATAGAGTCTAGAGTAGTAGGAGACACTTGTAAAATTAATATAGGGTAAATACAGCTATTGAAAGATGGTCTAGTTTGAATTCAATAAATACTAAACTAAAAAAATCCTATAAAATTTGTTTTAAGAACTAGAGTAATGGAGGGAATCTTTAAAAATGTACTATAAAGTGTGGAGTTAGAGGACACGTTTGTAAAATTTATTATAAAATCTAGAGTAGGAGGAGACTCTTTTAAAATTAATATAACGTATATACAACTATTTCAAAATAGTCTAGTTCGGATCCAATAAATAATAAATTAAAAAATAGAGGAGACTCTTGTAAAATGTGTTGTAAGAACTAGATTAAGAGGGGAGTCTTTAAAAATGTACTATAGGGTCTAGAGTAGGAGGAGACTCCTGTAAAATTAATATGAGGTATATACAACTATTAGAAGATAGTCTAGTTACGATCCCATAAATACTAAGCCAAACATTTCCTATGAAATGTGTTGTAAGAACTAGAGTAAGAGGGGACTATTCAAAAATGTACTATAAGGTCTAGAGTAGTAGGAGACTCTTGTTAAATTAAAAGAAGATATATACAACTATTACAAGATTGTCTAGTTCGGATCCAATAAATACTAAACTTAACAATTAGGAGGAGACTCTTGTAAAATGTGTTGTAAGAACTAGAGTAAGAGGGGACTCTTTAAAAATGTACTATAAAGTGTAGAGTTAAAGGAGACTCTTGTAAAATTAATATAAGGTATATACAACTATTAGAAGATAGTCTAGTTCGGATCCAATAAATAATAAATTAAAAAATACAGGAGACTCTTGTAAAATGTGTTGTAAGAACTAGATTAAGAGGGGAGTCTTTAAAGATGTACTATAGAGTCTAGAGTAGGAGAAGACTCTTGTAAAATTAATATAGGGTAAATACAGCTATTGAAAGATGGTCTTGTTTGAATTCAATAAATACTAAACTAAAAAAATCCTATAAAATTTGTTTTTAAGATACTAGAGTAATGGAGGGAATCTTTAAAAATGTACTATAAAGTGTAGAGTTTGAGGACACGTTTGTAAAATGTATTATTAAAATCTAGAGTAGGAGGAGACTCTTGTAAAATTAATATAACGTATATACAACTATTACAAGATAGTCTAGTTTGGATCCAATAAATACTAAAATAAACAAATCCTATAAAATTGGTTTTAAGAACTATAGTAATGGAGGGAATCTTTAAAAATGTACTATAAAGTGTATAGTTGGAGGACACGTTTGTAAAATGTACTATAAAGTGTAGAGTTGGAGGAGACTCTTGTAAAATGTATTATAAAATCTAGAGTAGGAGGAAATTCTTGTAAAATTAATATAAGGTATATACAACTATTAGAAGATAGTCTAGTTCTTATCCAATAAATACTAAATTAAACAATTAGGAGGAGACTCTTGTAAAATGTGTTGTAAGAACTAGAGTAAGAGGGGACTCTTTAAAAATGTACTATGAAGTCTAGAGTTTGAGGAGACTCTTGTAAAATGTAATATAAAATCTAGAGTAGGAGGAGACTCTAGTAAAATTAATATAAGTTATATACAACTATTACAAGATAGTCTAGTTAGGATCCCATAAATACTAAGCCAATTAATTCCTATGAAATGTGTTGTAAGAACTAGAGTAAGAGGGGACTCTTTAAAAATGTACTATAAAGTGTTGAGTAGGAGGAGACCATTGTAAAATGTATTATAAAATCTAGAGTAGGAGGAGACTCTTGTAAAATTAATATAAGATATATACAACTTTTACCAGATAGTATAGTTCTGATCCAATAAATACTAATTTAAACAATTTGGAGGAGACTCTTGTAAAGTATATTGTAAAAACAAGAGTAAGAGGGAACTCTTTAAAAATGTACTATAGAGGTTAGAGTAGGAGGAGAATCTTGTAAAATTAATATAAGGTATATACAACTATTACAAGATAGTCTAGTTCGTATCCAATAAATACTAATTTTTAACAATTAGGAGGAGACTCTTGTAAAATGTGTTGTAGGAACTAGATTAAGAGGGGAGTCTTTAAAAATGTACTATAGAGTCTAGAGTAGAAGGAGACTCTTGTAAAATTAATATAAGGTATATACAACTATTAGAAGATAGTCTTATTCGGATCCAATAAATAATAAATTAAAAAATAGAGGAGACTCTTGTAAAATTAATATAGGGTAAATACAACTATTGAAAGATGGTCTAGTTTGGATCCAATAAATACTAAACTAAAAAATCCTATAAAATTTGTTTTAAGAACTAGAGTAATGGAGGGAATCTTTAAAAATGTACTATAAAGTGTAGAGTTTGAGGACACGTTTGTAAAATGTATTATAAAATCTAGAGTAGGAGGAAACTCTTGTAAAATTAATATAACGTATATACAACTATTACAAGATAGTCTAGTTCGGACCCAATAAATAATAAATTAAAAATAAGGGAGACTCTTGTAAAATGTGTTGTAAGAACTAGATTAAGAGGGGAGTCTTTAAAGATGTACTATAGAGTCTAGAGTAGGAGGAGACTCTTGTAAAATTAATATAGGGTAAATACAGCTATTGAAAGATGGTCTAGTTTGAATTCAATAAATACTAAACTAAAAAAATCCTATAAAATTTGTTTTTAAGATACTAGAGTAATGGAGGGAATCTTTAAAAATGTACTATAAAGTGTAGAGTTTGAGGACACGTTTGTAAAATGTATTATTAAAATCTAGAGTAGGAGGAGACTCTTGTAAAATTAATATAACGTATATACAACTATTACAAGATAGTCTAGTTCGGATCCAATAAATACTAAAATAAACAAATCCTATAAAATCTGTTTTAAGAACTACAGTAATGGAGGGAATCTTTAAAATTGTACTATAAAGTGTATAGTTGGAGGACACGTTTGTAAAATGTACTATAAAGTGTAGAGTTGGAGGAGACTCTTGTAAAATGTATTATAAAATCTAGAGTAGGAGGAAATTCTTGTAAAATTAATATAAGGTATATACAACTATTAGAAGATAGTCTAGTTCTTATCCAATAAATACTAAATTAAACAATTAGGAGGAGACTCTTGTAAAATGTGTTGTAAGAACTAGAGTAAGAGGGGATTTTTTAAAAATGTACTATGAAGTCTAGAGTTTGAGGAGACTCTTGTAAAATGTAATATAAAATCTAGAGTAGGAGGAGACTCTAGTAAAATTAATATAAGTTATATACAACTATTACAAGATAGTCTAGTTAGGATCCCATAAATACTAAGCCAATTAATTCCTATGAAATGTGTTGTAAGAACTAGAGTAAGAGGGGACTCTTTAAAAATGTACTATAAAGTGTTGAGTAGGAGAAGACCCTTGTAAAATGTATTATAAAATCTAGAGTAGGAGGAGACTCTTGTAAAATTAATATAAGATATATACAACTTTTACCAGATAGTATAGTTCTGATCCAATAAATACTAATTTAAACAATTTGGAGGAGACTCTTGTAAAGTATATTGTAAAAACAAGAGTAAGAGGGAACTCTTTAAAAATGTACTATAGAGGTTAGAGTAGGAGGAGACTCTTGTAAAATGTATTATGAAATCTAGAGTAGGAGGAGAATCTTGTAAAATTAATATAAGGTATATACAACTATTACAAGATAGTCTAGTTCGTATCCAATAAATACTAATTTTTAACAATTAGGAGGAGACTCTTGTAAAATGTGTTGTAGGAACTAGATTAAGAGGGGAGTCTTTAAAAATGTACTATAGAGTCTAGAGTAGAAGGAGACTCTTGTAAAATTAATATAAGGTATATACAACTATTAGAAGATAGTCTTATTCGGATCCAATAAAAAATAAATTAAAAAATAGAGGAGACTCTTGTAAAATTAATATAGGGTAAATACAACTATTGAAAGATGGTCTAGTTTGGATCCAATAAATGCTAAACTAAAAAATCCTATAAAATTTGTTTTAAGAACTAGAGTAATTTAGGGAATCTTTAAAAATGTACTATAAAGTGTAGAGTTGGAGGACACGTTTGTAAAATGTATTATAAAATCTAGAGTAGGAGGAAACTCTTGTAAAATTAATATAACGTATATACAACTATTACAAGATAGTCTAGTTCGGACCCAATAAATAATAAATTAAAAATAAGGGAGACTCTTGTAAAATGTGTTGTAAGAACTAGATTAAGAAGGGAGTCTTTAAAAATGTACTTTAGGGTCTAGAGTAGGAGGAGACTCTTGTAAAATTAATATAAGGTATATACAACTATTAGAAGATAGTCTAGTTACGATCTCATAAATACTAAGCCAAACATTTCCTATGAAATGTGTTGTAAGAACTAGAGTAAGAGGGGAATCTTTAAAAATGTACTATAAAGTGTAGAGTTTTAGGAGACTCTTGTAAAATGTATTATAAAATCTAGAGTAGAAGGAGACTCTTGTAAAATTAATATAACGTATATACAACTATTACAAGATAGTCTAGTTCGGATCCAATAAATACTAAACTAAACAATTCCTATAAAATGTTTTTTAAGAACTAGAGTAAGAGAGGAATCTTTAAAAATGTACTATAAAGTGTAGAGTTTGAGGAGACTCTTGTAAAATGTATTATAAAATTTAGAGTAGGAGGAGACTCTTGTAAAATTATTATAAGTTATATACAACTATTAGAAGATAGTCTAGTTCGGATCCAATAAATACTAAATTAAAAAATACAGGAGACTCTTGTAAAATGTGTTGTAAGAACTTGATTAAGAGGGGAGTTTTTAAAAATGTACTATAGAGTCTAGAGTAGGAGGAGACGCTTGTAAATTTAATATAGGGTAAATACAACTATTGAAAGATGGTCTAGTTTGGATCCAATAAATACTAAACTAAAAAAATCCTATAAAATTTGTTTTAAGAACTAGAGTAATGGAGGGAATCTTTAAAAATGTACTATAAAGTGTAGAGTTTGAGGACACGTTTGTAAAATGTATTATTAAAATCTAGAGTAGGAGGAGACTCTTGTAAAATTAATATAACGTATATACAACTATTAAAAGATAGTCTAGTTCGGATCCAATAAATACTAAAATAAACAAATCCTATAAAATTTGTTTTAAGAACTATAGTAATGGAGGGAATCTTTAAAAATGTACTATAAAGTGTATAGTTGGAGGACACGTTTGTAAAATGTACTATAAAGTGTAGAGTTGGAGGAGACTCTTGTAAAATGTATTATAAAATCTAGAGTAGGAGGAAATTCTTGTAAAATTAATATAAGGTATATACAACTATTAGAAGATAGTCTAGTTCTTATCCAATAAATACTAAATTAAACAATTAGGAGGAGACTCTTGTAAAATGTGTTGTAAGAACTAGAGTAAGAGGGGACTCTTTAAAAATGTACTATGAAGTCTAGAGTTTGAGGAGACTCTTGTAAAATGTAATATAAAATCTAGAGTAGGAGGAGACTCTTGTAAAATTAATATAAGATATATACAACTTTTACCAGATAGTATAGTTCTGATCCAATAAATACTAATTTAAACAATTTGGAGGAGACTCTTGTAAAGTATATTGTAAAAACAAGAGTAAGAGGGAACTCTTTAAAAATGTACTATAGAGGTTAGAGTAGGAGGAGAATCTTGTAAAATTAATATAAGGTATATACAACTATTACAAGATAGTCTAGTTCGTATCCAATAAATACTAATTTTTAACAATTAGGAGGAGACTCTTGTAAAATGTGTTGTAGGAACTAGATTAAGAGGGGAGTCTTTAAAAATGTACTATAGAGTCTAGAGTAGAAGGAGACTCTTGTAAAATTAATATAAGGTATATACAACTATTAGAAGATAGTCTTATTCGGATCCAATAAATAATAAATTAAAAAATAGAGGAGACTCTTGTAAAATTAATATAGGGTAAATACAACTATTGAAAGATGGTCTAGTTTGGATCCAATAAATGCTAAACTAAAAAATCCTATAAAATTTGTTTTAAGAACTAGAGTAATTTAGGGAATCTTTAAAAATGTACTATAAAGTGTAGGTTGGAGGACACGTTTGTAAAATGTATTATAAAATCAAGAGTAGGAGGAAACTCTTGTAAAATTAATATAACGTATATACAACTATTACAAGATAGTCTAGTTCGGACCCAATAAATAATAAATTAAAAATAAGGGAGACTCTTGTAAAATGTGTTGTAAGAACTAGATTAAGAGGGGAGTCTTTAAAGATGTACTATAGAGTCTAGAGTAGGAGGAGACTCTTGTAAAATTAATATAGGGTAAATACAGCTATTGAAAGATGGTCTAGTTTGAATTCAATAAATACTAAACTAAAAAAATCCTATAAAATTTGTTTTTAAGATACTAGAGTAATGGAGGGAATCTTTAAAAATGTACTATAAAGTGTAGAGTTTGAGGACACGTTTGTAAAATGTATTATTAAAATCTAGAGTAGGAGGAGACTCTTGTAAAATTAATATAACGTATATACAACTATTACAAGATAGTCTAGTTCGGATCCAATAAATACTAAAATAAACAAATCCTATAAAATTTGTTTTAAGAACTACAGTAATGGAGGGAATCTTTAAAAATGTACTATAAAGTGTATAGTTGGAGGACACGTTTGTAAAATGTACTATAAAGTGTAGAGTTGGAGGAGACTCTTGTAAAATGTATTATAAAATCTAGAGTAGGAGGAAATTCTTGTAAAATTAATATAAGTTATATACAACTATTAGAAGATAGTCTAGTTCTTATCCAATAAATACTAAATTAAACAATTAGGAGGAGACTCTTGTAAAATGTGTTGTAAGAACTAGAGTAAGAGGGGACTCTTTAAAAATGTACTATAAAGTGTTGAGTAGGAGGAGACCCTTGTAAAATGTATTATAAAATCTAGAGTAGGAGGAGACTCTTGTAAAATTAATATAAGATACATACAACTTTTACCAGATAGTATAGTTCTGATCCAATAAATACTAATTTAAACAATTTGGAGGAGACTCTTGTAAAGTATATTGTAAAAACAAGAGTAAGAGGGAACTCTTTAAAAATGTACTATAGAGGTTAGAGTAGGAGGAGAATCTTGTAAAATTAATATAAGGTATATACAACTATTACAAGATAGTCTAGTTCGTATCCAATAAATACTAATTTTTAACAATTAGGAGGAGACTCTTGTAAAATGTGTTGTAGGAACTAGATTAAGAGGGGAGTCTTTAAAAATGTACTATAGAGTCTAGAGTAGAAGGAGACTCTTGTAAAATTAATATAAGGTATATACAACTATTAGAAGATAGTCTTATTCGGATCCAATAAATAATAAATTAAAAAATAGAGGAGACTCTTGTAAAATTAATATAGGGTAAATACAACTATTGAAAGATGGTCTAGTTTGGATCCAATAAATGCTAAACTAAAAAATCCTATAAAATTTGTTTTAAGAACTAGAGTAATTTAGGGAATCTTTAAAAATGTACTATAAAGTGTAGAGTTGGAGGACACGTTTGTAAAATGTATTATAAAATCTAGAGTAGGAGGAAACTCTTGTAAAATTAATATAACGTATATACAACTATTACAAGATAGTCTAGTTCGGACCCAATAAATAATAAATTAAAAATAAGGGAGACTCTTGTAAAATGTGTTGTAAGAACTAGATTAAGAAGGGAGTCTTTAAAAATGTACTTTAGGGTCTAGAGTAGGAGGAGACTCTTGTAAAATTAATATAAGGTATATACAACTATTAGAAGATAGTCTAGTTTAGATCTCATAAATACTAAGCCAAACATTTCCTATGAAATGTGTTGTAAGAACTAGAGTAAGAGGGGAATCTTTAAAAATGTACTATAAAGTGTAGAGTTTTAGGAGACTCTTGTAAAATGTATTATAAAATCTAGAGTAGAAGGAGACTCTTGTAAAATTAATATAACGTATATACAACTATTACAAGATAGTCTAGTTCGGATCCAATAAATACTAAACTAAACAATTCCTATAAAATGTGTTTTAAGAACTAGAGTAAGAGAGGAATCTTTAAAAAAATGTGTTGTAAGAACTTGATTAAGAGGGGAGTTTTTAAAAATGTACTATAGAGTCTAGAGTAGGAGGAGACTCTTGTAAATTTAATATAGGGTAAATACAACTATTGAAAGATGGTCTAGTTTGGATCCAATAAATACTAAACTAAAAAAATCCTATAAAATTTGTTTTAAGAACTAGAGTAATGGAGGGAATCTTTAAAAATGTACTATAAAGTGTAGAGTTGGAGGACACGTTTGTAAAATGTATTATTAAAATCTAGAGTAGGAGGAGACTCTTGTAAAATTAATATAACGTATATACAAATATTACAAGATAGTCTAGTTCGGATCCAATAAATACTAAAATAAACAAATCCTATAAAATTTGTTTTAAGAACTATATATAGTAAAGGAGGGAATCTTTAAAAATGTACTATAAAGTGTAGAGTTGGATGACACGTTTGTAAAATGTACTATAAAGTGTAGAGTTGGAGGAGACTCTCGTAAAATGTATTATAAAATCTAGAGTAGGAGGAAATTCTTGTAAAATTAATATAAGGTATATACAAATATTAGAAGATAGTCTAGTTCGGACCCAATAAATACTAAATTAAACAATTAGGAGGAGACTCTTGTAAAATGTGTTGTAAGAACTAGAGTAAGAGGGGACTCTTTAAAAATGTACTATGAAGTCTAGAGTTGGAGGAGACTCTTGTAAAATGTATTATAAAATCGGGAGTAGGAGGAGACTCTAGTAAAATTAATATAAGTAATATCCAACTATTACAAGATAGTCTAGTTAGGATCCCATAAATACTAAGCCAATTAATTCCTATGAAATGTGTTGTAAGAACTAGAGTAAGAGGGGACTCTTTAAAAATGTACTATAAAGTGTGGAGTAGGAGGAGACCCTTGTAAAATGTATTACAAATCTAGAGAAGGAGGAGACTCTTGTAAAATTAATATAACATATATACAACTTTTACCAGATAGTATAGTTCTGATCCAATAAATACTAATTTAAACAATTTGGAGGAGACTCTTGTAAAGTATATTGTAAAAACAAGAGTAAGAGGGAACTCTTTAAAAATTTACTATAGAGGTTAGAGTAGGAGGAGACTCTTGTAAAATGTATTATGAAATCTAGAGTAGGAGGAGAATCTTGTAAAATTAATATAAGGTATATACAACTATTACAAGATAGTCTAAATTGATCCAATAAATACCAAACATAACAATTAGGAGGAGACTCTTGTAAAATGTGCTGTAAGAACTAGAGTAAGAGGGGACTCTTTAAAAATATACTATAGAGTCTAGAGTAGGAGGAGACTCTTGTAAAATTAATAGAAGGTATATACAACTATTAGAAGATAGTCTAGTTCGGATCCAATAAATAATAAATTAAAAAATACAGGAGACTCTTGTAAAATGTGTTGTAAGAACTAGATTAAGAGGGGAGTCTTTAAAAATGTACTATAGAGTCTAGAGTAGTAGGAGACACTTGTAAAATTAATATAGGGTAAATACAGCTATTGAAAGATGGTCTAGTTTGAATTCAATAAATACTAAACTAAAAAAAATCCTATAAAATTTGTTTTAAGAACTAGAGTAATGGAGGGAATCTTTAAAAATGTACTATAAATTTTAGAGTTAGAGGACACGTTTGTAAAATTTATTATAAAATCTAGAGTAGGAGGAGACTCTTTTAAAATTAATATAACGTATATACAACTATTTCAAAATAGTCTAGTTCGGATCCAATAAATAATAAATTAAAAAATAGAGGAGACTCTTGTAAAATGTGTTGTAAGAACTAGATTAAGAGGGGAGTCTTTAAAAATGTACTATAGGGTCTAGAGTAGGAGGAGACTCCTGTAAAATTAATATGAGGTATATACAACTATTAGAAGATAGTCTAGTTACGATCCCATAAATACTAAGCCAAACATTTCCTATGAAATGTGTTGTAAGAACTAGAGTAAGAGGGGACTATTCAAAAATGTACTATAAGGTCTAGAGTTGGAGGAGACTCTTGTAAAATGTATTATAAAATTTAGAGTAGTAGGAGACTCTTGTTAAATTAAAAGAAGATATATACAACTATTACAAGATTGTCTAGTTCGGATCCAATAAATACTAAACTTAACAATTAGGAGGAGACTCTTGTAAAATGTGTTGTAAGAACTAGAGTAAGAGGGGACTCTTTAAAAATGTACTATAAAGTGTAGAGTTAAAGGAGACTCTTGTAAAATGTATTATAAAATCTAGAGTAGGAGGAGACTCTTGTAAAATTAATATAAGTTATATACAACTATTACAAGATAGTCTAGTTAGGATCCCATAAATACTAAGCCAAACAATTCCTATGAAATGTGTTGTAAGAACTAGAGTAAGAGGGGACTCTTTAAAAATGTACTATAAAGTGTAGAGTAGGAGGAGACCCTTGTAAAATCTATTATAAAATCTAGAGTAGGAGGACACTCTTGTAAAATTAATATAAGGTATATACAACTATTACAGATAGTCTACTTCGGATCCAATAAATACTAAACTAAACAATTCCTATAAAATGTGTTTTAAGAACTAGAGTAAGAGGGGAATCTTAAAAAATGTACTATAAAGTGTAGAATTGGAGGACACGTTTGTAAAATGTATTATAAAATCTAGAGTAGGAGGAGACTCTTGTAAAATTAATATAACGTATATATAACTATTACAAGATAGTCTAGTTCGGATCCAATAAATACTAAACTAAACAAATCCTATAAAATTTGTTTTAAGAACTAGAGTAATGGAGGCAATCTTTAAAAATGTACTATAAAGTGTAGAGTTGGAGGACACGTTTGTAAAATGTACTATAAAGTGTAGAGTTAGAGGAGACTCTTGTAAAATGTATTATAAAATCTAGAGTAGGAGGAAATTCTTGTAAAATTAATATAAGGTATATAAAACTATTAGAAGATAGTCTAGTTCGGATCCAATAAATACTAAATTAAACAATTAGGAGGAGACTTTTGTAAAATGTGTTGTAAGAACTAGAGTAAGAGGGGACTCTTTAAAAATGTACTATAAAGTCTAGAGTTGGAGGAGACTCTTGTAAAATGTATTATAAAATCTAGAGTAAGAGAAGACTCTTGTAAAATTAATATAAGTTATATACAACTATTACAAGATAGTCTAGTTACGATCCCATAAATACTAAGCCAAACATTTCCTATGAAATGTGTTGTAAGAACTAGAGTAAGAGGGGACTCTTTAAAAATGTACTATAAAATGTAGAGTAGGAGGAGACCCTTGTAAAATGTATTATAAATTCTAGAGTAGGAGGAGACTCTTGTAAAATTAATATAAAGTATATACAGCTATTACAAGATAGTCTAGTTCGGATCCAATAAATACAAAACCAAACAATTCCTATAAAATGTGTTGTAAAAACTAGAGTAAGAGGGGAATCTTTAAAAATGTACTATAAAGTGTAGAGTTCTAGGAGACTCTTGTAAAATGTATTATAAAATCTAGAGTAGGAGGAGACTCTTGTAAAATTAATATAACGTATATACAACTATTACAAGATAGTCTAGTTCGGATCCAATAAATACTAAACTAATCCTATAAAATGTGTTTTAAGAACTAGAGTAAGAGGGGAATCTTTAAAAATGTACTATAAAGTGTAGAGTTTGAGGAGACTCTTGTAAAATGTGTTGTAAGAACTAGAGTAAGAAGGGACTCTTTAAAAATGTACTATAAAGTCTAGAGTTGGAGGAGACTCTTGTAAAATGTATTATAAAATTTAGAGTAGGAGGAGACTCTTGTAAAATTAAAATAAGTTATATACAACTATTACAAGATTGTCTAGTTCGGATCCAATAAATACTAAATTACAAAATAGAGAGACTCTTGTAAAATGTGTTGTAAGAACTAGAGTAACAGGGGACTCTTTAAAAATGTACAATAAAGTCTAGAGTTGGAGGAGACTCTTGTAAAATGTATTATAACAACTAGAGTAGGAGGAGACTCTTGTAAAATTAATATAAGTTATATACAACTATTACAAGATAGTCTCGTTAGGATCCCATAAATACTAAGCCAAACAATTCCTATGAAATGTGTTGTAAGAACTAGAGTAAGAGGGGACTCTTTAAAAATGTACTATAAAGTGTAGAGTTTTAGGAGACTCTTGTAAAATGTATTATAAAATCTAGAGTAGGAGGAGACTCTTGTAAAATTAATATAACGTATATACAACTATTACAAGATAGTCTAGTTCGGATCCAATAAATACTAAACTATTCCAATAAAATGTGTTTTAAGAACTAGAGTAAGAGGGGAATCTTCAAAAATGTACTATAAAGTGTAGAGTTTGAGGAGACTCTTGTAAAATGTGTTGTAAGAACTAGAGTAAGAGGGGACTCTTTAAAAATGTACTATAAAATCTAGAGTAGGAGAAGACTCTTGTAAAATTAATATAAGTTATATACAACTATTACAAGATAGTCTAGTTACGATCCAATAAATACTAAGCCAAACATTTCCTATGAAATGTGTTGTAAGAACTAGAGTAAGAGGGGACTCTTTAAAAATGTACTATAAAGTGTAGAGTTGGAGGACACGTTTGTAAAATGTATTATAAAATCTAGAGTAGGAGGAGACTCTTGTAAAATTAATATAACGTATATACAACTATTACAAGATAGTCTAGTTCGGATCCAATAAATAATAAATTAAAAATAGAGGATACTCTTGTAAAATGTGTTGTAAGAACTAGATTAAGAGGGGAGTCTTTAAAAATGTACTATAAAGTGTAGAGTTTTAGGAGACTCTTGTAAAATGTATTATAAAATCTGGAGTAGGAGGAGATTCTTGTAAAATTAATATAACGTATATACAACTATTACAAGATAGTCTAGTTCGGATTCAATAAATACTAAACTAAACTATTCCTATAAAATGTGTTTTAAGAACTAGAGTAAGAGGGGAATCTTTAAAAATGTACTATAAAGTGTAGAGTTTGAGGAGGCTCTTGTAAAATGTGTTGTAAGAACTAGAGTAAGAGGGGACTATTTAAAAATGTACTATAAGGTCTAGAGTTGGAGGACAAGTTTGTAAAATGTATTATAAAATCTAGAGTAGGAGGAGACTCTTGTAAAATTAATATAACGTATATACAACTATTACAAGATAGTCTAGTTCGGATCCAATAAATACTAAACTAAACAAATCCTATAAAATTTGTTTTAAGAACTAGAGTAATGGAGGCAATCTTTAAAAATGTACTATAAAGTGTAGAGTTGGAGGACACGTTTGTAAAATGTACTATAAAGTGTAGAGTTAGAGGAGACTCTTGTAAAATGTATTATAAAATCTAGAGTAGGAGGAAATTCTTGTAAAATTAATATAAGGTATATAAAATTATTAGAAGATAGTCTAGTTCGGATCCAATAAATACTAAATTAAACAATTAGGAGGAGACTTTTGTAAAATGTGTTGTAAGAACTAGAGTAAGAGGGGACTCTTTAAAAATGTACTATAAAGTCTAGAGTTGGAGGAGACTCTTTTAAAATGTATTATAAAATCTAGAGTAGGAGAAGACTCTTGTAAAATTAATATAAGTTATATACAACTATTACAAGATAGTCTAGTTACGATCCCATAAATACTAAGCCAAACATTTCCTATGAAATGTGTTGTAAGAACTAGAGTAAGAGGGGACTCTTTAAAAATGTACTATAAAGTGTAGAGTAGGAGGAGACCCTTGTAAAATGTATTATAAATTCTAGAGTAGGAGGAGACTCTTGTAAAATTAATATAAAATATATACAACTATTACAAGATAGTCTAGTTCGGATCCAATAAATACAAAACCAAACAATTCCTATAAAATGTGTTCTAAGAACTAGAGTAAGAGGGTAATCTTCAAAAATGTACTATAAAGTGTAGAGTTTTAGGAGACTCTTGTAAAGTGTATTATAAAATCTAGAGTAGGAGGAGACTCTTGTAAAATTAATATAACGTATATACAACTATTACAAGATAGTCTAGTTCGGATCCAATAAATACTAAACTATTCCTATAAAATGTGTTTTAAGAACTAGAGTAAGAGGGGAATCTTTAAAAATGTACTATAAAGTGTAGAGTTTGAGGAGACTCTTGTAAAATGTGTTGTAAGAACTAGAGTAAGAAGGGACTCTTTAAAAATGTACTATAAAGTCTAGAGTTGGAGGAGACTCTTGTAAAATGTATTATAAAATTTAGAGTAGGAGGAGACTCTTGTAAAATTAAAATAAGTTATATACGACTATTACAAGATTGTCTAGTTCGGATCCAATAAATACTAAATTACAAAATAGAGAGACTCTTGTAAAATGTGTTGTAAGATCTAGAGTAACAGGGGACTCTTTAAAAATGTACAATAAAGTCTAGAGTTTGAGGAGACTCTTGTAAAATGTATTATAAAATCTAGAGTAGGAGGAGACTCTTGTAAAATTAATATAAGTTATATACAACTATTACAAGATAGTCTCGTTAGGATCCCATAAATACTAAGCCAAACAATTCCTATGAAATGTGTTGTAAGAACTAGAGTAAGAGGGGACTCTTTAAAAATGCACTATAAAGTGTAGAGTAGGAGGAGACCCTTGAAAAATGTATTATAAAATCTAAAGTAGGAGGACACTCTTGTAAAATTAATATAAGGTATATACAACTATTACAAGATAGTCTAGTTCGGATCCAATTAATACTAAACTAAACAATTCCTATAAAATGTGTTTTAAGAACTAGAGTAAGAGGGGAATCTTTAAAAACGTACTATAAAGTGTAGAGTTTGAGGAGACTCTTGTAAAATGTATTATAAAATTTAGAGTAGGAGGAGACTCTTGTAAAATTAATATAAGTTATATACAACTATTACAAGATTTTCTCATTCGGATCCAATAAATACTAAATTACAAAATAGAGGAGACTCTTGTAAAATGTGTTGTAGGAACTAGATTAAGAGGGGAGTCTTTAAAAATGTACTATAGAGTCTAGAGTAGGAGGAGACTCTTGTAAAATTAATATAAGGTATATACAACTATTAGAAGATAGTCTAGTTCGGATCCAATAAATAATAAATTAAAAAATAGAGTAGACTCTTGTAAAATGTGTTGTAAGAACTAGGTTAAGAGGGGAGTCTTTAAAAATGTACTATAGAGTCTAGAGTAGGAGGAGACTCTTGTAAAATTAATATAGGGTAAATACAACTATTGAAAGATGGTCTAGTCTGGATCCAATAAAAACTAAACAAAAAATCCTATAAAATTTGTTTTAAGAACTAGAGTAAAGGAGGGAATCTTTAAAAATGTACTATAAAGTGTAGAGTTGGAGGACACGTTTGTAAAATGTATTATAAAATCTAGAGTAGGAGGAGACTCTTGTAAAATTAATATAACGTATATACAACTATTACAAGATAGTCTAGTTCGGATCCAATAAATACTAAACTAAACTACTCCTATAAAATTTGTTTTAAGAACTAGAGTAATGGAGGGAATCTTTAAAAATGTACTATAAAGTGTAGAGTTGGAGGACAAGTTTGTAAAATGTACTATAAAGTGTAGAGTTTTAGGAGACTCTTGTAAAATGTATTATAAAATCTAGAGTAGGAGGAGACTCTAGTAAAATTAATATAACGTATATACAACTATTACAAGATAGTCTAGTTCGGATCCAATAAATACTAAACTATTCCTATAAAATGTGTTTTAAGAACTAGAGTAAGAGGGGAATCTTTAAAAATGTACTATAAAGTGTAGAGTTTGAGGAGACTCTTGTAAAATGTGTTGTAAGAACTAGAGTAAGAAGGGACTCTTTAAAAATGTACTATAAAGTCTAGAGTTGGAGGAGACTCTTGTAAAATGTATTATAAAATCTAGAGTAGGAGGAAATTCTTGTAAAATTAATATAAGGTATATACAACTATTGGAAGATAGTCTAGTTCGGATCCAATAAATACTAAATTAAACAATTAGGAGGAGACTTTTGTAAAATGTGTTGTAAGAACTATAGTAAGAGGGGACTCTTTAAAAATGTACTATAAAGTCTAGAGTTGGAGGAGACTCTTGTAAAATGTATTATAAAATCTAGAGTAGGAGAAGACTCTTGTAAAATTAATATAAGTTATATACAACTATTACAAGATAGTCTAGTTACGATCCCATAAATACTAAGCCAAACATTTACTATGAAATGTGTTGTAAGAACTAGAGTAAGAGGGGACTCTTTAAAAATGTACTATAAAGTGTAGAGTTGGAGGACACGTTTGTAAAATGTATTAGAAAATCTAGAGTAGGAGGAGACTCTTGTAAAATTAATATAACGTATATACAACTATTACAAGATAGTCTAGTTCGGATCCAATAAATAATAAATTAAAAATAGAGGAGACTTGTAAAATGTGTTGTAAGAACTAGATTAAGAGGGGAGTCTTTAAAAATGTACTATAGGGTCTAGAGTAGGAGGAGACTCTTGTAAAATTAATATAAGATATATACAACTATTAGAAAATAGTCTAGTTACGATCCCATAAATACTAAGCCAAACATTTCCTATGAAATGTGTTGTAAGAACTAGAGTAAGAGGGGAATCTTTAAAAATGTACTATACAGTGTAGAGTTTTAGGAGACTCTTGTAAAATGTATTATAAAATCTGGAGTAGGAGGAGACTCTTGTAAAATTAATATAACGTATATACAACTAGTACAAGATAGTCTAGTTAGGATCCCATAAATACTAAGCCAATTAATTCCTATGAAATGTGTTGTAAGAACTAGAGTAAGAGGGGACTCTTTAAAAATGTACTATAAAGTGTTGAGTAGGAGGAGACCCTTGTAAAATGTATTATAAAATCTAGAGTAGGAGGAGACTCTTGTAAAATTAATATAGGATATATACAACTTTTACCAGATAGTATAGTTCTGATCCAATAAATACTAATTTAAACAATTTGGAGGAGACTCTTGTAAAGTATATTGTAAAAACAAGAGTAAGAGGGAACTCTTTAAAAATGTACTATAGAGGTTAGAGTAGGAGGAGACTCTTGTAAAATGTATTATGAAATCTAGAGTAGGAGGAGAATCTTGCAAAATTAATATAAGGTATATACAACTATTACAAGATATTCTAAATTGATCCAATAAATACCAAACATAACAATTGGGAGGAGACTCTTGTAAAATGTGTTGTATGAACTAGAGTAAGAGGGGACTCTTTAAAAATGTATTATAAAGTGTAGAGTTGGAGGAGACTCTTGTAAAATGTAATATAAAATATAGAGTAGGAGGAGACCTTTGTAAAATTAATATAAGTTATATACAACTATTACAAGATAGTCTAGTTCGGATCCAATAAATAATAAATTAAAAGATAGAGGAGACTCTTGTAAAATTAATATAGGGTAAATACAACTATTGAAAGATGGTCTAGTTACGATCCCATAAATACTAAGCCAAACATTTCCTATGAAATGTGTTGTAAGAACTAGAGTAAGAGGGGACTCTTTAAAAATGTACTATAAAGTGTAGAGTTGGAGGACACGTTTGTAAAATGTATTATAAAATCTAGAGTAGGAGGAGACTCTTGTAAAATTAATATAACGTATATACAACTATTACTAGATAGTCTAGTTCGGATCCAATAAATAATAAATTAAAAATAGAGGATACTCTTGTAAAATGTGTTGTAAGAACTAGATTAAGAGGGGAGTCTTTAAAAATGTACTATAAAGTGTAGAGTTTTAGGAGACTCTTGTAAAATGTATTATAAAATCTGGAGTAGGAGGAGATTCTTGTAAAATTAATATAACGTATATACAACTATTACAAGATAGTCTAGTTCGGATTCAATAAATACTAAACTAAACTATTCCTATAAAATGTGTTTTAAGAACTAGAGTAAGAGGGGAATCTTTAAAAATGTACTATAAAGTGTAGAGTTTGAGGAGGCTCTTGTAAAATGTGTTGTAAGAACTAGAGTAAGAGGGGACTATTTAAAAATGTACTATAAGGTCTAGAGTTGGAGGACAAGTTTGTAAAATGTATTATAAAATCTAGAGTAGGAGGAGACTCTTGTAAAATTAATATAACGTATATACAACTATTACAAGATAGTCTAGTTCGGATCCAATAAATACTAAACTAAACAAATCCTATAAAATTTGTTTTAAGAACTAGAGTAATGGAGGCAATCTTTAAAAATGTACTATAAAGTGTAGAGTTGGAGGACACGTTTGTAAAATGTACTATAAAGTGTAGAGTTAGAGGAGACTCTTGTAAAATTTATTATAAAATCTAGAGTAGGAGGAAATTCTTGTAAAATTAATATAAGGTATATAAAATTATTAGAAGATAGTCTAGTTCGGATCCAATAAATACTAAATTAAACAATTAGGAGGAGACTTTTGTAAAATGTGTTGTAAGAACTAGAGTAAGAGGGGACTCTTTAAAAATGTACTATAAAGTCTAGAGTTGGAGGAGACTCTTTTAAAATGTATTATAAAATCTAGAGTAGGAGAAGACTCTTGTAAAATTAATATAAGTTATATACAACTATTACAAGATAGTCTAGTTACGATCCCATAAATACTAAGCCAAACATTTCCTATGAAATGTGTTGTAAGAACTAGAGTAAGAGGGGACTCTTTAAAAATGTACTATAAAGTGTAGAGTAGGAGGAGACCCTTGTAAAATGTATTATAAATTCTAGAGTAGGAGGAGACTCTTGTAAAATTAATATAAAATATATACAACTATTACAAGATAGTCTAGTTCGGATCCAATAAATACAAAACCAAACAATTCCTATAAAATGTGTTCTAAGAACTAGAGTAAGAGGGTAATCTTCAAAAATGTACTATAAAGTGTAGAGTTTTAGGAGACTCTTGTAAAGTGTATTATAAAATCTAGAGTAGGAGGAGACTCTTGTAAAATTAATATAACGTATATACAACTATTACAAGATAGTCTAGTTCGGATCCAATAAATACTAAACTATTCCTATAAAATGTGTTTTAAGAACTAGAGTAAGAGGGGAATCTTTAAAAATGTACTATAAAGTGTAGAGTTTGAGGAGACTCTTGTAAAATGTGTTGTAAGAACTAGAGTAAGAAGGGACTCTTTAAAAATGTACTATAAAGTCTAGAGTTGGAGGAGACTCTTGTAAAATGTATTATAAAATTTAGAGTAGGAGGAGACTCTTGTAAAATTAAAATAAGTTATATACGACTATTACAAGATTGTCTAGTTCGGATCCAATAAATAATAAATTACAAAATAGAGAGACTCTTGTAAAATGTGTTGTAAGATCTAGAGTAACAGGGGACTCTTTAAAAATGTACAATAAAGTCTAGAGTTTGAGGAGACTCTTGTAAAATGTATTATAAAATCTAGAGTAGGAGAAGACTCTTGTAAAATTAATATAAGTTATATACAACTATTACAAGATAGTCTCGTTAGGATCCCATAAATACTAAGCCAAACAATTCCTATGAAATGTGTTGTAAGAACTAGAGTAAGAGGGGACTCTTTAAAAATGCACTATAAAGTGTAGAGTAGGAGGAGACCCTTGAAAAATGTATTATAAAATCTAAAGTAGGAGGACACTCTTGTAAAATTAATATAAGGTATATACAACTATTACAAGATAGTCTAGTTCGGATCCAATTAATACTAAACTAAACAATTCCTATAAAATGTGTTTTAAGAACTAGAGTAAGAGGGGAATCTTTAAAAACGTACTATAAAGTGTAGAGTTTGAGGAGACTCTTGTAAAATGTATTATAAAATTTAGAGTAGGAGGAGACTCTTGTAAAATTAATATAAGTTATATACAACTATTACAAGATTTTCTCATTCGGATCCAATAAATACTAAATTACAAAATAGAGGAGACTCTTGTAAAATGTGTTGTAGGAACTAGATTAAGAGGGGAGTCTTTAAAAATGTACTATAGAGTCTAGAGTAGGAGGAGACTCTTGTAAAATTAATATAAGGTATATACAACTATTAGAAGATAGTCTAGTTCGGATCCAATAAATAATAAATTAAAAAATAGAGTAGACTCTTGTAAAATGTGTTGTAAGAACTAGGTTAAGAGGGGAGTCTTTAAAAATGTACTATAGAGTCTAGAGTAGGAGGAGACTCTTGTAAAATTAATATAGGGTAAATACAACTATTGAAAGATGGTCTAGTCTGGATCCAATAAAAACTAAACAAAAAATCCTATAAAATTTGTTTTAAGAACTAGAGTAAAGGAGGGAATCTTTAAAAATGTACTATAAAGTGTAGAGTTGGAGGACACGTTTGTAAAATGTATTATAAAATCTAGAGTAGGAGGAGACTCTTGTAAAATTAATATAACGTATATACAACTATTACAAGATAGTCTAGTTCGGATCCAATAAATACTAAACTAAACTACTCCTATAAAATTTGTTTTAAGAACTAGAGTAATGGAGGGAATCTTTAAAAATGTACTATAAAGTGTAGAGTTGGAGGACAAGTTTGTAAAATGTACTATAAAGTGTAGAGTTTTAGGAGACTCTTGTAAAATGTATTATAAAATCTAGAGTAGGAGGAGACTCTAGTAAAATTAATATAACGTATATACAACTATTACAAGATAGTCTAGTTCGGATCCAATAAATACTAAACTATTCCTATAAAATGTGTTTTAAGAACTAGAGTAAGAGGGGAATCTTTAAAAATGTACTATAAAGTGTAGAGTTTGAGGAGACTCTTGTAAAATGTGTTGTAAGAACTAGAGTAAGAAGGGACTCTTTAAAAATGTACTATAAAGTCTAGAGTTGGAGGAGACTCTTGTAAAATGTATTATAAAATCTAGAGTAGGAGGAAATTCTTGTAAAATTAATATAAGGTATATACAACTATTGGAAGATAGTCTAGTTCGGATCCAATAAATACTAAATTAAACAATTAGGAGGAGACTTTTGTAAAATGTGTTGTAAGAACTATAGTAAGAGGGGACTCTTTAAAAATGTACTATAAAGTCTAGAGTTGGAGGAGACTCTTGTAAAATGTATTATAAAATCTAGAGTAGGAGAAGACTCTTGTAAAATTAATATAAGTTATATACAACTATTACAAGATAGTCTAGTTACGATCCCATAAATACTAAGCCAAACATTTCCTATGAAATGTGTTGTAAGAACTAGAGTAAGAGGGGACTCTTTAAAAATGTACTATAAAGTGTAGAGTTGGAGGACACGTTTGTAAAATGTATTATAAAATCTAGAGTAGGAGGAGACTCTTGTAAAATTAATATAACGTATATACAACTATTACAAGATAGTCTAGTTCGGATCCAATAAATAATAAATTAAAAATAGAGGAGACTCTTGTAAAATGTGTTGTAAGAACTAGATTAAGAGGGGAGTCTTTAAAAATGTACTATACAGTGTAGAGTTTTAGGAGACTCTTGTAAAATGTATTATTAAATCTGGAGTAGGACGAGACTCTTGTAAAATTAATATAACGTATATACAACTATTACAAGATAGTCTAGTTCGGATTCAATAAATACTAAACTAAACTATTCCTATAAAATGTGTTTTAAGAACTAGAGTAAGAGGGGAATCTTTAAAAATGTACTATAAAGTGTAGAGTTTGAGGAGGCTCTTGTAAAATGTGTTGTAAGAACTAGAGTAAGAGGGGACTATTTAAAAATGTACTATAAGGTCTAGAGTTGTAGGAGACTCTTGTAAAATGTATTATAAAATTTAGAGTAGGAGGAGACTCTTGTAAAATTAAAATAAGTTATATACAACTATTACAAGATTGCCTAGTTCGGATCCAATAAATACTAAACTTAACAATTAGGAGGAGACTCTTGTAAAATGTGTTGTAAGAACTAGAGTAGGAGGGGACTCTTTAAAAATGTACTATAAAGTGTAGAGTAGGAGTAGACCCTTGTAAAATGTATTATAAAATCTAGAGTAGGAGGACACTCTTGTAAAATTAATATAAGGTATATACAACTATTACAGATCGTCTAGTTCGGATCCAATAAATACTAAACTAAACAATTCCTATAAAATGTGTTTTAAGAAATGTGTAGGAGTCTCCTCCTACTCTAGATTTTATAATACATTTTACAAGGTTCTCCTCCTACTCTACACTTTATAGTACATTTTTAAAGATTCCCTCCATTACTCTAGTTCTTAAAACAAATTTTATAGGATTTTTTTTGTTTAGTTTTTATTGGATCCAAACTAGACCATCTTTCAATAGTTGTATTTACCCTATTTTAATTTTACAAGAGTCTCCTCCTACTCTAGACTCTATAGTACATTTTTAAAGACTCCCCTCTTAACCTAGTTCTTACAACACATTTTACAAGAGTCTACTCTATTTTTTAATTAATTATTTATTGGATCCGAACTAGACTATCTTCTAATAGTTGTATATACCTTATATTAATTTTACAAGAGTCTCCTCCTACTCTAGACTCTATAGTACATTTTTAAAGACTCCCCTCTTAATCTAGTTCCTACAACACATTTTACAAGAGTCTCCTCTATTTTGTAATTTAGTATTTATTGGATCCGAATGAGAAAATCTTGTAATAGTTGTATATAACTTATATTAATTTTACAAGAGTCTCCTCCTACTCTAAATTTTATAATACATTTTACAAGAGTCTCCACAAACTCTACACTTTATAGTACATTTTTAAAGATTCCCCTCTTACTCTAGTTCTTAAAACACATTTTATAGGAATTGTTTAGTTTAGTATTTATTGGATCCGAACTAGACTATCTTGTAATAGTTGTATATACCTTATATTAATTTTACAAGAGTGTCCTCCTACTTTACATTTTATAATACATTTTACAAGGGTCTCCTCCTACTCTACACTTTATAGTACATTTTTAAAGAGTCCCCTCTTACTCTAGTTCTTACAACACATTTTACAAGAGTCTCTCTATTTTGTAATTTAGTATTTATTGGATCCGAACTAGACAATCTTGTAATAGTTGTATATAACTTATATTAATTTTACAAGAGTCTCCTCCTACTCTAAATTTTATAATACATTTTACAAGAGTCTCCTCTAACTCTAGACTTTATAGTACATTTTAAAGAGTCCCCTCTTACTCTAGTTCTTACAACACATTTCATAGGAAATGTTTGGCTTAGTATTTATGGGATCGTAACTAGACTATCTTTTAATAGTAGTATATAACTTATATTCATTTTACAAGAGTCCTCTCCTACTCTAGATTTTATAATACATTTTACAAGAGTCTCCTCCAACTCTAGACTTTATAGTACATTTTTAAAGAGTCCCCTCTTACTCTAGTTCTTACAACACATTTTACAAGAGTCTCCTCCTAATTGTTTAATTTAGTATTTATTGGATCCGAACTAGACTATCTTCTAATAGTTGTATATACCTTATATTAATTTTACAAGAGTCTCCTCCTACTCTAGATTTTATAATACATTTTACAAACGTGTCCTCCAACTCTACACTTTATAGTACATTTTTAAAGAGTCCCCTCTTACTTTAGTTCTTACAACACATTTTACAAGAGTCTCCTCCTAATTGTTAAGTTTAGTATTTATTGGATCCGAACTAGACAATCTTGTAATAGTTGTATATAACTTATTTTAATTTTACAAGAGTCTCCTCCTACTCTAAATTTTATAATACATTTTACAAGAGTCTCCTCCAACTCTAGACCTTATAGTACATTTTTAAATAGTCCCCTCTTACTCTAGTTCTTACAACACATTTTACAAGAGTCTCCTCAAACTCTACACTTTATAGTACATTTTTCAAGATTCCCCTCTTACTCTAGTTCTTAAAAAAAATTTTATAGGAATAGTTTAGTTTAGTATTTATTGGATCCGAACTAGACTATCTTGTAATAGTTGTATATACGTTATATTAATTTTACAAGAGTCTCCTCCTACTCTAGTTTTTCTAATACATTTTACAAACGTGTCCTCCAACTCTACACTTTATAGTACATTTTTAAAGAGTCCCCTCTTACTCTAGTTCTTACAACACATTTCATAGGAAGTGTTTGGCTTAGTAGTTATGGGATCGTAACTAGACTATCTTGTAATAGTTGTATATAACTTATATTAATTTTACAAGACTCTTCTCCTACTCTAGATTTTATAATACATTTTACAAGAGACTCCTCCAACTCTAGACTATATAGTACATTTTTAAAGAGTCCCCTCTTACTCTAGTTCCTACAACACATTTTACAAAAGTCTCCTCCTAATTGTTTAATTTAGTATTTATTGGATCCGAACTAGGCTATCTCCTAATAGTTGTATATACCTTATATTAATTTTACAAGAATTTCCTCTTACTCTAGATTTTATAATACATTTTACAAGAGTCTCCTTTAACTCTACACTTTATAGTACATTTTACAAACGTGTCCTCCAACTCTACACTTTAAAGTACATTTTTAAAGATTCCCTCCATTACTCTAGTTCTTAAAACAAATTTTATAGGATTTGTTTAGTTTAGTATTTATTGGATCCGAACTAGACTATCTTGTAATAGTTGTATATACGTTATATTAATTTTACAAGAGTCTCCTCCTACTCTAGATTTTATAATACATTTTACAAGAGTCTTCTAAAACTCTACACTTTATAGTACATTTTTAAAGATTCCCTCCATTACTCTAGTTCTTAAAACAAATTTTATAGGATTTTTTTAGTTTAGTATTTATTGAATTCAAACTAGACCATCTTTCAATAGCTGTATTTACCCTATATTAATTTTACAAGAGTCTCCTCCTACTCTAGACTCTATAGTACATTTTTAAAGAGTCCCCTCTTACTCTAGTTCTTACAACACATTTCATAGAAAATGTTTGGCTTAGTATTTATGGGATCGTAACTAGACTATCTTGTAATAGTTGTATATACGTTATATTGATTTTACAAGATCTCCTCCTACTCTAGATTTTATAATACATTTTACAAACGTGTCCTCCAACTCTACACTTTATAGTACATTTTTAAAGATTCCCTCCATTACTCTAGTTCTTAAAACAAATTTTATAGGATTTTTTAGTTTAGTATTTATTGGATCCAAACTAGACCATCTTTCAAAAGTTGTATTTACCCTATATTAATTTTACAAGAGTCTCCTCTATTTTTTAATTTATTATTTATTGGATCCGAACTAGACTATCTTCTAATAGTTGTATATATTTTATATTAATTTTACAAGAGTCTCCTCCTATTCTAGACTCTATAGTACATTTTTAAAGACTCCCCTTTTAATCTAGTTCCTACAACACATTTTACAAGAGTCTCTCTATTTTGTAATTTAGTAATTATTGGATCCGTACTAGACAATCTTGTAATAGTTGTATATAACTTATATTAATTTTACAAGAGTCTCCTCCTACTCTAGATTTTATAATACATTTTACAAGAGTCTCCTCCAACTCTACACTTTAAAGTACATTTTACAAACGTGTCCTCCAACTCTACACTTTATAGTACATTTTTAAAGATTCCCTCCATTACTATAGTTCTTAAAACAAATTTTATAGGATTTGTTTATTTTAGTATTTATTGGATCGGAACTAGACTATCTTGTAATAGTTGTATATACGTTATATTAATTTTACAAGAGTCTCCTCCTACTCTAGATTTTAATAATACATTTTACAAACGTGTCCTCCAACTCTACACTTTATAGTACATTTTTAAAGATTCCCTCCATTACTCTAGTTCTTAAAATAAATTTTATAGGATTTTTTTAGTTTAGTATTTATTGGATCCAAACTAGACCATCTTTCAATAGTTGTATTTACCCTATATTAATTTTACAAGAGTCTCCTCCTACTCTAGACCTTATAGTACATTTTTAAAAACTCCCCTCTTAATCAAGTTCTTACAACACATTTTACAAGAGTCTCCTGTTTTTTTTAATTTAGTATTTATTGGATCCGAACTAGACTATCGTCTAATAGTTGTATATACCTTATATTAATTTTACAAGAGTCTCCTCCAACTCTACACTTTAAAGTACATTTTACAAACGTGTCCTCCAACTCTACACTTTATAGTACATTTTTAAAGATTCCCTCCATTACTATAGTTCTTAAAACAAATTTTATAGGATTTGTTTATTTTAGTATATATTGGATCGGAACTAGACTATCTTGTAATAGTTGTATATACGTTATATTAATTTTACAAGAGTCTCCTCCTACTCTAGATTTTAATAATACATTTTACAAACGTGTCCTCCAACTCTACACTTTATAGTACATTTTTAAAGATTCCCTCCATTACTCTAGTTCTTAAAATAAATTTTATAGGATTTTTTTAGTTTAGTATTTATTGGATCCAAACTAGACCATCTTTCAATAGTTGTATTTACCCTATATTAATTTTACAAGAGTCTCCTCCTACTCTAGACCTTATAGTACATTTTTAAAAACTCCCCTCTTAATCAAGTTCTTACAACACATTTTACAAGAGTCTCCTGTTTTTTTTAATTTAGTATTTATTGGATCCGAACTAGACTATCTTCTAATAGTTGTATATACCTTATATTAATTTTACTAGAGTCTCCTCCTACTCTAGATTTTAATAATACATTTTACAAACGTGTCCTGCAACTCTACACTTTATAGTACATTTTTAAAGATTCCCTTCATTACTCTAGTTCTTAAAACAAATTTTATAGGATTTTTTAGTTTAGTATTTATTGGATCCAAACTAGACCATCTTTCAAAAGTTGTATTTACCCTATATTATATTTACAAGAGTCTCCTCTATTTTTTAATTTATTATTTATTGGATCCGAACTAGACTATCTTCTAATAGTTATATATATTTTATATTAATTTTACAAGAGTCTCCTCCTACTCTAGACTCTATAGTACATTTTTAAAAACTCCCCTATTAATCAAGTTCTTACAACACATTTTACAAGAGTCTCCTGTATTTTTTAATTTAGTATTTATTGGATCCTAACTAGACAATCTTGTAATAGTTGTATATAACTCATATTAATTTTAAAAGAGTCTCCTCCTACTCTAAATTTTATAATACATTTTACAAGAGTCTCCTCCAACTCTAGACTTTATAGTACATTTTTAAAGAGTCCCCTATTACTCTAGTTCTTACAACACATTTTACAAGAGTCTCCTCAAACTCTACACTTTATAGTACATTTTTAAATATTCCCCTCTTACTCTAGTTCTTACAACACATTTTATAGGATTTGTTTAGTTTAGTATTTATTGGATCCGAACTAGACTATCTTGTATATACTTTATATTAATTTTACAAGAGTCTCCTCCTACTCTAGAATTTATAATACATTTTACAAGGGTCTCCTACAACTCTACACTTTATAGTACATTTTTTAAGATTCCCCTCTTACTCTAGTTCTGAAAACACATTTTATAGGAATAGTTTAGTTTAGTATTTATTGGATCCGAACTAGACTATCTTGTAATAGTTGTATATACGTTATATTAATTTTACAAGAGTCTCCTCCTACTCTAGATTTTATAATACATTTTACAAGAGTCTTCTAAAACTCTACACTTTATAGTACATTTTTAAAGATTCCCCTCTTACTCTAGTTCCTACAACACATTTCATAGGAAATGTTTGGCTTAGTATTTATGGGATCGTAACTAGACTATCTTCTAATAATTGTATATACCTTATATTAATTTTACAAGAGTCTCCTTCTACTCTAGACCCTATAGTACATTTTTAAAGACTCTCCTCTTAATCTAGTTCTTACAACACGTTTTACAAGAGTCTCCTCTATTTTTAATTTATTATTTATTGGATCCGAACTAGACTATCTTGTAATAGTTGTATTTACGTTATATTAATTTTACAAGAGTCTCCTCCTACTCTAGATTTTATAATACATTTTACAAACGTGTCCTCCAACTCTACACTTTATAGTACATTTTTAAAGATTCCCTCCATTACTCTAGTTCTTAAAACAAATTTTATAGGATTTTTTTAGTTTAGTATTTATTGAATTCAAACTAGACCATCTTTCAATAGCTGTATTTACCCTATATTAATTTTACAAGAGTCTCCTCCTACTCTAGACTCTATAGTACATTTTTAAAGAGTCCCCTCTTACTCTAGTTCTTACAACACATTTCATAGAAAATGTTTGGCTTAGTATTTATGGGATCGTAACTAGACTATCTTGTAATAGTTGTATATACGTTATATTGATTTTACAAGATCTCCTCCTACTCTAGATTTTATAATACATTTTACAAACGTGTCCTCCAACTCTACACTTTATAGTACATTTTTAAAGATTCCCTCCATTACTCTAGTTCTTAAAACAAATTTTATAGGATTTTTTAGTTTAGTATTTATTGGATCCAAACTAGACCATCTTTCAAAATTTGTATTTACCCTATATTAATTTTACAAGAGTTTCCTCTATTTTTTAATTTATTATTTATTGGATCCGAACTAGACTATCTTCTAATAGTTGTATATATTTTATATTAATTTTACAAGAGTCTCCTCCTATTCTAGACTCTATAGTACATTTTTAAAGACTCCCCTTTTAATCTAGTTCCTACAACACATTTTACAAGAGTCTCTCTATTTTGTAATTTAGTAATTATTGGATCCGTACTAGACAATCTTGTAATAGTTGTATATAACTTATATTAATTTTACAAGAGTCTCCTCCTACTCTAGATTTTATAATACATTTTACAAGAGTCTCCTCCAACTCTACACTTTAAAGTACATTTTACAAACGTGTCCTCCAACTCTACACTTTATAGTACATTTTTAAAGATTCCCTCCATTACTATAGTTCTTAAAACAAATTTTATAGGATTTGTTTATTTTAGTATTTATTGGATCGGAACTAGACTATCTTGTAATAGTTGTATATACGTTATATTAATTTTACAAGAGTCTCCTCCTACTCTAGATTTTAATAATACATTTTACAAACGTGTCCTCCAACTCTACACTTTATAGTACATTTTTAAAGATTCCCTCCATTACTCTAGATCTTAAAATAAATTTTATAGGATTTTTTTAGTTTAGTATTTATTGGATCCAAACTAGACCATCTTTCAATAGTTGTATTTACCCTATATTAATTTTACAAGAGTCTCCTCCTACTCTAGACCTTATAGTACATTTTTAAAAACTCCCCTCTTAATCAAGTTCTTACAACACATTTTACAAGAGTCTCCTGTTTTTTTTTAATTTAGTATTTATTGGATCCGAACTAGACTATCTTCTAATAGTTGTATATACCTTATATTAATTTTACAAGAGTCTCCTCCAACTCTACACTTTAAAGTACATTTTACAAACGTGTCCTCCAACTCTACACTTTATAGTACATTTTTAAAGATTCCCTCCATTACTATAGTTCTTAAAACAAATTTTATAGGATTTGTTTATTTTAGTATTTATTGGATCGGAACTAGACTATCTTGTAATAGTTGTATATACGTTATATTAATTTTACAAGAGTCTCCTCCTACTCTAGATTTTAATAATACATTTTACAAACGTGTCCTCCAACTCTACACTTTATAGTACATTTTTAAAGATTCCCTCCATTACTCTAGTTCTTAAAATAAATTTTATAGGATTTTTTTAGTTTAGTATTTATTGGATCCATACTAGACCATCTTTCAATAGTTGTATTTACCCTATATTAATTTTACAAGAGTCTCCTCCTACTCTAGACCTTATAGTACATTTTTAAAAACTCCCCTCTTAATCAAGTTCTTACAACACATTTTACAAGAGTCTCCTGTTTTTTTTAATTTAGTATTTATTGGATCCGAACTAGACTATCTTCTAATAGTTGTATATACCTTATATTAATTTTACTAGAGTCTCCTCCTACTCTAGATTTTAATAATACATTTTACAAACGTGTCCTGCAACTCTACACTTTATAGTACATTTTTAAAGATTCCCTCCATTACTCTAGTTCTTAAAATAAATTTTATAGGATTTTTTTAGTTTAGTATTTATTGGATCCAAACTAGACCATCTTTCAAAAGTTGTATTTACCCTATATTAATTTTACAAGAGTCTCCTCTATTTTTTAATTTATTATTTATTGGATCCGAACTAGACTATCTTCTAATAGTTGTATATATTTTATATTAATTTTACAAGAGTCTCCTCCTACTCTAGACTCTATAGTACATTTTTGAAAACTCCCCTATTAATCAAGTTCTTACAACACTTTTTACAAGAGTCTCCTGTATTTTTTAATTTAGTATTTATTGGATCCTAACTAGACAATCTTGTAATAGTTGTATATAACTCATATTAATTTTAAAAGAGTCTCATCCTACTCTAAATTTTATAATACATTTTACAAGAGTCTCCTCCAACTCTAGACTTTATAGTACATTTTTAAAGAGTCCCCTATTACTCTAGTTCTTACAACACATTTTACAAGAGTCTCCTCAAACTCTACACTTTATAGTACATTTTTAAATATTCCCCTCTTACTCTAGTTCTTACAACACATTTTATAGGATTTGTTTAGTTTAGTATTTATTGGATCCGAACTAGACTATCTTGTATATACTTTATATTAATTTTACAAGAGTCTCCTCCTACTCTAGAATTTATAATACATTTTACAAGGGTCTCCTACAACTCTACACTTTATAGTACATTTTTAAAGAGTCCCCTCTTACTCTAGTTCTTACAACACATTTCATAGGAAATGTTTGGCTTAGTATTTATGGGTACGTAACTAGACTATCTTGTAATAGTTGTATATAACTTATATTAATTTTACAAGAGTCTTCTCCTACTCTAGATTTTATAATACATTTTACAAGAGTCTCCTTCAACTCTAAACTTTATAGTACATTTTTAAAGAGTCCCCTCTTACTCTACTTCTTACAACACATTTTACAAAAGTCTCCTCCTAATTGTTTAATTTAGTATTTATTGGATCCGAACTAGACTATCTTCTAATAGTTGTATATACCTTATATTAATTTTACAAGAATTTCCTCCTACTCTAGATTTTATAATACATTCTACAAGAGTCTCCTCCAACTCTACCTCCAACTCTACACTTTATAGTACATTTTAAATTTTCCCTCCATTACTCTAGTTCTTAAAACAAATTTTATAGGATTTGTTTAGTTTAGTATTTATTGGATCCGAACTAGACTATCTTGTAATAGTTGTATATACGTTATATTAATTTTACAAGAGTCTCCTCCTACTCTAAATTTTATAATACATTTTACAAGAGTCTCCTCCAACTCTAGATCTTATAGTACATTTTTAAATAGTCCCCTCTTACTCTAGTTCTTACAACACATTTTAAAGAGTCTCCTCAAACTCTACACTTTATAGTACATTTTTAAAGATTCCCCTCTTACTCTAGTTCTTAAAACACATTTTATAGGAATAGTTTAGTTTAGTATTCATTGGATCCGAACTAGACTATCTTGTAATAGTTGTATATACGTTATATTAATTTTACAAGAGTCTCCTCCTACTCTAGATTTTATAATACATTTTACAAGAGTCTCCCAAAACTCTACACTTTATAGTACATTTTTAAAGATTCCCCTCTTACTCTATTTCTTACAACACATTGCATAGGAAATGTTTGGCTTAGTATTTATGGGATCGTAACTAGACTATCTTCTAATAGTTGTATATACCTTATATTAATTTTACAAGAGTCTCCTCCTACTCTAGACCCTATAGTACATTTTTAAAGACTCCCCTCTTAATCTAGTTCTTACAACACATTTTACAAGAGTCTCCTCTATTTTTAATTTATTATTTATTGGATCCGAACTAGACTATCTTGTAATAGTTGTATATACGTTATATTAATTTTAAAAGAGTCTCCTCCTACTCTAGATTTTATAATACATTTTATAAACGTGTCTTCCAACTCTACACTTTATAGTACATTTTTAAAGATTCCCTCCATTACTCTAGTTCTTAAAACAAATTTTATAGGATTTTTTTAGTTTAGTATTTATTGAATTCAAACTAGACCATCTTTCAATAGCTGTATTTACCCTATATTAATTGTACAAGTGTCTCCTCCTCTGACTCTATAGTACATTTTTAAAGACTCCCCTCTTAATCTAGTTCTTACAACACATTTTACAAGAGTCTCCTGTATTTTTTAATTTATTATTTATTGGATCCGAACTAGACTATCTTCTAATAGTTGTATATACCTTATATTAATTTTACAAGAGTCTCCTCCTACTCTAGACTCTATAGTACATTTTTAAAGAGTCCCCTCTTACTCTAGTTCTTACAACACATTTCATAGGAAATGTTTGGCTTAGTATTTATGGGATCGTAACTAGACCATCTTTCAATAGTTGTATTTACCCTATATTAATTTTACAAGAGTCTCCTCTATCTTTTAATTTATTATTTATTGGATCCGAACTAGACTATCTTGTAATAGTTGTATATAACTTATATTAATTTTACAAAGGTCTCCTCCTACTCTATATTTTATATTACATTTTACAAGAGTCTCCTCCAACTCTACACTTTATAATACATTTTTAAAGAGTCCCCTCTTACTCTAGTTCATACAACACATTTTACAAGAGTCTCCTCCCAATTGTTATGTTTGGTATTTATTGGATCAATTTAGAATATCTTGTAATAGTTGTATATACCTTATATTAATTTTGCAAGATTCTCCTCCTACTCTAGATTTCATAATACATTTTACAAGAGTCTCCTCCTACTCTAACCTCTATAGTACATTTTTAAAGAGTTCCCTCTTACTCTTGTTTTTACAATATACTTTACAAGAGTCTCCTCCAAATTGTTTAAATTAGTATTTATTGGATCAGAACTATACTATCTGGTAAAAGTTGTATATATCCTATATTAATTTTACAAGAGTCTCCTCCTACTCTAGATTTTATAATACATTTTACAAGGGTCTCCTCCTACTCAACACTTTATAGTACATTTTTAAAGAGTCCCCTCTTACTCTAGTTCTTACAACACATTTCATAGGAATTAATTGGCTTAGTATTTATGGGATCCTAACTAGACTATCTTGTACTAGTTGTATATACGTTATATTAATTTTACAAGAGTCTCCTCCTACTCCAGATTTTATAATACATTTTACAAGAGTCTCCTAAACTCTACACTGTATAGTACATTTTTAAAGATTCCCCTCTTACTCTAGTTCTTACAACACATTTCATAGGAAATGTTTGGCTTAGTATTTATGGGATCGTAACTAGACTATTTTCTAATAGTTGTATATATCTTATATTAATTTTACAAGAGTCTCCTCCTACTCTAGACCCTATAGTACATTTTTAAAGACTCCCCTCTTAATCTAGTTCTTACAACACATTTTACAAGTCTCCTCTATTTTTAATTTATTATTTATTGGATCCGAACTAGACTATCTTGTAATAGTTGTATATACGTTATATTAATTTTACAAGAGTCTCCTCCTACTCTAGATTTTCTAATACATTTTACAAACGTGTCCTCCAACTCTACACTTTATAGTACATTTTTAAAGAGTCCCCTCTTACTCTAGTTCTTACAACACATTTCATAGGAAATGTTTGGCTTAGTATTTATGGGATCGTAACTAGACTATCTTGTAATAGTTGTATATAACTTATATTAATTTTACAAGACTCTTCTCCTACTCTAGATTTTATAATACATTTTACAAGAGTCTCCTCCAACTCTAGACTATATAGTACATTTTTAAAGAGTCCCCTCTTACTCTAGTTCTTACAACACATTTTACAAAAGTCTCCTCCTAATTGTTTAATTTAGTATTTATTGGATCCGAACTAGGCTATCTTCTAATAGTTGTATATACCTTATATTAATTTTACAAGAATTTCCTCCTACTCTAGATTTTATAATACATTTTACAAGAGTCTCCTCCAACTCTACACTTTATAGTACATTTTACAAACGTGTCCTCCAACTCTACACTTTATAGTACATTTTTAAAGATTCCCTCCATTACTCTAGTTCTTTAAACAAATTTTATAGGATTTGTTTAGTTATAGTATTTATTGGATCCGAACTAGACTATCTTGTAATAGTTGTATATACGTTATATTAATTTTACAAGAGTCTCCTCCTACTCTAGATTTTATAATACATTTTACAAACGTGTCCTCCAACTCTACACTTTATAGTACATTTTTTAAGATTCCCCTCTTACTCTAGTTCTTAAAACACATTTTATAGGAATTGTTTAGTTTAGTATTTATTGGATCCGAACTAGACTATCTGTAATAGTTGTATATACCTTATATTAATTTTACAAGAGTGTCCTCCTACTCTAGATTTTATAATACATTTTACAAGGGTCTCCTCCTACTCTACACTTTATAGTACATTTTTAAAGAGTCCCCTCTTACTCTAGTTCTTACAACACATTTTACAAGAGTCTCCTCAAACTCTACACTTTATAGTACATTTTTAAAGATTCCCCTCTTACTCTAGTTCTGAAAACACATTTTATAGGAATAGTTTAGTTTAGTATTTATTGGATCCGAACTAGACTATCTTGTAATAATTGTATATACGTTATATTAATTTTACAAGAGTCTCCTCCTACTCTAGATTTTATAATACATTTTACAAGAGTCTCCTAAAACTCTACACTTTATAGTACATTTTTAAAGATTCCCCTCTTACTCTAGTTCCTACAACACATTTCATAGGAAATGTTTGGCTTAGTATTTATAGGATCGTAACTAGACTATCTTCTAATAATTGTATATACCTTATATTAATTTTACAAGAGTCTCCTCCTACTCTAGACCCTATAGTACATTTTTAAAGACTCCCCTCTTAATCTAGTTCTTACAACACGTTTTACAAGAGTCTCCTCTATTTTGAATTTATTATTTATTGGATCCGAACTAGACTATCTTGTAATAGTTGTATTTACGTTATATTAATTTTACAAGAGTCTCCTCCTACTCTAGATTTTATAATACATTTTACAAACGTGTCCTCCAACTCTACACTTTATAGTACATTTTTAAAGATTCCCTCCATTACTCTAGTTCTTAAAACAAATTTTATAGGATTTTTTTAGTTTAGTATTTATTGAATTCAAACTAGACCATCTTTCAATAGCTGTATTTACCCTATATTAATTTTACAAGAGTCTCCTCCTACTCTAGACTCTATAGTACATTTTTAAAGAGTCCCCTCTTACTCTAGTTCTTACAACACATTTCATAGGAAATGTTTGGCTTAGTATTTATGGGATCGTAACTAGACTATCTTGTAATAGTTGTATATACGTTATATTAATTTTACAAGAGTCTCCTCCTACTCTAGATTTTATAATAAATTTTACAAACGTGTCCTCCAACTCTACACTTTATAGTACATTTTTAAAGATTCCCTCCATTACTCTAGTTCTTAAAACAAATTTTATAGGATTTTTTGGTTTAGTATTTATTGGATCCAAACTAGACCATCTTTCAATAGTTGTATTTACCCTATATTAATTTTACAAGAGTCTCCTCTATTTTTTAATTTATTATTTATTGGATCCGAACTAGACTATCTTCTAATAGTTGTATATATTTTATATTAATTTTACAAGAGTCTCCTCCTATTCTAGACTCTATAGTACATTTTTAAAGACTCCCCTTTTAATCTAGTTCCTACAACACATTTTACAAGAGTCTCTCTATTTTGTAATTTAGTAATTATTGGATCCGTACTAGACAATCTTGTAATAGTTGTATATAACTTATATTAATTTTACAAGAGTCTCCTCCTACTCTAGATTTTATAATACATTTTACAAGAGTCTCCTCCAACTCTACACTTTAAAGTACATTTTACAAACGTGTCCTCCAACTCTACACTTTATAGTACATTTTTAAAGATTCCCTCCATTACTATAGTTCTTAAAACAAATTTTATAGGATTTGTTTATTTTAGTATTTATTGGATCGGAACTAGACTATCTTGTAATAGTTGTATATACGTTATATTAATTTTACAAGAGTCTCCTCCTACTCTAGATTTTAATAATACATTTTACAAACGTGTCCTGCAACTCTACACTTTATAGTACATTTTTTAAGATTCCCTTCATTACTCTAGTTCTTAAAACAAATTTTATAGAATTTTTTTAGTTTAGTATTTATTGGATCCAAACTAGACCATCTTTCAATAGTTGTATTTACCCTATATTAATTTTACAAGAGTCTCCTCCTACTCTAGACTCTATAGTACATTTTTAAAAACTCCCCTCTTAATCAAGTTCTTACAACACATTTTACAAGAGTCTCCTGTATTTTTTAATTTAGTATTTATTGGATCCTAACTAGACAATCTTGTAATAGTTGTATATAACTCATATTAATTTTAAAAGAGTCTCCTCCTACTCTAAATTTTATAATACATTTTACAAGAGTCTCCTCCAACTCTAGACTTTATAGTACATTTTTAAAGAGTCCCCTATTACTCTAGTTCTTACAACACATTTTACAAGAGTCTCCTCAAACTCTACACTTTATAGTACATTTTTAAATATTCCCCTCTTACTCTAGTTCTTACAACACATTTTATAGGATTTGTTTAGTTTAGTATTTATTGGATCCGAACTAGACTATCTTGTATATACTTTATATTAATTTTACAAGAGTCTCCTCCTACTCTAGAATTTATAATACATTTTACAAGGGTCTCCTACAACTCTACACTTTATAGTACATTTTTAAAGAGTCCCCTCTTACTCTAGTTCTTACAACACATTTCATAGGAAATGTTTGGCTTAGTATTTATGGGTATGTAACTAGACTATCTTTTAATAGTTGTATATAACTTATATTAATTTTACAAGAGTCTTCTCTTACTCTAGATTTTATAATACATTTTACAAGAGTCTCCTTCAACTCTAGACTTTATAGTACATTTTTAAAGAGTCCCCTCTTACTCTAGTTCTTACAACACATTTTACAAAAGTCTCCTCCTAATTGTTCAATTTAGTATTTATTGGATCCGAACTAGACTATCTTCTAATAGTTGTATATACCTTATATTAATTTTACAAGAATTTCCTCCTACTCTAGATTTTATAATACATTCTACAAGAGTCTCCTCCAACTCTACCTCCAACTCTACACTTTATAGTACATTTTTAAAGATTCCCTCCATTACTCTAGTTCTTAAAACAAATTTTATAGGATTTGTTTAGTTTAGTATTTATTGGATCCGAACTAGACTATCTTGTAATAGTTGTATATACGTTATATTAATTTTACAAGAGTCTCCTCCTACTCTAAATTTTATAATACATTTTACAAGAGTCTCCTCCAACTCTAGATCTTATAGTACATTTTTAAATAGTCCCCTCTTACTCTAGTTCTTACAACACATTTTACAAGAGTCTCCTCAAACTCTACACTTTATAGTACATTTTTAAAGATTCCCCTCTTACTCTAGTTCTTAAAACACATTTTATAGGAATAGTTTAGTTTAGTATTCATTGGATCCGAACTAGACTATCTTGTAATAGTTGTATATAAGTTATATTAATTTTACAAGAGTCTCCTCCTACTCTAGATTTTATAATACATTTTACAAGAGTCTCCCAAAACTCTACACTTTAAAGTACATTTTTAAAGATTCCCCTCTTACTCTATTTCTTACAACACATTGCATAGGAAATGTTTGGCTTAGTATTTATGGGATCGTAACTAGACTATCTTCTAATAGTTGTATATACCTTATATTAATTTTACAAGAGTCTCCCCCTACTCTAGACCCTATAGTACATTTTTAAAGACTCCCCTCTTAATCTAGTTCTTACAACACATTTTACAAGAGTCTCCTCTATTTTTAATTTATTATTTATTGGATCCGAACTAGACTATCTTGTAATAGTTGTATATACGTTATATTAATTTTACAAGAGTCTCCTCCTACTCTAGATTTTAATAATACATTTTACAAACGTGTCCTGCAACTCTACACTTTATAGTACATTTTTTAAGATTCCCTTCATTACTCTAGTTCTTAAAACAAATTTTATAGAATTTTTTTAGTTTAGTATTTATTGGATCCAAACTAGACCATCTTTCAATAGTTGTATTTACCCTATATTAATTTTACAAGAGTCTCCTCCTACTCTAGACTCTATAGTACATTTTTAAAAACTCCCCTCTTAATCAAGTTCTTACAACACATTTTACAAGAGTCTCCTGTATTTTTTAATTTAGTATTTATTGGATCCTAACTAGACAATCTTGTAATAGTTGTATATAACTCATATTAATTTTAAAAGAGTCTCCTCCTACTCTAAATTTTATAATACATTTTACAAGAGTCTCCTCCAACTCTAGACTTTATAGTACATTTTTAAAGAGTCCCCTATTACTCTAGTTCTTACAACACATTTTACAAGAGTCTCCTCAAACTCTACACTTTATAGTACATTTTTAAATATTCCCCTCTTACTCTAGTTCTTACAACACATTTTATAGGATTTGTTTAGTTTAGTATTTATTGGATCCGAACTAGACTATCTTGTATATACTTTATATTAATTTTACAAGAGTCTCCTCCTACTCTAGAATTTATAATACATTTTACAAGGGTCTCCTACAACTCTACACTTTATAGTACATTTTTAAAGAGTCCCCTCTTACTCTAGTTCTTACAACACATTTCATAGGAAATGTTTGGCTTAGTATTTATGGGTATGTAACTAGACTATCTTTTAATAGTTGTATATAACTTATATTAATTTTACAAGAGTCTTCTCTTACTCTAGATTTTATAATACATTTTACAAGAGTCTCCTTCAACTCTAGACTTTATAGTACATTTTTAAAGAGTCCCCTCTTACTCTAGTTCTTAAAACACATTTTACAAAAGTCTCCTCCTAATTGTTCAATTTAGTATTTATTGGATCCGAACTAGACTATCTTCTAATAGTTGTATATACCTTATATTAATTTTACAAGAATTTCCTCCTACTCTAGATTTTATAATACATTCTACAAGAGTCTCCTCCAACTCTACCTCCAACTCTACACTTTATAGTACATTTTTAAAGATTCCCTCCATTACTCTAGTTCTTAAAACAAATTTTATAGGATTTGTTTAGTTTAGTATTTATTGGATCCGAACTAGACTATCTTGTAATAGTTGTATATACGTTATATTAATTTTACAAGAGTCTCCTCCTACTCTAAATTTTATAATACATTTTACAAGAGTCTCCTCCAACTCTAGATCTTATAGTACATTTTTAAATAGTCCCCTCTTACTCTAGTTCTTACAACACATTTTACAAGAGTCTCCTCAAACTCTACACTTTATAGTACATTTTTAAAGATTCCCCTCTTACTCTAGTTCTTAAAACACATTTTATAGGAATAGTTTAGTTTAGTATTCATTGGATCCGAACTAGACTATCTTGTAATAGTTGTATATAAGTTATATTAATTTTACAAGAGTCTCCTCCTACTCTAGATTTTATAATACATTTTACAAGAGTCTCCCAAAACTCTACACTTTAAAGTACATTTTTAAAGATTCCCCTCTTACTCTATTTCTTACAACACATTGCATAGGAAATGTTTGGCTTAGTATTTATGGGATCGTAACTAGACTATCTTCTAATAGTTGTATATACCTTATATTAATTTTACAAGAGTCTCCCCCTACTCTAGACCCTATAGTACATTTTTAAAGACTCCCCTCTTAATCTAGTTCTTACAACACATTTTACAAGAGTCTCCTCTATTTTTAATTTATTATTTATTGGATCCGAACTAGACTATCTTGTAATAGTTGTATATACGTTATATTAATTTTAAAAGAGTCTCCTCCTACTCTAGATTTTATAATACATTTTATAAACGTGTCTTCCAACTCTACACTTTATAGTACATTTTTAAAGATTCCCTCCATTACTCTAGTTCTTAAAACAAATTTTATAGGATTTTTTTAGTTTAGTATTTATTGAATTCAAACTAGACCATCTTTCAATAGCTGTATTTACCCTATATTAATTTTACAAGAGTCTCCTCCTACTCTAGACTCTATAGTACATTTTTAAAGACTCCCCTCTTAATCTAGTTCTTACAACACATTTTACAAGAGTCTCCTGCATTTTTTAATTTATTATTTATTGGATCCGAACTAGACTATCTTCTAATAGTTGTATATACCTTATATTAATTTTACAAGAGTCTTCTCCTACTCTAGACTCTATAGTACATTTTTAAAGAGTCCCCTCTTACTCTAGTTCTTACAACACATTTCATAGGAAATGTTTGGCTTAGTATTTATGGGATCGTAACTAGACTATCTTGTAATAGTTGTATATACGTTATATTAATTTTACAAGAGTCTCCTCCTACTCTAGATTTTATAATACATTTTACAAACGTGTCCTCCAACTCTACACTTTATAGTACATTTTTAAAGATTCCCTCCATTACTCTAGTTCTTAAAACAAATTTTATAGGACTTTTTAGTTTAGTATTTATTGGATCCAAACTAGACCATCTTTCAATAGTTTTATTTACCCTATATTAATTTTACAAGAGTCTCCTCTATTTTTTAATTTATTATTTATTGGATCCGATCTAGACTATCTTCTAATAGTTGTATATACCTTATATTAATTTTACAAGAGTCTCCTCCTACTCTTAACTCTATAGTACATTTTTAAAGACTCCCCTCTTAATCTAGTTCCTACAACACATTTTACAAGAGTCTCCTCTATTTTGTAATTTAGCATTTATTGGATTCGTACTAGACAATCTTGTAATAGTTGTATATAACTTATATTAATTTTACAAAGGTCTCCTCTTACTCTATATTTTATATTACATTTTACAAGAGTCTCCTCCAACGCTACACTTTATAATAAATTTTTAAAGAGTCCACTCTTACTCTAGTTCATACAACACATTTTACAAGAGTCTCCTCCCAATTGTTATGTTTGGTATTTATTGGATCAATTTAGACTATCTTGTAATAGTTGTATATACCTTATATTAATTTTACAAGATTCTCCTCCTACTCTAGATTTCATAATACATTTTACAAGAGTCTTCTCCTACTCTAACCTCTATATTACATTTTTAAAGAGTTCCCTCTTACTCTTGTTTTTACAATATACTTTACAAGAGTCTCCTCCAAATTGTTTAAATTAGTATTTATTGGATCAGAACTATACTATCTGGTAAAAGTTGTATATATCCTATATTAATTTTACAAGAGGCTCCTCCTACTCTAGATTTTATAATACATTTTACAAGGGTCTCCTCCAACTCTAGACTTCATAGTACATTTTTAAAAACTCCCCTCTTACTCTAGTTCTTAAAACACATTTTATAGGAATAGTTTAGTTTAGTATTTATTGGATCCGAACTAGACTATCTTGTAATAGTTGTATATACGTTATATTAATTTTACAAGAGTCTCCTCCTACTCTAGATTTTATAATACATTTTACAAGAGTCTCCTAAAACTCTAGACTTCATAGTACATTTTTAAAGAGTCCCCTCTTACTCTAGTTCTTACAACACATTTTACAAGAGTCTCCTCCTAATTGTTTAATTTAGTATTTATTGGATCCGAACTAGACTATCTTCTAATAGTTGTATATACCTTATATTAATTTTACAAGAATTTCCTCCTACCCTAGATTTTATAATACATTTTACGAGAGTCTCCTCCAACTCTACACTTTATAGTACATTTTTAAAGATTCCCTCCATTACTCTAGTTCTTAAGACAAATTTTATAGGATTTTTTTAGTTAGTATTTATTGGATCCAAACTAGACCATCTTTCAATAGTTGTATTTACCCAATATTAATTTTACAAGAGTCTCCTCCTACTCTAGACTCTATAGTACATTTTTAAAAACTCCCCTCTTAATCAAGTTCTTACAACACATTTTACAAGAGTCTCCTGTATTTTTTAATTTAGTATTTATTGGATCCGAACTAGACTATCTTCTAATAGTTGTATATACCCTATATTAATTTTACAAGAGTCTCCTCCTACTCTAGACTCTATAGTACATTTTTAAAGACTCCCCTCTTAATCTAGTTCCTACAACACATTTTACAAGAGTCTCTCTATTTTGTAATTTAGTATTTATTGGATCCGAACTATACAATCTTGTAATAGTTGTATATAACTTATATTAATTTTAAAAGAGTCTCCTCCTACTCTAAATTTTATAATACATTTTACAAACGCGTCCATACACAAGAGTCTCCTCCAACTCTAGACCTTATAGTACATTTTTAAATAGTCCCCTCTTACTCTAGTTCTTACAACACATTTTACAAGAGTCTCCTCAAACTCTACACTTTATAGTACATTTTTAAAGATTCCCCTCTTACTCTAGTTCTTAAAACACATTTTATAGGAATAGTTTAGTTTAGTATTTATTGGATCCGAACTAGACTATCTTGTAATAGTTGTATATACGTTATATTAATTTTACAAGAGTCTCCTCCTACTCTAGATTTTATAATACATTTTACAAGAGTCTCCTAAAACTCTACACTTTATAGTACATTTTTAAAGAGTCCCCTCTTACTCTAGTTCTTACAACACATTTCATAGGAATTAATTGGCTTAGTATTATGGGGTCCTAACTAGACTATCTTGTAATAGTTGTATATACGTTATATTGATTTTACAAGATCTCCTCCTACTCTAGATTTTATAATACATTTTACAAACGTGTCCTCCAACTCTACACTTTATAGTACATTTTTAAAGATTCCCTCCATTACTCTAGGTCTTAAAACAAATTTTATAGGATTTTTTAGTTTAGTATTTATTGGATCCAAACTAGACCATCTTTCAATAGTTGTATTTACCCTATATTAATTTTACAAGAGTCTCCTCTATTTTTTAATTTATTATTTATTGGATCCGAACTAGACTATCTTCTAATAGTTGTATATATTTTATATTAATTTTACAAGAGTCTCCTCCTATTCTAGACTCTATAGTACATTTTTAAAGACTCCCCTTTTAATCTAGTTCCTACAACACATTTTACAAGAGTCTCTCTATTTTGTAATTTAGTAATTATTGGATCCGTACTAGACAATCTTGTAATAGTTGTATATAACTTATATTAATTTTACAAGAGTCTCCTCCTACTCTAGATTTTATAATACATTTTACAAGAGTCTCCTCCAACTCTACACTTTAAAGTACATTTTACAAACGTGTCCTCCAACTCTACACTTTATAGTACATTTTTAAAGATTCCCTCCATTACTATAGTTCTTAAAACAAATTTTATAGGATTTGTTTATTTTAGTATTTATTGGATCGGAACTAGACTATCTTGTAATAGTTGTATATACGTTATATTAATTTTACAAGAGTCTCCTCCTACTCTAGATTTTAATAATACATTTTACAAACGTGTCCTGCAACTCTACACTTTATAGTACATTTTTAAAGATTCCCTTCATTACTCTAGTTCTTAAAACAAATTTTATAGGATTTTTTTAGTTTAGTATTTATTGGATCCAAACTAGACCATCTTTCAATAGTTGTATTTACCCTATATTAATTTTACAAGAGTCTCCTCCTACTCTAGACTCTATAGTACATTTTTAAAAACTCCCCTCTTAATCAAGTTCTTACAACACATTTTACAAGAGTCTCCTGTATTTTTTAATTTAGTATTTATTGGATCCTAACTAGACAATCTTGTAATAGTTGTATATAACTCATATTAATTTTAAAAGAGTCTCCTCCTACTCTAAATTTTATAATACATTTTACAAGAGTCTCCTCCAACTATAGACTTTATAGTACATTTTTAAAGAGTCCCCTCTTACTCTAGTTCTTACAACACATTTTACAAGAGTCTCCTCAAACTCTACACTTTATAGTACATTTTTAAATATTCCCCTCTTACTCTAGTTCTTACAACACATTTTATAGGAATTGTTTAGTTTAGTATTTATTGGATCCGAACTAGACAATCTTGTATATACTTTATATTAATTTTACAAGAGTCTCCTCCTACTCTAGAATTTATAATACATTTTACAAGGGTTTCCTCCTACTCTACACTTTATAGTACATTTTTAAAGAGTCCCCTCTTACTCTAGTTCTTACAACACATTTCATAGGAAATGTTTGGCTTAGTATTTATGGGATCGTAACTAGACTATATTCTAATAGTTGTATATACCTTATATTAATTTTACAAGAGTCTCCTCCTACTCTAGACCCTATAGTACATTTTTAAAGACTCCCCTCTTAATCTAGTTCTTACAACACATTTTACAAGAGTCTCCTCTATTTTTAATTTATTATTTATTGGATCCGAACTAGACTATCTTGTAATAGTTGTATATACGTTATATTAATTTTAAAAGAGTCTCCTCCTACTCTAGATTTTATAATACATTTTATAAACGTGTCTTCCAACTCTACACTCTATAGTACATTTTTAAAGATTCCCTCCATTACTCTAGTTCTTAAAACAAATTTTATAGGATTTTTTTAGTTTAGTATTTATTGAATTCAAACTAGACCATCTTTCAATAGCTGTATTTACCCTATATTAATTTTACAAGAGTCTCCTCCTACTCTAGACTCTATAGTACATTTTTAAAGACTCCCCTCTTAATCTAGTTCTTACAACACATTTTACAAGAGTCTCCTGCATTTTTTAATTTATTATTTATTGGATCCGAACTAGACTATCTTCTAATAGTTGTATATACCTTATATTAATTTTACAAGAGTCTCCTCCTACTCTAGACTCTATAGTACATTTTTAAAGAGTCCCCTCTTACTCTAGTTCTTACAACACATTTCATAGGAAATGTTTGGCTTAGTATTTATGGGATCGTAACTAGACTATCTTGTAATAGTTGTATATACGTTATATTAATTTTACAAGAGTCTCCTCCTACTCTAGATTTTATAATACATTTTACAAACGCGTCCTCCAACTCTACACTTTATAGTACATTTTTAAAGATTCCCTCCATTACTCTAGTTCTTAAAACAAATTTTATAGGATTTGTTTAGTTTAGTATTTATTGGATCCGAACTAGACTATCTTGTAATAGTTGTATATACGTTATATTAATTTTACAAGAGTCTCCTCCTACTCTAAATTTTATAATACATTTTACAAGAGTCTCCTCCAACTCTAGATCTTATAGTACATTTTTAAATAGTCCCCTCTTACTCTAGTTCTTACAACACATTTTACAAGAGTCTCCTCAAACTCTACAGTTTATAGTACATTTTTAAAGATTCCCCTCTTACTCTAGTTCTTAAAACATATTTTATAGGAATAGTTTAGTTTAGTATTCATTGGATCCGAACTAGACTATCTTGTAATAGTTGTATATACGTTATATTAATTTTACAAGAGTCTCCTCCTACTCTAGATTTTATAATACATTTTACAAGAGTCTCCCAAAACTCTACACTTTATAGTACATTTTTAAAGATTCCCCTCTTACTCTATTTCTTACAACACATTGCATAGGAAATGTTTGGCTTAGTATTTATGGGATCGTAACTAGACTATCTTCTAATAGTTGTATATACCTTATATTAATTTTACAAGAGTCTCCTCCTACTCTAGACCCTATAGTACATTTTTAAAGACTCCCCTCTTAATCTAGTTCTTACAACACATTTTACAAGAGTCTCCTCTATTTTTAATTTATTATTTATTGGATCCGAACTAGACTATCTTGTAATAGTTGTATATACGTTATATTAATTTTAAAAGAGTCTCCTCCTACTCTAGATTTTATAATACATTTTATAAACGTGTCTTCCAACTCTACACTTTATAGTACATTTTTAAAGATTCCCTCCATTACTCTAGTTCTTAAAACAAATTTTATAGGATTTTTTTAGTTTAGTATTTATTGAATTCAAACTAGACCATCTTTCAATAGCTGTATTTACCCTATATTAATTTTACAAGAGTCTCCTCCTACTCTAGACTCTATAGTACATTTTTAAAGACTCCCCTCTTAATCTAGTTCTTACAACACATTTTACAAGAGTCTCCTGCATTTTTTAATTTATTATTTATTGGATCAAAACTAGACTATCTTCTAATAGTTGTATATACCTTATATTAATTTTACAAGAGTCTCCTCCTACTCTAGACTCTATAGTACATTTTTAAATATTCCCCTCTTACTCTAGTTCTTACAACACATTTTATAGGAATTGTTTAGTTTAGTATTTATTGGATCCGAACTAGACTATCTTGTATATACTTTATATTAATTTTACAAGAGTCTCCTCCTACTCTAGAATTTATAATACATTTTACAAGGGTTTCCTCCTACTCTACACTTTATAGTACATTTTTAAAGAGTCCCCTCTTACTCTAGTTCTTACAACACATTTCATAGGAAATGTTTGGCTTAGTATTTATGGGATCGTAACTAGACTATCTTGTAATAGTTGTATATACGTTATATTAATTTTACAAGAGTCTCCTCCTACTCTAGATTTTATAATACATTTTACAAACGCGTCCTCCAACTCTACACTTTATAGTACATTTTTAAAGATTCCCTCCATTACTCTAGTTCTTAAAACAAATTTTATAGGATTTGTTTAGTTTAGTATTTATTGGATCCGAACTAGACTATCTTGTAATAGTTGTATATACGTTATATTAATTTTACAAGAGTCTCCTCCTACTCTAAATTTTATAATACATTTTACAAGAGTCTCCTCCAACTCTAGATCTTATAGTACATTTTTAAATAGTCCCCTCTTACTCTAGTTCTTACAACACATTTTACAAGAGTCTCCTCAAATTCTACAGTTTATAGTACATTTTTAAAGATTCCCCTCTTACTCTAGTTCTTAAAACATATTTTATAGGAATAGTTTAGTTTAGTATTCATTGGATCCGAACTAGACTATCTTGTAATAGTTGTATATACGTTATATTAATTTTACAAGAGTCTCCTCCTACTCTAGATTTTATAATACATTTTACAAGAGTCTCCCAAAACTCTACACTTTATAGTACATTTTTAAAGATTCCCCTCTTACTCTATTTCTTACAACACATTGCATAGGAAATGTTTGGCTTAGTATTTATGGGATCGTAACTAGACTATCTTCTAATAGTTGTATATACCTTATATTAATTTTACAAGAGTCTCCTCCTACTCTAGACCCTATAGTACATTTTTAAAGACTCCCCTCTTAATCTAGTTCTTACAACACATTTTACAAGAGTCTCCTCTATTTTTAATTTATTATTTATTGGATCCGAACTAGACTATCTTGTAATAGTTGTATATACGTTATATTAATTTTAAAAGAGTCTCCTCCTACTCTAGATTTTATAATACATTTTATAAACGTGTCTTCCAACTCTACACTTTATAGTACATTTTTAAAGATTCCCTCCATTACTCTAGTTCTTAAAACAAATTTTATAGGATTTTTTTAGTTTAGTATTTATTGAATTCAAACTAGACCATCTTTCAATAGCTGTATTTACCCTATATTAATTTTACAAGAGTCTCCTCCTACTCTAGACTCTATAGTACATTTTTAAAGACTCCCCTCTTAATCTAGTTCTTACAACACATTTTACAAGAGTCTCCTGCATTTTTTAATTTATTATTTATTGGATCAAAACTAGACTATCTTCTAATAGTTGTATATACCTTATATTAATTTTACAAGAGTCTCCTCCTACTCTAGACTCTATAGTACATTTTTAAATATTCCCCTCTTACTCTAGTTCTTACAACACATTTTATAGGAATTGTTTAGTTTAGTATTTATTGGATCCGAACTAGACTATCTTGTATATACTTTATATTAATTTTACAAGAGTCTCCTCCTACTCTAGAATTTATAATACATTTTACAAGGGTTTCCTCCTACTCTACACTTTATAGTACATTTTTAAAGAGTCCCCTCTTACTCTAGTTCTTACAACACATTTCATAGGAAATGTTTGGCTTAGTATTTATGGGTATGTAACTAGACTATCTTTTAATAGTTGTATATAACTTATATTAATTTTACAAGAGTCTTCTCCTACTCTAGATTTTATAATACATTTTACAAGAGTCTCCTTCAACTCTAGATTTTATAGTACATTTTTAAAGAGTCCCCTCTTACTCTAGTTCTTACAACACATTTTACAAAAGTCTCCTCCTAATTGTTTAATTTAGTATTTATTGGATCCGAACTAGACTATCTTCTAATAGTTGTATATACCTTATATTAATTTTACAAGAATTTCCTCCTACTCTAGATTTTATAATACATTCTACAAGAGTCTCCTCCAACTCTACCTCCAACTCTACACTTTATAGTACATTTTTAAAGATTCCCTCCATTACTCTAGTTCTTAAAACTAATTTTATAGGATTTGTTTAGTTTAGTATTTATTGGATCCGAACTAGACTATCTTGTAATAGTTGTATATACGTTATATTAATTTTACAAGAGTCTCCTCCTACTCTAAATTTTATAATACATTTTACAAGAGTCTCCTCCAACTCTAGATCTTATAGTACATTTTTAAATAGTCCCCTCTTACTCTAGTTCTTACAACACATTTTACAAGAGTCTCCTCAAACTCTACACTTTATAGTACATTTTTAAAGATTCCCCTCTTACTCTAGTTCTTAAAACACATTTTATAGGAATAGTTTAGTTTAGTATTCATTGGATCCGAACTAGACTATCTTGTAATAGTTGTATATACGTTATATTAATTTTACAAGAGTCTCCTCCTACTCTAGATTTTATAATACATTTTACAAGAGTCTCCCAAAACTCTACACTTTATAGTACATTTTTAAAGATTCCCCTCTTACTCTATTTCTTACAACACATTGCATAGGAAATGTTTGGCTTAGTATTTATGGGATCGTAACTAGACTATCTTCTAATAGTTGTATATACCTTATATTAATTTTACAAGAGTCTCCTCCTACTCTAGACCCTATAGTACATTTTTAAAGACTCCCCTCTTAATCTAGTTCTTACAACACATTTTACAAGAGTCTCCTCTATTTTTAATTTATTATTTATTGGATCCGAACTAGACTATCTTGTAATAGTTGTATATACGTTATATTAATTTTAAAAGAGTCTCCTCCTACTCTAGATTTTATAATACATTTTATAAACGTGTCTTCCAACTCTACACTTTATAGTACATTTTTAAAGATTCCCTCCATTACTCTAGTTCTTAAAACAAATTTTATAGGATTTTTTTAGTTTAGTATTTATTGAATTCAAACTAGACCATCTTTCAATAGCTGTATTTACCCTATATTAATTTTACAAGAGTCTCCTCCTACTCTAGACTCTATAGTACATTTTTAAAGACTCCCCTCTTAATCTAGTTCTTACAACACATTTTACAAGAGTCTCCTGCATTTTTTAATTTATTATTTATTGGATCCGAACTAGACTATCTTCTAATAGTTGTATATACCTTATATTAATTTTACAAGAGTCTCCTCCTACTCTAGACTCTATAGTACATTTTTAAAGAGTCCCCTCTTACTCTAGTTCTTACAACACATTTCATAGGAAATGTTTGGCTTAGTATTTATGGGATCGTAACTAGACTATCTTGTAATAGTTGTATATACGTTATATTAATTTTACAAGAGTCTCCTCCTACTCTAGATTTTATAATACATTTTACAAACGTGTCCTCCAACTCTACACTTTATAGTACATTTTTAAAGATTCCCTCCATTACTCTAGTTCTTAAAACAAATTTTATAGGACTTTTTAGTTTAGTATTTATTGGATCCAAACTAGACCATCTTTCAATAGTTGTATTTACCCTATATTAATTTTACAAGAGTCTCCTCTATTTTTTAATTTATTATTTATTGGATCCGATCTAGACTATCTTCTAATAGTTGTATATACCTTATATTAATTTTACAAGAGTCTCCTCCTACTCTAAACTCTATAGTACATTTTTAAAGACTCCCCTCTTAATCTAGTTCCTACAACACATTTTACAAGAGTCTCCTCTATTTTGTAATTTAGCATTTATTGGATTCGTACTAGACAATCTTGTAATAGTTGTATATAACTTATATTAATTTTACAAAGGTCTCCTCCTACTCTATATTTTATATTACATTTTACAAGAGTCTCCTCCAACGCTACATTTTATAATACATTTTTAAAGAGTCCCCTCTTACTCTAGTTCATACAACACATTTTACAAGAGTCTCCTCCCAATTGTTATGTTTGGTATTTATTGGATCAATTTAGACTATCTTGTAATAGTTGTATATACCTTATATTAATTTTACAAGTTTCTCCTCCTACTCTAGATTTCATAATACATTTTACAAGAGTCTCCTCCTACTCTAACCTCTATATTACATTTTTAAAGAGTTCCCTCTTACTCTTGTTTTTACAATATACTTTACAAGAGTCTCCTCCAAATTGTTTAAATTAGTATTTATTGGATCAGAACTATACTATCTGGTAAAAGTTGTATATATCCTATATTAATTTTACAAGAGGCTCCTCCTACTCTAGATTTTATAATACATTTTACAAGGGTCTCCTCCTACTCAACACTTTATAGTACATTTTTAAAGAGTCCCCTCTTACTCTAGTTCTTACAACACATTTCATTGGAATTAATTGGCTTAGTATTTATGGGATCCTAACTAGACTGTCTTGTTATAGTTGTATATAACTTATATTAATTTTAGTAGAGTCTCCTCCTACTCTAGATTTTATAATACATTTTACAAGAGTCTCATCCAACTCTAGACTTCATAGTACATTTTTAAAGAGTCCCCTCTTACTCTAGTTCTTACAACACATTTTACAAGAGTCTCCTCCTAATTGTTTAATTTAGTATTTATTGGATCCGAACTAGACTATCTTCTAATAGTTGTATATACCTTATATTAATTTTACAAGAATTTCCTCCTACTCTAGATTTTATAATACATTTTACGAGAGTCTCCTCCAACTCTACACTTTATAGTACATTTTACAAACGTGTCCTCTAACTCTACACTTTATAGTACATTTTTAAAGATTCCCTCCATTACTATAGTTCTTAAAACAAATTTTATAGGATTTGTTTATTTTAGTATTTATTGGATCCGAACTAGACTATCTTGTAATAGTTGTATATACGTTATATTAATTTTACAAGAGTCTCCTTCTACTCTAGATTTTAATAATACATTTTACAAACGTGTCCTCCAACTCTACATTTTATAGTACATTTTTAAAGATTCCCTCCATTACTCTAGTTCTTAAGACAAATTTTATAGGATTTTTTTAGATAGTATTTATTGGATCCAAACTAGACCATCTTTCAATAGTTGTATTTACCCAATATTAATTTTACAAGAGTCTCCTTCTACTCTAGACTCTATAGTACATTTTTAAAAACTCCCCTCTTAATCAAGTTCTTACAACACATTTTACAAGAGTCTCCTGTATTTTTTAATTTAGTATTTATTGGATCCGAACTAGACTATCTTCTAATAGTTGTATATACCCTATATTAATTTTACAAGAGTCTCCTCCTACTCTAGACTCTATAGTACATTTTTAAAGACTCCCCTCTTAATCTAGTTCCTACAACACATTTTACAAGAGTCTCTCTATTTTGTAATTTAGTATTTATTGGATCCGAACTATACAATCTTGTAATAGTTGTATATAACTTATATTAATTTTAAAAGAGTCTCCTCCTACTCTAAATTTTATAATACATTTTACAAGATTCTCCTTAAACTCTAGACTTTATAGTACATTTTTAAAGAGTCCCCTCTTACTCTAGTTCTTACAACACATTTTACAAGAGTCTCCTCAAAATCTACACTTTAAAGTACATTTTTAAAGATTTCCCTCTTACTCTAGTTCTTACAACACATTTAATAGGAATTGTTTAGTTTAGTTTTTATTGGATCCGAACTAGACTATCTTGTAATAGTTGTATATACTTTATATTAATTTTACAAGAGTCTCCTCCTACTCTAGAATTTATAATACATTTTTAAAGAGTCCCCTCTTACTCTAGTTCTTACAACACATTTTACAAAAGTCTCCTCCTAATTGTTTAATTTAGTATTTATTGGATCCGAACTAGACTATCTTCTAATAGTTGTATATACCTTATATTAATTTTACAAGAATATCCTCCTACTCTAGATTTTATAATACATTTTTCAAGAGTCTCCTCCAACACTACACTTTATAGTACATTTTACAAACGTGTCCTACAACTCTACGCTTTATAGTACATTTTTAAAGATTCCCTCCATTACTCTAGTTCTTAAAACAAATTTTATAGGATTTTTTTGTTTAGTTTTTATTGGGTCCAAACTAGACCATCTTTCAATAGTTGTATTTACCCTCTATTAATTTTACAAGAGTCTCCTCCTACTCTAGACTCTATAGTACATTTTTAAAGACTCCCCTCTTAACCTAGTTCTTACAACACATTTTACAAGAGTCTACTCTATTTTTTAATTTATTATTTATTGGATCCGAACTAGACTATCCTGTAATAGTTGTATATACCTTATATTAATTTTACAAGAGTCTCATCCTACTCTAGACTCTATAGTACATTTTTAAAGACTCCCCTCTTAATCTAGTTCCTACAACACATTTTACAAGAGTCTCCTCTATTTTGTAATTTAGTATTTATTGGATCCAAATGAGACAATCTTGTAATAGTTGTATATAACTTATATTAATTTTACAAGAGTCTCCTCCTACTCTAAATTTTATAATACATTTTACAAGAGTCTCCTCAAACTCTACACTTTATAGTACATTTTTAAAGATCCCCCTCTTACTCTAGTTCTTAAAACACATTTTATAGGAATTGTTTAGTTTAGTATTTATTGGATCCGAACTAGACTATCTTGTAATAGTTGTATATAAGTTATATTAATTTTACAAGAGTCTCATCCTACTCTAGATTTTATAATACATTTTACAAGAGTCTCCTAAAACTCTACACTTTATGGTACATTTTTAAAGATTCCCCTCTTACTCTAGTTCTTACAACACATTTCATTGGAAATGTTTGCCTTAGTATTTATGGGATCGTAACTAGACTATCTTCTAATAGTTGTATATAACTTATATTAATTTTACACGAGTCTCCTCCTACTCTAGACCCTATAGTACATTTTTAAAGACTCCCCTCTTAATCTAGTTCTTACAACACATTTTACAAGAGTCTCCTCTATTTTTAATTTATTATTTATTGGGTCCGAACTCAACTATCTTGTAATAGTTGTATATACGTTATATTAATTTTACAAGAGTCTCCTCCTACTCTAGATTTTATAATACATTTTACAAACGTGTCCTCCAACTCTGCACTTTATAGTACATTTTTAAAGATTCCCTCCATTACTCTAGTTCTTAAAACAAATTTTATAGGATTTATTTAGTTTAGTATTTCTTGGATCCAAACTAGACCATCTTTCAATAGTTGTATTTACCCTATATTAATTTTACAAGAGTCTCCTCTTACTCTAAATTTTATAATACATTTTACAAGAGTCTCCTCAAACTCTACACTTTATAGTACATTTTTTAAGATTCCCCTCTTACTCTAGTTCTTAAAACACATTTTATAGGAATTGTTTAGTTTAGTATTTATTGGATCCGAACTAGACTATCTGTAATAGTTGTATATACCTTATATTAAATTTACAAGAGTGTCCTCCTACTCTAGATTTTATAATACATTTTACAAGGGTCTCCTCCTACTCTACACTTTATAGTACATATTTAAAGAGTCCCCTCTTACTCTAGTTCTTACAACACATTTCATAGGAATTGTTTGGCTTAGTATTTATGGGATTCTAACTAGACTATCTTGTAATAGTTGTATATAACTTATATTAATTTTACAAGAGTCTCCTCCTACTCTAGATTTTACAATACATTTTACAAGAGTCTCCTTTAACTCTACACTTTAGAGTACATTTTTAAAGAGTCCCCTCTTACACTAGTTCTTACAACACATTTTACAAGAGTCTCCTCCTAATTGTAAAGTTTAGTATTTATTGGATCCGAACTAGACAATCTTGTAATAGTTGTATATATCTTATTTTAATTTTACAAGAGTCTCCTCCTACTCTAAATTTTATAATACATTTTACAAGAGTCTCCTCCAACTCTAGACCTTATAGTACATTTTTAAATAGTCCCCTCTTACTCTAGTTCTTACAACACATTTTACAAGAGTCTCCTCAAACTCTACACTTTATAGTACATTTTTAAAGATTCCCCTCTTACTCTAGTTCTTAAAACACATTTTATAGGAATAGTTTAGTTTAGTATTTATTGGATCCGAACTAGACTATCTTGTAATAGTTGTATATACGTTATATTAATTTTACAAGAGTCTCCTCCTACTCTAGATTTTTTAATACATTTTACAAGAGTCTCCTAAAACTCTACACTTTATAGTACATTTTTAAAGATTCCCCTCTTACTCTATTTCTTACAACACATTTCATAGGAATTGTTTGGCTTAGTATTTATGGGATCGTAACTAGACTATCTTCTAATAGTTGTATATACCTTATATTAATTTTACAAGAGTCTCCTCCTACTCTAGACCCTATAGTACATTTTTAAAGACTCCCCTCTTAATCTAGTTCTTACAACACATTTTACAAGAGTCTCCTCTATCTTTAATTTATTATTTATTGGATCCGAACTAGACTATCTTGTAATAGTTGTATATACGTTATATTAATTTTAAAAGAGTCTCCTCCTACTCTAGATTTTATAATAAATTTTACAAACGTATCCTCCAACTCTACACTTTATAGTAAATTTTTTTAAGATTCCCTCCATTACTCTAGTTCTTAAAACAAATTTTATAGGATTTTTTTAGTTTAGTATTTATTAAATTCAAACTAGACCATCTTTCAATGGCTGTATTTACCCTATATTAATTTTACAAGAGTCTCCTCCTACTCTAGACTCTATAGTACATTTTAAAGACTCCCCTCTTAATCTTGTTCTTACAACACATTTTACAAGAGTCTCCTGTATTTTTTAATTTATTATTTATTGGATCCGAACTAGACTATCTTCTAATAGTTGTATATACCTTATATTAATTTTACAAGAGTCTCCTCCTACTTTAGACTCTATAGTACATTTTTAAAGAGTCCCCTCTTACTCTAGTTCTTACAACACATTTCATAGGAAATGTTTGGCTTAGTATTTATGGGATCGTAACTAGACTATCTTGTAATAGTTGTATATACGTTATATTAATTTTAAAAGAGTCTCCTCCTACTCTAGATTTTATAATAAATTTTACAAACGTATCCTCCAACTCTACACTTTATAGTAAATTTTTTTAAGATTCCCTCCATTACTCTAGTTCTTAAAACAAATTTTATAGGATTTTTTTAGTTTAGTATTTATTAAATTCAAACTAGACCATCTTTCAATAGCTGTATTTACCCTATATTAATTTTACAAGAGTCTCCTCTTACTTTAGACTCTATAGTACATTTTAAAGACTCCCCTCTTAATCTAGTTCCTACAACACATTTTACAAGGGTCTCCTCTATTTTGTAATTTAGTATTTATTGGATCCGAATGAGACAATCTTGTAATAGTTGTATATAACTTATATTAATTTTACAAGAGTCTCCTCCTACTCTAGATTTTATAATACTTTTTACAAGAGTCTCCTCCAACTCTACACTTTATAATACATTTTTAAAGAGTCCCCTCTTACTCTAGTTCTTACAACACATTTTACAAGAGTCTCCTCAAAATCTACACTTTAAAGTACATTTTTAAAGATTTCCCTCTTACTCTAGTTCTTACAACACATTTAATAGGAATTGTTTAGTTTAGTTTTTATTGGATCCGAACTAGACTATCTTGTAATAGTTGTATATACTTTATATTAATTTTACAAGAGTCTCCTCCTACTCTAGAATTTATAATACATTTTTAAAGAGTCCCCTCTTACTCTAGTTCTTACAACACATTTTACAAAAGTCTCCTCCTAATTGTTTAATTTAGTATTTATTGGATCCGAACTAGACTATCTTCTAATAGTTGTATATACCTTATATTAATTTTACAAGAATATCCTCCTACTCTAGATTTTATAATACATTTTTCAAGAGTCTCCTCCAACACTACACTTTATAGTACATTTTACAAACGTGTCCTACAACTCTACGCTTTATAGTACATTTTTAAAGATTCCCTCCATTACTCTAGTTCTTAAAACAAATTTTATAGGATTTGTTTAGTTTAGTATTTATTGGATCCGAACTAGATTATATTGTAATAGTTGTATATACGTTATATTAATTTTACAAGAGTCTCCTCTACTCTAGATTTTAATATACATTTTACAAACGTGTCCTCCAACTCTACACTTTATAGTACATTTATAAAGATTCCCTCCATTACTCTAGTTCTTAAAACAAATTTTATAGGATTTTTTTGTTTAGTTTTTATTGGGTCCAAACTAGACCATCTTTCAATAGTTGTATTTACCCTCTATTAATTTTACAAGAGTCTCCTCCTACTCTAGACTCTATAGTACATTTTTAAAGACTCCCCTCTTAACCTAGTTCTTACAACACATTTTACAAGAGTCTACTCTATTTTTTAATTTATTATTTATTGGATCCGAACTAGACTATCCTGTAATAGTTGTATATACCTTATATTAATTTTACAAGAGTCTCATCCTACTCTAGACTCTATAGTACATTTTTAAAGACTCCCCTCTTAATCTAGTTCCTACAACACATTTTACAAGAGTCTCCTCTATTTTGTAATTTAGTATTTATTGGATCCAAATGAGACAATCTTGTAATAGTTGTATATAACTTATATTAATTTTACAAGAGTCTCCTCCTACTCTAAATTTTATAATACATTTTACAAGAGTCTCCTCAAACTCTACACTTTATAGTACATTTTTAAAGATCCCCCTCTTACTCTAGTTCTTAAAACACATTTTATAGGAATTGTTTAGTTTAGTATTTATTGGATCCGAACTAGACTATCTTGTAATAGTTGTATATAAGTTATATTAATTTTACAAGAGTCTCATCCTACTCTAGATTTTATAATACATTTTACAAGAGTCTCCTAAAACTCTACACTTTATGGTACATTTTTAAAGATTCCCCTCTTACTCTAGTTCTTACAACACATTTCATTGGAAATGTTTGCCTTAGTATTTATGGGATCGTAACTAGACTATCTTCTAATAGTTGTATATACCTTATATTAATTTTACACGAGTCTCCTCCTACTCTAGACCCTATAGTACATTTTTAAAGACTCCCCTCTTAATCTAGTTCTTACAACACATTTTACAAGAGTCTCCTCTATTTTTAATTTATTATTTATTGGGTCCGAACTCAACTATCTTGTAATAGTTGTATATACGTTATATTAATTTTACAAGAGTCTCCTCCTACTCTAGATTTTATAATACATTTTACAAACGTGTCCTCCAACTCTGCACTTTATAGTACATTTTTAAAGATTCCCTCCATTACTCTAGTTCTTAAAACAAATTTTATAGGATTTATTTAGTTTAGTATTTCTTGGATCCAAACTAGACCATCTTTCAATAGTTGTATTTACCCTATATTAATTTTACAAGAGTCTCCTCTTACTCTAAATTTTATAATACATTTTACAAGAGTCTCCTCAAACTCTACACTTTATAGTACATTTTTTAAGATTCCCCTCTTACTCTAGTTCTTAAAACACATTTTATAGGAATTGTTTAGTTTAGTATTTATTGGATCCGAACTAGACTATCTGTAATAGTTGTATATACCTTATATTAAATTTACAAGAGTGTCCTCCTACTCTAGATTTTATAATACATTTTACAAGGGTCTCCTCCTACTCTACACTTTATAGTACATATTTAAAGAGTCCCCTCTTACTCTAGTTCTTACAACACATTTCATAGGAATTGTTTGGCTTAGTATTTATGGGATCCTAACTAGACTATCTTGTAATAGTTGTATATAACTTATATTAATTTTACAAGAGTCTCCTCCTACTCTAGATTTTACAATACATTTTACAAGAGTCTCCTTTAACTCTACACTTTAGAGTACATTTTTAAAGAGTCCCCTCTTACACTAGTTCTTACAACACATTTTACAAGAGTCTCCTCCTAATTGTAAAGTTTAGTATTTATTGGATCCGAACTAGACAATCTTGTAATAGTTGTATATATCTTATTTTAATTTTACAAGAGTCTCCTCCTACTCTAAATTTTATAATACATTTTACAAGAGTCTCCTCCAACTCTAGACCTTATAGTACATTTTTAAATAGTCCCCTCTTACTCTAGTTCTTACAACACATTTTACAAGAGTCTCCTCAAACTCTACACTTTATAGTACATTTTTAAAGATTCCCCTCTTACTCTAGTTCTTAAAACACATTTTATAGGAATAGTTTAGTTTAGTATTTATTGGATCCGAACTAGACTATCTTGTAATAGTTGTATATACGTTATATTTATTTTACAAGAGTCTCCTCCTACTCTAGATTTTTTAATACATTTTACAAGAGTCTCCTAAAACTCTACACTTTATAGTACATTTTTAAAGATTCCCCTCTTACTCTATTTCTTACAACACATTTCATAGGAATTGTTTGGCTTAGTATTTATGGGATCGTAACTAGACTATCTTCTAATAGTTGTATATACCTTATATTAATTTTACAAGAGTCTCCTCCTACTCTAGACCCTATAGTACATTTTTAAAGACTCCCCTCTTAATCTAGTTCTTACAACACATTTTACAAGAGTCTCCTCTATCTTTAATTTATTATTTATTGGATCCGAACTAGACTATCTTGTAATAGTTGTATATACGTTATATTAATTTTAAAAGAGTCTCCTCCTACTCTAGATTTTATAATAAATATTACAAACGTATCCTCCAACTCTACACTTTATAGTAAATTTTTTTAAGATTCCCTCCATTACTCTAGTTCTTAAAACAAATTTTATAGGATTTTTTTAGTTTAGTATTTATTAAATTCAAACTAGACCATCTTTCAATGGCTGTATTTACCCTATATTAATTTTACAAGAGTCTCCTCCTACTCTAGACTCTATAGTACATTTTAAAGACTCCCCTCTTAATCTTGTTCTTACAACACATTTTACAAGAGTCTCCTGTATTTTTTAATTTATTATTTATTGGATCCGAACTAGACTATCTTCTAATAGTTGTATATACCTTATATTAATTTTAAAAGAGTCTCCTCCTACTTTAGACTCTATAGTACATTTTTAAAGAGTCCCCTCTTACTCTAGTTCTTACAACACATTTCATAGGAAATGTTTGGCTTAGTATTTATGGGATCGTAACTAGACTATCTTGTAATAGTTGTATATACGTTATATTAATTTTAAAAGAGTCTCCTCCTACTCTAGATTTTATAATAAATTTTACAAACGTATCCTCCAACTCTACACTTTATAGTAAATTTTTTTAAGATTCCCTCCATTACTCTAGTTCTTAAAACAAATTTTATAGGATTTTTTTAGTTTAGTATTTATTAAATTCAAACTAGACCATCTTTCAATAGCTGTATTTACCCTATATTAATTTTACAAGAGTCCCCTCCTACTTTAGACTCTATAGTACATTTTAAAGACTCCCCTCTTAATCTAGTTCCTACAACACATTTTACAAGGGTCTCCTCTATTTTGTAATTTAGTATTTATTGGATCCGAATGAGACAATCTTGTAATAGTTGTATATAACTTATATTAATTTTACAAGAGTCTCCTCCTACTCTAGATTTTATAATACTTTTTACAAGAGTCTCCTCCAACTCTACACTTTATAATACATTTTTAAAGAGTCCCCTCTTACTCTAGTTCTTACAACACATTTCATAGGAATTAATTGGCTTAGTATTTATGGGATCCTAACTAGACTATCTTGTAATAGTTGTATATACGTTATGTTAATTTTACAAGAGTCTCCTCCTACTCTAGATTTCATAATACATTTTACAAGAGTCTCCTCCTACTCTAACCTCTATAGTACATTTTTAAAGAGTTCCCTCTTACTCTTGTTTTTACAATTTACTTTACAAGAGTCTCCTCCAAATTGTTTAAATTAGTATTTATTGGATCAGAACTATACTATCTGGTAAAAGTTGTATATATCTTATATTAATTTTACAAGAGTCTCCTCCTACTCTAGATTTTATAATACATTTTACAAGGGTCTCCTCCTACTCAACACTTTATAGTACATTTTTAAAGAGTCCCCTCTTACTCTAGTTCTTACAACACATTTCATAGGAATTAATTGGCTTAGTATTTATGGGATCCTAACTAGACTATCTTGTAATAGTTGTATATAACTTATATTAATTTTACTAGAGTCTCCTCCTACTCTAGATTTTATAATACATTTTACAAGAGTCTCCTCCAACTCTAGACTTCATAGTACGTTTTTAAAGAGTCCCCTCTTACTCTAGTTCTTACATTTTACAAGAGTCTCCTCCTAATTGTTTAATTTAGTATTTATTGGATCCGAACTAGACTATCTTCTAATAGTTGTATATATCTTATATTAATTTTACAAGAATTTCCTCCTACTCTAGATTTTATAATACATTTTACGAGAGTCTCCTCCAACTCTACACTTTATAGTACATTTTACAAACGTGTCCTCCAACTCTACACTTTATAGTACATTTTTAAAGATTCCCTCCATTACTCTAGTTCTTAAAACAAATTTTATAGGATTTTTTTAGTTTAGTATTTATTGGATCCAAACTAGACCATCTTTCAATAGTTGTATTTACCCTATATTAATTTTACAAGAGTCTCCTCCTACTCTAGACTCTATAGTACATTTTTAAAGACTCCCCTCTTAATCTAGTTCCTACAACACATTTTACAAGAGTCTCTCTATTTTGTAATTTAGTATTTATTGGATCCGAACTAGACTATCTTGTAATAGTTGTATATACTTTATATTAATTTTACAAGAGTCTCCTCCTACTCTAGAATTTATAATACATTTTACAAGGGTCTCCTCCTACTCTACATTTTATAGTACATTTTTAAAGAGTCCCCTCTTACTCTAGTTCTTACAACACATTTTACAAAAGTCTCCTCCTAATTGTTTAATTTAGTATTTTTTGGATCCGAACTAGACTATCTTCTAATAGTTGTATATACCTTATATTAATTTTACAAGAATTTCCTCCTACTCTAGATTTTATAATACATTTTACAAGAGTCTCCTCCAACTCTACACTTTATAGTACATTTTTAAAGATTCCCTCCATTACTCTAGTTCTTAAAACAAATTTTATAGGATTTGTTTAGTTTAGTATTTATTGGATCCAAACTAGACCATCTTTCAATAGTTGTATTTACCCTATATTAATTTTACATGAGTCTCCTCCTACTTTAGACTCTATAGTACATTTTAAAGACTCCCCTCTTGATCTAGTTCCAACAACACATTTTACAAGGGTCTCCTCTATTTTGTAATTTAGTATTTATTGGATCCGAATGAGACAATCTTGTAATAGTTGTATATAACTTATATTAATTTTACAAGAGTCTCCTCCTACTCTAGATTTTATAATACTTTTTACAAGAGTCTCCTCCAACTCTACACTTTATAATACATTTTTAAAGAGTCCCCTCTTACTCTAGTTCTTACAACACATTTCATAGGAATTAATTGGCTTAGTATTTATGGGATCCTAACTAGACTATCTTGTAATAGTTGTATATACGTTATGTTAATTTTACAAGAGTCTCCTCCTACTCTAGATTTCATAATACATTTTACAAGAGTCTCCTCCTACTCTAACCTCTATAGTACATTTTTAAAGAGTTCCCTCTTACTCTTGTTTTTACAATATACTTTACAAGAATCTCCTCCAAATTGTTTAAATTAGTATTTATTGGATCAGAACTATACTATCTGGTAAAAGTTGTATATATCTTATATTAATTTTACAAGAGTCTCCTCCTACTCTAGATTTTATAATACATTTTACAAGGGTCTCCTCCTACTCAACACTTTATAGTACATTTTTAAAGAGTCCCCTCTTACTCTAGTTCTTACAACACATTTCATAGGAATTAATTGGCTTAGTATTTATGGGATCCTAACTAGACTATCTTGTAATAGTTGTATATAACTTATATTAATTTTACTAGAGTCTCCTCCTACTCTAGATTTTATAATACATTTTACAAGAGTCTCCTCCAACTCTAGACTTCATAGTACATTTTTAAAGAGTCCCCTCTTACTCTAGTTCTTACAACACATTTTACAAGAGTCTCCTCCTAATTGTTTAATTTAGTATTTATTGGATCCGAACTAGACTATCTTCTAATAGTTGTATATATCTTATATTAATTTTACAAGAATTTCCTCCTACTCTAGATTTTATAATACATTTTACGAGAGTCTCCTCCAACTCTACACTTTATAGTACATTTTACAAACGTGTCCTCCAACTCTACACTTTATAGTACATTTTTAAAGATTCCCTCCATTACTCTAGTTCTTAAAACAAATTTTATAGGATTTTTTTAGTTTAGTATTTATTGGATCCAAACTAGACCATCTTTCAATAGTTGTATTTACCCTATATTAATTTTACAAGAGTCTCCTCCTACTCTAGACTCTATAGTACATTTTTAAAAACTCCCCTCTTAATCAAGTTCTTACAACACATTTTACAAGAGTCTCCTGTATTTTTTAATTTAGTATTTATTGGATCCGAACTAGACTATCTTCTAATAGTTTTATATACCTTATATTAATTTTACAAGAGTGTCCTCCTACTCTAGACTCTATAGTACATTTTTAAAGACTCCCCTCTTAATCTAGTTCCTACAACACATTTTACAAGAGTCTCTCTATTTTGTAATTTAGTATTTATTGGATCCGAACTAGACTATCTTGTAATAGTTGTATATACTTTATATTAATTTTACAAGAGTCTCCTCCTACTCTAGAATTTATAATACATTTTACAAGGGTCTCCTCCTACTCTACATTTTATAGTACATTTTTAAAGAGTCCCCTCTTACTCTAGTTCTTACAACACATTTTACAAAAGTCTCCTCCTAATTGTTTAATTTAGTATTTATTGGATCCGAACTAGACTATCTTCTAATAGTTGTATATACCTTATATTAATTTTACAAGAATTTCCTCCTACTCTAGATTTTATAATACATTTTACAAGAGTCTCCTCCAACTCTACACTTTATAGTACATTTTTAAAGATTCCCTCCATTACTCTAGTTCTTAAAACAAATTTTATAGGATTTGTTTGGTTTAGTATTTATTGGATTCGAACTAGATTATCTTGTAATAGTTGTATATACGTTATATTAATTTTACAAGAGTCTCCTCCTACTCTAGATGTTATAATACATTTTACAAACGTGTCCTCCAACTCTACACTTTATAGTACATTTTTAAAGATTCCCTCCATTACTCTAGTTCTTAAAACAAATTTTATAGGATTTTTTTGTTTAGTTTTTATTGGATCCAAACTAGACCATCTTTCAATAGTTGTATTTACCCTATATTAATTTTACATGAGTCTCCTCCTACTTTAGACTCTATAGTACATTTTAAAGACTCCCCTCTTAATCTAGTTCCTACAACACATTTTACAAGGGTCTCCTCTATTTTGTAATTTAGTATTTATTGGATCCGAATGAGACAATCTTGTAATAGTTGTATATAATATATATTAATTTTAAAAGAGTCTCCTCCTACTCTAAATTTTATAATACATTTTACAAGAGTCTCCTTCAACTCTAGACTTTATAGTACATTTTTAAAGAGTCCCCTCTTACTCTAGTTCTTACAACACATTTTACAAGAGTCTCCTCAAAATCTACACTTTAAAGTACATTTTTAAAGATTCCCCTCTTACTCTAGTTCTTACAACACATTTTATAGGAATTGTTTAGTTTAGTATTTATTGGATCCGAACTAGACTATCTTGTAATAGTTGTATATACTTTATATTAATTTTACAAGAGTCTCCTCCTACTCTACACCCTATAGCACATTTTTAAAGACTCCCCTCTTAATCTAGTTCTTACAACACATTTTACTAGAGTCTCCTGTATTTTTTAATTTATTATTTATTGGAACCGAACTAGACTATCTTCTAATAGTTGTATATACCTTATATTAATTTTACAAGAGTCTCCTCCTACTCTAGACTCTGTAGTACATTTTTAAAAAGTCCCCTCTTACTCTAGTTCTTACAACACATTTCATAGGAAATTTTTGGCTTAGTATTTATGGAATCGTAACTAGACTATCTTCTAATAGTTGTATATACGTTATATTAATTTTACAAGAGTCTCCTACTACTCTAGACTTTATAATACATTTTACAAACGTGTCCTCGAACTCTACACTTTATAGTACATTTTTAAAGATTCCCTCAATTACTCTAGTTCTTAAAACAAATTTTATAGGATTTTTTAGTTTAGTATTTATTGGATCCAAACTAGACCATCTTTCAATAGTTGTATTTACCCTATATTAATTTTACAAGAGTCTCCTCTATTTTTTAATTTATTATTTATTGGATCCGAATAAGACTATCTTCTAATAGTTGTATATACCTTATATTAATTTTACAAGAGTCTCCTCCTACTCTAGACTCTATAGTACATTTTTAAAGACTCCCCTTTTAATCTAGTTCCTACAACACATTTTACAAGAGTCTCCTCTATTTTGTAATTTAGTATTTATTGGATCCGTACTAGACAATCTTGTAATAGTTGTATATAACTTATATTAATTTTGCAAGAGTCTCCTCCTACTCTAGATTTTATAATACTTTTTACAAGAGTCTCCTCCAACTCTACACTTTATAATACATTTTTAAAGAGTCCCCTCTTACTCTAGTTCTTACAACACATTTCATAGGAATTAATTGGCTTAGTATTTATGGGATCCTAACTAGACTATCTTGTAATAGTTGTATATACGTTATGTTAATTTTACAAGAGTCTCCTCCTACTCTAGATTTCATAATACATTTTACAAGAGTCTCCTCCTACTCTAACCTCTATAGTACATTTTTAAAGAGTTCCCTCTTACTCTTGTTTTTACAATATACTTTACAAGAGTCTCCTCCAAATTGTTTAAATTAGTATTTATTGGATCAGAACTATACTATCTGGTAAAAGTTGTATATATCTTATATTAATTTTACAAGAGTCTCCTCCTACTCTAGATTTTATAATACATTTTACAAGGGTCTCCTCCTACTCAACACTTTATAGTACATTTTTAAAGAGTCCCCTCTTACTCTAGTTCTTACAACACATTTCATAGGAATTAATTGGCTTAGTATTTATGGGATCCTAACTAGACTATCTTGTAATAGTTGTATATAACTTATATTAATTTTACTAGAGTCTCCTCCTACTCTAGATTTTATAATACATTTTACAAGAGTCTCCTCCAACTCTAGACTTCATAGTACGTTTTTAAAGAGTCCCCTCTTACTCTAGTTCTTACAACACATTTTACAAGAGTCTCCTCCTAATTGTTTAATTTAGTATTTATTGGATCCGAACTAGACTATCTTCTAATAGTTGTATATATCTTATATTAATTTTACAAGAATTTCCTCCTACTCTAGATTTTATAATACATTTTACGAGAGTCTCCTCCAACTCTACACTTTATAGTACATTTTACAAACGTGTCCTCCAACTCTACACTTTATAGTACATTTTTAAAGATTCCCTCCATTACTCTAGTTCTTAAAACAAATTTTATAGGATTTTTTTAGTTTAGTATTTATTGGATCCAAACTAGACCATCTTTCAATAGTTGTATTTACCCTATATTAATTTTACAAGAGTCTCCTCCTACTCTAGACTCTATAGTACATTTTTAAAAACTCCCCTCTTAATCAAGTTCTTACAACACATTTTACAAGAGTCTCCTGTATTTTTTAATTTAGTATTTATTGGATCCGAACTAGACTATCTTCTAATAGTTTTATATACCTTATATTAATTTTACAAGAGTGTCCTCCTACTCTAGACTCTATAGTACATTTTTAAAGACTCCCCTCTTAATCTAGTTCCTACAACACATTTTACAAGAGTCTCTCTATTTTGTAATTTAGTATTTATTGGATCCGAACTAGACTATCTTGTAATAGTTGTATATACTTTATATTAATTTTACAAGAGTCTCCTCCTACTCTAGAATTTATAATACATTTTACAAGGGTCTCCTCCTACTCTACATTTTATAGTACATTTTTAAAGAGTCCCCTCTTACTCTAGTTCTTACAACACATTTTACAAAAGTCTCCTCCTAATTGTTTAATTTAGTATTTATTGGATCCGAACTAGACTATCTTCTAATAGTTGTATATACCTTATATTAATTTTACAAGAATTTCCTCCTACTCTAGATTTTATAATACATTTTACAAGAGTCTCCTCCAACTCTACACTTTATAGTACATTTTTAAAGATTCCCTCCATTACTCTAGTTCTTAAAACAAATTTTATAGGATTTGTTTAGTTTAGTATTTATTGGATTCGAACTAGATTATCTTGTAATAGTTGTATATACGTTATATTAATTTTACAAGAGTCTCCTCCTACTCTAGATGTTATAATACATTTTACAAACGTGTCCTCCAACTCTACACTTTATAGTACATTTTTAAAGATTCCCTCCATTACTCTAGTTCTTAAAACAAATTTAATAGGATTTTTTTGTTTAGTTTTTATTGGATCCAAACTAGACCATCTTTCAGTAGTTGTATTTACCCTATATTAATTTTACATGAGTCTCCTCCTACTTTAGACTCTATAGTACATTTTAAAGACTCCCCTCTTAATCTAGTTCCTACAACACATTTTACAAGGGTCTCCTCTATTTTGTAATTTAGTATTTATTGGATCCGAATGAGACAATCTTGTAATAGTTGTATATAACTTATATTAATTTTACAAGAGTCTCCTCCTACTCTAGATTTTATAATACTTTTTACAAGAGTCTCCTCCAACTCTACACTTTATAATACATTTTTAAAGAGTCCCCTCTTACTCTAGTTCTTACAACACATTTCATAGGAATTAATTGGCTTAGTATTTATGGGATCCTAACTAGACTATCTTGTAATAGTTGTATATACGTTATGTTAATTTTACAAGAGTCTCCTCCTACTCTAGATTTCATAATACATTTTACAAGAGTCTCCTCCTACTCTAACCTCTATAGTACATTTTTAAAGATTCCCTCCATTACTCTAGTTCTTAAAACAAATTTTATAGGATTTGTTTAGTTTAGTATTTATTGGATTCGAACTAGATTATCTTGTAATAGTTGTATATACGTTATATTAATTTTACAAGAGTCTCCTCCTACTCTAGATGTTATATTACATTTTACAAACGTGTCCTCCAACTCTACACTTTATAGTACATTTTTAAAGATTCCCTCCATTACTCTAGTTCTTAAAACAAATTTTATAGGATTTTTTTGTTTAGTTTTTATTGGATCCAAACTAGACCATCTTTCAGTAGTTGTATTTACCCTATATTAATTTTACATGAGTCTCCTCCTACTTTAGACTCTATAGTACATTTTAAAGACTCCCCTCTTAATCTAGTTCCTACAACACATTTTACAAGGGTCTCCTCTATTTTGTAATTTAGTATTTATTGGATCCGAATGAGACAATCTTGTAATAGTTGTATATACGTTATGTTAATTTTACAAGAATTTCCTCCTACTCTAGATTTTATAATACATTTTACGAGAGTCTCCTCCAACTCTACACTTTATAGTACATTTTTAAAGATTCCCTCCATTACTCTAGTTCTTAAAACAAATTTTATAGGATTTTTTTAGTTTAGTATTTATTGGATCCAAACTAGACCATCTTTCAATAGTTGTATTTACCCTATATTAATTTTACAAGAGTCTCCTCCTACTCTAGACTCTATAGTACATTTTTAAAAACTCCCCTCTTAATCAAGTTCTTACAACACATTTTACAAGAGTCTCCTGTATTTTTTAATTTAGTATTTATTGGATCCGAACTAGACTATCTTCTAATAGTTTTATATACCTTATATTAATTTTACAAGAGTGTCCTCCTACTCTAGACTCTATAGTACATTTTTAAAGACTCCCCTCTTAATCTAGTTCCTACAACACATTTTACAAGAGTCTCTCTATTTTGTAATTTAGTATTTATTGGATCCGAACTAGACTATCTTGTAATAGTTGTATATACTTTATATTAATTTTACAAGAGTCTCCTCCTACTCTAGAATTTATAATACATTTTACAAGGGTCTCCTCCTACTCTACATTTTATAGTACATTTTTAAAGAGTCCCCTCTTACTCTAGTTCTTACAACACATTTTACAAAAGTCTCCTCCTAATTGTTTAATTTAGTATTTATTGGATCCGAACTAGACTATCTTCTAATAGTTGTATATACCTTATATTAATTTTACAAGAATTTCCTCCTACTCTAGATTTTATAATACATTTTACAAGAGTCTCCTCCAACTCTACACTTTATAGTACATTTTTAAAGATTCCCTCCATTACTCTAGTTCTTAAAACAAATTTTATAGGATTTGTTTAGTTTAGTATTTATTGGATTCGAACTAGATTATCTTGTAATAGTTGTATATACGTTATATTAATTTTACAAGAGTCTCCTCCTACTCTAGATGTTATAATACATTTTACAAACGTGTCCTCCAACTCTACACTTTATAGTACATTTTTAAAGATTCCCTCCATTACACTAGTTCTTAAAACAAATTTTATAGGATTTTTTTGTTTAGTTTTTATTGGATCCAAACTAGACCATCTTTCAATAGTTGTATTTACCCTATATTAATTTTACATGAGTCTCCTCCTACTTTAGACTCTATAGTACATTTTAAAGACTCCCCTCTTAATCTAGTTCCTACAACACATTTTACAAGGGTCTCCTCTATTTTGTAATTTAGTATTTATTGGATCCGAATGAGACAATCTTGTAATAGTTGTATATAATATATATTAATTTTAAAAGAGTCTTCTCCTACTCTAAATTTTATAATACATTTTACAAGAGTCTCCTTCAACTCTAGACTTTATAGTACATTTTTAAAGAGTCCCCTCTTACTCTAGTTCTTACAACACATTTTACAAGAGTCTCCTCAAACTCTACACTTTATAGTACATTTTTAAAGATTCCCCTCTTACTCTAGTTCTTAAAACACATTTTATAGGAATTGTTTAGTTTAGTATTTATTGGATCCGAACTAGACTATCTTGTAATAGTTGTATATACCTTATATTAATTTTACAAGAGTGTCCTCCTACTTTAGATTTTATAATACATTTAACAAGGGTCTCCTCCATCTCTAGACTTTATAGTACATTTTTAAAGAGTCCCCTCTTACTCTAGTTCTTACAACACATTTTACAAGAGTCTCCTCAAACTCTACACTTTATAGTACATTTTTAAAGATTCCCCTCTTACTCTAGTTCTTAAAACACATTTTATAGGAATAGTTTAGTATTTATTGGATCCGAACTAGACTATCTTGTAATAGTTGTATATACGTTATATTAATATTACAAGAGTCTCCTCCTACTCTAGATTTTATAATACATTTTACAACAGTCTCCTCAAAATCTACACTTTAAAGTACATTTTTAAAGATTCCCCTCTTACTCTAGTTCTTACAACACATTTTATAGGAATTGTTTAGTTTAGTATTTATTGGATCCGAACTAGACTATCTTGTAATAGTTGTATATACTTTATATTAATTTTACAAGAGTCTCCTCCTACTCTACACTCTATAGTACATTTTTAAAGACTCCCCTCTTAATCTAGTTCTTACAACACATTTTACTAGAGTCTCCTGTATTTTTTAATTTATTATTTATTGGAACCGAACTAGACTATCTTCTAATAGTTGTATATAACTTATATTAATTTTACAAGAGTCTCCTCCTACTCTAGACTCTGTAGTACATTTTTAAAAAGTCCCCTCTTACTCTAGTTCTTACAACACATTTCATAGGAAATTTTTGGCTTAGTATTTATGGAATCGTAACTAGACTATCTTCTAATAGTTGTATATACGTTATATTAATTTTACAAGAGTCTCCTCCTACTCTAGATTTTATAATACATTTTACAAACGTGTCCTCAAACTCTACACTTTATAGTACATTTTTAAAGATTCCCTCAATTACTCTAGTTCTTAAAACAAATTTTATAGGATTTTTTAGTTTAGTATTTATTGGATCCAAACAAGAGCATCTTTCAATAGTTGTATTTACCCTATATTAATTTTACAAGAGTCTCCTCTATTTTTTAATTTATTATTTATTGGATCCGAATAAGACTATCTTCTAATAGTTGTATATACCTTATATTAATTTTACAAGAGTCTCCTCCTACTCTAGACTCTATAGTACATTTTTAAAGACTCCCCTCTTAATCTAGTTCTTACAACACATTTCATAGGAAATGTTTGGCTTAGTATTTATGGGATCGTAACTAGACTATCTTGTAATAGTTGTATATACCTTATATTAATTTTACAAGATTCTCCTCCTACTCTAGATTTCATAATACATTTTACAAGAGTCTCCTCCTACTCTAACCTCTATAGTACATTTTTAAAGAGTTCCCTCTTACTCTTGATTTTACAATATACTTTACAAGAGTCTCCTCCAAATTGTTTAAATTAGTATTTTTTGGATCAGAACTGTACTATCTGGTAAAAGTTGTATATATCTTATATTAATTTTACAAGAGTCTCCTCCTACTCTTGATTTTATAATACATTTTACAAGGGTCTCCTCCTACTCAACACTTTATAGTACATTTTTAAAGAGTCCCCTCTTACTCTAGTTCTTACAACACATTTCATAGGAATTAATTGGCTTAGTATTTATGGGATCCTAACTAGACTATCTGGTAAAAGTTGTATATATCTTATATTAATTTTACAAGAGTCTTCTCCTACTCTAGATTTTATAATACATTTTACAAGAGTGTCCTCCAACTCTAGACTTTATAGTACATTTTTAAAGAGTCCCCTCTTACTCTAGTTCTTACAACACATTTTACAAGAGTCTCCTCCTAATTGTTTAATTTAGTATTTATTGGATCCGAACTAGACTATCTTCTAATAATTGTATATACCTTATATTAATTTTACAAGAATTTCCTCCTACTCTAGATTTTATAATACATTTTACAAGAGTCTCCTCCAACTCTACACTTTATTTTGTAGTACATTTTTAAATATTCCCTCCATTACTATAGTTCTTAAAACAAATTTTATAGGATTTGTTTATTTTAGTATTCATTAGATCCGAACTAGACTATCTTGTAATAGTTGTATATACGTTATATTAATTTTACAAAATTCTCCTCCTACTCTAGACTCTATAGTACATTTTTAAAGACTCCCCTCTTAATCTAGTTCCTACAAAACATTTTACAAGAGTCTCTCTATTTTGTAATTTAGTATTTATTGGATCCGAATTAGACAATCTGGTAATAGTTGTATATAACTTATATTAATTTTACAAGAGTCTCCTCCAACTCTAGACTTTATAGTACATTTTTAAAGAGTCCCCTCTTACTCTAGTTCTTACAACACATTTTACAAGAGTCTCCTCAAACTCTACACTTTATAGTACATTTTTAAAGATTCCCCTCTTGCTCTAGTTCTTACAACACATTTTATAGGAATTGTTTAGTTTAGTATTTATTGGATCCGAACTAGACTATCTTGTAATAGTTGTATATACTTTATATTAATTTTACAAGAGTCTCCTCCTACTCTAGAATTTATAATACATTTTACAAGGGTCTCCTCCTACTCTACACTTTATAGTACATTTTTAAAGAGTTCCCTCTTACTCTAGTTCTTACAACACATTTCATAGGAAATGTTTGGCTTAGTATTTATGGGATGGTAACTAGACTATCTTGTAATAGTTGTATATAACTTATATTAATTTTACAAGAGTCTTCTCCTACTCTAGACTTTATAGTACATTTTTAAAGAGTTCCCTCTTACTCTAGTTCTTACAACACATTTTATAAAAGTCTCCTCCTAATTGTTTAATTAAGTATTTATTGGATCCGAACTAGACTATCTTCTAATAGTTGTATATACCTTATATTAATTTTACAAGAATTTCCGCCTACTCTAGATTTTATAATACATTTTACAAGAGTCTCCTCCAACTCTACACTTTATAGTACATTTTTAAAGATTCCCTCCATTACTCAAGTTCTTAAAACAAATTTTTATAGGATTTGTTTAGTTTAGTATTTATTGGATCCGAACTAGACTATCTTGTAATAGTTGTATATACGTTATATTAATTTTACAAGAGTCTCCTCCTACTCTAGATTTTATAATACATTTTACAAGAGTCTCCTAAAAACTTTATAGTACATTTTTAAAGATTCCCCTCTTACTTTAGTTCTTAAAACACATTTTATAGGAATTGTTTAGTTTAGTATTTATTGGATTCGAACTAGATTATCTTGTAATAGTTGTATATACGTTATATTAATTTTACAAGAGTCTCCTCCTACTCTAGATGTTATAATACATTTTACAACGTGTCCTCCAACTCTACACTTTATAGTACATTTTTAAAGATTCCCTCCATTACTCTAGTTCTTAAAACAAATTTTATAGGATTTTTTTTGTTTAGTTTTTATTGGATCCAAACTAGACCATCTTTCAATTGTTGTATTTACCCTATATTAATTTTACATGAGTCTCATCCTACTCTAGACTCTATATTACATTTTTAAAGACTCCCCTCTTAATCTAGTTCCTACAACACATTTTACAAGAGTCTCCTCTATTTTGTAATTTAGTATTTATTGGATCCGTACTAGACAATCTTGTATTAGTTGTATATAACTTATATTAATTTTACAAGAGTCTCCTCCTACTCTAGATTTTATAATACTTTTTACAAGAGTCTCCTCCAACTCTACACTTTATAATACATTTTTAAAGAGTCCCCTCTTACTCTAGTTCTTACAACACATTTCATAGGAATTAATTGGCTTAGTATTTATGGGATCCTAACTAGACTATCTTGTAATAGTTGTATATACGTTATGTTAATTTTACAAGAGTCTCCTCCTACTCTAGATTTCATAATACATTTTACAAGAGTCTCCTCCTACTCTAACCTCTATAGTACATTTTTAAAGAGTTCCCTCTTACTCTTGTTTTTACAATATACTTTACAAGAGTCTCCTCCAAATTGTTTAAATTAGTATTTATTGGATCAGAACTATACTATCTGGTAAAAGTTGTATATATCTTATATTAATTTTACAAGAGTCTCCTCCTACTCTAGATTTTATAATACATTTTACAAGGGTCTCCTCCTACTCAACACTTTATAGTACATTTTTAAAGAGTCCTCTCTTACTCTAGTTCTTACAACACATTTCATAGGAATTAATTGGCTTAGTATTTATGGGATCCTATCTAGACTATCTTGTAATAGTTGTATATAACTTATATTAATTTTACTAGAGTCTCCTCCTACTCTAGATTTTATAATACATTTTACAAGAGTCTCCTCCAACTCTAGACTTCATAGTACATTTTTAAAGAGTCCCCTCTTACTCTAGTTCTTACAACACATTTTACAAGAGTCTCCTCCTAATTGTTTAATTTAGTATTTATTGGATCCGAACTAGACTATCTTCTAATAGTTGTATATATCTTATATTAATTTTACAAGAATTTCCTCCTACTCTAGATTTTATAATACATTTTACGAGAGTCTCCTCCAACTCTACACTTTATAGTACATTTTACAAACGTGTCCTCCAACTCTACACTTTATAGTACATTTTTAAAGATTCCCTCCATTACTCTAGTTCTTAAAACAAATTTTATAGGATTTTTTTAGCTTAGTATTTATTGGATCCAAACTAGACCATCTTTCAATAGTTGTATTTACCCTATATTAATTTTACAAGAGTCTCCTCCTACTCTAGACTCTATAGTACATTTTTAAAAACTCCCCTCTTAATCAAGTTCTTACAACACATTTTACAAGAGTCTCCTGTATTTTTTAATTTAGTATTTATTGGTTCCGAACTAGACTATCTTCTAATAGTTTTATATACCTTATATTAATTTTACAAGAGTGTCCTCCTACTCTAGACTCTATAGTACATTTTTAAAGACTCCCCTCTTAATCTAGTTCCTACAACACATTTTACAAGAGTCTCTCTATTTTGTAATTTAGTATTTATTGGATCCGAACTAGACTATCTTGTAATAGTTGTATATACTTTATATTAATTTTACAAGAGTCTCCTCCTACTCTAGAATTTATAATACATTTTACAAGGGTCTCCTCCTACTCTACATTTTATAGTACATTTTTAAAGAGTCCCCTCTTACTCTAGTTCTTACAACACATTTTACAAAAGTCTCCTCCTAATTGTTTAATTTAGTATTTATTGGATCCGAAGTAGACTATCTTCTAATAGTTGTATATACCTTATATTAATTTTACAAGAATTTCCTCCTACTCTAGATTTTATAATACATTTTACAAGAGTCTCCTCCAACTCTACACTTTATAGTACATTTTTAAAGATTCCCTCCATTACTCTAGTTCTTAAAACAAATTTTATAGGATTTGTTTAGTTTAGTATTTATTGGATTCGAACTAGATTATCTTGTAATAGTTGTATATACGTTATATTAATTTTACAAGAGTCTCCTCCTACTCTAGATGTTATAATACATTTTACAAACGTGTCCTCCAACTCTACTTTTTATAGTACATTTTTAAAGATTCCCTCCATTACTCTAGTTCTTAAAACAAATTTTATAGTATTTTTTGTTTAGTTTTTATTGGATCCAAACTAGACCATCTTTCAATAGTTGTATTTACCCTATATTAATTTTACATGAGTCTCCTCCTACTTTAGACTCTATAGTACATTTTAAAGACTCCCCTCTTAATCTAGTTCCTACAACACATTTTACAAGGGTCTCCTCTATTTTGTAATTTAGTATTTATTGGATCCGAATGAGACAATCTTGTAATAGTTGTATATAACTTATATTAATTTTAAAAGAGTCTCCTCCTACTCTAAATTTTATAATACATTTTACAAGAGTCTCCTTCAACTCTAGACTTTATAGTACATTTTTAAAGAGTCCCCTCTTACTCTAGTTCTTACAACACATTTTACAAGAGTCTCCTCAAAATCTACACTTTAAAGTACATTTTTAAAGATTCCCCTCTTACTCTAGTTCTTACAACACATTTTATAGGAATTGTTTAGTTTAGTATTTATTGGATCCGAACTAGACTATCTTGTAATAGTTGTATATACTTTATATTAATTTTACAAGAGTCTCCTCCTACTCTACACTCTATAGTACATTTTTAAAGACTCCCCTCTTAATCTAGTTCTTACAACACATTTTACTAGAGTCTCCTGTATTTTTTAATTTATTATTTATTGGAACCGAACTAGACTATCTTCTAATAGTTGTATATACCTTATATTAATTTTACAAGAGTCTCCTCCTACTCTAGACTCTGTAGTACATTTTTAAAAAGTCCCCTCTTACTCTAGTTCTTACAACACATTTCATAGGAAATTTTTGGCTTAGTATTTATGGAATCGTAACTAGACTATCTTCTAATAGTTGTATATACGTTATATTAATTTTACAAGAGTCTCCTCCTACTCTAGATTTTATAATACATTTTACAAACGTGTCCTCAAACTCTACACTTTATAGTACATTTTTAAAGATTCCCTCATTTACTCTAGTTCTTAAAACAAATTTTATAGGATTTTTTAGTTTAGTATTTATTGGATCCAAACTAGACCATCTTTCAATAGTTGTATTTACCCTATATTAATTTTACAAGAGTCTCCTCTATTTTTTAATTTATTATTTATTGGATCCGAATAAGACTATCTTGTAATAGTTGTATATAACTTATATTAATTTTACAAGAGTCTCCTCCTACTCTAGATTTTATAATACTTTTTACAAGAGTCTCCTCCAACTCTACACTTTATAATACATTTTTAAAGAGTCCCCTCTTACTCTAGTTCTTACAACACATTTTACAAGAGTCTCCTCCAAATTGTTATGTTTGGTATTTATTGGATCAATTTAGACTATCTTGTAATAGTTGTATATACCTTATATTAATTTTACAAGATTCTCCTCCTACTCTAGATTTCATAATACATTTTACAAGAGTCTCCTCCTACTCTAACCTCTATAGTACCTTTTTAAAGAGTTCCCTCTTACTCTTGATTTTACAATATACTTTACAAGAGTCTCCTCCAAATTGTTTAAATTAGTATTTATTGGATCAGAACTGTACTATCTGGTAAAAGTTGTATATATCTTATATTAATTCTACAAGAGTCTCCTCCTACTCTTGATTTTATAATACATTTTACAAGGGTCTCCTCCTACTCAACACTTTATAGTACATTTTTAAAGAGTCCCCTCTTACTCTAGTTCTTACAACACATTTCATAGGAATTAATTGGCTTAGTATTTATGGGATCCTAACTAGACTATCTGGTAAAAGTTGTATATATCTTATATTAATTTTACAAGAGTCTCCTCCTACTCTAGATTTTATAATACATTTTACAAGAGTGTTCTCCATTTCTAGACTTCATAGTACATTTTTAAAGAGTCCCCTCTTACTCTGGTTCTTACAACACATTTTACAAGAGTCTCCTCCTAATTGTTTAATTTAGTATTTATTGGATCCGAACTAGACTATCTTCTAATAATTGTATATACCTTATATTAATTTTACAAGAATTTCCTCCTACTCTAGATTTTATAATACATTTTACAAGAGTCTCCTCCAACTCTACACTTTATAGCACATTTTACAAACGTGTCCTCCAACTCGACACTTTATAGTACATTTTTAAATATTCCCTCCATTACTATAGTTCTTAAAACAAATTTTATAGGATTTGTTTATTTTAGTATTCATTGGATCCGAAATAGACTATCTTGTAATAGTTGTATATACGTTATATTAATTTTACAAAATTCTCCTCCTACTCTAGACTCTATAGTACATTTTTAAAGACTCCCCTCTTAATCTAGTTCCTACAAAACATTTTACAAGAGTCTCTCTATTTTGTAATTTAGTATTTATTGGATCCGAATTAGACAATCTGGTAATAGTTGTATATAACTTATATTAATTTTACAAGAGTCTCCTCAAACTCTACACTTTATAGTACATTTTTAAAGATTCCCCTCTTACTCTAGTTCTTACAACACATTTTATAGGAATTGTTTAGTTTAGTATTTATTGGATCCGAACTAGACTATCTTGTAATAGTTGTATATACTTTATATTAATTTTACAAGAGTCTCCTCCTACTCTAGAATTTATAATACATTTTACAAGGGTCTCCTCCTACTCTACACTTTATAGTACATTTTTAAAGAGTTCCCTCTTACTCTAGTTCTTACAACACATTTCATAGGAAATGTTTGGCTTAGTATTTATGGGATCGTAACTAGACTATCTTGTAATAGTTGTATATAACTTATATTAATTTTACAAGAGTCTTCTCCTACTCTAGACTTTATAGTACATTTTTAAAGAGTCCCCTCTTACTCTAGTTCTTACAACACATTTTACAAATGTCTCCTCCTAATTGTTTAATTTAGTATTTATTGGATCCGAACTAGACTATCTTCTAATAGTTGTATATACCTTATATTAATTTTACAAGAATTTCCGCCTACTCTAGATTTTATAATACATTTTACAAGAGTCTCCTCCAACTCTACACTTTAAAGTACATTTTTAAAGATTCCCTCCATTACTCAAGTTCTTAAAACAAATTTTATAGGATTTGTTTAGTTTAGTATTTATTGGATCCGAACTAGACTATCTTGTAATAGTTGTATATACGTTATATTAATTTTACAAGAGTCTCCTCCTACTCTAGATTTTATAATACATTTTACAAGAGTCTCCTAAAACTCTACACTTTATAGTACATTTTTAAAGATTCCCCTCTTACTTTAGTTCTTACAACACATTTTATAGGAATTGTTTAGTTTAGTATTTATTGGATTCGAACTAGATTATCTTGTAATAGTTGTATATACGTTATATTAATTTTACAAGAGTCTCCTCCTACTCTAGATGTTATAATACATTTTACAAACATGTCCTCCAACCCTACACTTTTTAGTACATTTTTAAAGATTCCCTCCATTACTCTAGTTCTTAAAACAAATTTTATAGGATTTTTTTTGTTTAGTTTTTATTGGATCCAAACTAGACCATCTTTCAATTGTTGTATTTACCCTATATTAATTTTACATGAGTCTCATCCTACTCTAGACTCTATATTACATTTTTAAAGACTCCCCTCTTAATCTAGTTCCTACAACACATTTTACAAGAGTCTCCTCTATTTTGTAATTTAGTATTTATTGGATCCGAATGAGACAATCTTGTAATAGTTGTATATAACTTATATTAATTTTAAAAGAGTTTCCTCCTACTCTAAATATTATAATACATTTCACAAGAGTCTCCTTCAACTCTAGACTTTATAGTACATTTTTAAAGAGTCCCCTCTTACTCTAGTTCTTACAACACATTTTACAAGAGTCTCCTCAAAATCTACACTTTAAAGTACATTTTTAAAGATTCCCCTTTTACTCTAGTTCTTACAACACATTTTATAGGAATTGTTTAGTTTAGTATTTATTGGATCCAAACTAGACCATCTTTCAATAGTTGTATTTACCCTATATTAATTTTACAAGGGTCTCCTCTATTTTTTAATTTATTATTTATTGGATCCGATCTAGACTATCTTCTAATAGTTGTATATACCTTATATTAATTTTACAAGAGTCTCCTCCTACTCTAGACTCTATAGTACATTTTTAAAGACTCCCCTCTTAATCTAGTTCCTACAACACATTTTACAAGAGTCTCCTCTATTTTGTAATTTAGTATTTATTGGATCCGTACTAGACAATCTTGTAATAGTTGTATATAACTTATATTAATTTTACAAGAGTCTCCTCCTACTCTAGATTTTATAATACATTTTACAAGAGTCTCCTCCAACTCTACACTTTATAATACATTTTTAAAGAGTCCCCTCTTACTCTAGTTCTTACAACACATTTTATAGGAATTGTTTAGTTTAGTATTTATTGGATCCGAACTAGACTATCTTGTAATAGTTGTATATAAGTTATATTAATTTTACAAGAGTCTCATCCTACTCTAGATTTTATAATACATTTTACAAGAGTCTCCTTCAACTCTAGACTTTATAGTACATTTTTAAAGAGTCCCCTCTTACTCTAGTTCTTACAACACATTTTACAAGAGTCTCCTCAAAATCTACACTTTAAAGTACATTTTTAAAGATTCCCCTCTTACTCTAGTTCTTACAACACATTTTATAGGAATTGTTTAGTTTAGTATTTATTGGATCCGAACTAGACTATCTTGTAATAGTTGTATATACTTTATATTAATTTTACAAGAGTCTCCTCCTACTCTACACTCTATAGTACATTTTTAAAGACTCCCCTCTTAATCTAGTTCTTACAACACATTTTACTAGAGTCTCCTGTATTTTTTAATTTATTATTTATTGGAACCGAACTAGACTATCTTCTAATAGTTGTATATACCTTATATTAATTTTACAAGAGTCTCCTCCTACTCTAGACTCTGTAGTACATTTTTAAAAAGTCCCCTCTTACTCTAGTTCTTACAACACATTTCATAGGAAATTTTTGGCTTAGTATTTATGGAATCGTAACTAGACTATCTTCTAATAGTTGTATATACGTTATATTAATTTTACAAGAGTCTCCTCCTACTCTAGATTTTATAATACATTTTACAAACGTGTCCTCAAACTCTACACTTTATAGTACATTTTTAAAGATTCCCTCAATTACTCTAGTTCTTAAAACAAATTTTATAGGATTTTTTAGTTTAGTATTTATTGGATCCAAACTAGACCATCTTTCAATAGTTGTATTTACCCTATATTAATTTTACAAGAGTCTCCTCTATTTTTTAATTTATTATTTATTGGATCCGAATAAGACTATCTTGTAATAGTTGTATATAACTTATATTAATTTTACAAGAGTCTCCTCCTACTCTAGATTTTATAATACTTTTTACAAGAGTCTCCTCCAACTCTACACTTTATAATACATTTTTAAAGAGTCCCCTCTTACTCTAGTTCTTACAACACATTTTACAAGAGTCTCCTCCAAATTGTTATGTTTGGTATTTATTGGATCAATTTAGACTATCTTGTAATAGTTGTATATACCTTATATTAATTTTACAAGATTCTCCTCCTACTCTAGATTTCATAATACATTTTACAAGAGTCTCCTCCTACTCTAACCTCTATAGTACCTTTTTAAAGAGTTCCCTCTTACTCTTGATTTTACAATATACTTTACAAGAGTCTCCTCCAAATTGTTTAAATTAGTATTTATTGGATCAGAACTGTACTATCTGGTAAAAGTTGTATATATCTTATATTAATTCTACAAGAGTCTCCTCCTACTCTTGATTTTATAATACATTTTACAAGGGTCTCCTCCTACTCAACACTTTATAGTACATTTTTAAAGAGTCCCCTCTTATTCTAGTTCTTACAACACATTTCATAGGAATTAATTGGCTTAGTATTTATGGGATCCTAACTAGACTATCTGGTAAAAGTTGTATATATCTTATATTAATTTTACAAGAGTCTCCTCCTACTCTAGATTTTATAATACATTTTACAAGAGTGTTCTCCATTTCTAGACTTCATAGTACATTTTTAAAGAGTCCCCTCTTACTCTGGTTCTTACAACACATTTTACAAGAGTCTCCTCCTAATTGTTTAATTTAGTATTTATTGGATCCGAACTAGACTATCTTCTAATAATTGTATATACCTTATATTAATTTTACAAGAATTTCCTCCTACTCTAGATTTTATAATACATTTTACAAGAGTCTCCTCCAACTCTACACTTTATAGCACATTTTACAAACGTGTCCTCCAACTCGACACTTTATAGTACATTTTTAAATATTCCCTCCATTACTATAGTTCTTAAAACAAATTTTATAGGATTTGTTTATTTTAGTATTCATTGGATCCGAAATAGACTATCTTGTAATAGTTGTATATACGTTATATTAATTTTACAAAATTCTCCTCCTACTCTAGACTCTATAGTACATTTTTAAAGACTCCCCTCTTAATCTAGTTCCTACAAAACATTTTACAAGAGTCTCTCTATTTTGTAATTTAGTATTTATTGGATCCGAATTAGACAATCTGGTAATAGTTGTATATAACTTATATTAATTTTACAAGAGTCTCCTCAAACTCTACACTTTATAGTACATTTTTAAAGATTCCCCTCTTACTCTAGTTCTTACAACACATTTTATAGGAATTGTTTAGTTTAGTATTTATTGGATCCGAACTAGACTATCTTGTAATAGTTGTATATACTTTATATTAATTTTACAAGAGTCTCCTCCTACTCTAGAATTTATAATACATTTTACAAGGGTCTCCTCCTACTCTACACTTTATAGTACATTTTTAAAGAGTTCCCTCTTACTCTAGTTCTTACAACACATTTCATAGGAAATGTTTGGCTTAGTATTTATGGGATCGTAACTAGACTATCTTGTAATAGTTGTATATAACTTATATTAATTTTACAAGAGTCTTCTCCTACTCTAGACTTTATAGTACATTTTTAAAGAGTCCCCTCTTACTCTAGTTCTTACAACACATTTTACAAATGTCTCCTCCTAATTGTTTAATTTAGTATTTATTGGATCCGAACTAGACTATCTTCTAATAGTTGTATATACCTTATATTAATTTTACAAGAATTTCCGCCTACTCTAGATTTTATAATACATTTTACAAGAGTCTCCTCCAACTCTACACTTTATAGTACATTTTTAAAGATTCCCTCCATTACTCAAGTTCTTAAAACAAATTTTATAGGATTTGTTTAGTTTAGTATTTATTGGATCCGAACTAGACTATCTTGTAATAGTTGTATATACGTTATATTAATTTTACAAGAGTCTCCTCCTACTCTAGATTTTATAATACATTTTACAAGAGTCTCCTAAAACTCTACACTTTATAGTACATTTTTAAAGATTCCCCTCTTACTTTAGTTCTTACAACACATTTTATAGGAATTGTTTATTTTAGTATTTATTGGATTCGAACTAGATTATCTTGTAATAGTTGTATATACGTTATATTAATTTTACAAGAGTCTCCTCCTACTCTAGATGTTATAATACATTTTACAAACATGTCCTCCAACCCTACACTTTTTAGTACATTTTTAAAGATTCCCTCCATTACTCTAGTTCTTAAAACAAATTTTATAGGATTTTTTTTGTTTAGTTTTTATTGGATCCAAACTAGACCATCTTTCAATTGTTGTATTTACCCTATATTAATTTTACATGAGTCTCATCCTACTCTAGACTCTATATTACATTTTTAAAGACTCCCCTCTTAATCTAGTTCCTACAACACATTTTACAAGAGTCTCCTCTATTTTGTAATTTAGTATTTATTGGATCCGAATGAGACAATCTTGTAATAGTTGTATATAACTTATATTAATTTTAAAAGAGTTTCCTCCTACTCTAAATATTATAATACATTTCACAAGAGTCTCCTTCAACTCTAGACTTTATAGTACATTTTTAAAGAGTCCCCTCTTACTCTAGTTCTTACAACACATTTTACAAGAGTCTCCTCAAAATCTACACTTTAAAGTACATTTTTAAAGATTCCCCTTTTACTCTAGTTCTTACAACACATTTTATAGGAATTGTTTAGTTTAGTATTTATTGGATCCGAACTAGACTATCTTGTAATAGTTGTATATACTTTATATTAATTTTACAAGAGTCTCCTCCTACTCTAGAATTTATAATACATTTTACAAGGGTCTCCTCCTACTCTACACTTTATAGTACATTTTTAAAGATTCCCTCCATTACTCTAGTTCTTAAAACAAATTTTATAGGATTTTTTTAGTTTAGTATTTATTGGATCCAAACTAGACCATCTTTCAATAGTTGTATTTACCCTATATTAATTTTACAAGGGTCTCCTCTATTTTTTAATTTATTATTTATTGGATCCGATCTAGACTATCTTCTAATAGTTGTATATACCTTATATTAATTTTACAAGAGTCTCCTCCTACTCTAGACTCTATAGTACATTTTTAAAGACTCCCCTCTTAATCTAGTTCCTACAACACATTTTACAAGAGTCTCCTCTATTTTGTAATTTAGTATTTATTGGATCCGTACTAGACAATCTTGTAATAGTTGTATATAACTTATATTAATTTTACAAGAGTCTCCTCCTACTCTAGATTTTATAATACATTTTACAAGAGTCTCCTCCAACTCTACACTTTATAATACATTTTTAAAGAGTCCCCTCTTACTCTAGTTCTTACAACACATTTTATAGGAATTGTTTAGTTTAGTATTTATTGGATCCGAACTAGACTATCTTGTAATAGTTGTATATAAGTTATATTAATTTTACAAGAGTCTCATCCTACTCTAGATTTTATAATACATTTTACAAGAGTCTCCTAAAACTCTACACTTTATAGTACATTTTTAAAGATTCCCCTCTTACTCTAGTTCTTACAACACATTTCATTAGAAATGTTTGGCTTAGTATTTATGGGATCGTAACTAGACTATCTTCTAATAGTTGTATATACCTTATAATAATTTTACAAGATTCTCCTCCTACTCTAGACCCTATAGTACATTTTTAAAGACTCCCCTCTTAATCAAGTTCTTACAACACATTTTACAAGAGTCTCCTCTATTTTTAATTTATTATTTATTGGGTCCGAACTAGACTATCTTGTAATAGTTGTATATACGTTATATTAATTTTACAAGAGTCTCCTCCTACACTAGATTTTATAATACATTTTACAAACGTGTCCTCCAACTCTACACTTTATAGTACATTTTTTAAGATTCCCTCCATTACTCTAGTTCTTAAAACAAATTTTATAGGATTTTTTTAGTTTAGTATTTATTGGATCCAAACTAGACCATCTTTCAATAGTTGTATTTACCCTATATTAATTTTACAAGAGTCTCCTCTTACTCTAAATTTTATAATACATTTTACAAGAGTCTCCTCAAACTCTACACTTTATAGTACATTTTTTAAGATTCTCCTCTTACTCTAGTTCTTAAAACACATTTTATAGGAATTGTTTAGTTTAGTATTTATTGGATCCGAACTAGACTATCTGTAATAGTTGTATATAACTTATATTAATTTTACAAGAGTCTCCTCCTACTCTAGATTTTATAATACATTTTACAAGAGTCTCCTTTAACTCTACACTTTATAGTACATTTTTTAAGAGTCCCCTCTTACTCTAGTTCTTACAACACATTTAACAAGAGTCTCCTCCTAATTGTTAAGTTTAGTATTTATTGGATCCGAACTAGACAATCTTGTAATAGTTGTATATATCTTATTTTAATTTTACAAGAGTCTCCTCCTACTCTAAATTTTATAATACATTTTACAAGAGTCTCCTCCAACTCTAGACCTTATAGTACATTTTTAAATAGTCCCCTCTTACTCTAGTTCTTACAACACATTTTACAAGAGTCTCCTCAAACTCTACACTTTATAGTACATTTTTAAAGATTCCCCTCTTATTCTAGTTCTTAAAACACATTTTATAGGAATAGTTTAGTTTAGTATTTATTGGATCCGAACTAGACTATCTTGTAATAGTTGTATATACGTTATATTAATTTTACAAGAGTCTCCTCCTACTCTAGATTTTATAATACATTTTACAAGAGTCTCCTAAAACTCTACACTTTATAGTACATTTTTAAAGATTCCCCTCTTACTCAATTTCTTACAACACATTTCATAGGAATTGTTTGGCTTAGTATTTATGGGATCATAACTAGACTATCTTCTAATAGTTGTATATACCTTATATTAATTTTACAAGAGTCTCCTCCTACTCTAGACCCTATAGTACATTTTAAAGACTCCCCTCTTAATCTAGTTCTTACAACACATTTTACAAGAGTCTCCTCTATTCTTAATTTATTATTTATAGGATCCGAACTAGACTATCTTGTAATAGTTGTATATACGTTATATTAATTTTAAAAGAGTGTCCTCCTACTCTAGATTTTATAATACATTTTACAAACGTATCCTCCAACTCTACACTTTATAGTACATTTTTTAAGATTCCCTCCATTACTCTAGTTCTTAAAACAAATTTTATAGGATTTTTTTAGTTTAGTATTTATTGAATTCAAACTAGACCATCTTTCAATAGCTGTATTTACCCTATATTAATTTTACAAGAGTCTCCTCCTACTCTAGACTCTATAGTACATTTTAAAGACTCCCCTCTTACTCTAGTTCTTACAACACATTTCATAGGAATTAATTGGCTTAGTATTTATGGGATCCTAACTAGACTATCTTGTAATAGTTGTATATAACTTATATTAATTTTACTAGAGTCTCCTCCAACTCTAGACTTCATAGTACATTTTTAAAGAGTCCGCTCTTACTCTAGTTCTTACAACACATTTTACAAGAGTCTCCTCCTAATTGTTTAATTTAGTATTTATTGGATCCGAACTAGACTATCTTCTAATAGTTGTATATATCTTATATTAATTTTACAAGAATTTCCTCCTACTCTAGATTTTATAATACATTTTACGAGAGTCTCCTCCAACTCTACACTTTATAGTACATTTTACAAACGTGTCCTCCAAATCTACACTTTATAGTATATTTTTAAAGATTCCCTCCATTACTATAGTTCTTAAAACAAATTTTATAGGATTTGTTTATTTTAGTATTTATTGGATCCGAACTAGACTATCTTGTAATAGTTGTATATACGTTATATTAATTTTACAAGAGTCTCCTCCTACTCTAGATTTTAATAATACATTTTACAAACGTGTCCTCCAACTCTACACTTTATAGTACATTTTTAAAGATTCCCTCCATTACTCTAGTTCTTAAAACAAATTTTATAGGATTTTTTTTGTTTAGTTTTTATTGGATCCAAACTAGACCATCTTTCAATAGTTGTATTTACCCTATATTAATTTTACATGAGTCTCCTCCTACTCTAGACTCTATAGTACATTTTTAAAGACTCCTCTCTTAATCTAGTTCCTACAACACATTTTACAAGAGTCTCCTCAAAATCTACACTTTAAAGTACATTTTTAAAGATTCCCCTCTTACTCTAGTTCTTACAACACATTTTATAGGAATTGTTTAGTTTAGTATTTATTGGATCCGAACTAGACTATCTTGTAATAGTTGTATATTCTTTATATTAATTTTACAAGAGTCTCCTCCTACTCTACACTCTATAGTACATTTTTAAAGACTCCCCACTTAATCTAGTTCTTACAACACATTTTACTAGAGTCTCCTGTATTTTTTAATTTATTATTTATTGGAACCGAACTAGACTATCTTCTAATAGTTGTATATACCTTATATTAATTTTACAAGAGTCTCCTCCTACTCTAGACTCTGTAGTACATTTTTAAAAAGTCCCCTCTTACTCTAGTTCTTACAACACATTTCATAGGAAATGTTTGGCTTAGTATTTATGGGATCGTAACTAGACTATCTTCTAACAGTTGTATATACGTTATATTAATTTTACAAAAGTCTCCTCCTACTCTAGATTTTATAATACATTTTACAAACGTGTCCTCAAACTCTACACTTTATAGCACATTTTTAAAGATTCCCTCAATTACTCTAGTTCTTAAAACAAATTTTATAGGATTTTTTAGTTTAGTATTTATTGGATCCAAACTAGACCATCTTTCAATAGTTGTATTTACCCTATATTAATTTTACAAGAGTCTCCTCTATTTTTTAATTTATTATTTATTGGATCCGAATAAGACTATCTTCTAATAGTTGTATATACCTTATATTAATTTTACAAGAGTCTCCTCCTACTCTAGACTCTATAGTACATTTTTAAAGACTCCTCTCTTAATCTAGTTCCTACAACACATTTTACAAGAGTCTCCTCTATTTTGTAATTTAGTATTTATTGGATCCGTACTAGACAATCTTGTAATAGTTGTATATAACTTATATTAATTTTACAAGAGTCTCCTCCTACTCTAGATTTTATAATACATTTTACAAGAGTCTCCTCCAACTCTACACTTTATAATACATTTTTAAAGAGTCCCCTCTTACTCTAGTTCTTACAACACATTTTACAAGAGTCTCCTCCAAATTGTTATGTTTGGTATTTATTGGATCAATTTAGACTATCTTGTAATATTTGTATATACCTTATATTAATTTTACAAGATTCTCCTCCTACTCTAGATTTCATAATACATTTTCCAAGAGTCTCCTCCTACTCTAACCTCTATAGTACATTTTTAAAGAGTTCCCTCTTACTCTTGTTTTTACAATATACTTTACAAGAGTCTCCTCCAAATTGTTTAAATTAGTATTTATTGGATCAGAACTATACTATCTGGTAAAAGTTGTATATATCTTATATTAATTTTACAAGAGTCTCCTCCTACTCTGGATTTTATAATACATTTTACAAGGGTCTCCTCCTACTCAACACTTTATAGTACATTTTTAAAGAGTCCCCTCTTACTCTAGTTCTTACAACACATTTCCATCGAATTAATTGGCTTAGTATTTATGGGATCCTAACTAGACTATCTTGTAATAGTTGTATATAACTTATATTAATTTTACTAGAGTCTCCTCCTACTCTAGATTTTATAATACATTTTACAAGAGTGTCCTCCAACTCTAGACTTCATAGTACATTTTTAAAGAGTCCCCTCTTACTCTAGTTCTTACAACACATTTTACAAGAGTCTCCTCCTAATTGTTTAATTTAGTATTTATTGGATCCTAACTAGACTATCTTCTAATAGTTGTATATACCTTATATTAATTTTACAAGAATTTCCCCCTACTCTAGATTTTATAATACATTTTACAAGAGTCTCCTCCAACTCTACACTTTAGAGTACATTTTACAAACGTGTCCTCCAACTCGACACTTTATAGTACATTTTTAAATATTCCCTCCATTACTATAGTTCTTAAAACAAATTTTATAGGATTTGTTTATTTTAGTATTTATTGGATCTGAACTAGACTATCTTGTAATAGTTGTATATACGTTATATTAATTTTACAAAAGTCTCCTCCTACTCTAGACTCTATAGTACATTTTTAAAGACTCCCCTCTTAATCTAGTTCCTACAAAACATTTTACAAGAGTCTCTCTATTTTGTAATTTAGTATCTATTGGATCCGAATTAGACAATCTTGTAATAGTTGTATATAACTTATGTTAATTTTAAAAGAGTCTCCTCCTACTCTAAATTTTATAATACATTTTACAAGAGTCTACTCCAACTCTAGACTTTATAGTACATTTTTAAAGAGTCCCCTCTTATTCTAGTTCTTACAACACATTTTACAAGAGTCTCCTCAAACTCTACACTTTATTAGTACATTTTTAAATATTCCCCTCTTACTCTAGTTCTTACAACACATTTTATAGGAATTGTTTAGTTTAGTATTTATTGGATCCGAACTAGACTATCTTGTAATAGTTGTATATACTTTATATTAATTTTACAAGAGTCTCCTCCTACTCTAGAATTTATAATACATTTTACAAGAGTCTCCTCCAACTCTACACTTTATAGTACATTTTACAAACGTATCCTCCAACTCTACACTTTATAGTACATTTTTTAAGATTCCCTCCATTACTCTAGTTCTTAAAACAAATTTTATAGGTTTTTTTTAGTTTAGTATTTATTGAGTTCAAACTAGACCATCTTTCAATAGCTGTATTTACCCTATATTAATTTTACAAGAGTCTCCTCCTACTCTAGACTCTATAGTACATTTTAAAGACTCCCCTCTTAATCTAGTTCTTACAACACATTTTACAAGAGTCTCCTGTATTTTTTAATTTATTATTTATTGGATCCGAACTAGACTATCTTCTAATAGTTGTATATACCTTATATTAATTTTACAAGAGTCTCCTCCTACTCTAGACTCTATAGTACATTTTTAAAGAGTCCCCTCTTACTCTAGTTCTTACAACACATTTCATAGGAAATGTTTGGCTTAGTATTTATGGGATCGTAACTAGACTATCTTGTAATAGTTGTATATACGTTATATTAATTTTACAAGAGTCTCCTCCTACTCTAGATTTCATAATACATTTTACAAGAGTCTCCTCCTACTCTAACCTCTATAGTACATTTTTAAAGAGTTCCCTCTTACTCTTGTTTTTACAATATACTTTACAAGAGTCTCCTCCAAATTGTTTAAATTAGTATTTATTGGATCAGAACTATACTATCTGGTAAAGGTTGTATATATCTTATATTAATTTTACAAGAGTCTCCTCCTACTCTAGATTTTATAATACATTTTACAAGGGTCTCCTCCTACTCAACACTTTATAGTACATTTTTAAAGAGTCCCCTCTTCCTCTAGTTCTTACAACACATTTCATAGGAATTAATTGGCTTAGTATTTATGGGATCCTAACTAGACTATCTTGTAATAGTTGTATATAACTTATATTAATTTTACTAGAGTCTCCTCCAACTCTAGACTTCATAGTACATTTTTAAAGAGTCCCCTCTTACTCTAGTTCTTACAACACATTTTACAAGAGTCTCCTCCTAATTGTTTAATTTAGTATTTATTGGATCCGAACTAGACTATCTTCTAATAGTTGTATATATCTTATATTATTTTACAAGAATGTCCTCCTACTCTAGATTTTATAATACATTTTACGAGAGTCTCCTCCAACTCTACACTTTATAGTAAATTTTTAAAGATTCCCTCCATTACTCTAGTTCTTAAAACAAATTTTATAGGATTTTTTTTGTTTAGTATTTATTGGATCCAAACTAGACCATCTTTCAATAGTTGTATTTACCCTATATTAATTTTACAAGAGTCTCCTCATACTCAAGACTCTATAGTACATTTTTAAAAACTCCCCTCTTAATCAAGTTCTTACAACACATTTTACAAGAGTCTCCTGTATTTTTTAATTTAGTATTTATTGGATCCGAACTAGACTATCTTCTAATAGTTTTATATACCTTATATTAATTTTACAAGTGTGTCCTCCTACTCTAGACTCTATAGTACATTTTTAAAGACTCCCCTCTTAATCTAGTTCCTACAACACATTTTACAAGAGTCTCTCTATTTTGTAATTTAGTATTTATTGGATCCGAACTATAAAATCTTGTAATAGTTGTATATAACTTATATTAATTTTAAAAGAGTCTCCTCCTACTCTAAATTTTATAATACATTTTACAAAAGTCTCCTTCAACTCTAGACTTTATAGTACATTTTTAAAGAGTCCCCTCTTACTCTAGTTCTTACAACACATTTTACAAAAGTCTCCTCCTAATTTTTTAATTTAGTATTTATTGGATCCGAACTAGACTATCTTCTAATAGTTGTATATACCTTATATTAATTTTACAAGAGTCTCCTCCAACTCTACATTTTTAAAGATTCCCTCCATTACTCTAGTTCTTAAAACAAATTTTATAGGATTTGTTTAGTTTAGTATTTATTGGATTCGAACTAGATTATCTTGTAATAGTTGTATATACGTTATATTATTTTACAAGAGTGTCCTCCTACTCTAGATGTTGTAATACATTTTACAAACGTGTCCTCCAACTCTACACTTTATAGTACATTTTTAAAGATTCCCTCCATTACTCTAGTTCTTAAATAAATTTTATAGGATTTTTTTTGTTTAGTTTTTATTGGATCCAAACTAGACCATCTTTCAATAGTTGTATTTACCCTATATTAATTTTACATGAGTCTCCTCCTACTCTAGACTCTATAGTACATTTTTAAAGACTCCCCTCTTAATCTAGTTCCTACAACACATTTTACAAGAGTCTCCTCTATTTTGTAATTTAGTATTTATTGGATCCGAATGAGACATTCTTGTAATAGTTGTATATAACTTATATTAATTTTAAAAGAGTCTCCTCCTACTCTAAATTTTATAATACATTTTACAAGAGTCTCCTTCAACTCTAGACTTTATAGTACATTTTTAAAGAGTCCCCTCTTACTCTAGTTCTTACAACACATTTTACAAGAGTCTCCTCAAAATCTACACTTTAAAGTACATTTTTAAAGATTCCCCTCTTACTCTAGTTCTTACAACACATTTTATAGGAATTGTTTAGTTTAGTATTTATTGGATCCGAACTAGACTATCTTGTAATAGTTGTATATACTTTATATTAATTTTACAAAAGTCTCCTCCTACTCTACACTCTATAGTACATTTTTAAAGACTCCCCTCTTAATCTAGTTCTTACAACACATTTTACTAGAGTCTCCTGTATTTTTTAATTTATTATTTATTGGAACCGAACTAGACTATCTTCTAACAGTTGTATATACCTTATATTAATTTTACAAGAGTCTCCTCCTACTCTAGACTCTGTAGTACATTTTTAAAAAGTCCCCTCTTACTCTAGTTCTTACAAAACATTTCATAGGAAATGTTTGGCTTAGTATTTATGGGATCGTACCTAGACTATCTTCTAATAGTTGTATATACGTTATATTAATTTTACAAGAGTCTCCTCCTACTCTAGATTTTATAATACATTTTACAAACGTGTCCTCAAACTCTACATTTTATAGTACATTTTTAAAGATTCCCTCAATTACTCTAGTTCTTAAAACAAATTTTATACGATTTTTTAGTTTAGTATTTATTGGATCCAAACTAGACCATCTTTCAATAGTTGTATTTACCCTATATTAATTTTACAAGAGTCTCCTCTATTTTTTAATTTATTATTTATTGGATCCGAATAAGACTATCTTCTAATAGTTGTATATATCTTATATTAATTTTACAAGAGTCTCCTCCTACTCTAGACTCTATAGTACATTTTTAAAGACTCCCCTCTTAATCTAGTTCTTAACCACATTTTACAAGAGTCTCCTCTATTTTTTAATTTATTATTTATTGGATCCGAACTAGACAATCTTGTAAAAGTTGTATATAACTTATATTAATTTTACAAGAGTCTCCTCCTACTCTAAATTTTATAATACATTTTACAAGAGTCTCCTCAAACTCTACACTTTATAGTACATTTATAAAAATTCCCCTCTTACTCTAGTTCTTAAAACACATTTTACAAGAGTCTCCTCAAACTCTACAGTTTATAGTACATTTTTAAAGATTCCCCTCTTACTCTAGTTCTTACAACACATTTTATAGGAATTGTTTAGTTTAGTATTTATTGGATCCGAATTAGACTATCTTGTAATAGTTGTATATACTTTATATTAATTTTACAAGAGTCTCTTCCTACTCTAGAATTTATAATACATTTTACAAAGGTCTCCTCCTACTCTACACTTTATAGTACATTTTTAAAGAGTCCCCTCTTACTCTAGCTCTTACAACACATTTCATAGGAAATGTTTGGCCTAGTATTTATGGGATCGTAACTAGACTATCTTGTAATAGTTGTATATAACTTATATTAATTTTACAAGAGACTTCTCCTACTCTAGATTTTATAATACATTTTACAAGAGTCTCCTCCAACTCTAGACTTTATAGTACATTTTTAAAGAGTCCCCTCTTACTCTAGTTCTTACAACACATTTTACAAAAGTCTCCTCCTAATTGTTTAATTTAGTATTTATTGGATCCGAACTAGACTATCTTGTAATAGTTGTATATACGTTATATTAATTTTACAAGAGTCTCCTCCTACTCTAGATTTTATAATACATTTTACAAGAGTCTCCTAAAACTCTACACTTTATAGTACATTTTTAAAGATTCCCCTCTTACTTTAGTTCTTACAACACATTTTATAGGAATTGTTTAGTTTTGTATTTATTGGATCCGAACTAGACTATCTTGTAATAGTTGTATATACTTTATATTAATTTTACAAGAGTCTCCTCCTACTCCAGAATTTATAATACATTTTACAAGGGTCTCCTCCAACTCTAGACTTCATAGTACATTTTTAAAGAGTCCCCTCTTACTCTAGTTCTTACAACACATTTTACAAGAGTCTCCTCCTAATTGTTTAATTTAGTATTTATTGGATCCGAACTAGACTATCTTCTAATAGTTGTATATACCTTATATTAATTTTACAAGAATTTCCTCCTACTCTAGATTTTATAATACATTTTACAAGAGTCTCCTCCAACTCTACACTTTATAGTACATTTTTAAAGATTCCCTCCATTACTCTAGTTCTTAAAACAAATTTTATAGGATTTGTTTAGTTTAGTATTTATTGGATCCGAACTAGACTATCTTGTAATAGTTGTATATACGTTATATTAATTTTACAAGAGTCTCCTCCTACTCTAGAATCTATAGTACATTTTTAAAGACTCCCCTCTTAACCTAGTTCTTACAACACATTTTACAAGAGTCTACTCTATTTTTAATTAATTATTTATTGGATCCGAACTAGACTATCTTCTAATAGTTGTATATACCTTATATTAATTTTACAAGAGTCTCCTCCTACTCTAGACTCTATAGTACATTTTTAAAGACTCCCCTCTTAATCTAGTTCCTACAACACATTTTACAAGAGTCTCCTCTATTTTGTAATTTAGTATTTATTGGATCCGAATGAGACAATCTTGTAATAGTTGTATATAACTTATATTAATTTTACAAGAGTCTCCTCCTACTCTTAATTTTATAATACATTTTACAAGAGTCTCCTCAAACTCTACACTTTATAGTATATTTTTAAAGATTCCCCTCTTACTCTAGTTCTTACAACACATTTTACAAGAGTCTCCTCAAACTCTACACTTTATAGTACATTTTTAAAGATTCCCCTCTTACTCTAGTTCTTAAAACACATTTTATAGGAATAGTTTAGTATTTATTGGATCCGAACTAGACTATCTTGTAATAGTTGTATATACTTTATATTAGATTTACAATAGTCTCCACCTACTCTAGAATTTATAATACATTTAACAAGGGTCTCCTCCTACTCTACACTTTATAATACATTTTTAAAGAGTCCCCTCTTACTCTAGTTCTTACAACACATTTCATAGGAAATGTTTGGCTTAGTATTTATGGGAACGTAACTAGACTATCTTGTAATAGTTGTATATAACTTATATTAATTTTACAAGCGTCTTCTCCTACTCTAGATTTTATAATACATTTTACAAGAGTCTCCTCTAACTCTAGACTTTATAGTACATTTTTAAAGAGTCCCCTCTTACTCTAGTTCTTACAACACATTTTACAAGAGTCTCCTCCTAATTGTTTAATTTAGTATTTATTGGATCCGAACTAGACTATCTTCTAATAGTTGTATATACCTTATATTAATTTTACAAGAATTTCCTCCTACTCTAGATTTTATAATACATTTTACAAGAGTCTCCTCCAACTCTACACTTTATAGTACATTTTACAAACGTGTCCTCCAACTCTACACTTTATAGTACATTTTTAAAGATTCCCCTCTTACTCTAGTTCTTACAACACATTTCATAGGAAATGTTTGGCTTAGTATTTATGGGATCGTAACTAGACTATCTTCTAATAGTTGTATATACCTTATATTAATTTTACAAGAGTCTCCTCCTACTCTAGACCCTATAGTACATTTTTAAAGACTCCCCTCTTAATCTAGTTCTTACAACACATTTTACAAGAGTCTCCTCTATTTTTAATTTATTATTTATTGGATCCTAACTAGACTATCTTGTAATAGTTGTATATAACTTATATTAATTTTACTAGAGTCTCCTCCTACTCTAGATTTTATAATACATTTTACAAGAGTGTCCTCCAACTCTAGACTTCATAGTACATTTTTAAAGAGTCCCCTCTTACTCTAGTTCTTACAACACATTTTACAAGAGTCTCCTCCTAATTGTTTAATTTAGTATTTATTGGATCCTAACTAGACTATCTTCTAATAGTTGTATATACCTTATATTAATTTTACAAGAATTTCCCCCTACTCTAGATTTTATAATACATTTTACAAGAGTCTCCTCCAACTCTACACTTTAGAGTACATTTTACAAACGTGTCCTCCAACTCGACACTTTATAGTACATTTTTAAATATTCCCTCCATTACTATAGTTCTTAAAACAAATTTTATAGGATTTGTTTATTTTAGTATTTATTGGATCTGAACTAGACTATCTTGTAATAGTTGTATATACGTTATATTAATTTTACAAAAGTCTCCTCCTACTCTAGACTCTATAGTACATTTTTAAAGACTCCCCTCTTAATCTAGTTCCTACAAAACAATTTACAAGAGTCTCTCTATTTTGTAATTTAGTATTTATTGGATCCGAATTAGACAATCTTGTAATAGTTGTATATAACTTATGTTAATTTTAAAAGAGTCTCCTCCTACTCTAAATTTTATAATACATTTTACAAGAGTCTACTCCAACTCTAGACTTTATAGTACATTTTTAAAGAGTCCCCTCTTATTCTAGTTCTTACAACACATTTTACAAGAGTCTCCTCAAACTCTACACTTTATAGTACATTTTTAAATATTCCCCTCTTACTCTAGTTCTTACAACACATTTTATAGGAATTGTTTAGTTTAGTATTTATTGGATCCGAACTAGACTATCTTGTAATAGTTGTATATACTTTATATTAATTTTACAAGAGTCTCCTCCTACTCTAGAATTTATAATACATTTTACAAGAGTCTCCTCCAACTCTACACTTTATAGTACATTTTACAAACGTATCCTCCAACTCTACACTTTATAGTACATTTTTTAAGATTCCCTCCATTACTCTAGTTCTTAAAACAAATTTTATAGGTTTTTTTTAGTTTAGTATTTATTGAGTTCAAACTAGACCATCTTTCAATAGCTGTATTTACCCTATGTTAATTTTACAAGAGTCTCCTCCTACTCTAGAATCTATAGTACATTTTAAAGACTCCCCTCTTAATCTAGTTCTTACAACACATTTTACAAGAGTCTCCTGTATTTTTTAATTTATTATTTATTGGATCCGAACTAGACTATCTTCTAATAGTTGTATATACCTTATATTAATTTTACAAGAGTCTCCTCCTACTCTAGACTCTATAGTACATTTTTAAAGAGTCCCCTCTTACTCTAGTTCTTACAACACATTTCATAGGAAATGTTTGGCTTAGTATTTATGGGATCGTAACTAGACTATCTTGTATTAGTTGTATATACGTTATATTAATTTTACAAGAGTCTCCTCCTACTCTAGATTTCATAATACATTTTACAAGAGTCTCCTCCTACTCTAACCTCTATAGTACATTTTTAAAGAGTTCCCTCTTACTCTTGTTTTTACAATATACTTTACAAGAGTCTCCTCCAAATTGTTTAAATTAGTATTTATTGGATCAGAACTATACTATCTGGTAAAAGTTGTATATATCTTATATTAATTTTACAAGAGTCTCCTCCTACTCTAGATTTTATAATACATTTTACAAGGGTCTCCTCCTACTCAACACTTTATAGTACATTTTTAAAGAGTCCCCTCTTCCTCTAGTTCTTACAACACATTTCATAGGAATTAATTGGCTTAGTATTTATGGGATCCTAACTAGACTATCTTGTAATAGTTGTATATAACTTATATTAATTTTACTAGAGTCTCCTCCAACTCTAGACTTCATAGTACATTTTTAAAGAGTCCCCTCTTCCTCTAGTTCTTACAACACATTTCATAGGAAATGTTTGGCTTAGTATTTATGGGAACGTAACTAGACTATCTTGTAATAGTTGTATATAACTTATATTAATTTTACAAGCGTCTTCTCCTACTCTAGATTTTATAATACATTTTACAAGAGTCTCCTCTAACTCTAGACTTTATAGTACATTTTTAAAGAGTCCCCTCTTACTCTAGTTCTTACAACACATTTTACAAGAGTCTCCTCCTAATTGTTTAATTTAGTATTTATTGGATCCGAACTAGACTATCTTCTAATAGTTGTATATACCTTATATTAATTTTACAAGAATTTCCTCCTACTCTAGATTTTATAATACATTTTACAAGAGTCTCCTCCAACTCTACACTTTATAGTACATTTTACAAACGTGTCCTCCAACTCTACACTTTATAGTACATTTTTAAAGATTCCCCTCTTACTCTAGTTCTTACAACACATTTCATAGGAAATGTTTGGCTTAGTATTTATGGGATCGTAACTAGACTATCTTCTAATAGTTGTATATACCTTATATTAATTTTACAAGAGTCTCCTCCTACTCTAGACCCTATAGTACATTTTTAAAGACTCCCCTCTTAATCTAGTTCTTACAACACATTTTACAAGAGTCTCCTCTATTTTTAATTTATTATTTATTGGATCCTAACTAGACTATCTTGTAATAGTTGTATATAACTTATATTAATTTTACTAGAGTCTCCTCCTACTCTAGATTTTATAATACATTTTACAAGAGTGTCCTCCAACTCTAGACTTCATAGTACATTTTTAAAGAGTCCCCTCTTACTCTAGTTCTTACAACACATTTTACAAGAGTCTCCTCCTAATTGTTTAATTTAGTATTTATTGGATCCTAACTAGACTATCTTCTAATAGTTGTATATACCTTATATTAATTTTACAAGAATTTCCCCCTACTCTAGATTTTATAATACATTTTACAAGAGTCTCCTCCAACTCTACACTTTAGAGTACATTTTACAAACGTGTCCTCCAACTCGACACTTTATAGTACATTTTTAAATATTCCCTCCATTACTATAGTTCTTAAAACAAATTTTATAGGATTTGTTTATTTTAGTATTTATTGGATCTGAACTAGACTATCTTGTAATAGTTGTATATACGTTATATTAATTTTACAAAAGTCTCCTCCTACTCTAGACTCTATAGTACATTTTTAAAGACTCCCCTCTTAATCTAGTTCCTACAAAACAATTTACAAGAGTCTCTCTATTTTGTAATTTAGTATTTATTGGATCCGAATTAGACAATCTTGTAATAGTTGTATATAACTTATGTTAATTTTAAAAGAGTCTCCTCCTACTCTAAATTTTATAATACATTTTACAAGAGTCTACTCCAACTCTAGACTTTATAGTACATTTTTAAAGAGTCCCCTCTTATTCTAGTTCTTACAACACATTTTACAAGAGTCTCCTCAAACTCTACACTTTATAGTACATTTTTAAATATTCCCCTCTTACTCTAGTTCTTACAACACATTTTATAGGAATTGTTTAGTTTAGTATTTATTGGATCCGAACTAGACTATCTTGTAATAGTTGTATATACTTTATATTAATTTTACAAGAGTCTCCTCCTACTCTAGAATTTATAATACATTTTACAAGAGTCTCCTCCAACTCTACACTTTATAGTACATTTTACAAACGTATCCTCCAACTCTACACTTTATAGTACATTTTTTAAGATTCCCTCCATTACTCTAGTTCTTAAAACAAATTTTATAGGTTTTTTTTAGTTTAGTATTTATTGAGTTCAAACTAGACCATCTTTCAATAGCTGTATTTACCCTATGTTAATTTTACAAGAGTCTCCTCCTACTCTAGAATCTATAGTACATTTTAAAGACTCCCCTCTTAATCTAGTTCTTACAACACATTTTACAAGAGTCTCCTGTATTTTTTAATTTATTATTTATTGGATCCGAACTAGACTATCTTCTAATAGTTGTATATACCTTATATTAATTTTACAAGAGTCTCCTCCTACTCTAGACTCTATAGTACATTTTTAAAGAGTCCCCTCTTACTCTAGTTCTTACAACACATTTCATAGGAAATGTTTGGCTTAGTATTTATGGGATCGTAACTAGACTATCTTGTATTAGTTGTATATACGTTATATTAATTTTACAAGAGTCTCCTCCTACTCTAGATTTCATAATACATTTTACAAGAGTCTCCTCCTACTCTAACCTCTATAGTACATTTTTAAAGAGTTCCCTCTTACTCTTGTTTTTACAATATACTTTACAAGAGTCTCCTCCAAATTGTTTAAATTAGTATTTATTGGATCAGAACTATACTATCTGGTAAAAGTTGTATATATCTTATATTAATTTTACAAGAGTCTCCTCCTACTCTAGATTTTATAATACATTTTACAAGGGTCTCCTCCTACTCAACACTTTATAGTACATTTTTAAAGAGTCCCCTCTTCCTCTAGTTCTTACAACACATTTCATAGGAATTAATTGGCTTAGTATTTATGGGATCCTAACTAGACTATCTTGTAATAGTTGTATATAACTTATATTAATTTTACTAGAGTCTCCTCCAACTCTAGACTTCATAGTACATTTTTAAAGAGTCCCCTCTTCCTCTAGTTCTTACAACACATTTCATAGGAATTAATTGGCTTAGTATTTATGGGATCCTAACTAGACTATCTTCTAATAGTTGTATATATCTTATATTATTTTACAAGAATGTCCTCCTACTCTAGATTTTATAATACATTTTACGAGAGTCTCCTCCAACTCTACACTTTATAGTACATTTTTAAAGATTCCCTCCATTACTCTAGTTCTTAAAACAAATTTTATAGGATTTTTTTTGTTTAGTATTTATTGGATCCAAACTAGACCATCTTTCAATAGTTGTATTTACCCTATATTAATTTTACAAGAGTCTCCTCATACTCAAGACTCTCTAGTACATTTTTAAAAACTCCCCTCTTAATCAAGTTCTTACAACACATTTTACAAGAGTCTCCTGTATTTTTTAATTTAGTATTTATTGGATCCGAACTAGACTATCTTCTAATAGTTTTATATACCTTATATTAATTTTACAAGTGTGTCCTCCTACTCTAGACTCTATAGTACATTTTTAAAGACTCCCCTCTTAATCTAGTTCCTACAACACATTTTACAAGAGTCTCTCTATTTTGTAATTTAGTATTTATTGGATCCGAACTATACAATCTTGTAATAGTTGTATATAACTTATATTAATTTTAAAAGGATCTCCTCCTACTCTAAATTTTATAATACATTTTACAAAAGTCTCCTTCAAGTCTAGACTTTATAGTACATTTTTAAAGAGTCCCCTCTTACTCTAGTTCTTACAACACATTTTACAAAAGTCTCCTCCTAATTGTTTAATTTAGTATTTATTGGATCCGAACTAGACTATCTTCTAATAGTTGTATATACCTTATATTAATTTTACAAGAATTTCCTCCTACTCTAGATTTTATAATGCATTTTACAAGAGTCTCCTCCAACTCTACATTTTTAAAGATTCCCTCCATTACTCTAGTTCTTAAAACAAATTTTATAGGATTTGTTTGGTTTAGTATTTATTGGATTCGAACTAGATTATCTTGTAATAGTTGTATATACGTTATATTATTTTACAAGAGTGTCCTCCTACTCTAGATGTTGTAATACATTTTACAAACGTGTCCTCCAACTCTACACTTTATAGTACATTTTTAAAGATTCCCTCCATTACTCTAGTTCTTAAAACAAATTTTATAGGATTTTTTTTTGTTTAGTTTTTATTGGATCCAAACTAGACCATCTTTCAATAGTTGTATTTACCCTATATTAATTTTACATGAGTCTCCTCCTACTCTAGACTCTATAGTACATTTTTAAAGACTCCCCTCTTAATCTAGTTCCTACAACACATTTTACAAGAGTCTCCTCTATTTTGTAATTTAGTATTTATTGGATCCGAATGAGACATTCTTGTAATAGTTGTATATAACTTATATTAATTTTAAAAGAGTCTCCTCCTACTCTAAATTTTATAATACATTTTACAAGAGTCTCCTTCAACTCTAGACTTTATAGTACATTTTCAAAGAGTCCCCTCTTACTCTAGTTCTTACAACACATTTTATAGGAATTGTTTAGTTTAGTATTTATTGGATCCGAACTAGACTATCTTGTAATAGTTGTATATACTTTATATTAATTTTACAAAAGTCTCCTCCTACTCTACACTCTATAGTACATTTTTAAAGACTCCCCTCTTAATCTAGTTCTTACAACACATTTTACTAGAGTCTCCTGTATTTTTTAATTTATTATTTATTGGAACCGAACTAGACTATCTTCTAACAGTTGTATATACCTTATATTAATTTTACAAGAGTCTCCTCCTACTCTAGACTCTGTAGTACATTTTTAAAAAGTCCCCTCTTACTCTAGTTCTTACAACACATTTCATAGGAAATGTTTGGCTTAGTATTTATGGGATCGTACCTAGACTATCTTCTAATAGTTGTATATACGTTATATTAATTTTACAAGAGTCTCCTCCTACTCTAGATTTTATAATACATTTTACAAACGTGTCCTCAAACTCTACATTTTATAGTACATTTTTAAAGATTCCCTCAATTACTCTAGTTCTTAAAACAAATTTTATACGATTTTTTAGTTTAGTATTTATTGGATCCAAACTAGACCATCTTTCAATAGTTGTATTTACCCTATATTAATTTTACAAGAGTCTCCTCTATTTTTTAATTTATTATTTATTGGATCCGAATAAGACTATCTTCTAATAGTTGTATATACCTTATATTAATTTTACAAGAGTCTCCTCCTACTCTAGACTCTATAGTACATTTTTAAAGACTCCCCTCTTAATCTAGTTCCTACAACACATTTTACAAGAGTCTCCTCTATTTTGTAATTTAGTATTTATTGGATCCATACTAGGCAATCTTGTAATAGTTGTATGTAACTTATATTAATTTTACAAGAGTCTCCTCCTACTCTAGATTTTATAATACATTTTACAAGAGTCTCCTCCAACTCTAGACTTTATAGTACATTTTTAAAGAGTCCCCTCTTACTCTAGTTCTTACAACACGTTTTACAAGAGTCTCCTCAAACTCTACACTTTATAGTACATTTTTAAAGATTCCCCTCTTACTCTAGTTCTTACAACACATTTTATAGGAATTGTTTAGTTTAGTATTTATTGGATCCGAATTAGACTATCTTGTAATAGTTGTATATACTTTATATTAATTTTACAAGAGTCTCTTCCTACTCTAGAATTTATAATACATTTTACAAAGGTCTCCTCCTACTCTACACTTTATAGTACATTTTTAAAGAGTCCCCTCTTACTCTAGTTCTTACAACACATTTCATAGGAAATGTTTGGCCTAGTATTTATGGGATCGTAACTAGACTATCTTGTAATAGTTGTATATAACTTATATTAATTTTACAAGAGACTTCTCCTACTCTAGATTTTATAATACATTTTACAAGAGTCTCCTCCAACTCTAGACTTTATAGTACATTTTTAATGAGTCCCCTCTTACTCTAGTTCTTACAACACATTTTACAAAAGTCTCCTCCTAATTGTTTAATTTAGTATTTATTGGATCCGAACTAGACTATCTTGTAATAGTTGTATATACGTTATATTAATTTTACAAGAGTCTCCTCCTACTCTAGATTTTATAATACATTTTACAAGAGTCTCCTAAAACTCTACACTTTATAGTACATTTTTAAAGATTCCCCTCTTACTTTAGTTCTTACAACACATTTTATAGGAATTGTTTAGTTTTGTATTTATTGGATCCGAACTAGACTATCTTGTAATAGTTGTATATACTTTATATTAATTTTACAAGAGTCTCCTCCTACTCCAGAATTTATAATACATTTTACAAGGGTCTCCTCCAACTCTAGACTTCATAGTACATTTTTAAAGAGTCCCCTCTTACTCTAGTTCTTACAACACATTTTACAAGAGTCTCCTCCTAATTGTTTAATTTAGTATTTATTGGATCCGAACTAGACTATCTTCTAATAGTTGTATATACCTTATATTAATTTTACAAGAATTTCCTCCTACTCTAGATTTTATAATACATTTTACAAGAGTCTCCTCCAACTCTACATTTTATAGTACATTTTTAAAGATTCCCTCCATTACTCTAGTTCTTAAAACAAATTTTATAGGATTTGTTTAGTTTAGTATTTATTGGATCCGAACTAGACTATCTTGTAATAGTTGTATATACGTTTTATTAATTTTACAAGAGTCTCCTCCTACTCTAGATTTTATAATACATTTTACAAACGTGTCCTCCAACTCTACACTTTATAGTACATTTTTAAAGATTCCCTCCATTACTCTAGTTCTAAAAACAAATTTTATAGGATTTTTTTTGTTTAGTTTTTATTGGATCCAAACTAGACCATCTTTCAATAGTTGTATTTACCCTATATTAATTTTACAAGAGTCTCCTCCTACTCTAGAATCTATAGTACATTTTTAAAGACTCCCCTCTTAACCTAGTTCTTACAACACATTTTACAAGAGTCTACTCTATTTTTTAATTAATTATTTATTGGATCCGAATAAGACTATCTTCTAATAGTTGTATATACCTTATATTAATTTTACAAGAGTCTCCTCCTACTCTAGACTCTATAGTACATTTTTAAAGACTCCCCTCTTAATCTAGTTCCTACAACACATTTTACAAGAGTCTCCTCTATTTTGTAATTTACTATTTATTGGATCTATACTAGGCAATCTTGTAATAGTTGTATATAACTTATATTAATTTTACAAGAGTCTCCTCCTACTCTAGATTTTATAATACATTTTACAAGAGTCTCCTCCAACTCTAGACTTTATAGTACATTTTTAAAGAGTCCCCTCTTACTCTAGTTCTTACAACACATTTTACAAGAGTCTCCTCAAACTCTACAGTTTATAGTACATTTTTAAAGATTCCCCTCTTACTCTAGTTCTTACAACACATTTTATAGGAATTGTTTAGTTTAGTATTTATTGGATCCGAATTAGACTATCTTGTAATAGTTGTATATACTTTATATTAATTTTACAAGAGTCTCTTCCTACTCTAGAATTTATAATACATTTTACAAAGGTCTCCTCCTACTCTACACTTTATAGTACATTTTTAAAGAGTCCCCTCTTACTCTAGTTCTTACAACACATTTCATAGGAAATGTTTGGCCTAGTATTTATGGGATCGTAACTAGACTATCTTGTAATAGTTGTATATAACTTATATTAATTTTACAAGAGACTTCTCCTACTCTAGATTTTATAATACATTTTACAAGAGTCTCCTCCAACTCTAGACTTTATAGTACATTTTTAAAGAGTCCCCTCTTACTCTAGTTCTTACAACACATTTTACAAAAGTCTCCTCCTAATTGTTTAATTTAGTATTTATTGGATCCGAACTAGACTATCTTGTAATAGTTGTATATACTTTATATTAATTTTACAAGAGTCTCCTCCTACTCCAGAATTTATAATACATTTTACAAGGGTCTCCTCCAACTCTAGACTTCATAGTACATTTTTAAAGAGTCCCCTCTTACTCTAGTTCTTACAACACATTTTACAAGAGTCTCCTCCTAATTGTTTAATTTAGTATTTATTGGATCCGAACTAGACTATCTTCTAATAGTTGTATATACCTTATATTAATTTTACAAGAATTTCCTCCTACTCTAGATTTTATAATACATTTTACAAGAGTCTCCTCCAACTCTACACTTTATAGTACATTTTTAAATATTCCCTCCATTACTCTAGTTCTTAAAACAAATGTTATAGGATTTGTTTAGTTTAGTATTTATTGGATCCGAACTAGACTATCTTGTAATAGTTGTATATACTTTATATTAATTTTACAAGAGTCTCCTCCTACTCTAGATTTTATAATACATTTTACAAACGTGTCCTCCAACTCTACACTTTATAGTACATTTTTAAAGATTCCCTCCATTACTCTAGTTCTAAAAACAAATTTTATAGGATTTTTTTTGTTTAGTTTTTATTGGATCCAAACTAGACCATCTTTCAATAGTTGTATTTACCCTATATTAATTTTACAAGAGTCTCCTCCTACTCTAGAATCTATAGTACATTTTTAAAGACTCCCCTCTTAACCTAGTTCTTACAACACATTTTACAAGAGTCTACTCTATTTTTTAATTAATTATTTATTGGATCCGAACTTGACTATCTTCTAATAGTTGTATATACCTTATATTAATTTTACAAGAGTCTCCTCCTACTCTAGACTCTATAGTACATTTTTAAAGACTCCCCTCTTAATCTAGTTCCTACAACACATTTTACAAGAGTCTCCTCTATTTTGTAATTTAGTATTTATTGGATCCGAATGAGACAATCTTGTAATAGTTGTATATAACTTATATTAATTTTACAAGAGTCTCCTCCTACTCTTAATTTTATAATACAATTTACAAGAGTCTCCTCAAACTCTACACTTTATAGTATATTTTTAAAGATTCCCCTCTTACTCTAGTTCTTACAACACATTTTACAAGAGTCTCCTCAAACTCTACACTTTATAGTACATTTTTAAAGATTCCCCTCTTACTCTAGTTCTTAAAACACATTTTATAGGAATAGTTTAGTATTTATTGGATCCGAACTAGACTATCTTGTAATAGTTGTATATACTTTATATTAGATTTACAATAGTCTCCACCTACTCTAGAATTTTTAATACATTTAACAAGGGTCTCCTCCTACTCTACACTTTATAATACATTTTTAAAGAGTCCCCTCTTACTCTAGTTCTTACAACACATTTCATAGGAAATGTTTGGCTTAGTATTTATGGGAACGTAACTAGACTATCTTGTAATAGTTGTATATAACTTATATTAATTTTACAAGAGTCTTCTCCTACTCTAGATTTTATAATACATTTTACAAGAGTCTCCTCTAACTCTAGACTTTATAGTACATTTTTAAAGAGTCCCCTCTTACTCTAGTTCTTACAACACATTTTACAAGAGTCTCCTCCTAATTGTTTAATTTAGTATTTATTGGATCCGAACTAGACTATCTTCTAATAGTTGTATATACCTTATATTAATTTTACAAGAATTTCCTCCTACTCTAGATTTTATAATACATTTTACAAGAGTCTCCTCCAACTCTACACTTTATAGTACATTTTACAAACGTGTCCTCCAACTCTACACTTTATAGTACATTTTTAAAGATTCCCCTCTTACTCTAGTTCTTACAACACATTTCATAGGAAATGTTTGGCTTAGTATTTATGGGATCGTAACTAGACTATCTTCTAATAGTTGTATATACGTTATATTAATTTTACAAGAGTCTCCTCCTACTCTAGACCCTATAGTACATTTTTAAAGACTCCCCTCTTAATCTAGTTCTTACAACACATTTTACAAGAGTCTCCTCTATTTTTAATTTATTATTTATTGGATCCTAACTAGACTATCTTGTAATAGTTGTATATAACTTATATTAATTTTACTAGAGTCTCCTCCTACTCTAGATTTTATAATACATTTTACAAGAGTGTCCTCCAACTCTAGACTTCATAGTACATTTTTAAAGAGTCCCCTCTTACTCTAGTTCTTACAACACATTTTACAAGAGTCTCCTCCTAATTGTTTAATTTAGTATTTATTGAATCCTAACTAGACTATCTTCTAATAGTTGTATATACCTTATATTAATTTTACAAGAATTTCCCCCTACTCTAGATTTTATAATACATTTTACAAGAGTCTCCTCCAACTCTACACTTTAGAGTACATTTTACAAACGTGTCCTCCAACTCGACACTTTATAGTACATTTTTAAATATTCCCTCCATTACTATAGTTCTTAAAACAAATTTTATAGGATTTGTTTATTTTAGTATTTATTGGATCTGAACTAGACTATCTTGTAATAGTTGTATATACGTTATATTAATTTTACAAAAGTCTCCTCCTACTCTAGACTCTATAGTACATTTTTAAAGACTCCCCTCTTAATCTAGTTCCTACAAAACATTTTACAAGAGTCTCTCTATTTTGTAATTTAGTATTTATTGGATCCGAATTAGACAATCTTGTAATAGTTGTATATAACTTATGTTAATTTTAAAAGAGTCTCCTCCTACTCTAAATTTTATAATACATTTTACAAGAGTCTACTCCAACTCTAGACTTTATAGTACATTTTTAAAGAGTCCCCTCTTATTCTAGTTCTTACAACACATTTTACAAGAGTTTCCTCAAACTCTACACTTTATAGTACATTTTTAAATATTCCCCTCTTACTCTAGTTCTTACAACACATTTCATAGGAAATGTTTGGCTTAGTATTTATGGGATCGTAACTAGACTATCTTGTAATAGTTGTATATACGTTATATTAATTTTACAAGAGTCTCCTCCTACTCTAGATTTCATAATACATTTTACAAGAGTCTCCTCCTACTCTAACCTCTATAGTACATTTTTAAAGAGTTCCCTCTTACTCTTGTTTTTACAATATACTTTACAAGAGTCTCCTCCAAATTATTTAAATTAGTATTTATTGGATCAGAACTATACTATCTGGTAAAAGTTGTATATATCTTATATTAATTTTACAAGAGTCTCCTCCTACTCTAGATTTTATAATACATTTTACAAGGGTCTCCTCCTACTCAACACTTTATAGTACATTTTTAAAGAGTCCCCTCTTCCTCTAGATCTTACAACACATTTCATAGGAATTAATTGGCTTAGTATTTATGGGATCCTAACTAGACTATCTTGTAATAGTTGTATATAACTTATATTAATTTTACTAGAGTCTCCTCCAACTCTAGACTTCATAGTACATTTTTAAAGAGTCTCCTCTTACTCTAGTTCTTACAACACATTTTACAAGAGTCTCCTCCTAATTGTTTAATTTAGTATTTATTGGATCCGAACTAGACTATCTTCTAATAGTTGTATATATCTTATATTATTTTACAAGAATGTCCTCCTACTCTAGATTTTATAATACATTTTACGAGAGTCTCCTCCAACTCTACACTTTATAGTAAATTTTTAAAGATTCCCTCCATTACTCTAGTTCTTAAAACAAATTTTATAGGATTTTTTTTGTTTAGTATTTATTGGATCCAAACTAGACCATCTTTCAATAGTTGTATTTACCCTATATTAATTTTACAAGAGTCTCCTCATACTCAAGACTCTATAGTACATTTTTAAAAACTCCCCTCTTAATCAAGTTCTTACAACACATTTTACAAGAGTCTCCTGTATTTTTTAATTTAGTATTTATTGGATCCGAACTAGACTATCTTCTAATAGTTTTATATACCTTATATTAATTTTACAAGTGTGTCCTCCTACTCTAGACTCTATAGTACATTTTTAAAGACTCCCCTCTTAATCTAGTTCCTACAACACATTTTACAAGAGTCTCTCTATTTTGTAATTTAGTATTTATTGGATCCGAACTATACAATCTTGTAATAGTTGTATATAACTTATATTAATTTTAAAAGAGTCTCCTCCTACTCTAAATTTTATAATACATTTTACAAAAGTCTCCTTCAACTCTAGACTTTATAGTACATTTTTAAAGAGTCCCCTCTTACTCTAGTTCTTACAACACATTTTACAAAAGTCTCCTCCTAATTTTTTAATTTAGTATTTATTGGATCCGAACTAGACTATCTTCTAATAGTTGTATGTACCTTATATTAATTTTACAAGAGTCTCCTCCAACTCTACATTTTTAAAGATTCCCTCCATTACTCTAGTTCTTAAAACAAATTTTATAGGATTTGTTTAGTTTAGTATTTATTGGATTCGAACTAGATTATCTTGTAATAGTTGTATATACGTTATATTATTTTACAAGAGTGTCCTCCTACTCTAGATGTTGTAATACATTTTACAAACGTGTCCTCCAACTGTACACTTTATAGTACATTTTTAAAGATTCCCTCCATTACTCTAGTTCTTAAAACAAATTTTATAGGATTTTTTTTTGTTTAGTTTTTATTGGATCCAAACTAGACCATCTTTCAATAGTTGTATTTACCCTATATTAATTTTACATGAGTCTCCTCCTACTCTAGACTCTATAGTACATTTTTAAAGACTCCCCTCTTAATCTAGTTCCTACAACACATTTCATAGGAAATGTTTGGCTTAGTATTTATGGGATCGTAACTAGACTATCTTCTAATAGTTGTATATACCTTATATTAATTTTAAAAGAGTCTCCTCCTACTCTAGACCCTAAAGTACATTTTTAAAGACTCCCCTCTTAATCTAGTTCTTACAACACATTTTACAAGAGTCTCCTCTATTTTTAATTTATTATTTATTGGATCCTAACTAGACTATCTTGTAATAGTTGTATATAACTTATATTAATTTTACTAGAGTCTCCTCCTACTCTAGATTTTATAATACATTTTACAAGAGTGTCCTCCAACTCTAGACTTCATAGTACATTTTAAAAGAGTCCCCTCTTACTCTAGTTCTTACAACACATTTTACAAGAGTCTCCTCCTAATTGTTTAATTTAGTATTTATTGGATCCGAACTAGACTATCTTCTAATAGTTGTATATACCTTATATTAATTTTACAAGAATTTCCTCCTACTCTAGATTTTATAATACATTTTACAAGAGTCTCCTCCAACTCTACACTTTATAGTACATTTTACAAACGTGTCCTCCAACTCTACACTTTATAGTACATTTTTAAAGATTCCCCTCTTACTCTAGTTCTTACAACACATTTCATAGGAAATGTTTGGCTTAGTATTTATGGGATCGTAACTAGACTATCTTCTAATAGTTGTATATACCTTATATTAATTTTAAAAGAGTCTCCTCCTACTCTAGACCCTAAAGTACATTTTTAAAGACTCCCCTCTTAATCTAGTTCTTACAACACATTTTACAAGAGTCTCCTCTATTTTTAATTTATTATTTATTGGATCCTAACTAGACTATCTTGTAATAGTTGTATATAACTTATATTAATTTTACTAGAGTCTCCTCCTACTCTAGATTTTATAATACATTTTACAAGAGTGTCCTCCAACTCTAGACTTCATAGTACATTTTAAAAGAGTCCCCTCTTACTCTAGTTCTTACAACACATTTTACAAGAGTCTCCTCCTAATTGTTTAATTTAGTATTTATTGGATCCTAACTAGACTATCTTCTAATAGTTGTATATACCTTATATTAATTTTACAAGAATTTCCCCCTACTCTAGATTTTATAATACATTTTACAAGAGTCTCCTCCAACTCTACACTTTAGAGTACATTTTACAAACGTGTCCTCCAACTCGACACTTTATAGTACATTTTTAAATATTCCCTCCATTACTATAGTTCTTAAAACAAATTTTATAGGATTTGTTTATTTTAGTATTTATTGGATCTGAACTAGACTATCTTGTAATAGTTGTATATACGTTATATTAATTTTACAAAAGTCTCCTCCTACTCTAGACTCTATAGTACATTTTTAAAGACCCCCTCTTAATCTAGTTCCTACAAAACATTTTACAAGAGTCTCTCTATTTTGTAATTTAGTATTTATTGGATCCGAATTAGACAATCTTGTAATAGTTGTATATAACTTATGTTAATTTTAAAAGAGTCTCCTCCTACTCTAAATTTTATAATACATTTTACAAGAGTCTACTCCAACTCTAGACTTTATAGTACATTTTTAAAGAGTCCCCTCTTATTCTAGTTCTTACAACACATTTTACAAGAGTCTCCTCAAACTCTACACTTTATAATACATTTTTAAATATTCCCCTCTTACTCTAGTTCTTACAACACATTTTATAGGAATTGTTTAGTTTAGTATTTATTGGATCCGAACTAGACTATCTTGTAATAGTTGTATATACTTTATATTAATTTTACAAGAGTCTCCTCCTACTCTAGAATTTATAATACATTTTACAAGAGTCTCCTCCAACTCTACACTTTATAGTACATTTTACAAACGTATCCTCCAACTCTACACTTTATAGTACATTTTTTAAGATTCCCTCCATTACTCTAGTTCTTAAAACAAATTTTATAGGTTTTTTTTAGTTTAGTATTTATTGAGTTCAAACTAGACCATCTTTCAATAGCTGTATTTACCCTATGTTAATTTTACAAGAGTCTCCTCCTACTCTAGACTCTATAGTACATTTTAAAGACTCCCCTCTTAATCTAGTTCTTACAACACATTTTACAAGAGTCTCCTGTATTTTTTAATTTATTATTTATTGGATCCGAACTAGACTATCTTCTAATAGTTGTATATACCTTATATTAATTTTACAAGAGTCTCCTCCTACTCTAGACTCTATAGTACATTTTTAAAGAGTCCCCTCTTACTCTAGTTCTTACAACACATTTCATAGGAAATGTTTGGCTTAGTATTTATGGGATCGTAACTAGACTATCTTGTAATAGTTGTATATACGTTATATTAATTTTACAAGAGTCTCCTCCTACTCTAGAATTCATAATACATTTTACGAGAGTCTCCTCCTACTCTAACCTCTATAGTACATTTTTAAAGAGTTCCCTCTTACTCTTGTTTTTACAATATACTTTACAAGAGTCTCCTCCAAATTGTTTAAATTAGTATTTATTGGATCAGAACTATACTATCTGGTAAAAGTTGTATATATCTTATATTAATTTTACAAGAGTCTCCTCCTACTCTAGATTTTATAATACATTTTACAAGGGTCTCCTCCTACTCAACACTTTATAGTACATTTTTAAAGAGTCCCCTCTTCCTCTAGTTCTTACAACACATTTCATAGGAATTAATTGGCTTAGTATTTATGGGATCCTAACTAGACTATCTTGTAATAGTTGTATATAACTTATATTAATTTTACTAGAGTCTCCTCCAACTCTAGACTTCATAGTACATTTTTAAAGAGTCCCCTCTTACTCTAGTTCTTACAACACATTTTACAAGAGTCTCCTCCTAATTGTTTAATTTAGTATTTATTGGATCCGAACTAGACTATCTTCTAATAGTTGTATATATCTTATATTATTTTACAAGAATGTCCTCCTACTCTAGATTTTATAATACATTTTACGAGAGTCTCCTCCAACTCTACACTTTATAGTACATTTTTAAAGATTCCCTCCATTACTCTAGTTCTTAAAACAAATTTTATAGGATTTTTTTTGTTTAGTATTTATTGGATCCAAACTAGACCATCTTTCAATAGTTGTATTTACCCTATATTAATTTTACAAGAGTCTCCTCATACTCAAGACTCTATAGTACATTTTTAAAAACTCCCCTCTTAATCAAGTTCTTACAACACATTTTACAAGAGTCTCCTGTATTTTTTAATTTAGTATTTATTGGATCCGAACTAGACTATCTTCTAATAGTTTTATATACCTTATATTAATTTTACAAGTGTGTCCTCCTACTCTAGACTCTATAGTACATTTTTAAAGACTCCCCTCTTAATCTAGTTCCTACAACACATTTTACAAGAGTCTCTCTATTTTGTAATTTAGTATTTATTGGATCCGAACTATACAATCTTGTAATAGTTGTATATAACTTATATTAATTTTAAAAGAGTCTCCTCCTACTCTAAATTTTATAATACATTTTACAAAAGTCTCCTTCAACTCTAGACTTTATAGTACATTTTTAAAGAGTCCCCTCTTACTCTAGTTCTTACAACACATTTTACAAAAGTCTCCTCCTAATTGTTTAATTTAGTATTTATTGGATCCGAACTAGACTATCTTCTAATAGTTGTATATACCTTATATTAATTTTACAAGAATTTCCTCCTACTCTAGATTTTATAATGCATTTTACAAGAGTCTCCTCCAACTCTACATTTTTAAAGATTCCCTCCATTACTCTAGTTCTTAAAACAAATTTTATAGGATTTGTTTAGTTTAGTATTTATTGGATTCGAACTAGATTATCTTGTAATAGTTGTATATACGTTATATTATTTTACAAGAGTGTCCTCCTACTCTAGATGTTGTAATACATTTTACAAACGTGTCCTCCAACTCTACACTTTATAGTACATTTTTAAAGATTCCCTCCATTACTCTTGTTCTTAAAACAAATTTTATAGGATTTTTTTTTGTTTAGTTTTTATTGGATCCAAACTAGACCATCTTTCAATAGTTGTATTTACCCTATATTAATTTTACATGAGTCTCCTCCTACTCTAGACTCTATAGTACATTTTTAAAGACTCCCCTCTTAATCTAGTTCCTACAACACATTTTACAAGAGTCTCCTCTATTTTGTAATTTAGTATTTGTTGGATCCGAATGAGACATTCTTGTAATAGTTGTATATAACTTATATTAATTTTAAAAGAGTCTCCTCCTACTCTAAATTTTATAATACATTTTACAAGAGTCTCCTTCAACTCTAGACTTTATAGTACATTTTTAAAGAGTCCCCTCTTACTCTAGTTCTTACAACACATTTTACAAGAGTCTCCTCAAAATCTACACTTTAAAGTACATTTTTAAAGATTCCCCTCTTACTCTAGTTCTTACAACACATTTTATAGGAATTGTTTAGTTTAGTATTTATTGGATCCGAACTAGACTATCTTGTAATAGTTGTATATACTTTATATTAATTTTACAAAAGTCTCCTCCTACTCTACACTCTATAGTACATTTTTAAAGACTCCCCTCTTAATCTAGTTCTTACAACACATTTTACTAGAGTCTCCTGTATTTTTTAATTTATTATTTATTGGAACCGAACTAGACTATATTCTAACAGTTGTATATACCTTATATTAATTTTACAAGAGTCTCCTCCTACTCTAGACTCTGTAGTACATTTTTAAAAAGTCCCCTCTTACTCTAGTTCTTACAACACATTTCATAGGAAATGTTTGGCTTAGTATTTATGGGATCGTACCTAGACTATCTTCTAATAGTTGTATATACGTTATATTAATTTTACAAGAGTCTCCTCCTACTCTAGATTTTATAATACATTTTACAAACGTGTCCTCAAACTCTACATTTTATAGTACATTTTTAAAGATTCCCTCAATTACTCTAGTTCTTAAAACAAATTTTATACGATTTTTTAGTTTAGTATTTATTGGATCCAAACTAGACCATCTTTCAATAGTTGTATTTACCCTATATTAATTTTACAAGAGTCTCCTCTATTTTTTAATTTATTATTTATTGGATCCGAATAAGACTATCTTTTAATAGTTGTATATTCCTTATATTAATTTTACAAGAGTCTCCTCCTACTCTAGATTTTATAATACATTTTACAAACGTGTCCTCCAACTCTACACTTTATAGTACATTTTTAAAAATTCCCTCCATTACTCTAGTTCTAAAAACAAATTTTATAGGATTTTTTTTGTTTAGTTTTTATTGGATCCAAACTAGACCATCTTTCAATAGTTGTATTTACCCTATATTAATTTTACAAGAGTCTCCTCCTACTCTAGAATCTATAGTACATTTTTAAAGACTCCCCTCTTAACCTAGTTCTTACAACACATTTTACAAGAGTCTACTCTATTTTTTAATTAATTATTTATTGGATCCGAACTAGACTATCTTCTAATAGTTGTATATACCTTATATTAATTTTACAAGAGTCTCCTCCTACTCTAGACTCTATAGTACATTTTTAAAGACTCCCCTCTTAATCTAGTTCCTACAACACATTTTACAAGAGTCTCCTCTATTTTGTAATTTAGTATTTATTGGATCCGAATGAGACAATCTTGTAATTGTTGTATATAACTTATATTAATTTTACAAGAGTCTCCTCCTACTCTTAATTTTATAATACATTTTACAAGAGTCTCCTCAAACTCTAGACTTTATAGTACATTTTTAAAGAGTCCCCTCTTACTCTAGTTCTTACAACACATTTTACAAGAGTCTCCTCCTAATTGTTTAATTTAGTATTTATTGGATCCGAACTAGACTATCTTCTAATAGTTGTATATACCTTATATTAATTTTACAAGAATTTCCTCCTACTCTAGATTTTATAATACATTTTACAAGAGTCTCCTCCAACTCTACACTTTATAGTACATTTTACAAACGTGTCCTCCAACTCTACACTTTATAGTACATTTTTAAAGATTCCCCTCTTACTCTAGTTCTTACAACACATTTCATAGGAAATGTTTGGCTTAGTATTTATGGGAACGTAACTAGACTGTCTTGTAATAGTTGTATATAACTTATATTAATTTTACAAGAGTCTTCTCCTACTCTAGATTTTATAATACATTTTACAAGAGTCTCCTCTAACTCTAGACTTTATAGTACATTTTTAAAGAGTCCCCTCTTACTCTAGTTCTTACAACACATTTTACAAGAGTCTCCTCCTAATTGTTTAATTTAGTATTTATTGGATCCGAACTAGACTATCTTCTAATAGTTGTATATACCTTATATTAATTTTACAAGAATTTCCTCCTACTCTAGATTTTATAATACATTTTACAAGAGTCTCCTCCAACTCTACACTTTATAGTACATTTTACAAACGTGTCCTCCAACTCTACACTTTATAGTACATTTTTAAAGATTCCCCTCTTACTCTAGTTCTTACAACACATTTCATAGGAAATGTTTGGCTTAGTATTTATGGGATCGTAACTAGACTATCTTCTAATAGTTGTATATACGTTATATTAATTTGACAAGAGTCTCCTCCTACTCTAGACCCTATAGTACATTTTTAAAGACTCCCCTCTTAATCTAGTTCTTTCAACACATTTTACAAGAGTCTCCTCTATTTTTAATTTATTATTTATTGGATCCGAACTAGACTATCTTGTAATAGTTGTATATACGTTATATTAATTTTACAAGAGTCTCCTCCTACTCTAGATTTTATAATACATTTTACAAACGTGTCCTCCAACTCTACACTTTATAGTACATTTTTAAAGATTCCCTCCATTACTCTAGTTCTTAAAACAAATTTTATAGGATTTTTTTTGTTTAGTTTTTATTGGATCCAAACTAGACCATCTTTCAATAGCTGTATTTACCCTATATTAATTTTACAAGAGTCTCCTCCTACTCTAGATTCTATAGTACATTTTTAAAGACTCCCCTCTTAATCTAGTTCCTACAACACATTTTACAAGAGTCTCCTCTATTTTGTAATTTAGTATTTATTGGATCCGAATGAGACAATCTTGTAATAGTTGTATATAACTTATATTAATTTTACAAGAGTGTCCTCCTACTTTAGATTTTATAATACATTTTACAAGGGTCTCCTCCAACTCTAGACTTTATAGTACATTTTTAAAGAGTCCCCTCTTACTCTAGTTCTTACAACACATTTTACAAGAGTCTCCTCAAACTCTACACTTTATAGTACATTTTTAAAGATTCCCCTCTTACTCTAGTTCTTAAAACACATTTTATAGGAATTGTTTAGTTTAGTATTTATTGGATCCGAACTAGACTATCTTGTAATAGTTGTATATACCTTATATTAATTTTACAAGAGTGTCCTCCTACTTTAGATTTTATAATACATTTAACAAGGGTCTCCTCCATCTCTAGACTTTATAGTACATTTTTAAAGAGTCCCCTCTTACTCTAGTTCTTACAACACATTTTACAAGAGTCTCCTCAAACTCTACACTTTATAGTACATTTTTAAAGATTCCCCTCTTACTCTAGTTCTTAAAACACATTTTATAGGAATAGTTTAGTATTTATTGGATCCGAACTAGACTATCTTGTAATAGTTGTATATACGTTATATTAATATTACAAGAGTCTCCTCCTACTCTAGATTTTATAATACATTTTACAAGAGTCTCCTAAAACTCTACACTTTATAGTACATTTTTAAAGATTCCCCGCTTACTTTAGTTCTTACAACACATTTTATAGGAAATCCTTAGTTTTGTATTTATTGGATCCGAACTAGACTATCTTGTAATAGTTGTATATACTTTATATTAATTTTACAAGAGTCTCCTCCTACTCTAGAATTTATAATACATTTTACAAGGGTCTCCTCCTACTCTACAATTTATAGTACATTTTTAAAGAGTCCCCTCTTACTCTAGTTCTTACAACACATTTTACAAGAGTCTCCTCCAACTCTAGACTTTATAGTACATTTTTAAAGAGTCCCCTCTTACTCTAGTTCTTACAACACATTTTACAAGAGTCTCCTCCTAATTGTTTAATTTAGTATTTATTGGATCCGAACTAGACTATCTTCTAATAGTTGTATATACCTTATATTAATTTTACAAGAATTTCCTCCTACTCTAGATTTTATAATACATTTTACAAGAGTCTCCTCCAACGCTACACTTTATAGTACATTTTACAAACGTGTCCTCCAACTCTACACTTTATAGTACATTTTAAAGATTCCCTCCATTACACAAGTCCTTAAAACAAATTTTATAAGATTTGTTTAGTTTAGTATTTATTGGATCCGAACTAGACTATCTTGTAATAGTTGTATATACGTTATATTAATTTTACAAGAGTCTCCTCCTACTCTAGATTTTATAATACATTTTACAAACGTGTCCTCCAACTCTACACTTTATAGTACATTTTTAAAGATTCCCTCCATTACTCTAGTTCTTAAAATGCATTTTATAGGAATTGTTTAGTTTAGTATTTATTGGATCCGAACTAGACTATCTGTAATAGTTGTATGTACCTTATATTAATTTTACAAGAGTCTCCTCCTACTCTAGATTTTATAATACATTTTACAAGAGTCTCCTAAAACTCTAAACTTTATAGTACATTTTTAAAGATTCCCCGCTTACTTTAGTTCTTACAACACATTTTATAGGAATTGTTTAGTTTTTTATTTATTGGATCCGAACTAGACTATCTTGTAATAGTTGTATATACTTTATATTAATTTTACAAGAGTCTCCTCCTACTCTAGAATTTATAATACATTTTACAAGGGTCTCCTCCTACTCTACACTTTAAAGTACATTTTTAAAGAGTCCCCTCTTACTCTAGTTCTTACAACACATTTCATAGGAAATGTTTGGCTTAGTATTTATGGGATCGTAACTAGACTATCTTGTAATAGTTGTATATAACTTATATTAATTTTACAAGAGTCTTCTCCTACTCTAGATTTTATAATACATTTTACAAGAGTCTCCTCCAACTCTAGACTTTATAGTACATTTTTAAAGAGTCCCCTCTTACTCTAGTTCTTACAACACATTTTACAAGAGTCTCCTCAAACTCTACACTTTATAGTACATTTTTAAAGATTCCCCTCTTACTCTAGTTCTTAAAACACATTTTATAGGAATAGTTTAGTATTTATTGGATCCGAACTAGACTATCTTGTAATAGTTGTATATACGTTATATTAATTTTACAAGAGTCTCCTCCTACTCTAGATTTTATAATACATTTTACAAGAGTCTCCTAAAACTCTACATTTTATAGTACATTTTTAAAGATTCCCCGCTTACTTTAGTTCTTACAACACATTTTATAGGAATTGTTTGGTTTTGTATTTATTGGAACCGAACTAGACTATCTTGTAATAGTTGTATATACTTTATATTAATTTTACAAGAGTCTCCTCCTACTCTAGAATTTATAATACATTTTACAAGGGTCTCCTCCTACTCTACACTTTATAGTACATTTTTAAAGAGTCCCCTCTTACTCTAGTTCTTACAACACATTTTACAAGAGTCTCCTCCAACTCTAGACTTTATAGTACATTTTTAAAGAGTCCCCTCTTACTCTAGTTCTTACAACACATTTTACAAGAGTCTCCTCCTAATTGTTTAATTTAGTATTTATTGGATCCGAACTAGACTATCTTCTAATAGTTGTATATACCTTATATTAATTTTACAAGAATTTCCTCCTACTCTAGATTTTATAATACATTTTACAAGAGTCTCCTCCAACTCTACACTTTATAGTACATTTTACAAACGTGTCCTCCAACTCTACACTTAATAGTACATTTTAAAGATTCCCTCCATTACTCTAGTTCTTAAAACAAATTTTATAAGATTTGTTTAGTTTAGTATTTATTGGATCCGAACTAGACAATCTTTCAATAGTTGTATTTACCCTATATTAATTTTACAAGCGTCTCCTCCTACTCTAAATCTTATAATACATTTTACAAGAGTCTCCTCAAGCTCTACACTTTATAGTACATTTTTTAGGATTTTCCTCTTACTCTAGTTCTTAAAACACATTTTATAGGAATTGTTTAGTTTAGTATTTATTGGATCCGAACTAGACTATCTGTAATAGTTGTATATACCTTACATTAATTTTACAAGAGTGTCCTCCTACTCTAGATTTTATAGTACATTTTACAAGAGTCTCCTCCAACTCTAGACTTTATAGTACATTTTTAAAGAGTCCCCTCTTACTCTAGTTCTTACAACACATTTTACAAGAGTCTCCTCCTACTCTAGATTTTATAATACATTTTACAAGAGTCTCCTCCTAATTGTTAAGTTTAGTATTTATTGGATCCGAACTAGACAATCTTGTAATAGTTGTATATACGTTATATTAATTTTACAAGAGTCTCCTACTCTAGATTTTATAATACATTTTACAAACGTGTCCTCCAACTCTACACTTTATAGTACATTTTTAAAGATTCCCTCCATTACTCTAGTTCTTAAAACAAATTTTATAAGATTTGTTTAGTTTAGTATTTATTGGATCCAAACTAGACAATCTTTCAATAGTTGTATTTACCCTATATTAATTTTACAAGCGTCTCCTCCTACTCTAAATCTTATAATACATTTTACAAGAGTCTCCTCAAGCTCTACACTTTATAGTACATTTTTTAGGATTTTCCTCTTACTCTAGTTCTTAAAACACATTTTATAGGAATTGTTTAGTTTAGTATTTATTGGATCCGAACTAGACTATCTGTAATAGTTGTATATACCTTACATTAATTTTACAAGAGTGTCCTCCTACTCTAGATTTTATAGTACATTTTACAAGAGTCTCCTCCAACTCTAGACTTTATAGTACATTTTTAAAGAGTCCCCTCTTACTCTAGTTCTTACAACACATTTTACAAGAGTCTCCTCCTACTCTAGATTTTATAATACATTTTACAAGAGTCTCCTCCTAATTGTTAAGTTTAGTATTTATTGGATCCGAACTAGACAATCTTGTAATAGTTGTATATATCTTATTTTAATTTTACAAGAGTCTCCTCCTACTCTAAATTTTATAATACATTTTACAAGAGTCTCCTCCAACTCTAGACCTTATAGTACATTTTTAAATAGTCCCCTCTTACTCTAGTTCTTACAACACATTTTACAAGAGTCTCCTCCTACTCTAGATTTTATAATACATTTTACAAGAGTCTCCTAAGACTGTACACTTTATAGTACATTTTTAAAGATTCCCCTCTTACTCTAGTTCTTACAACACATTTCATAGGAAATGTTTGGCTTAGTATTTATGGGATCGTAACTAGACTATCTTCTAATAGTTGTATATACCTTATATTAATTTTACAAGAGTCTCCTCCTACTCTAGACCCTATAGTACATTTTTAAAGACTCCCCTCTTAATCTAGTTCTTACAACACATTTTACAAGAGTCTCCTCTATTTTTAATTTATTATTTATTGGATCCGAACTAGACTATCTTGTAATAGTTGTATATACGTTATATTAATTTTACAAGAGTCTCCTCCTACTCTAGATTTTATAATACATTTTACAAACGTGTCCTCCAACTCTACACTTTATAGTACATTTTTAAAGATTCCCTCCATTACTCTAGTTCTTAAAACAGATTTGATAGGAATTTTTTTGTTTAGTTTTTATTGGATCCAAACTAGACCATCTTTCAATAGTTTTATTTACCCTATATTAATTTAACAAGAGTCTCCTCCTACTCTAGACTCTAGAGTACATTTTTAAAGACTCCCCTCTTAACCTAGTTCTTACAACACATTTTACAAGAGTCTCCTCTATTTTTAATTTATTATTTATTGGATCCGAACTAGACTATCTTGTAATAGTTGTATATACGTTATATTAATTTTACAAGAGTCTCCTCCTACTCTAGATTTTATAATACATTTTACAAGAGTCTCCTCAAACTCTACACTTTATAGTACATTTTTAAAGATTCCCCTCTTACTCTAGTTCTTAAAACACATTTTATAGGAATTGTTTAGTTTAGTATTTATTGGATCCGAACTAGACTATCTTGTAATAGTTGTATATACCTTATATTAATTTTACAAGAGTGTCCTCCTACTTTAGATTTTATAATACATTTTACAAGGGTCTCCTCCAACTCTAGACTTTATAGTACATTTTTAAAGATTCCCCTCTTACTCTAGTTCTTAAAACACATTTTATAGGAATGGTTTAGTATTTATCGGATCCGAACTAGACTATCTTGTAATAGTTGTATATACGTTATATTAATTTTACAAGAGTCTCCTCCTAGTCTAGATTTTATAATACATTTTACAAGAGTCTCCTCCAACTCTACACTTTATAGTACATTTTACAAACGTGTCCTCCAACTCTACACTTTATAGTACATTTTAAAGATTCCCTCCATTACTCTAGTTCTTAAAACAAATTTTATAAGATTTGTTTAGTTTAGTATTTATTGGATCCGAACTAGACAATCTTTCAATAGTTGTATTTACCCTATATTAATTTTACAAGAGTCTCCTCCTACTCTAAATCTTATAATACATTTTACAAGAGTCTCCTCAAACTCTACACTTTATAGTACATTTTTTAGGATTCCCCTCTTACTCTAGTTCTTAAAACACATTTTATAGGAATTGTTTAGTTTAGTATTTATTGGATCCGAACTAGACTATCTTGTAATAGTTGTATATACCTTATATTAATTTTACAAGAGTGTCCTCCTACTTTAGATTTTATAATACATTTTACAAGGGTCTCCTCCAACTCTAGACTTTATAGTAAATTTTTAAAGAGTCCCCTCTTACTCTAGTTCTTACAACACATTTCATAGGAAATGTTTGGCTTAGTATTTATGGGATCGTAAATAGACTATCTTGTAATAGTTGTATATAACTTATATTAATTTTACAAGCGTCTTCTCCTACTCTAGATTTTATAATACATTTTACAAGAGTCTCATCCAACTCTAGACTTTATAGTACATTTTTAAAGAGTCCCCTCTTACTCTAGTTCTTACAACACATTTTACAAGAGTCTCCTCCTAATTGTTTAATTTAGTATTTATTGGATCCGAACTAGACTATCTTCTAATAGTTGTATATACCTTATATTAATTTTACAAGAATTTCCTCCTACTCTAGATTTTATAATACATTTTACAAGAGTCTCCTCCAACTCTACACTTTATAGTACATTTTACAAACGTGTCCTCCAACTCTACACTTTATAGTACATTTTTAAAGATTCCCTCCATTACTCTAGTTCTTAAAACAAATTTTATAAGATTTGTTTAGTTTAGTATTTATTGGATCCGAACTAGACTATCTTGTAATAGTTGTATATACTTTATATTAATTTTACAAGAGTCTCCTCCCACTCTAGAATTTATAATACATTTTACAAGGGTCTCCTCCTACTCTACACTTTAGAGTACATTTTTAAAGAGTCCCCTCTTACTCTAGTTCTTACAACACATTTCATAGGAAATGTTTGGCTTAGTATTTATGGGATCGTAACTAGACTATCTTGTAATAGTTGTATATAACTTATATTAATTTTACAAGAGTCTTCTCCTACTCTAGATTTTATAATACATTTTACAAGAGTCTCCTCCAACTCTAGACTTTATAGTACATTTTTAAAGAGTCCCCTCTTACTCTAGTTCTTACAACACATTTTACAAGAGTCTCCTCCTAATTGTTTAATTTAGTATTTATTGGATCCGAACTAGACTATCTTCTAATAGTTGTATATACCTAATATTAATTTTACAAGAATTTCCTCCTACTCTAGATTTTATAATACATTTTACAAGAGTCTCCTCCTACTCTACATTTTATAATACATTTTACAAACGTGTCCTCCAACTCTACACTTTATAGTACATTTTTAAAGATTCCCTCCATTACTCTAGTTCTTAAAACAAATTTTATAGGATTTTTTTAGTTTAGTATTTATTGAATCTAAACTAGACAATCTTTCAATAGTTGTATATAACTTATATTAATTTTACAAGAGTCTCCTCCTACTCTAGATTTTATAATACATTTTACAAGAGTCTCCTCCAACTCTAGACTTTATAGTACATTTTTAAAGAGTCCCCTCTTACTCTAGTTCTTACAACACATTTTACAAGAGTCTCCTCCTAATTGTTTAATTTAGTATTTATTGGATCCGAACTAGACTATCTTCTAATAGTTGTATATACCTAATATTAATTTTACAAGAATTTCCTCCTACTCTAGATTTTATAATACATTTTACAAGAGTCTCCTCCTACTCTACATTTTATAATACATTTTACAAACGTGTCCTCCAACTCTACACTTTATAGTACATTTTTAAAGATTCCCTCCATTACTCTAGTTCTTAAAACAAATTTTATAGGATTTTTTTAGTTTAGTATTTATTGAATCTAAACTAGACAATCTTTCAATAGTTGTATATAACTTATATTAATTTTACAAGAGTCTCCTCCTACTCTAAATCTTATAATACATTTTACAAGAGTCTCCTCCAACTCTAGACCTTATACTACATTTTTAAATAGTCCCCTTTTACTCTAGTTCCTACAACACATTTTACAAGAGTCTCCTCAAACTCTAAACTTTATAGTACATTTTTAAAGATTCTCCTCTTACTCTAGTTCTTAAAACACATTTTATAGGAATAGTTTAGTTTAGTATTTATTGGATCCGAACATAACTATCTTGTAATAGTTGTATATACGTTATATTAATTTTACAAGAGTGTCCTCCTACTTTAGATTTTATAATACATTTTACAAGGGTCTCCTCCAACTCTAGACTTTATAGTAAATTTTTAAAGAGTCCCCTCTTACTCTAGTTCTTACAACACATTTTACAAGAGTCTCCTAAGACTGTACACTTTATAGTACATTTTTAAAGATTCCCCTCTTACTCTAGTTCTTACAACACATTTCATAGGAAATGTTTGGCTTAGTATTTATGGGATCGTAACTAGACTATCTTCTAATAGTTGTATATACCTTATATTAATTTTACAAGAGTCTCCTCCTACTCTAGACCCTATAGTACATTTTTAAAGACTCCCCTCTTAATCTAGTTCTTACAACACATTTTACAAGAGTCTCCTCTATTTTTAATTTATTATTTATTGGATCCGAACTAGACTATCTTGTAATAGTTGTATATACGTTATATTAATTTTACAAGAGTCTCCTCCTACTCTAGATTTTATAATACATTTTACAAACGTGTCCTCCAACTCTACACTTTATAGTACATTTTTAAAGATTCCCTCCATTACTCTAGTTCTTAAAACAGATTTGATAGGAATTTTTTTGTTTAGTTTTTATTGGATCCAAACTAGACCATCTTTCAATAGTTTTATTTACCCTATATTAATTTAACAAGAGTCTCCTCCTACTCTAGACTCTAGAGTACATTTTTAAAGACTCCCCTCTTAACCTAGTTCTTACAACACATTTTACAAGAGTCTCCTCTATTTTTAATTTATTATTTATTGGATCCGAACTAGACTATCTTGTAATAGTTGTATATACGTTATATTAATTTTACAAGAGTCTCCTCCTACTCTAGATTTTATAATACATTTTACAAGAGTCTCCTCAAACTCTACACTTTATAGTACATTTTTAAAGATTCCCCTCTTACTCTAGTTCTTAAAACACATTTTATAGGAATTGTTTAGTTTAGTATTTATTGGATCCGAACTAGACTATCTTGTAATAGTTGTATATACCTTATATTAATTTTACAAGAGTGTCCTCCTACTTTAGATTTTATAATACATTTTACAAGGGTCTCCTCCAACTCTAGACTTTATAGTACATTTTTAAAGATTCCCCTCTTACTCTAGTTCTTAAAACACATTTTATAGGAATGGTTTAGTATTTATCGGATCCGAACTAGACTATCTTGTAATAGTTGTATATACGTTATATTAATTTTACAAGAGTCTCCTCCTAGTCTAGATTTTATAATACATTTTACAAGAGTCTCCTCCAACTCTACACTTATTAGTACATTTTACAAACGTGTCCTCCAACTCTACACTTTATAGTACATTTTAAAGATTCCCTCCATTACTCTAGTTCTTAAAACAAATTTTATAAGATTTGTTTAGTTTAGTATTTATTGGATCCGAACTAGACAATCTTTCAATAGTTGTATTTACCCTATATTAATTTTACAAGAGTCTCCTCCTACTCTAAATCTTATAATACATTTTACAAGAGTCTCCTCAAACTCTACACTTTATAGTACATTTTTTAGGATTCCCCTCTTACTCTAGTTCTTAAAACACATTTTATAGGAATTGTTTAGTTTAGTATTTATTGGATCCGAACTAGACTATCTTGTAATAGTTGTATATACCTTATATTAATTTTACAAGAGTGTCCTCCTACTTTAGATTTTATAATACATTTTACAAGGGTCTCCTCCAACTCTAGACTTTATAGTAAATTTTTAAAGAGTCCCCTCTTACTCTAGTTCTTACAACACATTTCATAGGAAATGTTTGGCTTAGTATTTATGGGATCGTAAATAGACTATCTTGTAATAGTTGTATATAACTTATATTAATTTTACAAGCGTCTTCTCCTACTCTAGATTTTATAATACATTTTACAAGAGTCTCATCCAACTCTAGACTTTATAGTACATTTTTAAAGAGTCCCCTCTTACTCTAGTTCTTACAACACATTTTACAAGAGTCTCCTCCTAATTGTTTAATTTAGTATTTATTGGATCCGAACTAGACTATCTTCTAATAGTTGTATATACCTTATATTAATTTTACAAGAATTTCCTCCTACTCTAGATTTTATAATACATTTTACAAGAGTCTCCTCCAACTCTACACTTTATAGTACATTTTACAAACGTGTCCTCCAACTCTACACTTTATAGTACATTTTTAAAGATTCCCTCCATTACTCTAGTTCTTAAAACAAATTTTATAAGATTTGTTTAGTTTAGTATTTATTGGATCCGAACTAGACTATCTTGTAATAGTTGTATATACTTTATATTAATTTTACAAGAGTCTCCTCCCACTCTAGAATTTATAATACATTTTACAAGGGTCTCCTCCTACTCTACACTTTAGAGTACATTTTTAAAGAGTCCCCTCTTACTCTAGTTCTTACAACACATTTCATAGGAAATGTTTGGCTTAGTATTTATGGGATCGTAACTAGACTATCTTGTAATAGTTGTATATAACTTATATTAATTTTACAAGAGTCTTCTCCTACTCTAGATTTTATAATACATTTTACAAGAGTCTCCTCCAACTCTAGACTTTATAGTACATTTTTAAAGAGTCCCCTCTTACTCTAGTTCTTACAACACATTTTACAAGAGTCTCCTCCTAATTGTTTAATTTAGTATTTATTGGATCCGAACTAGACTATCTTCTAATAGTTGTATATACCTAATATTAATTTTACAAGAATTTCCTCCTACTCTAGATTTTATAATACATTTTACAAGAGTCTCCTCCTACTCTACATTTTATAATACATTTTACAAACGTGTCCTCCAACTCTACACTTTATAGTACATTTTTAAAGATTCCCTCCATTACTCTAGTTCTTAAAACAAATTTTATAGGATTTTTTTAGTTTAGTATTTATTGAATCTAAACTAGACAATCTTTCAATAGTTGTATATAACTTATATTAATTTTACAAGAGTCTCCTCCTACTCTAAATCTTATAATACATTTTACAAGAGTCTCCTCCAACTCTAGACTTTATAGTACATTTTTAAAGAGTCCCCTCTTACTCTAGTTCTTACAACACATTTTACAAGAGTCTCCTCCTAATTGTTTAATTTAGTATTTATTGGATCCGAACTAGACAATCTTGTAATAGTTGTATATATCTTATTTTAATTTTACAAGAGTCTCCTCCTACTCTAAATTTTATAATACATTTTACAAGAGTCTTCTCCAACTCTAGACCTTATACTACATTTTTAAATAGTCCCCTTTTACTCTAGTTCCTACAACACATTTTACAAGAGTCTCCTCAAACTCTAAACTTTATAGTACATTTTTAAAGATTCTCCTCTTACTCTAGTTCTTAAAACACATTTTATAGGAATAGTTTAGTTTAGTATTTATTGGATCCGAACATAACTATCTTGTAATAGTTGTATATACGTTATATTAATTTTACAAGAGTGTCCTCCTACTTTAGATTTTATAATACATTTTACAAGGGTCTCCTCCAACTCTAGACTTTATAGTAAATTTTTAAAGAGTCCCCTCTTACTCTAGTTCTTACAACACATTTTACAAGAGTCTCCTCAAACTCTACACTTTATAGTACATTTTTAAAGATTCCCCTCTTACTCTAGTTCTTAAAACACATTTTATAGGAATAGTTTAGTATTTATTGGATCCGAACTAGACTATCTTGTAATAGTTGTATATACGTTATATTAATTTTACAAGAGTCTCCTCCTACTCTAGATTTTATAATACATTTTACAAACGTGTCCTCCAACTCTACACTTTATAGTACATTTTTAAAGATTCCCTCCATTACTCTAGTTCTTAAAACAAATTTTATAGGATTTTTTTAGTTTAGTATTTATTGGATCCAAACTAGACAATCTTTCAATAGTTGTATTTACCCTATATTAATTTTACAAGAGTCTCCTCCTACTCTAAAACTTATAATACATTTTACAAAAGTCTCCTCAAACTCTAAACTTTATAGTAGATTTTTTAGGATTCCCCTCTTACTCTAGTTCTTAAAACACATTTTATAGGAATTGTTTAGTTTAGAATTTATTGGATCCGAACTAGACTATCTGTAATAGTTGTATATATCTTATATTAATTTTACAAGAGTGTCCTCCTACTCTAGATTTTATAGTACATTTTACAAGAGTCTCCTCCTACTCTAGATTTTATAATACATTTTACAAGAGTCTCCTAAAACTCTACACTTTATAGTACATTTTTAAAGGTTCCTTGCTTACTTTAGTTCTTACAACACATTTTATAGGAATTGTTTGGTTTTGTATTTATTGGAATCGAACTACACTATCTTGTAATAGTTGTATATACTTTATATTAATTTTACAAGAGTCTCCTCCTACTCTAGAATTTATAATACATTTTACAAGGGTCTCCTCCTACTCTGGACTTTATAGTACATTTTTAAAGAGTCCCCTCTTACTCTAGTTCTTACAACACATTTTACAAGAGTCTCCTCCTAATTGTTTAATTTAGTATTTATTGGATCCGAACTAGACTATCTTCTAATAGTTGTATATACCTTATATTAATTTTACATGAATTTCCTCCTACTCTAGATTTTATAATACATTTTACAAGAGTCTCCTCCAACTCTACACTTTATAGTACATTTTACAAACGTGTCCTCCAACTCTACACTTTATAGTACATTTTAAATATTCCCTCCATTACTCTAGTTCTTAAAACAAATTTTATAAGATTTGTTTAGTTTAGTATTTATTGGATCCGAACTAGACTATCTTGTAATAGTTGTATATACGTTATATTAATTTTACAAGAGTCTCCTCCTACTCTAGATTTTATAATACATTTTACAAACGTGTCCTCCAACTCTACACTTTATAGTACATTTTTAAAGATTCCCTCCATTACTCTAGTTCTTAAAACAAATTTTATAAGATTTGTTTAGTTTATTATTTATTGGATCCGAACTAGACTATCTTGTAATAGTTGTATATACGTTATATTAATTTTACAAGAGTCTCCTCCTACTCTAGATTTTATAATACATTTTACAAACGTGTCCTCCAACTCTACACTTTATAGTACATTTTTAAAGATTCCCTCCATTACTCTAGTTCTTAAAACAAATTTTATAGGATTTTTTTAGTTTAGTATTTATTGGATCCAAACTAGATATTTAGTATTTATTTCAATAGTTGTATTTACCCTATATTAATTTTACAAGAGTCTCCTCCTACTCTAAAACTTATAATACATTTTACAAGAGTCTCCTCAAACTCTAAACTTTATAGTACATTTTTTAGGATTCCCCTCTTACTCTAGTTCTTAAAACACATTTTATAGGAATTGTTTAGTTTAGTATTTATTGGATCCGAACTAGACTATCTGTAATAGTTTTATATACCTTATATTAATTTTACAAGAGTGTCCTCCTACTCTAGATTTTATAGTACATTTTACAAGAGTCTCCTCCAACTCTAGACTTTATAGTACATTTTTAAAGAGTCCCCTCTTACTCTAATTCTTACAACACATTTTACAAGAGTCTCCTCCTAATTGTTAAGTTTAGTATTTATTGGATCCGAAATAGACAATCTTGTAATAGTTGTATATATCTTATTTTAATTTTACAAGGGTCTCCTCCTACTCTTAATTTTATAATACATTTTACAAGAGTCTCCTCCAACTCTAAACCTTATAGTACATTTTTAAATAGTCCCCTCTTATTCTAGTTCTTACAACACATTTTACAAGAGTCTCCTCCTACTCTAGATTTTATAATACATTTTACAAGAGTCTCCTAAGACTCTACACTTTATAGTACATTTTTAAAGATTCCCCTCTTACTCTAGTTCTTACAACACATTTCATAGGAAATGTTTGGCTTAGTATTTATGGGATCGTAACTAGACTATCTTCTAATAGTTGTATATACCTTATATTAATTTTACAAGAGTCTCCTCCTACTCTAGACCCTATAGTACATTTTTAAAGACTCCCCTCTTAATCTAGTTCTTACAACACATTTTACAGGAGTCTCCTCTATTTTTTATTTATTATTTATTGGTTTCGAACTAGACTATCTTGTAATAGTTGTATATACGTTATATTAATTTTACAAGAGTCTCCTCCTACTCTAGATTTTATAATACATTTTACAAACGTGTCCTCCAACTCTACACTTTATAGTACATTTTTAAAGATTCTCTCCATTACTCTAGTTCTTAAAACAAATTTTATAGGATTTTTTTTGTTTAGTTTTTATTTAATCCAAACTAGACCATCTTTCAATAGTTGTATTTACCCTATATTAATTTTACAAGAGTCTCCTCCTACTCTAGACTCTATAGTACATTTTTAAAGACTCCCCTCCTAACCTAGTTCTTACAACACATTTTACAAGAGTCTACTCTATTTTTTAATTTATTATTTATTGGATCCGAACTAGACTATCTTCTAATAGTTGTATATACCTTATATTAATTTTACAAGAGTCTCCTCCTACTCTAGACTCTATAGTACATTTTTAAAGACTCCCCTCTTAATCTAGTTCCTACAACACATTTTACAAGAGTCTCCTCTATTTTGTAATTTAGTATTTATTGGATCCGAATGAGACAATCTTGTAATAGTTGTATATAACTTATATTAATTTTACAAGAGTCTCCTCCTACCCTTAATTTTATAATACATTTTACAAGAGTCTCCTCAAACTCTACACTTTATAGTACATTTTTAAAGATTCCCCTCTTACTCTAGTTCTTAAAACACATTTTATAGGAATTGTTTAGTTTAGTATTTATTGGATCCGAACTAGACTATCTGTATTAGTTGTATATACCTTATATTAATTTTACAAGAGTCTCCTCCTACTCTAGATTTTATAATACATTTTACAAGAGTCTCCTAAAACTCTAAACTTTATAGTACATTTTTAAAGATTCCCCGCTTACTTTAGTTCTTACAACACATTTTATAGGAATTGTTTAGTTTTGTATTTATTGGATCCGAACTAGACTATCTTGTAATAGTTGTATATACTTTATATTAATTTTACAAGAGTCTTCTCCTACTCTAGAATTTATAATACATTATACAAGGGTCTCCTCCTACTCTACACTTTATAGTACATTTTTAAAGAGTCCCCTCTTACTCTAGTTCTTACAACACATTTCATAGGAAATGTTTGGCTTAGTATTTATGGGATCGTAACTAGACTATCTTGTAATAGTTGTATATAACTTATATTAATTTTACAAGAGTCTTCTCCTACTCTAGATTTTATAATACATTTTACAAGAGTCTCATCCAACTCTAGACTTTATAGTACATTTTTAAAGAGTCCCCTCTTACTCTAGTTCTTACAACACATTTTACAAGAGTCTCCTCCTAATTGTTTAATTTAGTATTTATTGGATCCGAACTAGACTATCTTCTAATAGTTGTATATATCTTATATTAATTGTACAAGAATTTCCTCCTACTCTAGATTTTATAATACATTTTACAAGAGTCTCCTCCAACTCTACACTTTATAGTACATTTTACAAACGTGTCCTCCAACTCTACACTTTATAGTACATTTTTAAAGATTCCCTCCATTACTCTAGTTCTTAAAACAAATTTTATAAGATTTGTTTAGTTTAGTATTTATTGGATCCGAACTAGACTATCTTGTAATAGTTGTATATACTTTATATTAATTTTACAAGAGTCTCCTCCCACTCTAGAATTTATAATACATTTTACAAGGGTCTCCTCCTACTCTACACTTTATAGTACATTTTTAAAGAGTCCACTCTTACTCTAGTTCTTACAACACATTTCATAGGAAATGTTTGGCTTAGTATTTATGGGATCGTAACTAGACTATCTTGTAATAGTTGTATATAACTTATATTAATTTTACAAGAGTCTTCTCCTACTCTAGATTTTATAATACATTTTACAAGAGTCTCCTCCAACTCTAGACTTTATAGTACATTTTTAAAGAGTCCCCTCTTACTCTAGTTCTTACAACACATTTTACAAGAGTCTCCTCCTAATTGTTTAATTTAGTATTTATTGGATCCGAACTAGACTATCTTCTAATAGTTGTATATACCTTATATTAATTTTACAAGAATTTCCTCCTACTCTAGATTTTATAATACATTTTACAAGAGTCTCCTCCAACTCTACACTGTATAGTACATTTTAAAAACGTGTCCTCCAACTCTACACTTTATAGTACATTTTTAAAGATTCCCTCCATTACTCTAGTTCTTAAAACAAATTTTATAAGATTTGTTTAGTTTAGTATTTATTGGATCCGAACTAGACTATCTTGTAATAGTTGTATATACCTTATATTAATTTTACAAGAGTCTCCTCCTACTCTACATTTTATAATACATTTTACAAACGTGTCCTCCAACTCTACACTTTATAGTACATTTTTAAAGATTCCCTCCATTACTCTAGTTCTTAAAACAAATTTTATAGGATTTTTTTAGTTTAGTATTTATTGGATCTAAACTAGACAATCTTTCAATAGTTGTATATAACTTATATTAATTTTACAAGAGTCTCCTCCTACTCTAAATCTTATAATACATTTTACAAGAGTCTCCTCCAACTCTAGACTTTATAGTACATTTTTAAAGAGTCCCCTCTTACTCTAGTTCTTACAACACATTTTACAAGAGTCTCCTCCTAATTGTTTAATTTAGTATTTATTGGATCCGAACTAGACAATCTTGTAATAGTTGTATATATCTTATTTTAATTTTACAAGAGTCTCCTCCTACTCTAAATTTTATAATACATTTTACAAGAGTCTTCTCCAACTCTAGACCTTATAGTACATTTTTAAATAGTCCCCTTTTACTCTAGTTCCTACAACACATTTTACAAGAGTCTCCTCAAACTCTAAACTTTATAGTACATTTTTAAAGATTCCCCTCTTACTCTAGTTCTTAAAACACATTTTATAGGAATAGTTTAGTTTAGTATTTATTGGATCCGAACATAACTATCTTGTAATAGTTGTATATACGTTATATTAATTTTACAAGAGTCTCCTCCTACTCTAGATTTTATAATACAATTTACAAGAGTCTCCTAAAACTCTACACTTTATAGTACATTTTTAAATATTCCCCTCTTACTCTAGTTCTTACAACACATTTCATAGGAAATGTTTGGTTTAGTATTTATGGGATCGTAACTAGACTATCTTCTAATAGTTGTATATACCTTATATTAATTTTACAAGAGTCTCCTCCTACTCTAGACCCTACAGTACATTTTTAAAGACTCCCCTCTTAATCTAGTACTTACAACACATTTTACAAGAGTCTCCTCTATTTTTAATTTATTATTTATTGGATCCGAACTAGACTATCTTGTAATAGTTGTATATACGTTATATTAATTTTACAAGAGTCTCCTCCTACTCTAGATTTTCTAATACATTTTACAAACGTGTCCTCCAACTCTACACTTTATAGTACATTTTTAAAGATTCCCTCCATTACTCTAGTTCTCAAAACAAATTTTATAGGATTTTTTTAGTTTAGTATTTATTGAATTAAAACTAGACCATCTTTCAATAGCTGTATTTACCCTATATTAATTTTACAAGAGTCTCCTCTATTTTTTAATTTATTATTTATTGGATCCGAACTAGACTATCTTCTTATAGTTGTATATACCTTATATTAATTTTACAAGAGTCTCCTCCTACTCTAGACTCTATAGTACATTTTTAAAGACTCCCCTTTTAATCTAGTTCCCACAACACATTTTACAAGAGTCTCCTCTATTTTGTAATTTAGTATTTACTGGATCCGTACTAGACAATCTTGTAATAGTTGTATATAACTTATATTAATTTTACAAGAGTCTCCTCCTACTCTAGATTTTATAATACATTTTACAAGAGTCTCCTCCAACTCTACACTTTATAATACATTTTTAAAGAGTCCCCTCTTACTCTAGTTCTTACAACACATTTTACGAGAGTCTCCTCCTAATTGTTATGTTTGGTATTTATTGGATCAATTTAGACTATTTTGTAATAGTTGTATATACCTTATATTAATTTTACAAGATTCTCCTCCTAATCTAGATTTCATAATACATTTTACAAGAGTCTCCTCCTACTCTAACCTCTATGGTACATTTTTAAAGAGTTCCCTCTTACTCTTGTTTTTACAATATACTTTACAAGAGTCTCCTCCAAATTGTTTAAATTAGTATTTATTGGATCAGAACTATACTATCTGGTAAAAGTTGTATATATCTTATATTAATTTTACAAGAGTCTCCTCCCACTCTAGAATTTATAATACATTTTACAAGGGTCTCCTCCTACTCTACACTTTATAGTACATTTTTAAAGAGTCCCCTCTTACTCTAGTTCTTACAACACATTTCATAGGAAATGTTTGGCTTAGTATTTATGGGATCGTAACTAGACTATCTTGTAATAGTTGTATATAACTTATATTAATTTTACAAGAGTCTTCTCCTACTCTAGATTTTATAATACATTTTACAAGAGTCTCCTCCAACTCTAGACTTTATAGTACATTTTTAAAGAGTCCCCTCTTACTCTAGTTCTTACAACACATTTTACAAGAGTCTCCTCCTAATTGTTTAATTTAGTAGTTATTGGATCCGAACTAGACTATCTTCTAATAGTTGTATATACCTTATATTAATTTTACAAGAATTTCCTCCTACTCTAGATTTTATAATACATTTTACAAGAGTCTCCTCCAACTCTACACTGTATAGTACATTTTAAAAACGTGTCCTTCAACTCTACACTTTATAGTACATTTTTAAAGATTCCCTCCATTACTCTAGTTCTTAAAACAAATTTTATAAGATTTGTTTAGTTTAGTATTTATTGGATCCGAACTAGACTATCTTGTAATAGTTGTATATACGTTATATTAATTTTACAAGAGTATCCTCCTACTCTACATTTTATAATACATTTTACAAACGTGTCCTCCAACTCTACACTTTATAGTACATTTTTAAAGATTCCCTCCATTACTCTAGTTCTTAAAACAAATTTTATAGGATTTTTTGTAGTTTAGTATTTATTGGATCTAAACTAGACAATCTTTCAATAGTTGTATATAACTTATATTAATTTTACAAGAGTCTCCTCCTACTCTAAATCTTATAATACATTTTACAAGAGTCTCCTCCAACTCTAGACTTTATAGTACATTTTTAAAGAGTCCCCTCTTACTCTAGTTCTTACAACACATTTTACAAGAGTCTCCTCCTAATTGTTTAATTTAGTATTTATTGGATCCGAACTAGACAATCTTGTAATAGTTGTATATATCTTATTTTAATTTTACAAGAGTCTCCTCCTACTCTAAATTTTATAATACATTTTACAAGAGTCTTCTCCAACTCTAGACCTTATAGTACATTTTTAAATAGTCCCCTTTTACTCTAGTTCCTACAACACATTTTACAAGAGTCTCCTCAAACTCTAAACTTTATAGTACATTTTTAAAGATTCCCCTCTTACTCTAGTTCTTAAAACACATTTTATAGGAATAGTTTAGTTTAGTATTTATTGGATCCGAACATAACTATCTTGTAATAGTTGTATATACGTTATATTAATTTTACAAGAGTCTCCTCCTACTCTAGATTTTATAATACAATTTACAAGAGTCTCCTAAAACTCTACACTTTATAGTACATTTTTAAAGATTCCCCTCTTACTCTAGTTCTTACAACACATTTCATAGGAAATGTTTGGCTTAGTATTTATGGGATCGTAACTAGACTATCTTCTAATAGTTGTATATACCTTATATTAATTTTACAAGAGTCTCCTCCTACTCTAGACCCTATAGTACATTTTTAAAGACTCCCCTCTTAATCTAGTACTTACAACACATTTTACAAGAGTCTCCTCTATTTTTAATTTATTATTTATTGGATCCGAACTAGACTATCTTGTAATAGTTGTATATACAGTATATTAATTTTACAAGAGTCTCCTCCTACTCTAGATTTTCTAATACATTTTACAAACGTGTCCTCCAACTCTACACTTTATAGTACATTTTTAAAGATTCCCTCCATTACTCTAGTTCTCAAAACAAATTTTATAGGATTTTTTTAGTTTAGTATTTATTGAATTAAAACTAGACCATCTTTCAATAGCTGTATTTACCCTATATTAATTTTACAAGAGTCTCCTCTATTTTTTAATTTATTATTTATTAGATCCGAACTAGACTATCTTCTTATAGTTGTATATACCTTATATTAATTTTACAAGAGTCTCCTCCTACTCTACATTTTATAATACATTTTACAAACGTGTCCTCCAACTCTACACTTTTTAGTACATTTTTAAAGATTCCCTCCATTACTCTAGTTCTTAAAACAAATTTTATAGGATTTTTTTAGTTTAGTATTTATTGAATTAAAACTAGACCATCTTTCAATAGCTGTATTTACCCTATATTAATTTTACAAGAGTCTCCTCTATTTTTTAATTTATTATTTATTGGATCCGAACTAGACTATCTTCTTATAGTTGTATATACCTTATATTAATTTTACAAGAGTCTCCTCCTACTCTAGACTATATAGTACATTTTTAAAGACTCCCCTTTTAATCTAGTTCCTACAACACATTTTACAAGAGTCTCCTCTATTTTTTAATTTAGTATTTACTGGATCCGTACTAGACAATCTTGTAATAGTTGTATATAACTTATATTAATTTTACAAGAGTCTCCTCCTACTCTAGATTTTATAATACATTTTACAAGAGTCTCCTCCAACTCTACACTTTATAATACATTTTTAAAGAGTCCCCTCTTACTCTAGTTCTTACAACACATTTTACGAGAGTCTCCTCCTAATTGTTATGTTTGGTATTTATTGGATCAATTTAGACTATTTTGTAATAGTTGTATATACCTTATATTAATTTTACAAGATTCTCCTCCTAATCTAGATTTCATAATACATTTTACAAGAGTCTCCTCCTACTCTAACCTCTATGGTACATTTTTAAAGAGTTCCCTCTTACTCTTGTTTTTACCTTATACTTTACAAGAGTCTCCTCCAAATTGTTTAAATTAGTATTTATTGGATCAGAACTATACTATCTGGTAAAAGTTGTATATATCTTATATTAATTTTACAAGAGTCTCTTCCTACTCTAGATTTTATAATACATTTTACAAGGGTCTCCTCCTACTCAACACTTTATAGTACATTTTTAAAGAGTCCCCTCTTACTCTAGTTCTTACAACACATTTCTTAGGAATTAATTGGCTTAGTATTTATGGGATCCTAACTAGACTATCTTGTAATAGTTGTATATAACTTATATTAATTTTACTAGAATCTCCTCCTACTCTAGATTTTATAATACATTTTACAAGAGTTTCCTCCAACTCTGGACTTTATAGTATATTTTTAAAGAGTCCACTCTTACTCCAGTTCTTACAACACATTTTACAAGAGTCTCCTTAAACTCTACACTTTATAGTACATTTTTAAAGATTCCCCTCTTACTCTAGTTCTTACAACACATTTTATAGGAATCGTTTAGTTTAGAATTTATTGGATCCGAACTAGACTATCTTGTAATAGTTGTATATACTTTATATTAATTTTACAAGAGTCTCCTCCTACTTTAGAATTTATAATACATTTTACAAGAGTTCCTCCTACTCTACACTTTATAGTACATTTTTAAAGACTCCCCTCTTACTCTAGTTCTTACAACACATTTTATAGGAATCGTTTAGTTTAGAATTTATTGGATCCGAACTAGACTATCTTGTAATAGTTGTATATAACTTATATTATACAAGAGTCTTCTCCTACTCTAGATTTTATAATACATTTTACAAGAGTCTCCTCCAACTCTAGACTTTATAGTACATTTTTAAAGAGTCCCCTCTTACTCTAGTTCCTACAACACATTTTACAAAAGTCTCCTCCTAATTGTTTAATTTATTATTTATTGGATCGGAATTAGACTATCTTCTAATAGTTGTATATACCTTATATTAATTTTACAAGAATTTCCTCCTACTCTAGATTTTGTAATACATTTTACAAGAGTCTCCTCCAACTCTAGACTTTATAGTACATTTTTAAAGATTCCCCTCTTACTCTAGGTCTTAAAACACATTTTATAGGAATAGTTTAGTTTAGTATTTATTGGATCCGAACATAACTATCTTGCAATAGTTGTATATACGTTATATTAATTTTACAAGAGTCTCCTCCTACTCTAGATTTTATAATACATTTTACAAGAGTCTCCTAAAACTCTACACTTTATAGTACATTTTTAAAGATTCCCCTCTTACTCTAGTTCTTACAACACATTTCATAGGAAATGTTTGGCTTAGTATTTATGGGATCGTAACTAGACTATCTTCTAATAGTTGTATATACCTTATATTAATTTTACAAGAGTCTCCTCCTACTCTAGACCCTATTGTACATTTTTAAAGACTCCCGTCTTAATCTAGTTCTTACAACACATTTTACAAGAGTCTCCTCTATTTTTAATTTATTATTTATTGGATCCGAACTAGACTATCTTGTAATAGTTGTATATACGTTATATTAATTTTACAAGAGTCTCCTCCTACTCTAGATTTTCTAATACATTTTACAAACGTGTCCTCCAACTCTACACTTTATAGTACATTTTTAAAGATTCCCTCCATTACTCTAGTTCTTAAAACAAATTTTATAGGATTTTTTTAGTTTAGTATTTATTGAATTAAAACTAGACCATCTTTCAATAGCTGTATTTACCCTATATTAATTTTACAAGAGTCTCCTCTATTTTTTAATTTATTATTTATTGGATCCGAACTAGACTATCTTCTTATAGTTGTATATACCTTATATTAATTTTACAAGAGTCTCCTCCTACTCTAGACTATATAGTACATTTTTAAAGACTCCCCTTTTAATCTAGTTCCTACAACACATTTTACAAGAGTCTCCTCTATTTTGTAATTTAGTATTTACTGGATCCGTACTAGACAATCTTGTAATAGTTGTATATAACTTATATTAATTTTACAAGAGTCTCCTCCTACTCTAGATTTTATAATACATTTTACAAGAGTCTCCTCCAACTCTACACTTTATAATACATTTTTAAAGAGTCCCCTCTTACTCTAGTTCTTACAACACATTTTACGAGAGTCTCCTCCTAATTGTTATGTTTGGTATTTATTGGATCAATTTAGACTATTTTGTAATAGTTGTATATACCTTATATTAATTTTACAAGATTCTCCTCCTAATCTAGATTTCATAATACATTTTACAAGAGTCTCCTCCTACTCTAACCTCTATGGTACATTTTTAAAGAGTTCCCTCTTACTCTTGTTTTTACCTTATACTTTACAAGAGTCTCCTCCAAATTGTTTAAATTAGTATTTATTGGATCAGAACTATACTATCTGGTAAAAGTTGTATATATCTTATATTAATTTTACAAGAGTCTCTTCCTACTCTAGATTTTATAATACATTTTACAAGGGTCTCCTCCTACTCAACACTTTATAGTACATTTTTAAAGAGTCCCCTCTTACTCTAGTTCTTACAACACATTTCTTAGGAATTAATTGGCTTAGTATTTATGGGATCCTAACTAGACTATCTTGTAATAGTTGTATATAACTTATATTAATTTTACTAGAATCTCCTCCTACTCTAGATTTTATAATACATTTTACAAGAGTTTCCTCCAACTCTGGACTTTATAGTACATTTTTAAAGAGTCCACTCTTACTCTAGTTCTTACAACACATTTTACAAGAGTCTCCTTAAACTCTACACTTTATAGTACATTTTTAAAGATTCCCCTCTTACTCTAGTTCTTACAACACATTTTATAGGAATCGTTTAGTTTAGAATTTATTGGATCCGAACTAGACTATCTTGTAATAGTTGTATATACTTTATATTAATTTTACAAGAGTCTCCTCCTACTTTAGAATTTATAATACATTTTACAAGAGTTCCTCCTACTCTACACTTTATAGTACATTTTTAAAGAGTCCCCTCTTACTCTAGTTCTTACAACACATTTTATAGGAATCGTTTAGTTTAGAATTTATTGGATCCGAACTAGACTATCTTGTAATAGTTGTATATAACTTATATTATACAAGAGTCTTCTCCTACTCTAGATTTTATAATACATTTTACAAGAGTCTCCTCCAACTCTAGACTTTATAGTACATTTTTAAAGAGTCCCCTCTTACTCTAGTTCCTACAACACATTTTACAAAAGTCTCCTCCTAATTGTTTAATTTATTATTTATTGGATCCGAATTAGACTATCTTCTAATAGTTGTATATACCTTATATTAATTTTACAAGAATTTCCTCCTACTCTAGATTTTGTAATACATTTTACAAGAGTCTCCTCCAACTCTACACTTTATAGTACATTTTACAAACGTGTCCTCCAACTCTACACTTTATAGTACATTTTTAAAGATTCCCTCCATTACTCTAGTTCTTAAAACAAATTTTATAGGATTTGTTTAGTTTAGTATTTATTGGATCCGAACTAGACTATCTTTTAATAGTTGTATATACGTTATATTAATATTACAAGAGTCTCCTCCTACTCTAGATTTTATAATATATTTTAAAACGTGTCCTCCAACTCTACACTTTATAGTACATTTTTAAAGATTCCCTCCATTACTCTAGTTCTTAAAACAAATTTTATAGGATTTGTTTAGGTTAGTATTTATTGGTTCCGAACAAGACTATCTTGTAATAGTTGTATATACGTTATATTAATTTTACAAGAGTCTCCTCCAACTCTAGATTTTATAATACATTTTACAAACGTGTCCTCCAACTCTAAACTTTATAGTACATTTTTAAAGATTCCCTCCATTACTCTAGTTCTTAAAACAAATTTTATAGGATTTTTTTTGTTTAGTTTTTATTGGATCCAAACTAGACCATCTTTCAATAGTTGTGTTTACCCTATATTAATTTTACAAGAGTCTCCTCCAACTCTAGACTTTATTGTACATTTTTAAAGAGTCCCCTCTTACTCTAGTTCTTACAACACATTTTACAAGAGTCTCTCTATTTTGTAATTTAGTATTTATTGGATCCGAACTAGACAATCTTGTAATAGTTGTATATAACTTATTTTAATTTTACAAAAGTCTCCTCCTACTCTAAATTTTATAATACATTTTACAAGAGTCTCCTCCAACTCTAGACTTTATAGTACATTTTTAAAGATTCCCCTCTTACTCTAGTTCTTAAAACAAATTTTATAGGAATAGTTTAGTATTTATTGGATCCGAACTAGACTATCTTGTAATAGTTGTATACACGTTATATTAATTTTAAAAGAGTCTCCTCCTACTCTAGATTTTATAATACATTTTACAAGAGTCTCCTAAAACTCTTTACTTTATAGTACATTTTTAAAGATTCCCCTCTTACTCTAGTTCTTACAACACATTTTATAGGAATTGTTTAGTTTTGTATTTATTGGATCCGAACATAACTATCTTGTAATAGTTGTATATACGTTATATTAATTTTACAAGAGTCTCCTCCTATTCTAGATTTTATAATACGTTTTACAAACGTGTCCTCCAACTCTACACTTTATAGTACATTTTTAAAGATTCCCTCCATTACTCTAGTTCTTAAAACAAATTTTATAGGATTTTTTTAGTTAAGTATTTATTGGATCCAAACTAGACCATCTTTCAATAGTTGTATTTACCCTGTATTAATTTTACAAGAGTCTCCTCCTACTCTAAATTTTATAATACATTTTAGAAGAGTGTCCTCAAACTCTACACTTTATAGTACATTTTTTAAGATTCCCCTCTTACTCTAGTTCTTAAAACACATTTTATAGGAATTGTTTAGTTTAGTATTTATTGGATCCGAACTAGACTATCTGTAATAGTTGTATATAACTTATATTAATTTTACAAGAGTGTCCTCCTACTCTAGATTTTATAATACATTTTACAAGGGTCTCCTCCTACTCTACACTTTAAAGTACTTTTTTAAAGAGTCCCCTCTTACTCTAGTTCTTACAACACATTTTACAAGAGTCTCCTCCTAATTGTTAAGTTTAGTATTTATTGGCTCCAAACTAGACAATCTTGTAATAGTTGTATATATCTTATTTTAATTTTACAAGAGTCTCCTCCTACTCTAAATTTTATAATACATTTTACAAGAGTCTCCTCCAACTCTAGACCTTATAGTACATTTTTAAATAGTCCCCTCTTACTCTAGTTCTTACAACATATTTTACAAGAGTCTCCTCAAACTCTACACTTTACAGTACATTTTTAAAGATTCCCCTCTTACTCTAGTTCTTAAAACACAATTTATAGGAATAGTTTAGTTTAGTATTTATTGGATCCGAACTAGACTATCTTGTAATAGTTTTATATACGTTATATTAATTTTACAAGAGTCTCCTCCTACTCTATATTTTATAATGCATTTTACAAGAGTCTCCTAAAACTCTACACTTTATAGTACATTTTTAAAGATTCCCCTCTTACTCTAGTTCTTACAACACATTTCATAGGAAATGTTTGGCTTAGTATTTATGGGATCGTAACTAGACTATCTTCTAATAGTTGTATAAACCTTATATTAATTTTTCAAGAGTCTCCTCCTACTCTAGACCCTATAGTACATTTTTAAAGACTCCCCTCTTAATCTAGTTCTTACAACACATTTTACAAGAGTCTCCTCTATTTTTAATTTATTATTTATTGGATCCGAACTAGACTATCTTGTAATAGTTGTATATACGTTATATTAATTTTACAAGAGTCTCCTCCTACTCTAGATTTTATAATACATTTTACAAGAGTCTCCTCCAACTCTACACTTTATAATACATTTTTAAAGAGTCCCCTCTTACTCTAGTTCTTACAACACATTTTACAAGAGTCTCCTCCTAATTGCTAGGTTTGGTATTTATTGGATCCGAACTAGACTATCTTGTAATAGTTGTATATACCTTATATTAATTTTACAAGATTCTCCTCCTACTCTAGATTTCATAATACATTTTACAAGAGTCTCCTCCTACTCTAACCTCTATAGTACATTTTTAAAGAGTTCCCTCTTACTCTTGTTTTTACAATATACTTTACAAGAGTCTCCTCCAAATTGTTTAAATTAGTATTTATTGGATCAGAACTATACTATCTGGTAAAAGTTGTATATATCTTATATTAATTTTACAAGAGTCTCTTCCTACTCTAGATTTTATAATACATTTTACAAGAGTCTCCTCCTACTCTAGATTTTATAATACATTTTACAAACGTGTCCTCCAACTCTACACTTTATAGTACATTTTTAAAAATTCCCTCCATTACTCTAGTTCTTAAAACAAATTTTATAGGATTTTTTTTGTTTAGTTTTTATTGGATCCAAACTAGACCATCTTTCAATAGTTGTATTTACCCTATATTAATTTTACAAGAGTCTCCTCCTACTCTAGACTCTATAGTACATTTTTAAAGACTCCCCTCTTAACCTAGTTCTTACAACACATTTTACAAGAGTCTACTCTATTTTTTAATTTATTATTTATTGGATCCGAACTAGACTATCTTCTAATAGTTGTATATACCTTATATTAATTTTACAAGAGTCTCCTCCTACTCTAGACTCTATAGTACATTTTTAAAGACTCCCCTCTTAATCTAGTTGCTACAACACATTTTACAAGAGTCTCCTCTATTTTGTAATTTAGTATTTATTGGATCCGAATAAGACAATCTTGTAATAGTTGTATATAACTTATATTAATTTTACAAGAGTCTCCTCCTACTCTAGATTTTATAATACATTTTACAAGAGTCTCCTCCAACTCTAGACTTTATTGTACATTTTTAAAACACATTTTATAGGAATTGTTTAGTTTAGTATTTATTGGATCCGAACTAGACTATCTTGTAATAATTGTATATACCTTATATTAATTTTACAAGAGTGTCCTCCTACTTTAGATTTTATAATACATTTTACAAGGGTCTCCTCCTACTCTACACTTTATAGTACATTTTTAAAGAGTCCCCTCTTACTCTAGTTCTTACAACACATTTCATAGGAATTGTTTGGCTTAGTATTTATGGGATCCTAACGAGACTATCTTGTAATAGTTGTATATAACTTTTATTAATTTTACAAGAGTCTCCTCCTACTCTAGATTTTATAATACATTTTACAAGAGTCTCCTCCAACTCTAGACTTTATTGTACATTTTTAAAGAGTCCCCTCTTACTCTAGTTCTTACAACACATTTTACAAGAGTCTCTCTATTTTGTAATTTAGTATTTATTGGATCCGAACGAGACTATCTTGTAATAGTTGTATATAACTTATTTTAATTTTACAAGAGTCTCCTCCTACTCTAAATTTTATAATACATTTTACAAGAGTCTCCTCCAACTCTAGACTTTATAGTACATTTTTAAAAGTCCCCCTTTACTCTAGTTCTTACAACACATTTTACAAGGGTCTCCTCCTACTCAACTATTCATAGTACATTTTTAAAGAGTCCCCTCTTACTCTAGTTCTTACAACATATTTCATAGGAATTAATTGGCTTAGTATTTATGGGATCCTAACTAGACTATCTTGTAATAGTTGTATATAACTTATATTAATGTTACTAGAGTCTCCTCCTACTCTAGATTTTATAATACATTTTACAAGAGTGTCCTCCAACTCTTGACTTCATAGTACATTTTTAAAGAGTCCCCTCTTACTCTAGTTCTTACAACACATTTTACAAGAGTCTCCTCCTAATTGTTTAATTTAGTATTTATTGGATCCGAACTAGACTATCTTCTAATAGTTGTATATACCTTATATTAATTTTACAAGATTTTCCTCTTACTCTAGATTTTATAATACATTTTACAAGAGTCTCCTCCAACTCTACACTTTATAGTACATTTTACAAACGTGTCCTCCAACTCGACACTTTATAGTACATTTTTAAATATTCCCTCCATTACTATAGTTCTTAAAACAAATTTTATAGGATTTGTTTATTTTAGTATTTATTGGATCCGAACTAGACTATCTTGTAATAGTTGTATATACGTTATATTAATTTTACAAAAGTCTCCTCCTACTCTAGACTCTATAGTACATTTTTAAAGACTCCCCTCTTAATCTAGTTCCTACAAAACATTTTACAAGAGTCTCTCTATTTTGTAATTTAGTATTTATTGGATCCGAATTAGACAATCTTGTAATAGTTGTATATAACTTATATTAATTTTAAAAGAGTCTCCTCCTACTCTAAATTTTATAATACATTTTACAAGAGTCTCCTCCAACTCTAGACTTTATAGTACATTTTTAAAGAGTCCCCTCTTACTCTAGATCTTACAACACATTTTACAAGAGTCTCCTCAAACTCTACACTTTATAGTACATTTTTAAAGATTCCCCTCTTACTCTAGTTCTTACAACACATTTTACGAGAGTCTCCTCCTAATTGTTATGTTTGGTATTTATTGGATCAATTTAGACTATTTTGTAATAGTTGTATATACCTTATATTAATTTTACAAGATTCTCCTCCTACTCTAGATTTCATAATACATTTTACAAGAGTCTCCTCCTACTCTAACCTCTATGGTACATTTTTAAAGAGTTCCCTCTTACTCTTGTTTTTACAATATACTTTACAAGAGTCTCCTCCAAATTGTTTAAATTAGTATTTATTGGATCAGAACTATACTATCTGGTAAAAGTTGTATATATCTTATATTAATTTTACAAGAGTCTCTTCCTACTCTAGATTTTATAATACATTTTACAAGGGTCTCCTCCTACTCAACACTTTATAGTACATTTTTAAAGAGTCCCCTCTTACTCTAGTTCTTACAACACATTTCTTAGGAATTAATTGGCTTAGTATTTATGGGATCCTAACTAGACTATCTTGTAATAGTTGTATATAACTTATATTAATTTTACTAGAATCTCCTCCTACTCTAGATTTTATAATACATTTTACAAGAGTTTCCTCCAACTCTGGACTTTATAGTACATTTTTAAAGAGTCCACTCTTACTCTAGTTCTTACAACACATTTTACAAGAGTCTCCTTAAACTCTACACTTTATAGTACATTTTTAAAGATTCCCCTCTTACTCTAGTTCTTACAACACATTTTATAGGAATCGTTTAGTTTAGAATTTATTGGATCCGAACTAGACTATCTTGTAATAGTTGTATGTACTTTATATTAATTTTACAAGAGTCTCCTCCTACTTTAGAATTTATAATACATTTTACAAGAGTTCCTCCTACTCTACACTTTATAGTACATTTTTAAAGAGTCCCCTCTTACTCTAGTTCTTACAACACATTTTATAGGAATCGTTTAGTTTAAAATTTATTGGATCCGAACTAGACTATCTTGTAATAGTTGTATATAACTTATATTAATTTTACAAGAGTCTTCTCCTACTCTAGATTTTATAATACATTTTACAAGAGTCTCCTCCAACTCTAGACTTTATAGTACATTTTTAAAGAGTCCCCTCTTACTCTGGTTCCTACAACACATTTTACAAAAGTCTCCTCCTAATTGTTTAATTTAGTATTTATTGGATCCGAATTAGACTATCTTCTAATAGTTGTATATACCTTATATTAATTTTACAAGAATTTCCTCCTACTCTAGATTTTGTAATACATTTTACAAGAGTCTCCTCCAACTCTACACTTTATAGTACATTTTACAAACGTGTCCTCCAACTCTACACTTTATAGTACATTTTTAAAGATTTCCTCCATTACTCTAGTTCTTAAAACAAATTTTATAGGATTTGTTTAGTTTAGTATTTATTGGTTCCGAACAAGACTATCTTGTAATAGTTGTATATACGTTATATTAATTTTACAAGAGTCTCCTCCAACTCTAGATTTTATAATACATTTTACAAACGTGTCCTCCAACTCTAAACTTTATAGTACATTTTTAAAGATTCCCTCCATTACTCTAGTTCTTAAAACAAATTTTATAGGATTTTTTTGTTTAGTTTTATTGGATCCAAACTAGACCATCTTTCAATAGTTGTGTTTACCCTATATTAATTTTACAAGAGTCTCCTCCAACTCTAGACTTTATTGTACATTTTTAAAGAGTCCCCTCTTACTCTAGTTCTTACAACACATTTTACAAGAGTCTCTCTATTTTGTAATTTAGTATTTATTGGATCCGAACTAGACAATCTTGTAATAGTTGTATATAACTTATTTTAATTTTACAAAAGTCTCCTCCTACTCTAGATTTTATAATACATTTTACAAGAGTCTCCTGAAACTCTTTACTTTATAGTACATTTTTAAAGATTCCCCTCTTACTCTAGTTCTTACAACACATTTTATAGGAATTGTTTAGTTTTGTATTTATTGGATCCGAACTAGACTATCTTGTAATAGTTGTATATACGTTATATTAATTTTACAAGAGTCTCCTCCTATTCTAGATTTTATAATACATTTTACAAACGTGTCCTCCAACTCTACACTTTATAGTACATTTTTAAAGATTCCCTCCATTACTCTAGTTCTTAAAACAAATTTTATAGGATTTTTTTAGTTTAGTATTTATTGGAACGAAACTAGACCATCTTTCAATAGTTGTATTTACCCTATATTAATTTTACAAGAGTCTCCTCCTACTCTAAATTTTATAATACATTTTAGAAGAGTCTCCTCAAACTCTACACTTTATAGTACATTTTTTAAGATTCCCCTCTTACTCTAGTTCTTAAAACACATTTTATAGGAATTGTTTAGTTTAGTATTTATTGGATCCGAACTAGACTATCCGTAATAGTTGTATATACTTTATATTAATTTTACAAGAGTGTCCTCCTACTCTAGATTTTATAATACATTTTACAAGGGTCTCCTCCTACTCTACACTTTATAGTACATTTTTAAAGAGTCCCCTCTTACTCTAGTTCTTACAACACATTTTACAAGAGTCTCCTCCTAATTGTTTAGTTTAGTATTTATTGGATCCAAACTAGACAATCTTGTAATAGTTGTATATATCTTATTTTAATTTTACAAGAGTCTCCTCCTACTCTAAATTTTATAATACATTTTACAAGAGTCTCTTCCAACTCTAGACCTTATAGTACATTTTTAAATAGTCCCCTCTTACTCTAGTTCTTACAACATATTTTACAAGAGTCTCCTCAAACTCTACACTTTACAGTACATTTTTAAAGATTCCCCTCTTACTCTAGTTCTTAAAACACATTTTATAGGAATAGTTTAGTTTAGTATTTATTGGATCCGAACTAGACTATCTTGTAATAGTTGTATATACGTTATATTAATTTTACAAGAGTCTCCTCCTACTCTAGATTTTATAATACATTTTACAAGAGTCTCCTAAAACTCTACACTTTATAGTACATTTTTAAAGATTCCCCTCTTACTCTAGTTCTTACAACACATTTCATAGGAAATGTTTGGCTTAGTATTTATGGGATCGTAACTAGACTATCTTCTAATAGTTGTATAAACCTTATATTAATTTTACAAGAGTCTCCTCCTACTCTAGACCCTATAGTACATTTTTAAAGACTCCCCTCTTAATCTAGTTCTTACAACACATTTTACAAGAGTCTCCTCTATTTTTAATTTATTATTTATTGGATCCGAACTAGACTATCTTGTAATAGTTGTATATACGTTATATTAATTTTACAAGAGTCTCCTCCTACTCTAGATTTTATTATACATTTTACAAGAGTCTCCTCCAACTCTACACTTTATAATACATTTTTAAAGAGTCCCCTCTTACTCTAGTTCTTACAACACATTTTACAAGAGTCTCCTCCTAATTGCTAGGTTTGGTATTTATTGGATCCGAACTAGACTATCTTGTAATAGTTGTATATACCTTATATTAATTTTACAAGTTTCTCCTCCTACTCCAGATTTCATAATACATTTTACAAGAGTCTCCTCCTACTCTAACCTCTATAGTACATTTTTAAAGAGTTCCCTCTTACTCTTGTTTTTACAATATACTTTACAAGAGTCTCCTCCAAATTGTTTAAATTAGTATTTATTGGATCAGAACTATACTATCTGGTAAAAGTTGTATATATCTTATATTAATTTTACAAGAGTCTCTTCCTACTCTAGATTTTATAATACATTTTACAAGAGTCTCCTCCTACTCTAGATTTTATAATACATTTTACAAACGTGTCCTCCAACTCTACACTTTATAGTACATTTTTAAAAATTCCCTCCATTACTCTAGTTCTTAAAACAAATTTCATAGGATTTTTTTTGTTTAGTTTTTATTGGATCCAAACTAGACCATCTTTCAATAGTTGTATTTACCCTATATTAATTTTACAAGAGTCTTCTCCTACTCTAGACTCTATAGTACATTTTTAAAGACTCCCCTCTTAACCTAGTTCTTACAACACATTTTACAAGAGTCTACTCTATTTTTTAATTTATTATTTATTGGATTTGAACTAGACTATCTTCTAATAGTTGTATATACCTTATATTAATTTTACAAGAGTCTCCTCCTACTCTAGACTCTATAGTACATTTTTAAAGACTCCCCTCTTAATCTAGTTGCTACAACACATTTTACAAGAGTCTCCTCTATTTTGTAATTTAGTATTTATTGGATCCAAATAAGACAATCTTGTAATAGTTGTATATAACTTATATTAATTTTACAAGAGTGTCCTCCTACTTTAGATTTTATAATACATTTTACAAGGGTCTCCTCCTACTCTACACTTTATAGTACATTTTTAAAGAGTCCCCTCTTACTCTAGTTCTTACAACACATTTCATAGGAATTGTTTGGCTTAGTATTTATGGGATCCTAACGAGACTATCTTGTAATAGTTGTATATAACTTATATTAATTTTACAAGAGTCTCCTCCTACTCTAGATTTTATAATACATTTTACAAGAGTCTCCTCCAACTCTAGACTTTATTGTACATTTTTAAAGAGTCCCCTCTTACTCTAGTTCTTACAACACATTTTACAAGAGTCTCTCTATTTTGTAATTTAGTATTTATTGGATCCGAACGAGACTATCTTGTAATAGTTGTATATAACTTATTTTAATTTTACAAGAGTCTCCTCCTACTCTAAATTTTATAATACATTTTACAAGAGTCTCCTCCAACTCTAGACTTTATAGTACATTTTTAAAAGTCCCCCTTTACTCTAGTTCTTACAACACATTTTACAAGGGTCTCCTCCTACTCAACACTTTATAGTACATTTTTAAAGAGTCCCCTCTTACTCTAGTTCTTACAACACATTTCATAGGAATTAATTGGCTTAGTATTTATGGGATCCTAACTAGACTATCTTGTAATAGTTGTATATAACTTATATTAATTTTACTAGAGTCTCCTCCTACTCTGGATTTTATAATACATTTTACAAGAGTGTCCTCCAACTCTAGACTTCATAGTACATTTTTAAAGAGTCCCCTCTTACTCTAGTTCTTACAACACATTTTACAAGAGTCTCCTCCTAATTGTTTAATTTAGTATTTATTGGATCCGAACTAGACTATCTTCTAATAGTTGTATATACCTTATATTAATTTTACAAGAATTTCCTCCTACTCTAGATTTTATAATACATTTTACAAGAGTCTCCTCCAACTCTACACTTTATAGTACATTTTACAAACGTGTCCTCCAACTCGACACTTTATAGAACATTTTTAAATATTCCCTCCATTACTATAGTTCTTAAAACAAATTTTATAGGATTTGTTTATTTTAGTATTTATTGGATCCGAACTAGACTATCTTGTAATAGTTGTATATACGTTATATTAATTTTACAAGAGTCTCCTCCTACTCTAGATTTCATAATACATTTTACAAGAGTCTCCTTCTACTCTAACCTCTATAGTACATTTTTAAAGAGTTCCTTCTTACTCTTGTTTTTACAATATACTTTACAAGAGTCTCCTCCAAATTGTTTAAATTAGTATTTATTGGATCAGAACTATACTATCTGGTAAAAGTTGTATATATCTTATATTAATTTTACAAGAGTCTCCTCCTACTCTAGATTTTATAATACATTTTACGAGAGTCTCCTCCAACTCTACACTTTATAGTACATATTTAAAGATTCCCTCCATTACTCTAATTCTTAAAACAAATTTTATAGGATTTGTTTAGTTTAGTATTTATTGGATTCCAACTAGATTATCTTGTAATAGTTGTATATACGTTATATTAATTTTACAAGAGTCTCCTCCTACTCTAGATGTTGTAATACATTTTACAAACGTGTCCTCCAACTCTACACTTTATAGTACATTTTTAAAGATTCCCTCCATTACTCTAGTTCTTAAAACAAATTTTATAGAATTTTTTTGTTTAGTTTTTATTGGATCCAAACTAGACCATCTTTCAATAGTTGTATTTACCTTATATTAATTTTACATGAGTCTCCTCCTACTCTAGACTCTATAGTACATTTTTAAAGACTCCCCTCTTAATCTAGTTCCTACAACACATTTTACAAGAGTCTCCTCTATTTTGTAATTTAGTTATTATTGGATCCGAATGAGACAATCTTGTAATAGTTGTATATAACTTATATTAATTTTAAAAGAGTCTCCTCCTACTCTAAATTTTATAATACATTTTACAAGAGTCTCCTTCAACTCTAGACTTTATAGTACATTTTTAAAGAGTCCCCTCTTTTCTAGTTCTTACAACACATTTTACAAGAGTCTCCTCAAAATCTACACTTTAAAGTACATTTTTAAAGATTCCCCTCTTACTCTAGTTCTAACAACACATTTCATAGGAAATGTTTGGCTTAGTATTTATGGGATCGTAACTAGACTATCTTCTAATAGTTGTATATACGTTATATTAATTTTACAAGAGTCTCCTCCTACTCTAGATTTTATAATACATTTTACAAACGTGTCCTCAAACTCTACACTTTATAGTACATTTTTAAAGATTCCCTCAATTACTCTAGTTCTTAAAACAAATTTTATAGGATTTTTTAGTTTAGTATTTATTGGATCCAAACTAGACCATCTTTCAATAGTTGTATTTACCCTATATTAATTTTACAAGAGTCTCCTCTATTTTTTAATTTATTATTTATTGGATCCGAATAAGACTATCTTCTAATAGTTGTATATACCTTATATTAATTTTACAAGAGTCTCCTCCTACTCTAGACTCTATAGTACATTTTTAAAGACTCCCCTCTTAATCTAGTTCCTACAACACATTTTACAAGAGTCTCCTCTATTTTGTAATTTAGTATTTATTGGATCCGTACTAGACAATCTTGTAATAGTTGTATATAACTTATATTAATTTTACAAGAGTCTCCTCCTACTCTAGATTTTATAATACATTTTACAAGAGTCTCCTCCAACTCTACACTTTATAATACATTTTTAAAGAGTCCCCTCTTACTCTAGTTCTTACAACACATTTTACAAGAGTCTCCTCCAAATTGTTATGTTTGGTATTTATTGGATCAATTTAGACTATCTTGTAATAGTTATATATACCTTATATTAATTTTACAAGATTCTCCTCCTACTCTAGATTTCATTATACATTTTACAAGAGTCTCCTCCTACTCTAACCTCTATAGTACATTTTTAAAGAGTTCCCTCTTACTCTTGTTTTAACAATATACTTTACAAGAGTCTCCCCCAAATTGTTTAAATTAGTATTTATTGGATCAGAACTATACTATCTGGTAAAAGTTGTATATATCTTATATTAATTTTACAAGAGTCTCCTCCTACTCTTGATTTTATAATACATTTTACAAGGGTCTCCTCCTACTCAACACTTTATAGTACATTTTTAAAGAGTCCCCTCTTACTCTAGTTCTTACAACACATTTCATAGGAATTAATTGGCTTAGTATTTATGGGATCCTAACTAGACTATCTTGTAATAGTTGTATATAACTTATATTAATTTTACTAGAGTCTCCTCCTACTCTAGATTTTATAATACATTTTACAAGAGTGTCCTCCAACTCTAGACTTCATAGTACATTTTTAAAGAGTCCCCTCTTACTCTAGTTCTTACAAAACATTTTACAAGAGTCTCCTCCTAATTGTTTAATTTAGTATTTATTGGATCCGAACTAGACGATCTTCTAATAGTTGTATATACCTTATATTAATTTTACAAGAATTTCTTCCTACTCTAGATTTTATAATACATTTTACAAGAGTCTCCTCCAACTCTACACTTTATAGTACATTTTACAAACGTGTCCTCCAACTCGACACTTTATAGTACATTTTTAAATATTCCCTCCATTACTATAGTTCTTAAAAAAAATTTTATAGGATTTGTTTATTTTAGTATTTATTGGATCCGAACTAGACTATCTTGTAATAGTTCTATATACGTTATATTAATTTTACAAAAGTCTCCTCCTACTCTAGACTCTATAGTACATTTTTAAAGACTCCCCTCTTAATCTAGTTCCTACAAAACATTTTACAAGAGTCTCTCTATTTTGTAATTTAATATTTATTGGATCCGAATTAGACAATCTTGTAATAGTTGTATATAACTTATAATAATTTTACAAGAGTCTCCTCCTACTCTAAATTTTATAATACATTTTACAAGAGTCTCCTCCAACTCTAGACTTTATAGTACATTTTTAAAGAGTCCCCTCTTACTCTAGTTCTTACAACACATTTTACAAGAGTCTCCTCAAACTCTACACTTAATAGTACATTTTTAAAGATTCCCCTCTTACTCTAGTTCTTACAACACATTTTATAGGAATTGTTTAGTTTAGTATTTATTGGATCCGAACTAGACTATCTTGTAATAGTTGTATATACTTTATATTAATTTTACAAGAGTCTCCTCCTACTCTAGAATTTATAATACATTTTACAAGGGTCTCCTCCTACTCTACACTTTATAGTACATTTTTAAAGAGTCCAATCTTACTCTAGTTCTTACAACACATTTCATAGGAAATGTTTGGCCTAGTATTTATGGGATCGTAACTAGACTATCTTGTAATAGTTGTATATAACTTATATTAATTTTACAAGAGTCTTCTTCTACTCTAGATTTTATAATACATTTTACAAGAGTCTCCTCCAACTCTAGACTTTATAGTACATTTTTAAAGAGTCCCCTCTTACTCTAGTTCTTACAAAGCATTTTACAAAAGTCTCCTCCTAATTGTTTAATTTAGTATTTATTGGATCCGAACTAGACTATCTTCTAATAGTTGTATATACCTTATATTAATTTTACAAGAATTTCCTCCTACTCTAGATTCTATAATACATTTTACAAGAGCTCCTCCAACTCTACACTTTATAGTACATTGTTAAAGATTCCCTCCATTACTCTAGTTCTTAAAACAAATTTTATAGGATTTGTTTAGTTTAGTATTTATTGGATCCGAACTAGACTATGTTGTAATAGTTGTATATACGTTATATTAATTTTTCAAGAGTCTCCTCCTACTCTAGATTTTATAATACATTTTACAAGAGTCTCCTAAAACTCTACACTTTATAGTACATTTTTAAAGATTCCCCTCTTACTTTAGTTCTTACAACACATTTTATAGGAATTGTTTAGTTTTGTATTTATTGGATCCGAACTAGACTATCTTGTAATAGTTGTATATACGTTATATTAATTTTACAAGAGTCTCCTCCTACTCTAGAATTTATAATACATTTTACAAGGGTCTCCTCCTACTCTACACTTTATAGTACATTTTTAAAGAGTCGAGTCCCCTCTTACTCTAGTTCTTACAACACATTTCATAGGAAATGTTTGGCTTAGTATTTATGGGATCGTAACTAGACTATCTTGTAATAGTTGTATATAACTTATATTAATTTTACAAGAGTCTTCTCCTACTCTAGATTTTATAATACATTTTACAAGAGTCTCCTCTAACTCTAGACTTTATAGTACATTTTTAAAGAGCCCCCTCCTACTCTAGTTCCTACAACACATTTTACAAGAGTCTCCTCCTAATTGTTTAATTTAGTATTTATTGGATCCGAACTAGACTATCTTCTAATAGTTGTATATACCTTATATTAATTTTACAAGAATTTCCTCCTACTCTAGATTTTATAATACATTTTACAAGAGTCTCCTCCAACTCTACACTTTATAGTACATTTTACAAACGTGTCCTCCAACTCTACACTTTATAGTACATTTTTAAAGATTCCCTCCATTACTCTAGTTCTTAAAACAAATTTTATAAGATTTTTTTAGTTTAGTATTTATTGGATCCGAACTAGACTATCTTGTAATAGTTGTATATACGTTATATTAATTTTACAAGAGTCTCCTCCTACTCTAGATTTTATAATACATTTTACAAACGTGTCCTCCAACTCTACACTTTATAGTACATTTTTAAAGATTCCCTCCATTACTCTAGTTCTTAAAACAAATTTTGTAGGATTTTTTTAGTTTAGTATTTATTGGATCCAAACTAGACAATCTTTCAATAGTTGTATTTACCCTATATTAATTTTACAAGAGTCTCCTCCTACTCTAAATCGTATAATACATTTTACAAGAGTCTCCTCAAACTCTACACTTTATAGTACATTTTTTAGGATTCCCCTCTTACTCTAGTTCTTAAAACACATTTTATAGGAATTGTTTAGTTTAGTATTTATTGGATCCGAACTAGACTATCTGTAATAGTTGTATATACCTTATATTAATTTTACAAGAGTGTCCTCCTACTCTAGATTCTATAATACATTTTACAAGAGTCTCCTGTAACTCTACACTTTATAGTACATTTTTAAAGAGTCCCCTCTTACTCTAATTCTTACAACACATTTTACAAGAGTCTCCTCCTAATTGTTAAGTTTAGTATTTATTGGATCCAAACTAGACAATCTTGTAATAGTTGTATATATCTTATTTTAATTTTACAAGAGTCTCCTCCTACTCTAAATTTTTAAATTCATTTTACAAGAGTCTCTTCCAACTCTAGACCTTATAGTTACTCTAGTTCTTACAACACATTTTACAAGAGTCTCCTCCTACTCTAGATTTTATAATACATTTTACAAGAGTCTCCTAAAACTCTACACTTTATAGTACATTTTTAAAGATTCCCCTCTTACTCTAGTTCTTACAACACATTACATAGGAAATGTTTGGCTTAGTATTTATGGGATCGTAACTAGACTATCTTCTAATAGTTGTATATATCTTATATTAATTTTACAAGAGTCTCCTCCTACTCTAGACCCTATAGTACATTTTTAAAGACTCCCCTCTTAATCTAGTTCTTACAACACATTTTACAAGAGTCTCCACTTTTTTTAATTTATTATTTATTGGATCCGAACTAGACTATCTTGTAATAGTTGTATATACGTTATATTAATTTTACAAGAGTCTCCTCCTACTCTAGATTTTATAATACATTTTACAAACGTGTCCTCCAACTCTACACTTTATAGTACATTTTTAAAGATTCCCTCCATTACTCTAGTTCTTAAACCAAATTTTATAGGATTTTTTTTGTTTAGTTTTTATTGGATCCAAACTAGACCATCTTTCAATAGTTGTATTTACCCTATATTAATTTTACAAGAGTCTCCTCCTACTCTAGACTCTATAGTACATTTGTAAAGACTCCCCTCTTAACCTAGTTCTTACAACACATTTTACAAGAGTCTACTCTATTTTTTAATTTATTATTTATTGGATCCGAACTAGACTATCTTCTAATAGTTGTATATACCTTATATTAATTTTACAAGAGTCTCCTCCTACTCTAGACTCTATAGTACATTTTTAAAGACTCCCCTCTTAATCTAGTTCCTACAACACATTTTACAAGAGTCTCCTCTATTTTGTAATTTAGTATATATTGGATCCGATTGAGACAATCTTGTAATAGTTGTATATAACCTATATTAATTTTACAAGAGTCTCCTCCTACTCTAAATTTTATAATACATTATATAAGAGTCTCCTCAAACTCTACTCTTTATAGTACATTTTTAAAGATTCCCCTCTTACTCTAGTTCTAACAACACATTTCATAGGAAATGTTTGGCTTAGTATTTATGGGATCGTAACTAGACTATCTTCTAATAGTTGTATATACGTTATATTAATTTTACAAGAGTCTCCTCCTACTCTAGATTTTATAATACATTTTACAAACGTGTCCTCAAACTCTACACTTTATAGTACATTTTTAAAGATTCCCTCAATTACTCTAGTTCTTAAAACAAATTTTATAGGATTTTTTAGTTTAGTATTTATTGGATCCAAACTAGACCATCTTTCAATAGTTGTATTTACCCTATATTAATTTTACAAGAGTCTCCTCTATTTTTTAATTTATTATTTATTGGATCCGAATAAGACTATCTTCTAATAGTTGTATATACCTTATATTAATTTTACAAGAGTCTCCTCCTACTCTAGACTCTATAGTACATTTTTAAAGACTCCCCTCTTAATCTAGTTCCTACAACACATTTTACAAGAGTCTCCTCTATTTTGTAATTTAGTATTTATTGGATCCGTACTAGACAATCTTGTAATAGTTGTATATAACTTATATTAATTTTACAAGAGTCTCCTCCTACTCTAGATTTTATAATACATTTTACAAGAGTCTCCTCCAACTCTACACTTTATAATACATTTTTAAAGAGTCCGCTCTTACTCTAGTTCTTACAACACATTTTACAAGAGTCTCCTCCAAATTGTTATGTTTGGTATTTATTGGATCAATTTAGACTATCTTGTAATAGTTGTATATACCTTATATTAATTTTACAAGATTCTCCTCCTACTCTAGATTTCATTATACATTTTACAAGAGTCTCCTCCTACTCTAACCTCTATAGTACATTTTTAAAGAGTTCCCTCTTACTCTTGTTTTAACAATATACTTTACAAGAGTCTCCCCCAAATTGTTTAAATTAGTATTTATTGGATCAGAACTATACTATCTGGTAAAAGTTGTATATATCTTATATTAATTTTACAAGAGTCTCCTCCTACTCTTGATTTTATAATACATTTTACAAGGGTCTCCTCCTACTCAACACTTTATAGTACATTTTTAAAGAGTCCCCTCTTACTCTAGTTCTTACAACACATTTCATAGGAATTAATTGGCTTAGTATTTATGGGATCCTAACTAGACTATCTTGTAATAGTTGTATATAACTTATATTAATTTTACTAGAGTCTCCTCCTACTCTAGATTTTATAATACATTTTACAAGAGTGTCCTCCAACTCTAGACTTCATAGTACATTTTTAAAGAGTCCCCTCTTACTCTAGTTCTTACAACACATTTTACAAGAGTCTCCTCCTAATTGTTTAATTTAGTATTTATTGGATCCGAACTAGACGATCTTCTAATAGTTGTATATACCTTATATTAATTTTACAAGAATTTCTTCCTACTCTAGATTTTATAATACATTTTACAAGAGTCTCCTCCAACTCTACACTTTATAGTACATTTTACAAACGTGTCCTCCAACTCGACACTTTATAGTACATTTTTAAATATTCCCTCCATTACTATAGTTCTTAAAACAAATTTTATAGGATTTGTTTATTTTAGTATTTATTGGATCCGAACTAGACTATCTTGTAATAGTTCTATATACGTTATATTAATTTTACAAAAGTCTCCTCCTACTCTAGACTCTATAGTACATTTTTAAAGACTCCCCTCTTAATCTAGTTCCTACAAAACATTTTACAAGAGTCTCTCTATTTTGTAATTTAATATTTATTGGATCCGAATTAGACAATCTTGTAATAGTTGTATATAACTTATAATAATTTTACAAGAGTCTCCTCCTACTCTAAATTTTATAATACATTTTACAAGAGTCTCCTCCAACTCTAGACTTTATAGTACATTTTTAAAGAGTCCCCTCTTACTCTAGTTCTTACAACACATTTTACAAGAGTCTCTCCAAACTCTACACTTAATAGTACATTTTTAAAGATTCCCCTCTTACTCTAGTTCTTACAACACATTTTATAGGAATTGTTTAGTTTAGTATTTATTGGATCCGAACTAGACTATCTTGTAATAGTTGTATATACTTTATATTAATTTTACAAGAGTCTCCTCCTACTCTAGAATTTATAATACATTTTACAAGGGTCTCCTCCTACTCTACACTTTATAGTACATTTTTAAAGAGTCCAATCTTACTCTAGTTCTTACAACACATTTCATAGGAAATGTTTGGCCTAGTATTTATGGGATCGTAACTAGACTATCTTGTAATAGTTGTATATAACTTATATTAATTTTACAAGAGTCTTCTCCTACTCTAGATTTTATAATACATTTTACAAGAGTCTCCTCCAACTCTAGACTTTATAGTACATTTTTAAAGAGTCCCCTCTTACTCTAGTTCTTACAACACATTTTACAAAAGTCTCCTCCTAATTGTTTAATTTAGTATTTATTGGATCCGAACTAGACTATCTTCTAATAGTTGTATATACCTTATATTAATTTTACAAGAATTTCCTCCTACTCTAGATTCTATAATACATTTTACAAGAGCTCCTCCAACTCTACACTTTATAGTACATTGTTAAAGATTCCCTCCATTACTCTAGTTCTTAAAACAAATTTTATAGGATTTGTTTAGTTTAGTATTTATTGGATCCGAACTAGACTATGTTGTAATAGTTGTATATACGTTATATTAATTTTACAAGAGTCTCCTCCTACTCTAGATTTTATAATACATTTTACAAGAGTCTCCTAAAACTCTACACTTTATAGTACATTTTTAAAGATTCCCCTCTTACTTTAGTTCTTACAACACATTTTATAGGAATTGTTTAGTTTTGTATTTATTGGATCCGAACTAGACTATCTTGTAATAGTTGTATATACGTTATATTAATTTTACAAGAGTCTCCTCCTACTCTGGAATTTATAATACATTTTACAAGGGTCTCCTCCTACTCTACACTTTATAGTACATTTTTAAAGAGTCCCCTCTTACTCTAGTTCTTACAACACATTTCATAGGAAATGTTTGGCTTAGTATTTATGGGATCGTAACTAGACTATCTTGTAATAGTTGTATATAACTTATATTAATTTTACAAGAGTCTTCTCCTACTCTAGATTTTATAATACATTTTACAAGAGTCTCCTCTAACTCTAGACTTTATAGTACATTTTTAAAGAGCCCCCTCCTACTCTAGTTCCTACAACACATTTTACAAGAGTCTCCTCCTAATTGTTTAATTTAGTATTTATTGGATCCGAACTAGACTATCTTCTAATAGTTGTATATACCTTATATTAATTTTACAAGAATTTCCTCCTACTCTAGATTTTATAATACATTTTACAAGAGTCTCCTCCAACTCTACACTTTATAGTACATTTTACAAACGTGTCCTCCAACTCTACACTTTATAGTACATTTTTAAAGATTCCCTCCATTACTCTAGTTCTTAAAACAAATTTTATAAGATTTTTTTAGTTTAGTATTTATTGGATCCGAACTAGACTATCTTGTAATAGTTGTATATACGTTATATTAATTTTACAAGAGTCTCCTCCTACTCTAGATTTTATAATACATTTTACAAACGTGTCCTCCAACTCTACACTTTATAGTACATTTTTAAAGATTCCCTCCATTACTCTAGTTCTTAAAACAAATTTTGTAGGATTTTTTTAGTTTAGTATTTATTGGATCCAAACTAGACAATCTTTCAATAGTTGTATTTACCCTATATTAATTTTACAAGAGTCTCCTCCTACTCTAAATCGTATAATACATTTTACAAGAGTCTCCTCAAACTCTACACTTTATAGTACATTTTTTAGGATTCCCCTCTTACTCTAGTTCTTAAAACACATTTTATAGGAATTGTTTAGTTTAGTATTTATTGGATCCGAACTAGACTATCTGTAATAGTTGTATATACCTTATATTAATTTTACAAGAGTGTCCTCCTACTCTAGATTCTATAATACATTTTACAAGAGTCTCCTGTAACTCTACACTTTATAGTACATTTTTAAAGAGTCCCCTCTTACTCTAATTCTTACAACACATTTTACAAGAGTCTCCTCCTAATTGTTAAGTTTAGTATTTATTGGATCCAAACTAGACAATCTTGTAATAGTTGTATATATCTTATTTTAATTTTACAAGAGTCTCCTCCTACTCTAAATTTTTAAATACATTTTACAAGAGTCTCTTCCAACTCTAGACCTTATAGTTACTCTAGTTCTTACAACACATTTTACAAGAGTCTCCTCCTACTCTAGATTTTATAATACATTTTACAAGAGTCTCCTAAAACTCTACACTTTATAGTACATTTTTAAAGATTCCCCTCTTACTCTAGTTCTTACAACACATTACATAGGAAATGTTTGGCTTAGTATTTATGGGATCGTAACTAGACTATCTTCTAATAGTTGTATATATCTTATATTAATTTTACAAGAGTCTCCTCCTACTCTAGACCCTATAGTACATTTTTAAAGACTCCCCTCTTAATCTAGTTCTTACAACACATTTTACAAGAGTCTCCACTTTTTTTAATTTATTATTTATTGGATCCGAACTAGACTATCTTGTAATAGTTGTATATACGTTATATTAATTTTACAAGAGTCTCCTCCTACTCTAGATTTTATAATACATTTTACAAACGTGTCCTCCAACTCTACACTTTATAGTACATTTTTAAAGATTCCCTCCATTACTCTAGTTCTTAAACCAAATTTTATAGGATTTTTTTTGTTTAGTTTTTATTGGATCCAAACTAGACCATCTTTCAATAGTTGTATTTACCCTATATTAATTTTACAAGAGTCTCCTCCTACTCTAGACTCTATAGTACATTTGTAAAGACTCCCCTCTTAACCTAGTTCTTACAACACATTTTACAAGAGTCTACTCTATTTTTTAATTTATTATTTATTGGATCCGAACTAGACTATCTTCTAATAGTTGTATATACCTTATATTAATTTTACAAGAGTCTCCTCCTACTCTAGACTCTATAGTACATTTTTAAAGACTCCCCTCTTAATCTAGTTCCTACAACACATTTTACAAGAGTCTCCTCTATTTTGTAATTTAGTATATATTGGATCCGATTGAGACAATCTTGTAATAGTTGTATATAACCTATATTAATTTTACAAGAGTCTCCTCCTACTCTAAATTTTATAATACATTATATAAGAGTCTCCTCAAACTCTACTCTTTATAGTACATTTTTAAAGATTCCCCTCTTACTCTAGTTCTTAAAACACATTTTATAGGAATTGTTTAGTTTAGTATTTATTGGATCCGACCTAGACTATCTTGTAATAGTTGTATATACCTTATATTAATTTTACAAGAGTGTCCTCCTACTTTAGATTTTATAATACATTTTACAAGGGTCTCCTCCAACTCTAGATTTTATAGTACATTTTTAAAGAGTCCCCTCTTACTCTAGTTCTTACAACACATTTTACAAGAGTCTCCTCCAACTCTAGACTTTATAGTACATTTTTAAAGAGTCCCCTCTTACTCTAGTTCTTACAACACATTTTACAAGAGTCTCCTCCTAATTGTTTAATTTAGTATTTATTGGATCCGAACTAGACTATCTTCTAATAGTTGTATATACCTTATATTAATTTTACAAGAATTTCCTCCTACTCTAGATTTTATAATACATTTTACAAGAGTCTCCTCCAACGCTACACTTTATAGTACATTTTACAAACGTGTCCTCCAACTCTACACTTTATAGTACATTTTAAAGATTCCCTCCATTACTCAAGTTCTTAAAACAAATTTTATAAGATTTGTTTAGTTTAGTATTTATTGGATCCGAACTAGACAATCTTTCAATAGTTGTATTTACCCTATATTAATTTGACAAGAGTCTGCTCCTACTCTAAATCTTATAATACATTTTACAAGAGTCTCCTCAAACTCTACACTTTATAGTACATTTTTTAGGATTCCCCTCTTACTCTAGTTCTTAAAACACATTTTATAGGAATTGTTTAGTTTAGTATTTATTGGATCCGAACTAGACTATCTGTAATAGTTGTATATACGTTATATTAATTTTACAAGAGTCTCCTCCTACTCTAGATTTTATAATACATTTTACAAACGTGTCCTCCAACTCTACACTTTATAGTACATTTTTAAAGATTCCCTCCATTACTCTAGTTCTTAAAACAAATTTTATAAGATTTGTTTAGTTTAGTATTTATTGGATCCAAACTAGACAATCTTTCAATAGTTGTATTTACCCTATATTAATTTTACAAGAGTCTCCTCCTACTCTAAATCTTATAATACATTTTACTAGAGTCTCCTCAAACTCTACACTTTATAGTACATTTTTTAGGATTCCCCTCTTACTCTAGTTCTTAAAACACATTTTATAGGAATTGTTTAGTTTAGTATTTATTGGATCCGAACTAGACTATCTGTAATAGTTGTATATACCTTATATTAATTTTACAAGAGTCTCCTCCTACTCTAGATTTTATAATCCATTTTACAAGAGTCTCCTAAAACTCTAAACTTTAAAGTACATTTTTAAAGATTCCCCGCTTACTTTAGCTCTTACAACACATTTTATAGGAATTGTTTAGTTTTGTATTTATTGGATCCGAACTAGACTATCTTGTAATAGTTGTATATACTTTATATTAATTATACAAGAGTCTCCTCCTACTCTAGAATTTATAATACATTTTACAAGGGTCTCCTCCTACTCTACACTTTATAGTACATTTTTAAAGAGTCCCCTCTTACTCTAGTTCTTACAACACATTTCATAGGAAATGTTTGGCTTAGTATTTATGGGATCGTAACTAGACTATCTTGTAATAGTTGTATATAACTTATATTAATTTTACAAGAGTCTTCTCCTACTCTAGATTTTATAATACATTTTACAAGAGTCTCCTCTAACTCTAGACTTTATAGTACATTTTTAAAGAGTCCCCTCTTACTCTAGTTCTTACAACACATTTTACAAGAGTCTCCTCAAACTCTACACTTTATAGTACATTTTTAAAGATTCCCCTCTTACTCTAGTTCTTAAAACACATTTTATAGGAATAGTTTAGTATTTATTGGATCCGAACTAGACTATCTTGTAATAGTTGTATATACGTTATATTAATTTTACAAGAGTCTCCTCCTACTCTAGATTTTATAATACATTTTACAAGAGTCTCCTCTAACTCTAGACTTTATAGTACATTTTTAAAGAGTCCCCTCTTACTCTAGTTCTTACAACACATTTTACAAGAGTCTCCTCAAACTCTACACTTTATAGTACATTTTTACAGATTCCCCGCTTACTTTAGTTCTTACAACACATTTTATAGGAATTGTTTGGTTTTGTATTTATTGGAACCGAACTAGACTATCTTGTAATAGTTGTATATACTTTATATTAATTTTACAAGAGTCTCCTCCTACTCTAGAATTTATAATACATTTTACAAGGG